>CP050236.2:234260-1434260 GCA_012066045.3 Morus alba
GTGTAATCAATATAAAAAAAAAAAAAAACCTTGATAATTGTAACACCAGATTATATTATTACGGTGGGACATTCATTATTATATATTGCATCATAAAATGTAAGTTTTCTTCTTTTTTTTTTTTTAATTTTAAGGTTTAAGCGTAAAAATTTTAAAAATCTAAATCAGAATTTGAATTTAAAAGAAATATAGGAGTCAAAAATAAAAATTTTGACGTCCTGTCATTTATGCTAGGCGTGTTCCTCATCGTCAATCCGAAACCCTCATTTTCTCTTTCTCTTTTCATTTTCTCTCCTTTTTTCCACGCACGGCCGACCCACCTCCGGCGAGAGTCCGGCGTCCGTTTTCAACACCTCCCGGCTCGTTGGAAAGATCTCGTCGAGCTGAGTCCAGATTGGTGTCTTCCAGCCGCCAACTCCGCCGGACGACGCCACACTCGCCGGCCAAAGTTTCGAAAAACACCCAAACTTCCGATCGATATCTTCGCCGTCCGGTGTCCGATCGTGGTGATTCCGGGCCCAATAAACTCAGAGCGAAGAGACGAAGAGAACTGTACCAGCAGCACGGCTTGATTCTGACCGGAACGCCGCTGCCCGTGGTGGTCGGATTTCACCGGCCGCCGCCTCGTACCTCCCTCCTCCGGTCAGCCCGTGAACGACACCGCCCAGCCCTTAGCTTCAGAAGGAGCCGTGAGTCGCCCGCCACCGCCCGTGGTCACCGCCGCTCGCTTGTCGGAAAAGGAGTCACGCCGTAGTGAGAAAATGGGAGGATGGTTCCGGTGATCTAGCCGTTGGATCATGGTCATCTTGGTGTCAAAATACTCATAATCTCACGGGTAATGAAAGTCCTCAATCAATTTTGAAGATCCATGGCTGAAAAACAAAGATTCAAGACTCGAAATTCGGCCGGAATTGAGGATCTCGATCCGAGTTGTTAGAGGCCGAATTTGGTAAAATTGACATCGCCATTGGATTCAGAACTATTGATTTAGGGGGGGTAGGACCCAAGTCCGCCGCGGAATTTTTCTCCGGGAAGCTCCTCCGCCGTACCGCCGCCGCCGGTGGCCGGATTCCGGCGAAGATTCGTTTCTCAGCTTCTCGACTTCCTATTGCCGTTCCGTTTTGAGGTGGGGGTCCTATTACTTAACTTTTATGGAGTTTTATTTAATTTAATTAATTTTGTTAAATTTAAGATTGAAATTGTATATCAAATTTATTTATTACTGCTATACAATATGACTTGAACAGAACCATTAGGGGGCCCGTCATGTAATGTACAGCGTGGCCAAGAGATTTGACATAATTTTGGAATCTGACACAAAAGCATGGTTAGGAAAATGTAAACCGGACACAATAGTGAGATAGTGTGCTAACAGTAGGTGTGGCCGTTCACCATCCCTGGGTGTGAACCCGGAAAGGTAAAAGAGTGGAGAGGTGACGACGCTCTCCGGGTTACTGTACAGTGGTTGCGTCTTGGTGAGGGCTCAAAACGACAGTTCACCCTTGCCCGTGGTTTGAGAACTGATCTGGTAGGGACGCTGAGATAGAGCTCCTTGCTATTAGTGCCTTTGAATCACCGCGCCCTTCAGGGGTTTTTCGTCACGATCTTTCGAATTGGGTTATCCCACTGACACTGATCATCTGACTCATCATACATAAAACATAAAATCTACTAACCATGCAAGTTTAATTGGGAAAAAAAAAAAAAAAAAAAAAAAAGGTGAGTAATAGTCCTCCTACTAAGCATTCCATGCTCACCCATTTTCTCTTCCCATTCCTAGGTGGTGTGCAGTGTAATCTTTCAAACGAGAAGTAGACGTCTCACAGTGTGCACGTTTTGGAGACCTATCCCTTCTTTTGGTCTTCTTCTTTTATGTAAGATTCTAACTGGATTATTTTTTTAACATGAATGTGACTGATGATGGTTGTATTATTTAAGTATTTTACTTGGTGCTACATTGTACTGTGGGTTTCTGGTTTTGTTTTCTTTGTCGAGTTGTGATTTTAATCATGAGTTTTTCGTTAGAAGTCCCATGAGCACTTGTCGTTTATATTTCGGGAGTTATATTTTATTTTTATTTTCGTTTATCCCTCGTATTTTATTCTTATTGCATAACCCTCACGGGGCGTTACAACAAAATGATTAGTATTTCTATACTTATTATATTTAGTTACTTCCTTTGTAGGGCAATTGATTTAATTTTTGAATTACTGTTATGTTGCACATACAGACTATTGTATTGATTTTGCATTTTTAGTGTTAAGATTTGAGCATAAGTTTTTAATTTTTAGTGAAGTGATATTGGGCACACTTTTAGACAATGTGAATCTTATTTTCCGGGCGTCAAGTTAATAATTTGAAAAATTCGGTCAAAATTTGTTAATTTGGAATTTTTCGGATTCTTTCATTCAAATTGAGTTAAAATGCTTTTTTCTGTATATCAATTTTTCTTGCTTCGATGATGTAATTTTTCATGAATGTTTTGGATCTCAAATTTTAGGAAGGAAAACAAAAAAATATGAGAGAAAATTTTTTTCTTGTCTTTGGAATCACATGAATAAGTGGAAAAAAATGTGAGGAAAAATAATAGAGAAAATTTATAAAAAGTAAAAATTAGATTTTGCTTTCCTTGAAAAAATGTGAGGAAAATTTATGGAGCTCTCTTTTTCTCCCACTTCTCTCGATCTCTCTCTCTGCTAGGGTTGATCTCTAACGACGATTGAAGCTCTGACGGCCGGCCGAGTGAAGCTTCGTTGGTAACTCTCTCTCTCTCCATCTCTCTCTTTCAGAATTCTTATTCTTCTTCATTTTCAAGGTTTTTAGGGCTAGATTTGGGGAAATTTGGGGTGAAATTTGGGGGGAAATTAAGAAACGATGTAGTGAATTGAATTGCATTCAATTTAGGGTTCTACGTTCAATTGAACAAGTCATGTTGTTGAAAGGATCATGTTCCCACTGTTTTTGACAATTTCAGTGCCAATATCTTGGTTGATGGTCAAGCTGTGAATCTGGGTTTGTGGGATACTGCTGGTATTATTCTATCTATCCGACTTCTTCTGTTCAAAATTGGTCTTTGATTGTCAATTTGCTTATATGATTGTCGTTTCACTTGGTTTTCCATGACCAAATTGATTAGAAAAATATTGCTGGCTTAGTTTTGATGAAATGGTGGTTTTTTTTCTTTATTTTACACACACACACATATATATATGTTCTTGTGTGAATAATGTGTTCTTGGCTGCATATAATTGGTAGGTATAATAAGTTAGTGGAAAAGGGGGGAAGGAAAGACAAAGGAATCTGACAACCAGCAGAACAAACGCAATTTTGGTTGCTTGACACTAGTAGAGGGTGGTTTGGAGTACTTACCCTTAGGAGTTTTTGATGCATTTGCGACACCTACATTAGTAGAGGGTGGTTTGGAATACTTACTCTTTTTTTTTTTTTTTTTCAACACTAGATAGAAAGGTTTTTAATGCCATGATGCTTCCATCTTTCTGAGAAAATTTACTTTCTAGCTAATATCTTATATCTTCAAAGCCATTATGTATATCATGATGAGAGGGGGAGAGAGACAAACAATTTGCGACTTGCGAGTTATGAATTGATTTTCAATTCAATTCATAGGTATATTTATTTGCTTGATTATGTTCTTGTGTTAATGTTCTTTGTTAGCGTCGTGATTAGGCTTGAAAAGAATTTTTAAGGCTATGTCTTGCTCTGTTCTTAGTTGACCTAATTTATATGTGAAAAGCTATTGATTTACAACCAACGGAATAATGTGGGTGTTTGATGTTTTTCTTTGGATTCATGAAATTTTAAACTTGTGAGCTTTGATTTACCTGAAATAGTTGTTTCCAAAGCTTACCCATTTGGGAGCTAGTGATTATCTGCTTGGATAGCAATGAAAGTGATTAGAGTGGGAATTTCTAAAGAGAAAGCTGGTAACATTGATTGCTCACTTTCCAAATATCTTTTTAGTTTTTTCTATGTCTACTGAATTGAAACTAGGAAGTTGTAGTGTGAAATTGTAATTCAAATATAGATTGGTTGCCAAAGCTATAAATTGGTCTGCCTAGGGAGAGAAAAGTGCATGGGAAAGACTTGCTTTTGAAAGATGAAGACAAAAGATTCTGAAAATTTTATTGTTAGGTTCCCACTTTCCTGAATCAATTTCTATTATCCTATCGCAAATCACAACCAATAGAAATGGAAACTCAGCCGATCGAAGGACTGGTTCTCTTATATTATTAAGAACAAAGGAAATACAACGAAGGAAATACAGAGAAACGGGAGAATTCGAGGACCCCGAGCCTCCAAGACAAAGACTATAGTGAAAATACTCGATGCCCTGCCTCACCCTTCGGAGGGATATTTATTCTACTCTTCTCTCTCCTCAGATGCCATTTTCCTAACGTTATTGGCACCTTCCCCCACTCCCAAACCGCGGATCGAGAAAGCTAACAGAATTCCTCACTACGAGACTGATTCTCCCTCAATTTACTATTCTGCCCCTGCATGTCATTCTTGCTTTTCCTAGCATAAACGAACCTAATGGGAAGAGACCTATCAATACTCCCCTCCTGGAGATCAACCTTGTCCCCAAGGTGGAAGGCCGGAAATTGATTTCTAATCATCGCAACAGGTTCCCACGTGGCATCCCAAGATGGAAGGCCTTCCCACTGAATAAGGATTTCAGCCACCTGGTGCCCTCCAACGACGATGGTGTGAGAGTCCAAAATGGTAGCTGGGCGGACAACCAATTCCATATCGGCGGTCAATTCCTCAGGCAGGGGCTGACCCGTGTACTGCTGCCCGCGGAATTGCTTCAGCTAAGAAACGTGGAATACCGGGTGAATTCTGGCAGAAGAAGGCAGATCCAAACGGTAGGCAACCTGTCCTATGCGTTCCTTAACTGCGAATGGCCCGTAAAAACGGGGACAAAGCTTCTCGTTAACCTTACGAGCGAGTGATTTCATGAAATACGACCGGAGCTTAAGCAATACTAAGTCCCCCGGAGAAAATTGAACCATCTTGCGATGCTTGTCTGCGAACTCTTTCATGTGTTGTTAGGCCAAATGAAGGTGATCCTTGATAATGTCTAGCATCTGCTTCCACTCCAATAGTTGGGTGGCTACCTCATGGACGGCGGTAGAGTCCTCTTGGAACCGCTGGAGAGGTGGTGGTTTGCGCCCATAAACAGCTTGAAAGGGGGAACACTTAATGGATGCATTATAAGAAGTATTAAACCAGAATTCGGCCCAGGGCAGAAAGGATAACCAAGAACTTGGCTTGTCGCAGGCGAAACAGCGGAGAAAAGTCTCCAGACAGCGGTTGGTAACCTCTGACTGGCCATCTGTCTGTGGGTGATAGGCCGAACTTGGTTATAGCTTGGTTCCCTGTAATTTGAATAATTCGCGCCAAAAGAGACTCATGAAAATGGCGTCGCGATCACTGACGATCGAACGGGGAAACCCATGCAATCGAACTATTTCCTAAACAAAGAGAGAGGCCACCTGCTCGGCTGTGTATGGATGAGCCAAAGGACAAAAATGAGCGTACTTGGACAGGCGATCGACGACCACCAATATGGTGTCCATCCCTTTAGATTTCAGGAGCCCCCCAATGAATCCATTGCTATGTCTTCCCAAACTTGCTGAGGAATGGGAAGGGGTTGAAGTAAGCCGCCTGGGGAAAGGGCCTCTGTCTTGGCGTGCTGACAGCGTTCGCACTTGGATACAAAGTCCCTGATGGTTTGTTTCATGCCCCTCCAAAAAAAATTGGCTGAAATTCTCTTATATGTTCGTAAAAAACCAAAGTGGCCCCCGATCACGGAACTATGAAAGTCGTGGAGCACCCGAGGAACCCAAGCAAGTGGCAGCACTAACCTTTCACGGAACCAGAGCAGGTTGTTGCGGAGACAATAACCTTCTGCAACTGGCTGACCCTGGCGGATGGTGGTGATGATCTCCCTGCAGGCAAAATCTTCAAGCTGACCCTGCTGGAGTGCAGCCCTGTTCACCGGTTGTGGGATGGAGAGGGCTGCGAATTCCATAGGAGCATCATCCCCCCTACGCGAGAGGGCATCCGCCACTCGATTCGCGGCACCTGGTTTATATTACACCTCGAAGTCGTATCCAAGGAGCTTGGTAATGAGGCGCAGCTGCTCAGGGGGTAACACCCGCTGATCCAGAAGAAATTTAAGGCTTCTTTGATCAGACCGAATGAGGAAATGCCTTCCCAACAGACAATGCCTCCATTTCTGAACGACCAGCACTATAGCGAGGAGCTCCCGTTCGTAAACTGACTTCAAACGGGAGGTTGCAGACAACATTTTGCTAAAATAAGCAATTGGGCGGCCCTCTTGCATCAATACTGCACCCACCCCGCTGCCAGACGCATCGGTTTCGAGGACGAACAACTTTCGAGAAATCCGGCATGGCCAATACTGGAAGCTCAGCCATTGTGTGCTCAAGGACTAGGAAAGCGGCTTCAGCCTCCGAGGACCAATTGAAAGTGCCCTTCTTTAATAAGTCCGTGAGAGGGCGGGCTAAGGATCCATACCCCTGAACAAAGCGTCTATAATAGCCGGTAAGGCCGAGGAACCCGCGCAGCTCTCGAACATTTCGCGGGGAAGGCCAGGACAGCATAACACTGACCTTGGATTGGTCTGCGGAGACCCCCTCAATCGACAGCACATGACCCAAGTAGTTGATTTCCCTCTATCCAAAAACACACTTCTCAAAATTGGCAAATAAGGCCTCCCGTTGCAGCACTTTTAGAACACTCCTCAGATGTGCGTGATGATCGCTCCATGACCTGCTGTAAACCAGAATGTCATCAAAAAATACTAAAACAAATTTCCGTAAAAAGGGACGGAATACCGGATTCATAAGAGATTGAAAGGTAGCCGGTGCATTGGTAAGGCCGAAAGGCATAATGAGAAACTCGTAATGCCCTTCATGTGTCTGAAAAGCTATTTTTTCCACGTCGCACGGCCGAACACGGATTTGGTGGTAGCCCGACTTTAAGTCCAGTTTGGAAAATATTGTTGCTCCGTGCAATTCATCAAGCAGCTCATCAATTATTGGAATTGGGAACTTGTCGGGAATCGTTAATTGATTCAATGCATGGTAGTCGACACAAAAACGCCAACTACCGTCTTTCTTGCGAACCAAGAGCACCGAGCTAGCATATGGACTACTGCTCGGCCTTATAATTGCCGATGCCATCATGTCTGCAACCAATCTTTCAATTTCCGCCTTCTAGACCTGAGGATACCTATAGGGGCGAATATTGGGAGGAGACACGCCTTCTCGGAGGACTATACAGTGCTCCCTGTCGCGTTGTGGCGGTAGCTCTCCGGCATGTTAAACACGGCCTGGAACTCCTAAATGAGGTGTTTGCAATCACCGGGAAGTGGTCGCACATCTCCTCTCACGGTTCCATCCTGCTCTGCCCGAATCTCTAGTAGTACTCCAACTCTGGTGTGATTCCAGATTCGTGACAGGGAACGCAAACTTGCAGGTGAATAGCTCAGGGATGGGTCTCCTATCCAACTAACCCACTCCTCGCCCTACTAAAAACGCATGGTGAATTTAGCCCAATCGGCACGAACTTCACCTAATGTGCTCAGCCACGAAATCCCTAATACCAAGTCGGCACTTCCTAGTTCAAATGGAAAGAAATCTTCTGTAGCCCTGTATGAGAACCCTGACCCTACGACAGACACCCTTTTGCTGGAAGCTCATTCCGTTTCCTACCTCAATTTTGTGGCGGATCGTCGAATCCCTAGGAATAGCCAGGCTGTGCACTAGATCTGCGGAGATGAAGCTGTGAGACGCTCCACTGTCCACCAAAACAACCACCTCTCGGCCGCTCAACGTCCCCTTCAGCTTCATTGTCTTGGCCGTCGCCATGCCTTTCAAGGAATTAAGAGAAAGCCCGAGAGCTTCATCCGTCGCATCCTCAACAACCGGCGCCTGCTCTTCCCCGACTTCGTGGCCATCCTCCTCTTCCTCGTCGTCCTCACCGACTGCCAGAAGAACCTGTAGTTGTCTGTTTCTGCATCGGTGGCCAGGGCTGAATTTCTCGTCGCACTTGAAGCATAGCCCCCTAGCTCGCCTTTGTTGGACTTCGTCATACGACAACCGCCGGTAGTGGGAACCACCTCCCGTTGACAAGTCGGAAACGGCTGGGATCTCACGGGTTCGCTGAGAAATCCCTAGGTCACGAGAGAATTGGGGATTTTGGGATTGAAGGAAGCTCTCAGATTTTTCAGATGTATTAGTTGGCAGTGAAGCCGGGTTCGGGTTGCTGAACCCAGTCCTGCCGCTCCACTCCACCCGGGTATTTCGGCCCACCCGTGCTTTTCGGATCCTATCCATTGCGTCCAAGCGATCTGCGGCCTGTTGGGCCAAATCCATGGCCTCACTTAGATTCGTGGGCCGGTGCATTTTTACCTCTGCTCGAATATCCTCTCTCAAGCCATTAAGGAACGCACCCCGGAACACGCTCTCCGGTATACCCCTCATCGTCGCCGCCAGGGTCTCGAACTCCTCACGGAATTCCGCCACCATCCCTCCTTGTCGGAGGGCCATCATCCTCTCAATAGGGTCTCCTTCCCGGGAACGCCCAAAGCGGTGGAGGATTGCATCTCGGAGGTCCCCCCAGCCTACGAATGGATCTTGGGCGTCCAGCATTGAAACCAACCTAAAGCCCTCCCTTCCATGCAGACCGACGCCGCCATCACTTTCTCTTCGTCGTCGATGTCGTTGATGGTGAAATATCTTTCAGCACGAAAAATCCACCCGTGCGGATCATCACCGCGAAATAGAGGGAGTTCGAGCTTCTTACCCCGATGTTCGGTTCGCGCGCGAGGTCTCTCTGGCGACCGGAAGCGGTGAGGGTCGTCCCTACCTCTCGCCGGGTACCTCCGTGGAGGACTTGGATCTGCACGCACCGGACGCCCCGGTTCGCGTCGGGGTGGGGTCTGGTCATCCCGAGCACCCCCCGGAGGGGAATAATCCTCCCTGAACCTTCTTGGGGGCGAGCGTTGAGGTCGAGCTTGTCAAATCACGAGCTCCTCGAGGCGGTGGATCGCGCCTTGAATTTCGTCTACCTTGACTTCCATCGTCGCGACTACCCCTTGCACCTCGCCGAGCCGCGCTCCCACTGTTGCCATGTCTTCTTGTAGTTTTGGCACCGGATCTATCAAAGTTTCGAACGTCTGCAACGTGTCTTGGAAGCTGTTCAGCCTCCTCTCCATTTGTCCCAGACGATCCTGCTGGTTTGCCATGGATCGTGTAGCTCTGATACCAGTTTGTTAGGTTCCCACTTTCCTGAATCAATTTCTATTATCCTATCGCAAATCACAACCAATAGAAATGGAAACTCAACCGATCGAAGGACTGGTTCTCTTATATTATTAAGAACAAAGGAAATACAACGAAGGAAATACAGATAAACGGGAGAATTCGAGGATCCCGAGCCTCCAAGACAAAGACTATAGTGAAAATACCCGATGCCCTGCCTCACCCTTCGGAGGGATATTTATTCTACTCTTCTCTCTCCTCAGATGCCATTTTCCTAACGGTATTGGCACCTTCCCCCACTCCCAAACCGCGGATCGAGAAAGCTAACAGAATTCCTCACTACGAGACTGATTCTCCCTCAATTTACTATTCTGCCCCTGCATGTCATTCTTCCTTTTCCTAGCATAAACGAACCTAATGGGAGGAGACCTATCATTTATTAATTCTGTATATCACTTTACAATTCATTCTAGTCTATATATACAATTTTCTGTTACACTAAACACGAAAAGTCTACAGCTAATTCCCTTAACTTTAGGGACAGATTTTAACCCTGATTTCTCCACTAACTTTCTTGAAATATCTCCTAAGATTACTCATCTGAGATTTCCTACAAAAGAGTTAGAACTAACTTGTTTAATGGTTTTGAAGTTCATATTGGTCGTAGTTTTAGAAATTGCAGAATTTCGTTGAGATCCAGTGAATTTTTTACTTTTCTTGTAGATTTAAGTGGGTAAATATATTGAAATTGTGGAATGACATCAAAGGGGAAAGTAGAGATGCCAGAAGCTTGGGACGAGAGGTCCACGGGTGTTGAAGAGGATTACAATGACCTTGGGGTTAGAGTTATGCCGTTTGATTACTCAGTGGAGAATCACTTAAGAGCCATGGATAGAATTTCCGAGCTATGTGGAGAGGATGCAGAGGAAGCAGAACTCGACGCGAGCGAAGTTAAACGATTGTCTTCTTCAGTTATTTTCTTAAGGCAAGTAACATCTGCTTCTATTGTGAGAATATCTGTACTTTGAAATTGCTTCGTTTTAAAGTATTTTTTCTCTTTAGTTAATTTGAAATAAAAGTTCATCAAAGTCCAATGTTTATAGAGAATGGAGGCTCTTTAATTATGAACCAAGAGACGTTAAATTTGCTTGTGAACTGGGAAGCTCTGAGGGGAAAAGGGCTGCTAGTGGCATCAGCTTGCACCAATTTTCGTCAGCAATAGTTAGTAAGGTTAGTTCCTCAAAAAAAGCTTCTTGTACTGATGAAGAACTTTTGGTTTCTTTTAATCAGAATATGTAATTGATTAATAGTGTGTACTATAATGCTGTAGAAGGAAGAACTATATGGGGATTCTTCATCTCTGAAATTGAGGTAATTTGCTTGAACTTTGATTACGGAAAAAAAAAAAAAAAAAAAAAAAAAAAAAAAAAAAAAAAAAGAAAGAAGAGAGAGTTCGCACTTTTGAGTTCGATAGTCTTCTAAAGTCTCCAGTTTAACAGGTACCACCTACTTGAGCTTTTACTTTAGCATCTAAGTGTCTCATATCTGAGCTTCTTGCTGCAGAGACTTTGTTATGTATGCTGGAGGGCCTGTTTGGGGATTGGATTGGTGTCCAAGGGTCCATAAAAGTCCCGATTCTCAATTTAAATGTGAGGTACTTGTTTTATTTGTTGTCCTAGCCCTTTTTTTTTTTTTTTGTAGATTTATTGGCTATTTTGAACAAGTATAGTGTTTATTCTCTTAGAATAATCTTTATATGTGCTCTTCCGCGCTTGTATACATAGAATTGAACGCTATTTCCTATCAACTATATAGCTGGCATATACATACATTTATGCATCTATATGTATAATCATAAGGTAGAAGTTTGATGATAGTTAGTGAGAATTTTTATGGTATATAAGTACTTCTGTATTATGTATTTATCCATGCATATGGAAGTGTGTGTGCATCTTTGTAAATGTATATGTACGTACTTATGTATGCATATGTAACAGGAGAAGCAATTCTATGGCAATTTATTGAGATGTTTATGTAGGTCTTTCTAACTTCCTTCTTATATCAAATTTTCAGTTTATTGCTATTGCTGCTCACCCTCCGGGCTCCTCTTATCATAAGATAGGTGCCCCACTTTCTGGCAGAGGACTTATTCAGATATGGTCTGTCTTAAATATGAGTGGGAATGAGGGAGGGATTCCCCCTTTAGAAAAACCAAAACGGGGGCGTAAAAAGAGTGCCTTCGTGGAGGAAAAACAAAGTGAAGCAAAAAAGCCTAGAGGAAGACCTAGGAAGAAACCAATGAAAGATGATATCGTTGAGTTGGATGGCAAAGGCCAATATCTTGAACCTTTCGATACCCAAGTTCCAAAAAACGCATCTAACTTGCTTGCCATAGATGGTCCTACTGGGAATACACAAGAAGATTCTGTAGTAGAAAGTGCCTTTGTCAAGGAGAAACCAAGTGAAGTAAAGAGGCCTAGAGGAAGACCTAGGAAGAAGCCAATAAAAGACGATATTGTTGAGTTGGATGATAACGGCCAATATCTTGAACCTTTAACCAGTTTTCCCGTTCCAAATGATGTTGCTATGCCGCGAGTTGTTTTATGCTTAGCTCACAATGGAAAGGTTGCTTGGGATGTCAAATGGCGGCCTTCTAATAAATCTGATGCCAAATCCAAGCTTCGGATGGGCTTTCTAGCTGTCTTGTTAGGAGATGGGTCTCTACAAGTGTAAGACCTCTGCTTCACTTGTCTTAATTTTGTGTGTTATAACTTATAAGATTATAGTGTATCTTGATCTTGTTTCTTATAAGTTTCTTATGTACAAACCAAATGTAGATGGGAGATTCCTCTTCCTCATACCATCAAAGCTCTTTACACTTCTTCTTTGCATGGAGAAAACACTGATCCTCGCTTTGTAAAATTGGAACCTGTATTCAGATCCTCGATGTTGAAGTCTGGTGGCATACAAAGGTACTTAGAATTTTTATCTTTTGGATATGTAGCTTGGAAGATGATCTTGATTCCATATTGAATAAACGATAAATAATTGAATAACTAAAATTTGAATTTCTGTAGCTGCACAATCTTGTGGAATGTCATGACTTATTCAAATTTGTCTCTGTTACGTGGCTAACCTTATCTTAAAGCAAGTTTTATATTTGAACAGCATTCCCCTTACAGTGGAATGGTCAGCTTCATCGCCTCACGAGTTCTTGCTTGCCGGTTGCCATGATGGGACGGTAATTATTTGATTCCCATTTTTGTTATGTTTTTATTAGCATCGTGACTAATGTTAGAAAGTAATTTTTAAGTTTTATATAAGATATGACTTACTCAAATCTTCGCCATTTGAAAATGCTACATGTTTTAGTTTTAATGAGAGCTTGCCGCTACTTTGTTTAATATGTTCATGGTTATGGAACTAACGAAATTAGCCTACACATAGGTTGCTTTATGGAAATTCTCAGCCAATGTTTCATCTAAGGGTAATGCTAATATCTCTTCCCCCCTTTTTTATATGTCTTCTTTAAGTGTTAGAATTCTGATTTTTCTATTATTGTTCTACAGACACGAGGCCTTTGCTTCGTTTCAGTGCAGATACACTTCCTATTAGAGCAGTTTCATGGGCCCCAGTTGAAAGGTCACTGATTTTGAAAGAATTATGTTCGTTTGATGCCTTTTCTTGTAATGTCATAAACTATATGATCTCTATATTTGTTGATTTATGCTAAATGTTATCTTTTGTGATTTTCAGTGATACAGAGGGTGCAAATATTATTGTAACTGCTGGACATGGAGGCTTAAAATTCTGGGACATGCGGTTAGATGAATCCTCTTTCCTTGCTTCTACATGCTTTTCATCTTTACTTGAATTAATCTTTTCGCTTCCTCTGGTCCAAAAGCAGCAATCTCATTTAAAATCTTGATGTGTTTGCTGCAACATAAGAGTTGCTTCATTGGACCCTGACGCGCATATGTTTTTTATGTACACTTATCACTAGGACAATAGATTAACACTATGTTTGGTGGGAGGAAGAGTGGAGGAGGGAGAGTGAATCCTTTGTTTGGTTGGAGGGAAGAGAGGAGGGATAGGAGGCATGGAGGGAGACTCTCTCCGTCTGGGCCCAACAATTTGATGGAAGGGTCCAACAAATCCACCAAATTAAATCAAAGACTTTTTTATCCTTCAAAAGAAATTATTAACAAATAGTAAAAATAGACAATATAATAATTAAACAGATAACTATCATTCATCCTTTCAACTCCCCCTCCCTGCCAAATAATATAAAGGATTACCATAATCCTCTCCATCCCTCATTTTCCTCATCCTTCCAACTCTTTCTATCCTTCTCGCCAGCCCTCCTACCAAACAGAGTGTAAAGAACTCATCTAAGATATATACAAAAGCACAAACAGTCTATTCTGGCTTGTAGCGTTTACAATGAAATTTTTGGTATTTAGCAACATCAAATGAAGTGAAATACCTTCTTGTTTTGGTCCATCACCAATGTACTCGTCCCTACCTACTTATAAAGTAAAATCTCATATAAATCTTGATGGTTTCATATATGATTTTAGAAGTGTGGAATTTTCATCAATGAATTAGTAATGATTGAAAATCCATAGTACATCTAAAGGCGTAATGAAGTTTGGAATGGCTACAATTAAAGACGCCCAAACATGAAATAGTGAAATTTGATTCTTTTGGGTGGTACTTCAATAGCATTCTATGCTCTAAGCTGCAGCCTTTGTTAACTATGTCTACAGTGATCCATTCCGGCCTTTGTGGGACCTTCACGCTGTACCAAAGAACATATATAGTTTGGATTGGTTGCCAGATCCAAGGTACTGTATGATCCTGCTTTCATCTGCTGGATGAAGACAACTTGTTACCAATTCTTCCCGTCGTTAAAGTAAAAATTGTTTTCTAGATGTGTTGTTTTAGCCTTTGATGATGGAACAATGAGGACACTCAGCTTGTCAAAAGCTGCTTATGATGTTCCTGTCACTGGAAAACCATTTGTTGGGACGAAACAACAAGGATTGCACAGTTACTATTATTCATCATATTCTATTTGGAGCGTTCACGTTTCAAGATGTACAGGTATCACCCTGATCCTCTCAAGTTGCAAGGATTATGTACTTCCCTTTCTTTTATTTCTGTAGCCTAGCCTATAATTTTGGCTTGCATATGGCTTTACTATCTTTTAATTGGCCTCGGGTTATTCTGATATTTACAAAGCTAATGCACCAAATAGTCAATCAAGCAAATGGCAAAACGTGATAAATTTCAATTTTTTTTCCCTCTTATGCTTGAAAAAGTCCACTGTTTCTTTTAATGATGATCTAAAGGTTTAGCCAATTTTTCTTCTTTGCTATATATGTAACATATACTTATATATATATATATATATATGTATGTATGTATGTATGTATATATTTGCTACATGATTTTAGCTGCAAATATTCCTAGGTGGCTCTTCATTTTGGTTGATATCTTATTTACCCGTCTGCAAGAATTATTTTATTAATTATAAGTTCATGCAACACTAAGCGTGTATCCTTGTGGCGCTCAGATATCATTTCTGAAGTAAAGAAGAGAAAAACAAAATAATTTTATTGTGGAAAAGTGAGGTGAAACAATAGTGATTTCTGAGACAACTATGAAATTGTATGATCTAGGCTCTTGCGCATGCAATCCTACTTAATTGAAATTTGTTAAGCCACTGGGAAGGGACGAGCATTATAAATCGCTCACCAACTCATGATTTTCTTTTTAAAATTTTAGGTATGGTTGCATATTGCAGTGCCGATGGAACTGTTCTTCGCTTTCAGGTGATTTCAGTTTTTTGTTTCCAAAAACTTGATCCAGGTGTTTTAGTTTTTATAACATGCCAAAATTATGAACTTTTACAGGACACGGGATTACAACTAATTTTCTTTTTCCAAGAGATTTTTTTCCCCGTTTTTTAAGTTTTGAACTCATCCATTTGTTAGATTAGGTAATTTTCAAGTTTCACACCCATTGTCTAGGAAAGAGTCCAATAATTTATAATTTTATGAGGTACTCGCTCTGTGTTACATTGAAACGAAAAATAACTCGTTCTTTGTTCGAAATTCTAAGCTGCCAAAGTATTTTCCTGATTGAGTTTTATTTGTAAACAATTAGCTTACAACAAAAGCAGTGGACAAAGATCCCTCACGAAACCGTGCCCCGATTTTTTTGTGCGGTTCACTGACTATGGATGAATCGACTGTTACCATCAACACTCCAACAACAAACACTCCTTTCCCCTTGAAGAAGTCATTGAACAAATGTGGAGACACCCCAATTGCTTTGCGTGATGTCTTATCGGTGTCAAATAAGGCTAAGAGATTCGATGATAAGATGGAAAAATATCCTGCCTCCAATGATCAAACTTCAGGTAAGCGTACCGTTGCACCCCAAACTATTTGTTTTTTGCATAATGCACTCCCAACTTTCAATTTTGGAAAGTTGCATTTTGAACTTTAAAATTAATTGCAAAATGGAGGTCCAATAGGTAAGGAATGTTATCAAATTGACAGGTTAAAACACGCAATGCGCAAATGAAAGGTAAATATCGTCACTTTTCAAACCATGTCACGTATAAATCGTGTCTTGAACTATCAATTTGGTAACATCATTAGTTATGGACTTCGATTGTAATTGATTTTAAAGTTTGGGGTGCAAGTTGTTAAAATTGAAAGTTTGGGGTTCATTAGTTTGGAGCGCAATAGTGCAATTTACTCTTTCAAATATGTAGCCTGAAATATTTTAGTAGCCAATCTTGTAGAACATTTTTCTAATTATCAAACCCCTTGCAGCTCTTTGTTACGGCGATGATCCGGAAGTTGAATCTGAGCCCGAGGAAACATTAGCTTCTCTCGAGAGAAGAAAACCACCAAATTCTGGATCAGGTACTGAGAAAAATCTGGAGGAGAACCTGACATTGGTAGCAGTAGATGATGAACCAAGAAACACACAGGGAAAGGAAATAGAGAAAGCTGGTAAATATGAACTTCTTCCTTTCAAGGACATAGCCATGCATAGAGTGAGATGGAATATGAATAAGGGTAGTGAGAGATGGCTGTGCTATGGAGGGGCTGCTGGACTTGTACGTTGTCAAGAAATTGTTTTGTCAGATATTGATAAAAAGTGGGCAGTGAAGAAATAAAGTAGGTTCTTAACTCGTGTTTTATCCCTCATGTAAATACTAATTTATCTATTTTTATGGGAATATGTAAATAGTGTTCAATTTTAAGGTGAAGTTGATAGTTTCTTTCCCATGGTAATTACTCAATTTCCATAAAGAGCTTGAATGTTGAAGCAGAACGAGGGTCTAACGGAGAAACAAAAAAGGAAAAAAGAAAGGTGACATTTGATTTACTTTTTAAAATTTCAAACCAACTAAACTCATTACTAATAGTTTGAACTTTAATTAATGGAAAGGTTTTAATTGTGAATGATTAAAGAGTTTGGGAGTTGTTTTGTCAAGATTAAAAATATTAGGACTAAACTGTCATCTATTAAATAGTTTAAGGATTATTTGTGCTAATCACTCTTTTTATTTTTGCTTTGATTGGCGTATTTAGGTCCATTTATAAGTTGGGTAAACACCCTTAATTTTGATACTAAACTCTAGTAAAAATGAGACAACAAATTTGTAATAGTGGAGTTGAAAGATTGGCAAATTTATTTTGTGTCAACATACCCTTATATTGTGAAATATATTTTTAGGTCTCTTAATAAATAACGTCTTGACGACCGATTAAGATTGAGATCGAGAAGTTTATATCTCGATCCCCTTAAAAATGAGACGTATTCTATAATGAGATATAAACCGTATTAATTTACTATTCCTACAAGAATAAAAATAGCTGATTCTTTAGGTTCTGGAAGAATTCCCATATCACTGCCAAGCATAGACAACTTCTGATATGGTTGGTCTATCTGCTGCACTTTCTTGTACGCACAATAAAGCAACTTGGACACACCTTATAAATTCATTTATTGAGCATGTTTCAGCCAATGCTTGATCCATTAGTTCCAAGCTTCTCTCTTCTTTCCACAACTTCCATGCCTATATCAAGATTTAAGTAGATATTATGGTCCTTAGAGAGAGCACCAAGAAGATAGTTAAAGTTTGCTTCCGTCACTTTACATATCTTACTTAGGTGTAGAGAGTGATTTAACTGATTGTTTCTCTTGCCACTTATTGACTTAGTTTAGTAATGCTGTGAATTTAAAAAAAAAGTGCTTTTAGCTGTGCTGAAAGAAAAAGCTGTTGTTTCAAGAAGCAGTTGAGTGTTTGGTAAATTGTAATTATAGTAGTTGTGCTGGTTCCAAAATCAGTAAATAGCGTTTGGTAAATTTTAAGGTAGAATTGCTGTGGGTATGTAAAATGATCAAAATAGACATGAAATGAAATTTAAATATATATAATTATTTTTGGTATTTAAAAATACTTGTTTAACTTTAAAAACACATAATGTTTTGATTTTGAATTTTTTAACAATAAATTTTTGATAATTAATTCTCTTTTTTTTTCATTTCTTCATTCACAATATAATTACAACTAAAAGAAGCATTAGTGACAATTACTCAGGGACAGTTGTAGTCTTCGAGTTGTGGAATTGTTTTTGGCATAGAACTTTGCCTTCTCAAAAATATCAATTGGCCCCATCGCATTTTCCTAAAAAATTATACCATTTTGTTTCATCCACAGATACCAAAGTATAAAGGCTCACAAGGATAAAAAAAAAAAAACTAACTAAAAGAAAACGTGTAACTGAATGAATAAATATATGCAACCTCTTTTACATTTGTCGGTGAGTAGGAAAAAATTATCATAATGTAAGGTAGCTAAAAATCATATAACAAACATCTCATATGAAGTAGACAATTCATTCAAAATTACAAAATATGGCATGCATGGAAAGAAGAAAATACAAAATACACACACGTGAATACATAAAAATAAAAAAAATAAAAAAATAAAAAAAGCCCATCAAAAACTACATATGAAATGACAATAACTAATTTTTATTGTCAAAAGTACAACATTGCCACATTGTAGGTATGTATATTGTCGACGCTACATAGCCAAGCAGAGCAGTTCCATCCACATAAAATCCCACCGGCCAATTTAGCATATAGATTGCCCAAAGCTTCCAACTGAAAATACCAGCTAATAATGAAGAAACCCTTCAATCCAAATTTGATGCCTTAGGTTCCTAAAAGTGGTACTAATGGGATAATTCGATGCCTTGGGTTCCTACAATCCAAATAGAATAACGGAAAAAACCCATTAGTCATGAAACATTTTCAAACATTGTAGCATGTTCAACCTTTTCTGTAAATGCTGTTGTATGTTAAAAGACCAATTAGAAACCATTTTAGCATAAAAAACATAGCAATGACCACATTAGCTGATAAATGTGAAATTTTGACATACTTGAAGCAACATTTTCACTAACAACATCCGGTTCCAACTCCAAACCCGGCTCCAACACTTGCAAATTTTAGTATCATTTGCATTCAATATCCCTTGCAATGAGCTAGTAATTTTAAAGTCAAGTCCTATAAAAACAAAATGCACTGCCCTCAACAAAGGCAAATACCCGTTCAATATTCACAACCATAATCCTAAGTATTTAAACAAAACCTCAATACCATGAAACCAAATTTTCACCTTCAATTCACCAATTGTAAAGACTGACCTTTCCTTCATAGTGACAAGTACGCAATGGCAGCAAATACACCAGCAAATGAAGCCCCACATCCCCAATTGTAAACACTTACCAATGGGCTTCACATGCTACATGGCAAAGCAAAGTGAACCGAAACTATAAAACCAAATGAGAATAAACTACTTATGGTATGCTGAATGGTCCACAAACACCTGTAACAAAGAGGAAAAGCACTCAAGGGAATAAAGGAAACAAATAGGACTTACATTATATGAATAAACTACTTCTATAAGAAGCCTGTAGATTTCTTACCCAATCGACACCTTCCTTATACTCATGGAAGAAGGCGACCTCTTGCTCTCCTCCAAAGCAAGGCACCTTGATGCGAGATTCCGTGTCAACAACACTTGCAAATTTGATGTCTGCATCAGTACCATTAAGATATCTCGGAGAGACAACCATAGCACAATGACCGCGGGAAGCTAGTACAATAGGCAAAGAACCAAATACAAAATACAATCCCTCACACACACACACACACACATAAATACAAACATATATATCCACACACACGTAAATACAAACATATATATCCATACGGTTTTTTTTTTTAATTTCTTAATGTCTTTCGGAGTAATCTGGAAAAAATCTGGAAACCCAAATCAAATGAAAAAAATCTGGAAACCCAATTCGGAGTAATCTGGAAAAAAAAAAATTTACGAGATCAAATGGCTATCGAAGACCAAAATTTTGTACAAAATCTGGAAACCCAAATCGACATTCGAAACCACCAACACCAAATCGACAATCAAAACCCAAATTTCATCAAGCCGTACCAAATCGACATTAAAAAAAAAGTGAAATCGAGCACTTACAAATGCAGAGATTGTGAGCTCCAACCAGATCCGCCGGTCTCAGCCAATGACGAACGGAGATTTTGGGGACTCCGCCGCCGACAATCGCAGGAGATAAACGGAGAGAGGGAATCCGAGAGAGAGAAGAAAAATAAATGGAGGAAGAGAGCTTTGGCTGAGAGAGCGAGGTTGAGGCGAGAGAGCACGAGCGGAGGGAGAGGCTGAGAGTTTTCAGGGAGGGGCTGAGGATGTGTGCACGAAGACGAGGAAGAGATGAGTTATTTTGGGAATAACCAAAATTTCATTAATGGCTGAGTTTAGATTCCCAGACAATCTGAAATCAGAAGCAGTAAGTGAGCTGCTTTTGATTTCAGATGAAAAACAACTTCTGACTTTTTTAAAAATTTATTTTTATGTGTTTACTAAACACATTTTTCAGCTTTAACTGAAAAAAAAAAAAAAATGTTTTTGGCTTCCCCGAAGCATTACCAAACGAAGCAATTATTTCAAGCATCACGACTTCAAAACTGAAAACATCTGATTTAGGAGAAAATAAACCATCCATTGCATACTCAGGAGACGTATAACTTCTTGTCATGGTTCATTAAACTCTTGTTAGTTCACAAATATAAAGTTTCTTCTTTTTTCTTTGCCAACCTGGACCATAACATATTACTATAACTATATTATATTATATTACATTATTATAACTATATTGTATTATAATATATATATATATATATATTATATACATATTATAATATATAACAACTATATAATATATTTAAATTATATTATAATATTAAAAGATAATTATAAAAAAAAATAAAAAGAGTTTAGAATGGTCATTTCTCTCATACGATGAAGAATGATGATTCATCCAAAATAAATAAATAACTATTTCTTATAAATCCAACCAAACATCAAACTTAAATTCTATTTCATTTTATTCATTTTCTTTCCATCCAATCAAACACACCCTTAGTTTTTTTTTTTTTTTTTTCCTTATAAACAACCTTATATATTTTAACGAATGTATTGACAAATTTCTTCTAATAAATAAGAAGAAATTCATCAATATTTCAATCAAAATATTCCCATGTCACAAATAATACCTACTAATAAAATAAAATAAAATAAAATCAGTGCTGTATATCGTTAGTGGCTTAGTGCTGCGCAGTGAGAGAAACAATTTTCTATTGCTTTTTAGGAGGCATCTTGTAAGCATCTTCGCTAATTTCCGTCAGCAGCATCCCCGGGAAGAGCTTATCTAGTATTTTCTGAACTTTTGCAGGCCGTGTCTTGGGCCTGGAACGCGGCATGCGGCCCAAAGTCTTCTTGAAATCCTCCTCCACTTCCTGCTTCGACATACCCACACTGAACGTAAGTTTCCTCCTCTTTGTCGGGCGCTGTTGATTCTCGCCGTCGCCAAAATTCCCCCGCGCCGACTGATAACTCAATTCGGTACGTCCCGAACGGAGATTCCGCGGCCTTGCCCTCGCGGCTTCCTTCTCCTCCATCGAATCCCTCAGCTTCTCACTCAGGTTCTCCAGCTCCGATGTCTTCACCGGCGAGTTTTCGTTGGGATCCACATTCTTACGCGGGGACGCCGAATTTAGGGCGAAGCCCATCAGCTTCGTCTGGCCCCACCTTGGGAGAAAGATACCGAACTTGTGGAGAGGTCCTCTGGTTTTTACCGCCATGGACGAATTCATTTGCGCCCTTGAACACACCACTGATTCAGAGGGGAGAGAAACTATTAAAGTCAACTAAATAATGTTTTTTAATTTAAAAAATTATGTTGACATCCTATATTTTTTTTATTTTTTTGTTTAGTTTAACGTCAGTTAATAATTGAGATTTGTCTCTTCTTATACGTATTTGAACGGTTGATTTCTATGATGTGGCATATTATATCATTTAAATAAGATCTAATGGTGAGCATTTGACAAGGACATCCGAGGGTATTGTATTATTTTTTGGGATATTTACATTTTCATACCCTATTTTTATCTTTATTTAAAAAGTATACTTTTTTATTTTTCAATCTCATCAAATACATACTTTTACGCCTTTATTATTCCTTAAGAAGAAATAGACATATAAAATCACAAGGTTTTATGAAGTTATAAGATTGATAAGTTGAAGGTAATAAAGGTATTGAATTGATATATCTCTAGGAAGACTTTTCAGTTCCAGTTACTAAGAGTTTGTTTGGTTCCTAAATTCGAATCCCAGATTCGAATCATGATTCACGATCACTACAGTATTTTCTCTCATAAAAAATACACATAAATCAAAAATAATTTAAATCACATAATTTGAATCTATGAACTAAAACATAAAAGAGAAGCAGGTGTCCGACTCCCAAAAATTAGGAGAATGGAACTTTTAAGGTAATAAAGTAACATACATGATGCAAAATACACACAAATATATATATATATATATATATATATGTAATCTCTTTACAAGTTTAAGCTAATCTTATATCTAATTTAAAACAACTGACATAAACAAAGATTATGGTTAACTTCTTCAAGACACTCGTCTCTGCAGGTATTTGCTCCAACACAATCTTTGAGAAATGGCCTTAAAGAAGATATGAATAAGAATAGAGATATGAATTCAATACGAATTTTAGATGTGAAGGAAGGTAGGTATATAATTGATACAGTCCTAAACGCAATGTATGATTTTTCAAATTAATTATTCGTAATACTAATACCTGATTTGCCGTTTAATCTATTTTCATTTCATTGAGTATCTATCATTGAACGGTACTTGTCTTTGGATTGGTTTTACTTTTTAGTTGGACCTTTTAATTTTAATACTCTTGTCTAAAATGCTTTAACTTTCATTTTTTAGGGAGTTTTATTTCTTATTTTGGTATTAAATGACAAATGAATTAAGATATTTACATCACTAACCCAATAATTTTTCTGTATTGTCAGTTCATGATAAACATCCGGCCATAGAATTGTGATAATAATTTTTCTAATGTGCTATTATTCATGATTTTGAGGATATTAAAAATTGATTTAAGCAACATCTGGCCATAGAATTGTGATAATAAAACGGAAGAAAAAAAATAAAAATAAAAAAGAAGCCGAAATATGCTAGTACTCAATTGCAGGCCATGCCGGCTTTTGACTATGTAAATTTGTTTCTTTTTTTCTTTTTTGTTTTCCTTTTAAGGAGTAATTTTGGTTTTAGAAAAAAAAAAAGAAAAAAAAAAAGAGAAAAACAGCAAGACTAATTCTATGATAACTGCAATTTTTAGTTAAAAGAAATCTTATGCTTATTTAGTAGTATAATTGCATTGATGTGTAGACACTTACTAAGATTTATTATTTGTTTGTTAAAAGAAATCTTATGCTTATTTGCATCTATAAATATGTGTAATGTTTTTTGCTTTATTTTTTGTTGATAACTTAAATATAATTAGCGTAAAATTTATTAAAAATTGGGTTGTTGAGATGAGAAGCTCCAAAAGAAGATATATTAAAAATGATCCTCAACTTTTTTAATTGGGTTGTTGAGATGACACAGATTATCATTTAACTTTTTTAATAGGTGATAATTTAGTCTTTATTTTTTTAATTTTGATAAAATGATCCTCAACTTCATTAAATAAGTGAAATTAAGTCATTTTTGTTTAATTCTATCAAATTTTAAACCGTTTTATACATGTGACCTTCATACATGTTATTTTTATCTTCAAGTTATTAAAATATTCTCCATATAAATCAACTCACTATTTTTTAATGAACGAAGTACAAACAACTTTAAATTATTTTTAATGAAATAATTTTGTTAATTTAGTTCAATCAAGTGATAAAATATCATGTGCAAGGCAAAATATCCTTGTGTTGGTATTTTACTAAAATATCATCTTCTTTAAGATTACATATTTTATACATGATTAATTTTAATTTAACATAACTAAATGAAAAGGACTTAATTGTATTCATTTAATAACGTTAGGAATTATTTTACTAAAATTAAAAAAACAAAGACTAAATTATCATTTATAAAAAATTAAGGACCATCTGTATCAATTTTTTTTTTCTTTTTAAAAAAGAAGTTGAGACTGGGACGGAGAGAAATAAAAACAAAAAAAAAAAAAAAAAGAAGATGGGCATTTAGAACAGTCTCGTGAGTCTCGCAGTTCTCTCTCTCTTCAGGTTGTTTTGTTGTGGACATGAATTGATCTTCTTCTTCTTCACACTTTCTGAGATCTCTGTTTCTCCCTCATTTTCAAGGTAATATTTCTTCTTTTTTCCATTCTCTCTCTTCTTCTTTTTATTTTTGGTCGTCAGTTTTCAAAAAATATCGTTGGATTTGTTCGTCTTAATGATTTAGCTAGTTAGCTAGCTCGATCTACTTGCATTTCATTTTTTGGATTTTCTTTTCTTTTTTTTTTTTTTTTGGCTCTGAAACAAAAATGTAAATAAAAGAGTTGTTTTGTGATAAATCTGGAGTGTTGTTGTTGTTGTTGTTGTTGTTGGTAGAGAAATTTGAAAAAGGGAATTTGTTCGTCGTCAATGGCTCGAAGCAGTAGTGGTAATAATAATAATAGGTCGTCGTTTAGCCCAACAAATGGGAATGGGAATGGGAATGTGGGGAATGAGGATTCCATTAATGTTTCAAATGGAAATGGTGGAGAAGGAGATGACTACGAGGACTCCTCTTACTCTATTGAGAGTGATTCCTCCCATTTGGCCCCTCCGTAAGCTCCTTCTAACTTTACGACCAACAGCAAACATTTTCATTTTCATTTTCATTTTCATTTTCATTTTCAATTTGTTGTCATATTGTCTCTCTTTTGCAAACCAGACCTATAAAATAACCAATTTCTCCTGCAGTACTCCGACGTCGCTGTCGATGGCCATTCCGGCCGAGCTCGCCGGCGCCATCCCTTTGATCGAGCGATTTCAGGTTGAGGCATTTCTAAGACTAATGCACAAACAGATTCAGTCTTCTGCCAAACGCGGCTTCTTCTCCAAAAAATCCGCCGGACCTCAAATCGGTGACAAGTTCACCTTTGAGGATATGTTGTGCTTCCAGAAGGTCCTTTCCTTTCCTTTTTCCTTCTTACATTTTGCAAGATTTTGGCGCACTTTCTGTTTCTTAATGAATCAATATTTCATAACACTAACAGGTGCCTATTCCAACATCGTTACTCAAAATTAACGCTGACCTGGTCAGCAAGGCCACAAAGTTGTTCCATATCATTCTCAAGTACATGGGAGTCGATCATCCCTCTGACCGGCTCGCTCCAGCAAGCCTCGATGAACGAATCGAGCTCGTTGGAAAACTCTATAAGCAAACGTTAAAGCGAATAGACCTTCGGGATGAACTGTTTGTTCAGATTTCAAAGCAAACTAGGAATAATCCTGACAGGTAAATGCCTAGCCTATGCATAATGTCCTCTTTTCGTGCTTTATAACTTTTGCCATAAATACTGTTACTGGGAAAACAAACATTCAGAAGGTGCGTGATGATCTTGTCCTAATTAATTTTTCTTAGGCAATACCTGGTCAAAGCATGGGAGTTGATGTATTTGTGTGCCTCCTGCATGCCTCCTAGCAAGGACATCGGTGCCTATTTGTCTGAGTATGTTCATAACGTAGCGCATGGTGTAAATGCCGAGTCTGAGGTTCGAGTGCTGGCTTTAAACACTTTAAACGCTTTAAAGCGTTCCGTTAAGGCTGGGCCTAGGCAAACTATTCCGGGGCGTGAGGAGATTGAAGCTCTCTTAACTGGTCGAAAGCTCACGACTATAGTATTTTTCTTGGACGAAACTTTTGAAGAAATCACGTATGACATGGCCACAACAGTGGCTGATGCTGTCGAGGTATTTCATCCCCTACTGTCTTTTTCTCATATTTCTATATATGACTATATGAGCATTTGTTGCACCGGAAAATTAGAGAGAGAATTCAACCCCGTCAGATATTCGATAAAGACGCCATTATATAAAACATAGACGACGACGTGTTTGTTGCTCTTACTCTCAGCTCTTAGTGGTTATATATTTTATTTTCAAGTTGTAATCCCTTCTTAGTTATAGAGACTAGTTGTTGCTAACTGAATCCGCATGTGCTTTAGGAACTTGCGGGGATAATCAAATTGTCAGCATTCTCTAGCTTTAGTCTTTTTGAATGCCGCAAGGTTGTGACTGGCTCAAAATCACCTGATTCTGGAAATGGTATTTCTTCATCCACTCAATTCGATCCTATTTGAGGAACCATTGATATTCGTCTTATATGCAATTTGTTCTTTTGCAGAGGAATACATTGGGTTAGATGACAACAAATATATTGGGGACCTATTGGCGGAATTCAAGGTGGCAAAGGAACGAAGTAAAGGAGAAATTCTGCACTGCAAGCTGACATTTAAGAAAAAGTTGTTTCGGGAATCAGATGAAGCTGTATCAGATCCAATGTTTGTACAGCTGTCGTATGTGCAAGTATGTAGTTCTGGCTGAAGAATTTTTGGTTACTTCTACACTTTTTTAACACACACACACACACACACAATGTATGAATTATTACTACTGATGCTTTTAATCAGTGAACCAAGTGTTTCTTGTATTTTCTTATACCCTCCGACCTCTAAGTTTTGATATGCCTGGCTATATTGTTACAGTTACAACATGATTATATATTGGGCAATTATCCTGTTGGAAGGGATGATGCTGCACAGTTGTCTGCATTGCAAATCTTGGTTGAAATTGGATTTATTGCTACTCCAGAATCATGCACGTCAGTTTTTCTTGTTTCTTTCCTCTTATTATTCTTAAAATAAATTCTACTTGCTCTTACTATTATACGTAGAAAACGAATGCCCACTTATTGGACTTTGCAATTTTACGGTTTCAATAATTCTAACTTGTTAGAATTGAATTTTCTAGTGACTGGAATTCACTTTTAGAACGGTTCCTACCCAGACAAGTTGCGATAACACGAGCAAAACGAGAATGGGAGTTGGATATTCTCTCTCGTTACCATTCGATGGTGAGTCTAAGTTCAGAAGGTTGTTATAAGTTTAAAATTTTGTGAAAGAATCATTGACTGGCTCGGATCTCTGGTAGGAACACTTGACCAAAGACGATGCAAGACAACAATTTTTGCGAATACTGAAAACACTTCCTTATGGAAACTCAGTTTTCTTCAGTGTACGAAAGATTGATGACCCTATTGGACTTTTGCCGGGACGGATTATTTTGGGCATCAATAAGAGGGGTGTAAGTATTACAAATGTGTATAGTTATACTGTCATGACATGCCAAGGAAAAAAATCACGATATAATGCTGACTTGCATTGCTACATTACTGAGAATATTTTGCTTCGTCTTTCTGCAGGTTCATTTCTTTCGTCCAGTGCCAAAAGAATACTTACATTCAGCCGAGTTAAGAGACATAATGCAATTTGGAAGTAGCAACACTGCCGTGTTTTTTAAGATGAGAGTTGCAGGCGTGCTTCACATATTTCAATTTGAAACCAAGCAGGTTTAAACTTCTTTCTAACTTTACACTGGTTTTCGTTTAGAAGTTCTCAAGCTTCACCACTCTGTATAGCTTTATAGTTTTATGGAAGTTCTGATTTTTCTGCACCATGTAGGGGGAAGAAATTTGTGTTGCTCTTCAAACACATATAAATGATGTCATGTTACGGCGTTACTCTAAAGCTCGGTCTGCTGCCAGTGGCTCAGTAAACGGAGACTTTTCTAACAATTTTAAATCATCAAATGTGGAAGCATTTGAAAAACGGGTACAGGATTTGTCAAAAGCTGTTGAAGAATCTCAGAGGAATGCTGATCAAGTATGATTTCAACGAAACATAAGTATTGATTGTTTAAGCTGGTTACTGAATGAAGCCACGGTCAATCATATTGCATATTTTCATTACTTAAGGTTTTGCTTGACAGTGTTTAAGGTCTTACACTTATATAAACGCCAAGGAACTATTGTGCCAAAGATAATATTTCATAATTTTTTCCTTGACTTCTGTTTCGTGAATATTTTAGAAAGTTTCCAGGAGAGTTCTCAGTTCCTACAGCTGAGAGAGAATGGAAAAACCAATAATAATATTTGCTTTCTGTGCTGACTGAGCTCTAGGTTTTGTTGTCCTTGTCTTAATGAATTTATCATCTGTATGAAGTTATTTCACTTAAAAAAATTCATCTCTTCATGTAGTTGCAAAGAGAATTGCTTGAGAAACAAAACGAAGCAGCAAAAGTGCGAGAAGAGTTGGAGGATTTGAAAGAGTCCTTGAGATCAGAGAAGCAAATCTTGGCGGAAGTTACATCTGAACGCGAAAGACTTGCATCCTTATATGAGGAAAAAGACATGGCTCTCCAGGTTAGTGAGAACATCTTTATAGTTAGGCCCTTTCATATGACGTTACTCAGATATAGTATGAAGTCATGATAGAAATAAAGGATTCTGATATATATAATTATACTCAATAGGATGCATTGTTAGAGAAAAGAAACATGGAAGCAAGGTTGGTGAAGTTGGGTAATGTACTAGAGAACAATTCTAAAAAAGACCAGCTCGGTGCAAATAACCAGGTAAATTTTTGTGAATATCATGCTATTAATTGAGCTTAAGAAAAAAAAAAAAAACTTGAGTTATCAATGCAGGCAATTTACAAGCTTCAAGATGAGTTGAAGCTTCGAAGGGAGGAGTTGCACGGAGCGGAAGAAACTATCAAGAGACTGAAAGATGAAAAGCTTTTATTGGAGCAAAGGATGTCTGGACTTGAAAAGAAGAAAGCTGATGAGGTAATAACTTCCATATGAGAGTGACTTCTTTTCTGTCTCTTCTTTTTTCCCCTTCTATCATTTCTAGCTTTCTTCACAAAAGCTGTTAAATTCAGATCAAATTGCTTCAGAGAAAATACGAGGAAGAGCGCAAATTTTTAGAACTTCAAATGTTTGATCTTGAAAAGAAGCTTGAGGGGATTACTCAAGAGTTAGCTATTGCCAAATCTACTCTTGCAGCCAAGAACTCTGATTTGGCCACTTTGCAAAATAATTTACAAGAACTAGATGAATTGAGAGAAATGAAAGAGGTAAGTGCATTATATGCACTTGATTACCTGTCTTCACAGTTCTGTTTTGGTTTCTGGATGCAATGTGATGCATACATATACATGTATCCACGACTTTAGGACATTGATAGAAAGAATGAGCAAACCGCTGCAATCTTGAGGATGCAAGGAGCTCAGCTTGCTGAGTTGGAAGTGCTCTACAAGGAAGAACAGCTTTTAAGGAAGCGCTATTTTAATACTATCGAAGGTTAAATTTCTTTTATATACATCTTCTGTATAAAGCTTGATGTTGCATTTTCTTGTGAAGCAGCTGAAATCTCTCGGTTGCATTTCAGATATGAAAGGAAAGATCAGAGTGTTTTGTCGTTTAAGACCCCTTAGCGAAAAAGAGATTGCTGAACAAGAAAGAGATGTAATTACAACTTTAGATGAGTTTACCGTTGAACATTCATGGAAGGATGGTAAACTTAAGCAACATACATATGATTGCATATTCGATGGCAACGCCACCCAGGAAGACGTATTTGAAGATACCAGGGTAAGTTTGGTTCAATTCAAGTGATACGTTCACCACGTGAAATATTAATTTCTACTTCCTTTGGAACTCTCTTGTTCATTGTTTGTAATTCTTAATTCATAATACTTACCTTTCTGGTGACTATTACAGTATTTGGTGCAATCTGCTGTAGATGGGTACAATGTCTGCATATTTGCTTATGGTCAAACTGGTTCCGGAAAGACATTTACAATATATGGATTAGAGACAAATCCTGGACTCACTCCACGAGCAATTGCAGAACTTTTTAAAATTTTGAAACGGGATGGCAATAAATTCTCCTTCTCACTAAAGGTAGTTATCATACAATGAACATTTTTCACCGATAGAATATATTTGTTTTTAACTGTGTTGATTTTGGTAGCGTTGCTATTTTTGTGCAGGCCTATATGGTTGAGTTATATCAAGATACGCTTGTAGATCTTCTATTACCCAAGAATGCAAAACGATTGAAATTGGAAATTAAAAAAGATTCAAAGGTGTTTTTCTTTTTCACAGAACTTATGATTCCTATCTCTGCGGTTTTTAGGTTTCCTATGAATCGAAGCCTGCTATTTGTTATCAAACAAGTATAATACTTGTAGATTTCAGATATGCTTCCATTTCGTTGGTTAAATTTATGTTTCCTGTGTCTACTTTTTATTTGTTTGATTTGTAATTTTAGGGAATGGTATCGATCGAAAATGTGACGGTTTTATCAATATCAACTTATGACGAATTGAAAAGCATTATCCAGAGAGGATCTGAACAACGCCATACATCCGGAACTCAGATGAACGAAGAAAGTTCAAGATCTCACCTTATACTTTCTATTGTTATTGAAAGTACCAACCTTCAAACGCAGTCTGTTGCAAGAGGAAAGGTAATAATACTATACCACCGATGATGATAAACAAGGATTAGGGGCGCTGGTATGCAACTTAGTAATGGATTCATGCATTCTATGTATTCATTTTCTGCGCTGCTATTGAGGTGGTTCCTTAGGTTGGAATTGGCATGTTTATTAATAATTTTTACTTTATATTTGTTTAGCTAAGTTTTGTGGATCTTGCTGGATCGGAAAGGGTCAAGAAGTCAGGCTCCTCAGGAAGTCAACTTAAAGAAGCTCAAAGCATCAACAAGTCACTTTCAGCGTTGGGAGATGTTATTAGTGCTTTGTCTTCTGGTGGTCAACACATACCTTATCGGAACCACAAATTAACAATGCTAATGAGCGACTCACTTGGCGGTAATGCTAAAACACTCATGTTCGTCAATGTGTCTCCAGCTGAATCAAACTTGGATGAGACATACAATTCTCTCATGTATGTTGTGCTTCTCGTTTCTCTCCTTGATTTGTTTGTCTTCCATAATGTACAGTTATCATTAATAAGGAACTGTGCTAGGTCTGGGAAGATGCTTTTGTAGCCCTCAAGTTAGTTCTAGGTTTAGATGCATGTTTGAGTCTGAAATGGTCATTTATTTGATGATGTGAATAACATCTGCGTCAACACTTGTGGTCATTCAGGTATGCTTCAAGAGTCAGGTCGATTGTAAACGACCCGAGCAAAAATGTTTCATCAAAAGAGGTGGCCCGGTTGAAAAAGTTGGTGGCTTATTGGAAGGAGCAAGCAGGTAGGAGGGGGGACGATGAAGATCTGGAGGAAATCCAAGAAGAGCGACCGACAAAAGACAGAGCTGATGGGCGGCATTCCATGTAATGTTTGTTTATCATGAGATTCGCAGGGCGGGCAGAATTTTTGGAGCAGATGGCCGGCATTCCACAATAGCTGATTAATGATCTCCTTCAAATTGGTGCATTTGTAATATTGATATGTTGAGGAAGAAAGAGTTGTCAGCGTAGCAGTGTTAAGATGTATAGTTTGAATGCGCGTGTATATATATATAGAGAGAGAGCGGATAACATAACACTAGTACAAATGTATGAGACTCTGCAATCATGTGTTATTTTTGTTTCCGAAAGAATATCAGGCAACCGTGGTTGTTCAAATCACTGACTCTTGATCATATCATCTTGAATCTTTGATGATGGGTCCCTCATACCGGAGTGAAAATACATTGAATTGAATTGCAAGTGTAACAGTATACGTAGTCGTGTTTAAGAGCGTCACAAAAGCAAGAGTTTGTTGTTGAATGGACTGACAATGCTTCAATTAAGTTGTAGTGTGGCTCCAACTGGATATGTCAGTCCTTTGATTTGACCTATACATATATTGAACCCATGCTTTTTAATCTGACATGTGATTGCTTTGCTTTGTTTTGTTTTGTTTGCACATGGGTAATATATGTATATATTATATATCTATACATGTACACACACACACATATATATACACAAGAATGAAACAGATATGGAGAGAAAATCATAATCGTTATCGTGGTATGGGGAGTTGGTCATCATTTAAGGCATTCATGATATGGTTAGGTGGTGCGTTCATTGAAGTCATTACTAGTACTACTACTAAAATATCAAAAATAAAATAAAATAAAAGCACCTCAACTACTATTTAATGCATGCGTCGTAGGATTTAGGAATCAGGAGTGAGTTAGAAAAAACACGGAGTCTGATGGAGAAGCAGGAGATGGAAATCATCTCAACTACTGCTTCATCATCATCTCTTCCTATTCTCCCAAGACTGGATCGTGTTGATCGTTTGGTAACAAAAACCATAATCAAACCCTCTTCTTTTTCTTATAGATAATATATATACATAATGTAATTTTTAATACCATATAAAGGTGTGATATATGATGTATTGATACTAAAACCATATATATAGCAATGTATATTAATAATTATTGATGGAAAACAGCTGCAGTTTCTGGAAGAGAGGCATAACAAGAAGATTAATATTGATATTAATTGGTTAAGTGTTGAAAACAAGAGCGTGCCAATGTCAAGTGCAATGGAGGAGGTTCATTACAGAGGCACTTTGATGGATCGTCTAGCTACACTCGAGAACCGAGTATTACAGGTTTCTTTTCTTTTCCTTTTTTTTTTTTTTTTTTTTTTTTAAATAGCGTGCGCGCGCACACACACAGATCTCTCTCTCTCTCTCTCTCTCTCTCTCTATATATATATATATATATATATATATATATATATATATAGATGTCAAGAAAGAAAAGAAGAAGAAGAAGAATTACTGATATGAGGTTTTTGGTTGCTTTTAATTTGTAGTTGTGGGTGGCCCTAGAAGTAGAAGATTGTCGTGATCGCCATCAACATCATCATGATCACGTAGATCAGATGGATCAAGATGAGAGAAACACAATGACTTGGGGTTCTAGCTCTGCCTCTACTTCCACATTGGAGGCTGATCATCATCGTCATCATCATCAGCTGCCCATTGTGGGAAAACGAAAACACAGAAGATCATGGAAAAACATTTATCATTTCAGAAAATGGTTGAGCTGGTTTCCACCGGAATGTTAGTTATGGAATTTGAGCTATATATATATATATATATACACACACACACACACACACACACACACACATAAGAATTTGCAAAATGCCAGATTTAGTCATTATAATAAGCATGCATGCTATTTTAATGTGATACTTGCTTTTCTCATGCCTAGTAATTATTATTTTGGATTATTAACAATATCAGTGTTTGAACTCTGAGCATTATGATATTTTAATCTCCGAATTTTTAGTTTTAGCAAAATTCTCCATAAATTTTTGTTTTGGTAGTTTTGGTCCATGGCAAAATTTAAGTCAATATAGAATTCCTTAATGACTACCAAATACAAGAGTATTCAACCATGGACTTAAATTATGATTATCTCTAACAAGACAAAAATTATATCCATAAGTAAAAATGAATGAGGTGCAAAGGCAAATAAAAGTATCGAGATCCAAAGGAGAAAAACCCACTCGGCGCATTAATAATCGTGTGTGACGACAAAAGCTCGTTTGACAAAACCACTACATTTAATAGATAAAATTAGTCAACCGAAACCAAAGGATTTAAAACACTATAGTCACATACAACACTGCATAAGATTAAATCTAGTGGGCTAGGCCTACCATCACCATAGAAGAGTGAGGTGACAACTTGTATTATTTTATTTTATTTGCTTAATTTATAATATAGCCTAATTTATTGGCCTAAGGGTGATTTAATATCAAATTTTGATGATTACAAACACATTATTATCACTAATAAATATATCTTGAGTTTTGTTGATTAAGCAAATAGATTATTATGTCGATCAACTCAAGAGTAAGAAAAAGAAAAAATGAAGACTGAAAAAAAAAAAAATGCTATAGAGAGCTCCTATATTGCTTAAAATCTAAAAGTTTCTAAAGAGTACTTACATACTTCTTTAAATTTTCTCTTAATTTTTTACACACTGTTGAGGCTACCTTGAAATGTTTTTTTGATACTGTGACCTGATTATGTCCTAGTCTTTTTTCTTTGTGTAAAATCTTTCTAAGAGTGAGAGTTTAAGTTACTTGTTAAACATCTTGTAATCTTCCTATTCTCCCAGGACTGGATCGTGTTGATCATTTGGTAACAAAACCATAATCAAACCCTCTTCTTTTCCTTATTTATAATATATACATATTGTAAATTTAATACCATATAATGTTGTGATATATGTATATATGTATTGATACTAAAACCATATTTTTGAGTTATTGTTAAATAATCTTCATTTAATCTCTTATCAAGCTTTGTGAATTGAGTTTTGGTTGCTTAGTCGATTTTTGGAGAAAAATTGATGGTTTTAAAAGGTCGGCTGTATTTCGGGTAAAAAGATTCACCAGTTTTAAAGTAGATTAATCGTGCCAGAAAGACAATTAGATAGTGAAGAAGTCGAGTGATGAAATAGCTCAATAATAGTGGGTGTAGGCAATTTTTACCAAACCACTATAGAACTCTATTTGTGAACTTCTCTCCTTACTTGGGATCAGTATCCCACATGAAGTGACCATCAATTTTGTCTGTGAAGACCTTAGATCCATCTATTGCAAAAGAGGCAACAGATTCTAAAATGATTTTTTTTAGTATAAAAATGAGAATAAAAACGTTTTCAATCTTAAACAGAAATTGTTTTTAAAAATGTGTTTGATAGTTTTGTCAAGAGATTATTTTTAATATAAAAAAACTCATTAATGTCTCTCTCTCTCTGCTCGAGAGAGGAGAAAATGAAAACAAAAAATGAAAAACAATTAAAAGTTTATTTTTCTCTTATTTTACACTAAATCAAAAAATCGTTTTCATTTCCGCTTTTTGTTTTTATTAAGCCAAATGCCGTTTTAAAATGTTTTCATTTTTTTTCTCTCAAAAAAAGTAAAAAATAAAAATGAGATTAATTCTAAACACAACCTTTGTTTTCTGTGAATTGAATTGAATGTTTGTTAAATTGCCCATGTAGTATTTGATAGAATTACCGTGAGTGTTTATTAATATTGATTATTTTGTTACCTTATTATTATAATAAATATTTTAATTATGATTAATTCTAATATAATAAATATGTAATTAATTTTTTAAAATTAAAAATACAAAATTTATTTAAAAGGTATATTAATAATTTTACGTAAATTCATCATAATTTTTTAAAATAAGTAATTAAAATCAGATATTTCATTTTGAACCCTGCTTACTCTAAATTCTGTACCCTCTAATTTATGCCTAAGTAAATGCGTTATTTAAGTTAATCTATATTCATCCTCAAACAAAAGACATGAGAAAAGGGAATTTATTTGGGAAACCTTTTCTTTTCTACGTGTGTTTGTAAAACTTCCAAAAGATATGAAGGAAAAAAGAAAAGGGAAAGAGAAAAGAAAAAAGAAAAAAGAAAAAAGAAAAAAGAAAAAAGAAAAAAGGGCGACAGCTGAGCTAACACGTGAGTGGTGACTGCGCAGGTAGAATAAAAGAAGTTGGTGAAACCTTAAATGACGGATTTACCAAAGTGAATGTGAAGTTAAAAATTAGCAGAAGGAGAGGAGAAAGAAAACCCACCCAATCACAATAACCAAACAAGAAGTTTGGAAGAAGACGAAGAAGAAGAAGAAAGATTCATCCTTTGCTTTGCTTTGCTTTCCTAGGAATCTTAGATGACTGTAAACTGACAAGTTAGAAAGAGATGAGTATGAAGGTGTTCAGAGGAGGATCTTCTTATTCTTACTCATCTCTCTTAAAAACTCTTGTGGCCATCTCCATATGGCTCGGCAGCATTCACTTCAACGCCCTTCTGCTCCTCCTCTCTCTTTTCTTCCTTCCTCTTTCCTACTCTCTCCTGTGAGTTTACTTTTTTTCATTGATTGCTTCTTTTGATTTTAACCTTCGATTCGATTCGATTCGATTGATCGATTGATTTCGTCAAAAAGTCTCAAACTTTCTTCTTCTTTTTTTTTTTTTTAATTCTTCTTCTTCTTCTTCTTGTTCTACAAACAGGGTATTGGGATTGCTCGTGGTGCTTATGCTGATTCCAATCGACGAACAGAGCAAAGTCGGCCGGAGGATTGCGAGGTTCATATGCAGAAACGCCTGCAGCTACTTCCCTCTCACCCTTCACGTCGAGGACATCGACGCCTTCCTTCCCGACAGGGCCTACGTGTTCGGCTACGAGCCCCACTCGGTGCTGCCGATCGGCGTGGTGGCGCTCGCCGACCTCACCGGCTTCATGCCTCTCCCCAAGATCAAGGTGTTGGCCAGCACCGCCGTCTTCTACGCGCCGTTCCTGAGGCACATCTGGACTTGGCTGGGCCTCACGCCCGCCACGAAGGCCAACTTCGTGTCCCTCCTGCGCAGCGGTTATAGCTGCATTGTGGTGCCTGGCGGCGTCCAAGAGACCTTTCTCATGGAGCACGGCTCCGAGGTTGCCTTCCTCAACTCCAGAAGGGGATTCGTCCGCGTTGCCATGGAGTTGGGCCTTCCCCTCGTTCCCGTTTTCTGTTTCGGCCAGGTTGTTTCTCTTTTATTGGTGTTTCTTTTTGTATTGAACTCCCAACGTTATTATGTTTCAATAACTGTTCTAGTCTAATGTTAGCCGGTTTATGATGTTTGGTTGAACTTATTCCAGTCGAATGTTTACAATTGGTGGAAGCCGAGAGGGAAGTTGTTTCTCAAGTTCTCAAGGGCTATCAAGTTCACCCCTATTTTCTTCTGGGGAATATTTGGGTAATACATATATTATTGTATTGCAAAACTCAAATGTGTCCAACAACAACACCAAAACATGTTGATGGACTATTAGCAGCTAATAGTGATAACCTATTTTCGTCCACTGCAGATCTCCTTTCCCCTACAGACGCCCAATGCATGTGGTGGTCGGAAAACCAATTCCACTCACCAAGAATCCGCAGCCCACCACCGAAGAGGTAAATGCACTGCAAACTATCCACTATCTGCTTACAGAAAAATGAAGACTTAGAACTTACCACTCTTTTGTTCTTCTTTTTGATACTAAGATGGAATTTCATTGAAAGCAACTAGGCAAAACCCAAGGAAACAAGACAAGTTAAGTAGTAGCATATGACAAAGGCTACTCCTCCACTCTATTGCATCTCATAAAACATTACTACAACTTAGTGCTTGGACACTGTCTGCTAAATATTAATTTACTTGTCATTTTATTTGAGACAACAAATACAAAGCTTAAGCCAGGTGATAGCTAAAATCTCCAATGCCACTAGCCAACAACTAAACGCTTTTTTTCTTCTTCCGTTTAATCAACTATTCAGGTCGCTCAAGTGCATGCTCAGTTTGTTGAACAACTTCAGCAGCTCTTCGCAAAACACAAAACCCAACTTGGCTATTCTGATCTTCAGTTGAAAGTCCTCTGAGTAGATCGATGTACGACCAACTAAATTTATGCGCACTGACACTGTCCTCAACTTGTCGTTTTCTTTTCTCCAGTTCGTAGTTCCATGCTGTGTTCTTTGTTATAGTTAAGAGGAATAAAACACTAATACTAATAATAGCTTCCAGAAAGATTCTTGGCAGATATCTATGTTCTCTAGGTTCAGAGGAATAATAGACTTGCTAATAAAAGCTTCCAGCTAAATTTTCTGTAGATATTTTTGTTTAGCAGTCCAGCTGCACAATGCGCATTTTATGCCCAAGTGTAAACAAAATCATGAATGAATGATGATATCAGGTGACGAGCCACATGAAGAAGGTCGACCAGAGAGTAAGGGAGAGTGATGCGAAAGCGTAGGTCCAGAGCATAATAACAGAACACTCACTCTCCCCTGCTCCAAACAATTGGGTGATTGTGCCAATGTTCATCGCCGGAGGGAGTGCGTACTGCAGATGCAGAACAAACTCGTAGAGCGGATCCTTTGACCGCGACTGCAGTGCCCCATAGTGTTTTGCAGCCGTCACAATTGCAACTCCTATCGCAGGCTGCACCACGTACCGAACTCCTATAATTCCGCAGATCACCCTCGCCAAACTGCCGGACCTTTTCAACCCTGTACAACCATAACAACTAATTATTATTGGCCTAAACCCTATAGACAAAAGTGTGGCATCAAATAGTAAAAGGGAAGTCTCTAACTTCATCACCTTTAAGAAGGTTTGCTCCCATTATCAGGGTCACCGTTGGAATGGCTGCGTCACTGCTAGCACACAAAGATTCAATTAAAAAAAAAAGTCTTGCGCATCATTTTGGAATTAAGATGAAGATCTCTCAAACACCAAACTTTAGGACAAATTTTATCTTGTTTACCTCACCAAGGAAGCTGCATCATAGAGCACAAGAAGAGGGGCACCGTCATCAACTATCAATTTCCGGGTTTGGGGTACCATGCCTATGATAAACCCGACAACCTATTACAAAGAAACGATTAGAAGATTTTATTTCTAAACTCTCATGTCTCAGTAAGACATGGAATCTGAGCTGCAAGCAAGCATATACCGCTCCTAGAGTTGAAGGCGCGAATAACGCCCTCAAATTGATGTTGCTTGAAAACGTTGTTAAGTAGTGCTTTATCTGATTACAGATTGGCACCTGCCACACACAACACTAATCACAAACTCAAAATAGCACCCTAAATTTACGTTTTGAAACTAAAATGTTTTCCTTGTGTATAGAAAAGGAGATCTGTGCCATCATACCTTACTCTCCCCCTTGTATTTTGCATGGCATGCGTGGTCCGCAGACACAGAGTTGTCCTTTCCAAGAACCAGTGCTTCTGAGTCTGAAAATTTTCCATCTACCAAGTCTGATGTTCCTTTAGTAGGTCTCATCATGCCGCGTTCTGGGTCATCTGCGTTTCCCATACTTGAGGAAATTCGGACAATGTTGTAAACATAAGACCATAAGAAAATGGCTCCAATCTAATGTATACATTGAATAAGGGAAAAAACAAACAAACATTAGTATCTCATTGTCAGACAAGCTAAATCAGCCAATCCATATAGATAGACAGAATGGTTGCATTTGATAGTAAGAGAAGTGCCACAGAGGAGAAAAGGTAATTAAGAATAAATGAATTTTGGTAAGAGTAAGTAACATACGGCCATGGAAAGAGAAGCATAGGTCATTCCAGAGGAATGGCAAAGTTGAGGTGCTCCAAATGGACTGCCTCTCTCTCTGCATACTGCTAAGATTATCACTATTGGCAGATTTCCCAAATTTCCTGTTCATCATAACAGTCATAATCATCTTCATCTCCTACTTAGAGATAATTTCTAACTCTTAAATCTTAATCATATATATATATATATATCTATATATATATATATAGATATAGATATAGATATATATATATATATATATATATATATATATATACACACGTACCTGCTGAGCAGCAGCCTAGAACGAGGCCTTTGAGATGTTGAGGAGGCTTTGTGATTTTGACAACCAACCATCCTAACCCAGATCCTATCACAAACGTAGTCAGGATATTCACTGGCATGAACCACCTGCATTATGCACACACACACATGCATATACAATAAGAAAAAAAAGGGTTGAAAAAACTAATTAAAAGTGAATAGGAAAGAATATAATATATCAATATACTCACAATGAAATAATCCTTTCAAGAGTAATGGTTTTGGCCAGGTTGCTGCTCACAAATGCTGGATTGAACACGAAAAATACTAGCTGACCGCACAAACAGACACACACATTGACGTGTACAATTTTAAGACTTGATGACGATGTGGTATATAACTATACATACATATTGGATAATGTATGTGTGTCATTGGCGTACGTACGTGCATAGACATTGATCAACATGTAGGCATGATATTCATGATGTTTTTGATATATACGCTATATATATATATATATATATATATATATGTATGTATGTATGAACTTACAGAATTCAAACGCTTGCGTGCATTGTCACCAAGAATATCAGAGGCGGTGAAAGCGAGAAACGAGCCAAGCGCAGTTAATATGAGCAGTTTCAATACTGGGATTGAAGCAACCAAGAACAGATCAATCAGCCCACCTGCCATTTATATATGTATATTGTATATACGTCTGTTCTTCTCCAAAGTAAAATTATGCCCCTAGCTAAGCTAAAACGTATCAATTAAAGCTCCAAATTGGAGTTGTTTAACTGTGTTCTGAAGAAAATATAATTCAAATGATACTAGACACAGACTTAAATATATGTATGATGCATGGATGAAGTTGAAGAATGAAGATCAATTATATAGACGATATTAGTTACATGTGTGTGTGTGTATGATATAGGAAAGGTGGAGTAGTACAATAATACTTGTATATATATATATATATATATATATATATATATATATATGTGATATAGGAAAAGGAAAGGTGTAGTAGTACAATAATACTTGTATATATGTATATTTATGGATGGGGTCCACGTCCACCACCACCAGCAGGCACCTGCAGCTATATACAACAGGTTGCATGATTTTAGTTAAAATTAAAATTTGAAGTAAAAAAACAAAGACTATTTTAACTCATTAGCTGTGCATATGGTCTCCTTCCTGTTAGCTTCCTATTTTAACTTGATTCATTTACATTATTAACATTATTATAGAACAGTCCGAAACTAATTTCTATTCATCGCCTACGGCACCTCCCTCCCGCCCCCTTCTTAAAAACCAAACACTACAAAACAAAATTATTGAGTTTGAAAGAAGCCAACGTTTTTTTATTTTATTTTATTTTATTTTAAAGAACAATAAATGGAATTGAATTTGGTGCAGTGCCTTAAATGATTAGTTAGGTGAAAGAAAGAAAGAAAATTATTGAGTTACGTCTTCTATATAATATATTGCAACACGTTGACATGGAATTTGTGGCTCTAGCCTTGTTATTTCTCAGATTGTTTGCTGGTTGTCCGTCACACTAAACTTGGATCTATGTTTTATTATTATCCTTTAAAAATTCTGCCACTGAAATATTTTTAAGATGACAAAAATGTATGTGGTAGGGGAGGGGCGAGTGAGTCTCAACCTATTATTTGGTTTGAACTTTGAACCCACCGTACTATCCTTTCATCAGTAGAGTAGAAGCCTTATGCAATCTAACGCACTTAAAATTTAGCAATTAATATTCATCTTATCTTTTCAGCGCTCTCTCTTTTCTGATGTTAAATAATATAAAAGATTACTATAATCCACTTTTATCTTCTCAACTCTCTTCTCTTTTGTTAATTCTTCCTACTCTCCATTCCTCCTACCAAGATTCACCCCGATTCACTCATTGATTCGAATTATGATTCGTGGTTCGCTACAGTATTTTCTCTCACAAAAAATACACGTAAATCAAAAATGATTCTAATTACATGATTTGAATCCATAAACCAAACGGATAGAAAGTCTCATGTGTATAAGTGGCTCCAACGAATATAAAGAATTTGAATTTGTCAGTTTGGGGACTCAGAAATCAAGATTTGTTAAGTTGGGGATGCAAGTGACAAATTTCAAAAACTTTGGGACTGGAGTCCTAATAAAAATAATAATAATAATATAATATAAAAATAATTAAACCGAGGAGAGCGGTCGACGACGTCGTTTGGGGTAGTCCCTTGTACACCCGACACCCGACCCGAGAATGCCGAGGTTTCCGATGAGTTAGTGATGAAGCCGAACATGGCATGAAAATTGAAAATGCGTCAAATGTAATTTTTTTACCAATCTCTTTTCTTTTTCAAAATTTTCACACTTTTTAATTTTTTTCCTGTATTATTATTAATATAATTATTATTTTTCCAGAAAAATAAGAAAAGGGGGGGATTTGTACACTGTCAATCGTGAAGGAATTTGGCTTCTGAAGAAATTGAAGGAAACAAAAAAATAAAGGGGATTAGGGTTTCAGAAGATTGGTTGGTTGGCTCAATTCTCCGCAATCCAGGTAGGTTATGCTCTCCTTTTGCTTCGTTTTTTTTTTTTCCCCCCAAAAAACGACGAAAGATTCCATCTTTATTCGATATTATCAATTGACTCTTTATTTACATGCTCCGATGATGAAATTACAGCTTCAAGCTTGAATCTTTTGTTTTTCTTAAACGAGTAGAAAGTATAATGAGTGGTTCCAAGGAAAACGACGACGCTCCAGTCGCCGTTTCAGATACCCAGATTCTGAAAGTGGAACAAAAAGAAGAAGAAGAAGAAGAAGAAGAAGAAGACGAAGCTCAAATTGGAAATCCCCCTCCGGCTGAGACTACTGAAACTGAAGCAGCAGCTACTACTACTGCTGCTGCAACTGCAATTATTGAGGATAAGGACAAGGATAAGAATAAAACATCCTCAAAGGAGGAAGATTCCAAGAAGCCACATTCTAATTCTAATTCTGTTTCTGTCTCTGTCGATCGCAAAACCACCATTGCTACTGCTACAACTACTGGTAGTCGTGTTGATGCCAAAACTGAAGCTTCTGAGCCTCCGAATCCCAATTCTCAAGCCCAGACTCAGAATGATAATGGCAACGGAATTCCAACCTCAAAGGACCAGCTTTTCATAGACGACAACTACCTCGTGTACGAAGAAGGGAGCGAATCGGGGACGGAAGAAGACCAATCCAACTTCATGAAGGAGCTTGAGCTTTTCTTCAAAGAGAGAAGCCTGGAATTCAAGCCCCCCAAGTTTTACGGAGAGGGCCTCAATTGCCTTAAGTCAGTAATTCCACTTGTATTTTGTAGTTTCAATTTTCAATAATTGTGCCTAAATACATGCGGTGATGAAGTGTGTCTGAATGTGTAATCCGTTTTCTTGTCGGGCAGGCTTTGGAGGGCTGTCACTAGATTGGGTGGCTACGACAAGGTATGCTTTGCATTTTCCCGCTTATTTGTATCTTCCACGATGCAACATTTCTGCCTGTATTTCGAGTACGACACTTGCAAATTCACATGTTTACGATTTTAAGTGCATTACCCTTTTTCACAAGTCTCTTATTCTCTCCATAAGCTACATAATTGGCTTCCATTTATTGATAGGTGACTTCATGTAAGTTGTGGCGGCAAGTGGGAGAGTCCTTCAAACCCCCAAAGTAAGATATAATAGATAAACTCGATTTTACTCTTGTGGCTGTTTTTAACGGTATCGGCAAGATTAGTTTCATTGTCATACGAGTAAGTAGGTAAAGGCACGACTTTGTAAATTCTATATGTTTCCATGGTGTACTAGTTGACGAATCCTGTATGCACCCACGGTAGTAAGTAGTAAGTCACAACTTTGTGATGTTTTGATGAGTCCTCCTCTCTTTTTATAACAAAAATCACAACTTTGTGATGTGTTGTTGTGAGATTATGTCGCTGTTCATTAAATAGTTTCCTGTTTTTGATTTGTTGTGCAGGACTTGCACTACGGTTTCTTGGACATTTCGAGGTTTCTATGAGAAGGTGTGTTTAGATTGCTATTGATTTGATATGTATGATTATGTTTCTTATCTAATGGTGTGTGTACGTTCAAAACCTTGATTTCTTGGTGGTGACTTGTGACTTTTATCTAGCCTGCTGTGACTTGGATTTCTTTTAGACAGGCACATGCATAATGAGTCCATTTTGTCAATCCTTCGTTTTAATATTATTTTATTGTCTCTCTTTTTTACCCGCATTTTAACCTCACTCTGATAAAATATAGCACTACTTAGTCTGATTCATGTTACCTGATTATTTGAGGTTGTATTGAGATTTACTTGGTTCTGTGTGGTGTTTCTATTTGTACACTTTCAGGCACTCCTGGATTATGAAAGACAGAAAACACGTGGTGGTGAACTTAGTGTGCCTGTTTCTTCCCACGCAGAGCCTAGTAATGTTGATACTCAGGTAATTCTAACTTGATTTTTGATTTTCTAGGAGTACTTAGTTGATGATGATGATGTAGGTCAATGATGTTTTACAAGCAAAGATTTCTTAACCTGAATCAAGCACGGACTCACCCATTTCTAATGCTCGATCGCATCGAGTTTTCCTTTTGCCTCATCTCTTTATCGCTCATGCTAGTATTCATGAAGTTTTTTCGTTCTGTCACTTTATCAGGCTTCGGGATCGGGTAGAGCACGTAGGGACGCTGCGGCGCGTGCTATGCAGGGTTGGCACTCGCAGAGACTTCTCGGTAATGGTGAAGTCAGTGACCCCATTATTAAGGTGTGCCGGAGATTTTAGTTATTGCACACATTTCTTTCCATGTCCTGTTTTGTTTGTCGTGCATAAGTCTGATGACATGTGATGCATTTGCCAAATTTCTTTAGGATAAAAATTCCATCTCCATGCAGAAACGTGAAAAACAACTCAAAAATATAGGTATGGCCTCCCTATAGAATGAATATCCTTAAGATTGTCCTGTTGCGGCTGGCAAAAATTTTTCAACTACAAATCTTTTCTAAATTAGCACCAGGTTTGCTCAAACGTAAGAAGCAACCTTACACGGACCATGCAGTAAAGGCGACACGTACTAAAGCATCCAAGACACAGTTAAGGATCATGATACATGTTATTTCATCATTGAGAATCTCTGTTGACTTCAACCAGAGAGGTTGGAATTTGATTTACTCACTTTTATGACTGTGTCTGCATGGATAGGTTGGACACTGCAGTGGTTGATGTTGGACCTCCAGCTGAATGGGTGAAGATCAATGTGCAAAGAACTGTAAGTTTCCAAATGCGAATGTGGAGTTACTCTAGTTTTCAAGGTTTAAAAAATTAACAAGTACGAGAAATGTCATGTTTACAGAAAGATTGCTACGAGGTATATGCTTTAGTTCCGGGACTTCTACGTGAGGAGGTAAGTACATACGTTAATGAACTGTTGTTTTCTTTCTTCTTAGCTCTTGACCGTTGTTGAATTCATTAGAAAATTGATCTCCTGTTCCATAGGTGCAATATAAGCAAGTTTCCCTGTCAAGCAAACTCAGCACGTTTATAAAGAATTAATTAATCAGTTAGATGCAGCCACTTAGGTTGCCTAAGTAACTTTGATGAGTTGAAACGCTGCCCTGAATAATTGTCCAGATTGATGTACTCCGAACTCTTGGACCCTTTTGAGTAGTATCTGCTTATGCATGAACTTTGTAAAATAGTGAACACTGAATAGAATAAGAAAAGGTCTGCCTTTTGTATAAACTGCATCGAATGCTCCATGGCCTCTCTTCATGCTTTTAAGACATCATCATGTTTCTTACCTTGCTCTATGGTGATCAAACCTCAGGTGCGTGTGCAATCTGATCCAGCTGGACGGCTGGTTATAAGTGGTGAACCCGAGCAGCCCGATAACCCGTGGGGCGTCACACCTTTCAAGAAGGTATTTTTTTTTTATTTATCATTTTATTTTTTCTTCTTTTGGGATTGTGCGTTTTGCTTTTTGGGGTATGGGGAAAATACAAATTTTAGAAAACACCAAATGCAACTAGTCGTTCATAAGAAACCAACTGTGGGTAAAGGCTTTTTAAAGCTTCGTGGTTGGTTTGTTTCAATCATCGGTGATCAAATCACATCTGCCAATTGTTTGTTTGTTCCGTTGCTAAAAATAGAATTATTGTAGCGGTATTCTGTTTGCATGTTGAGTTTGGTTTTGGTGTTGGCAGGTTGTGAGCCTGCCATCAAGAATTGATCCACACCAGACATCAGCAGTTGTCACTCTGCATGGGCAGTTGTTTGTTCGCGTTCCGTTCGAGCAGTCGGAGTAAGAGCATTTGAGGGTCGTGCATCTGCACATGAATCATCCTCCCCACTCTTGTTTCCTTTCTTCTTCTTTTTTTTTTTTTTTTTTTTTTTTTTTTTTTTTCCGCTCTCTTCTTGTAATCCCCAAATAGTCAAGTAGAAATAGGAGTTTGAGCGTATGTTTCTGTGGTAATTCATAAGTAGTTAGGCCTAACAGTGCTACAGTTGAATTATGTATGTGTTGCACATTTCAATTTAGTTTTTGAACCTGTGTTTTGTACATTATTATTTTGTACTAGAGATTAGAGATGAATGGATGATGCTAACAAACAAGTGCTGGGAATTGGAAATTCCAAGACACGTTTTGTTTGGACCATTTGATATTTTTTTTTTTTTTTTTTTTAAGTAAAAAGTCAAAGTCAAAGCATGAAGCCATGGTGTTCTGGTCAACTACCTAAAGTATGGCTGATTAAATTTTACTTGACATGTCCTTTTTCTGCCACATCTCTCTCTCTCTCTCTTGAAGCTTTTCTGAAGTTTGTTGTTTCTCAGGAAATTTATATGGAGTTGACGCGTGTGATTGCAGAGAAATCATAGAAAAATTACTAACGGGATGTTCTTTTCTCAAAAAAAAAAAAAAAAAAAAAAAAAAAAAAAAAAAAAAAAAAAACTCGAGTTTTAATTTTATTTAAATTTATATTCTTTTAAATTTTAATTTTATTTAATTTCATTTAAATTATAACTTTAATTTAAATTATAATTTAAATTTAACTTAAAAATTATATTCAATTTACACACTAAAAAACATACTTTAAAGTTGGCTTTGCTCCATTTTATGAACTCCTCCTTTATTCCAAAAAGCCAATCGCTTTCATTTGTCTGTAATTTAAATGCCGAGCAAAGTATGCATCTTTCGTATTAGTTTAGTTAAAAGGGTATTATTACAAGCAGTTTGGATGTGTCCCGTCCAGAGCATTACTTTCACTCTCTGCCCCATTTATTCCACAGTTAGTTTGTATTGAAACTTGCAAGTTTGTATTGTCTTACCGGAAAGACAAGCACGTGTAGAATTTGGATGCTCCTCATCTTCTGCTTTTGTTTTTTTATTTCTACTTTCATATGATCATATGATTATGCATCTTTCTTTTGTTTCAGCTGGATCTCTGTTTGCCAATCTCACAAATGCAAACCTCACATAAATCATAATTGACCAGTGTTTGTTGTCCCCACAGGCACATCAACTCCTCAACTTGGTCATTTAATAATTTGGCTGCTTTAGACGTCACCTAATTTGAAAAACAAAACAAAACAAAAAACCCCACATTTCCTTTTCCATTTGTTTTTTTTTTTTTTTTTTTTTTTTTTTTTTTGTTTGGTTTATTTTCCTTCCGAGATGGTCCCATCCTGTCCCCTAGATGGGACCCCACGGCTGCAAATCATACCAAAGTATTTGGCCTTACTATTAGTTTTATATCACATGATGTTTAAAGAAATGCAGATGCCGGTTGTAAGACACCTCCCCTCTAATAGTGTCTCTGTGTGTGTATATATGTTATATAAGCCAGCCGTTATAAATATAATTGTTGAGTAGCGCACAATAATCAGAAACACCGTCCAGAGTTGGGAAACTCCAAAATAGGCCACAGATTCCCACCTTCAAACACTCCATATCCAAAATACCACCCCTATACATACATACATATATATATATGCCTTCTGCCTCTTTACGCATCAATAGAAAAGAAAAGGAAAGAAAAGAGAGAGAGGAGAATGCGCTTCAAATTGGTCATATTTTTTGTAAGATTTTAAAGTAATCTTTCCTTCTTTGTGCATAGTAGGAACAAGAAAGGTAAAATGAGTATGGGAGAGATGAAATACAAAAGGGTGATGATGATAGGGAATGGGAGGAACAGGATGGTGAGATGGCAGCATCAGCAGCCGCAGCCGCAGGGAATGCCGAGTAGCAGAGGAATAAGACTCAACCTCAAGAGGTTTTTGGTGTCGAGTCTACGCCCGCGAATGTTGAGGCTTTTGAGAGTGTTGAGCAGATGGCGAGTCAAGGCCCTGCAAGTGCTGAGGAGCCTCAAGTTCGACACAAGAAGATCAAACAGCCACAACAACAGCATTAGGCATAGACACAGACATAGCACTAGGCGTAGTAGGAGTAAGAGTCGTCTTGTGGCGTCGGATCACGTCTACTCCAGCTGCGACCGCGTGAGGCTCACATCCCTCGACCGCTCCAACTCTTTCTATGCTGAGGCCATTGCCGATTGCTTGGACTTCATCAAGCGCTCTTCCATTTCTCTTGATGCTCACGATCATCATCACAACTATAACATGCCCACTACTACTTATGATTAATTTACATACTTATAAATAGTTATTTACTAAATCCCGCTTTATTTATTTTTTATATTTCATCATTGCTGTGCTTCTTCTCTAGCCATACAGAACCAGACAAGTCTGATGAATTGCTCTTGAAAGATCCTTTTTTTTTTTTTTTTTTTTTTTTTCGGTTACTCATGAGAGACAAAAAAAAAAAAAAAAAAAAAAAAAAAAAAAAAAAAAAAAGTCTTTCAAGTTGTTGTGTATGAAGTATTGGTCAATGGCTAGATATTTCGCGAGGGGTGACAAATGTTGGGAAGGTTCGCAGTAGGTATGAAATTAGTGTGAATGCAGAAATTTTATATTCAATAGTTTGTTTGTGATAATTAACAACCTAACGCGCTTGTATTATCTTTGACTAATCAAAGCATTAACCAAACATAAAGCAAATGGCTGTTGAATTTTTATCTTTATTTTTTTTTTTTTGGAATTGTTAATTTGTGTCTAAATTCTATACCATGAAAATTCAAATCTTGATTTCTCTCCGTGACATGATGTGATATTATATATAAATGCAAGCAATTTTAATGCGATATCTCTGTCTCTTTTGGCCAGTATGAATGATCTACTAAACCCTTTCTTGAAAACACCAACATTGAAATTTATGAGATAGAGAGGTGCAATATTTTCAAAGATACCAATGTCCAATGGGACCCAATGGGAAAGGGTTAAAGAATCGAGGAAAGCCAAAGTGTGATATGATTAACACCCTTAAGTAATGATGTTGATTGATTGTTTATTTGTTTCTTACTTCCACCAATTGCTGCTCCTCATTTCCGCTAATCACTTCCCATTAATATTTTATCATCGTTGATAACCCATTTGATAGTTGGTACGAGCTAATCAATGGGTCACAAGTAGGCCAATGACGAGAGTGGTGGATCAAATTGCACAAAAGATCGAGTGAACATTATTATTTGTCTACTTTTTTCATGACACACTCTATGCTTTTGTCTCTAGCCTCTGCTATGGTATGGTCATCAACAAACTCGTTATTTATGTTTGATTTGTTAATGAAGAGCTGATAGATACCACAGAAGCTTGATCAACAAAACTAAACAGCCACCCGTCCAGTGGTCTTATTTAATCTAAAACTTCCTATGACTTCTAATTCTGTCTATCAGCTTAGTTGTTTGGTAGTGCTGTGAATTTTAAAAAAATTATTTTTAACTATTCTAAAAGAAGCAGTTGTTATAAAAAATAACTGAGTATTTAATAAACTGTAATTATAATAGCTGTGCTGATTCTAAAATTAATGTAATAGCGTTTGATAAATTTTGATGTTGAATTACTGTGGGTATGTAAAATGATCAAAATAAACATTGTATGAAACTTAAATATATATAATTGTTTTTAGTATTTAGAAATATTTATTTAACTTAAAAAAAAAAAAAAAAACATAATGCTATGATTTGAGTTTTTTAACAATAAATTTATGATAATTATTTTTTTTTTCATTTCTTCATTCACAATGTAGTTACAACCATTATTTCTATTGGCACGTCATTAAACTCTAGATCTGGAGGCTGTATAATATCGATGCTCATACGACATTACAATTTTTAAAACATAATTAAAATATCTACTCACAGTCTCACTAGAGTGTTAAAATCGCTCTTGTGCTGAACGATTCCTTGCACCCTGACCCAAAATGAATAAAAACATTCCAAAAATGCCACATTCCAGGGAATTTCTGGTGCCAACAAAAGGAATATTATATTTTTCCAATAGCTCCTGGAACATGCATGTTTCAATAGTAAGAAACTCAAATCAATTTATAAGTTCTTCTAAGGGAATAAGAGAAGTTTTAAAAAAAATAAAAATAAAAATAAAAATGTATGCATACATTGTTGTTAAATTAATATAATAAAGAATTACACTAAATCATACCTGAATGCCGCCATCTTCACCAAACTGACCGTGTATAACAGGGAATACACTATGTCCACAGAGGCAGCTAAATGTTGTGCAAAATCAGACAAAGACTGGAAATCTTGGGCAAGGCTGCACATAAAAGTAAAACTAATTAGGAACCTCAACATTTGTAGACACAACATGACAGAATTTCGAAGTCTAGAACACTTATCCATACCTTTCAAGTTTAAAATCAAAATCTGCTGGAGTGTTTGAGTACATTTGAAATATAAAGAGAGGAAAATGAGGAAATATTGAAAAATCACAACAAACGTGCCTAGGTATGCTAGTTTCTAGTTAAAATATGTATGTGGGGCAAGAAAACATACAAGAATACAAAAGAAACAGTTGCCAATATAATCAATCTAACCAAATTCACTTAACCAAGAATTCGACAACAATGAAAAATATTTCAATGGTCGATCAGATATCAAGAACTGATCAAGTGAATGAAAAACATAGGTAAATTGAATAAATCACGCTACAACTCGTCTTGAATCCAAAAACAGTGGATACAGCGCATAATTTTTGAACAACCACCAAATCACAAACTTCAATAGCCTAGAAAATATTATGACCTCATAAACTCTACAATCTAGAACCTCCATTGCAAACTCACCAAAATCAAGACCTTAAGCATTACACATAAAAGCACCCACATAAGGAATCTGAACAAACCTGTCCAAACTACAATCATGTAAAAGCTCTGCAACAATCACAGACACGCACGCATATTTAAGAAAGAACAAACGTCCAAACCTGAGCAGAAGATATCGCGTACGCATTTATATTAGAATCAATATAATAGCAGCTAACGTGCAAATCATCTCCCTGTTAACACAAACAATTAACCAATTATTATTGTATTCATATACCACAAATAGGATTCAATTAAACCTCAAGTTTCTCTGCTCAACTCTCTGTTCCTTTTTTTTTTTTTTTTTTTTTTTTTTTTTTTTTTTTGAGAATCAATTGTCTATAATAAACAACATTAAATTCAATTCCCTTATTTCCAATTCTTTTGAGATCCGTGACACTTTGACGTTCAGAATTTCATAAAAACAATGCAATTGTCAAGTCTTCAATTTAGACAGAAAAAACTTTGAAGCACTAAAGCAAAGTTCTAATACTAGAAATGTTATAAAAAGAAATTCAAGGACTAAAATGTGACGATCTCTAAAATTGATGAGTACCAAGTAAATTAACCAATTCTTTTTAGTTTTTTTACTTCACTTTCTCAGAAGCCAAACAATACTAAATAAAAATCCGAATTCATATATTTCTTGTATGTGTTCGAGAACTGATCTCGCGGAGTTGAGAGAAATCCCGCGCTCCGCAGAAGGGCGTCCGCAAATGACGCCAACTCTCAACACTCTGCCTCTCTCTTTCTCTTTCCCTTCCCCTTCTCTCTCAGCCGTCACCACCTCCGCCATGGAGGCACATGGAGCTCTGACGCCACTGGCGAAGCCCGTCACTGTTGAGAGCGAGAACTTAGCAGTGCTGCTTGAGTCGCGCGGTCTCAGTCCCAACCTCGGGGAGCGAACTCCGGCTTCATCTGCAAAGGCGAACTAAAGAACGTCCTGCTCAAGTGAGCTTCCATCCAAAACTGTTGGACCCAAAAACTTCTCCAACTTGTATATGATGGCACAAATTCAGAAATAAAATAAAGTATAGTCTCTAGTAATTTACACTATATTTCCTTTTCATAAGTTAGCTACTTCAATAAGCTATAATGTATCTTGAGTAACAAACTTCGAAACGGCATAAGCTATACAAAATGCATCTCTAAAAAGAACGGCCATATGAACACATTAGAAGGCCTCGCATATATCCTACTGTATCGACACAAAAGACAAACATAACAATTTCTCAAGAACCTCTCATCTAACTAGGACGCTACAAGTTTCGTATGACACATTGAATAAAACCTACTAGCATCCGACTTGATGCAACACTGAATCCAAGGAGGATTTCTGTGAGGATTTGTATTTTCTTCTGATGATAATCCTAACAATTCGTCCATCTTCCTTCTTTTGAAAGTGTCGGAGGAAATATCCTCAAAAAACATACCCTGCAATAGCATCAACAACTTGACATCAATCTAATGGTAGTGGAAATGAAACCCTCTAGTTTAACAGTTAAATCTCTTTTACTTCTTTGTATATGAAGTTATTTGAAGCATTACACCATCGTGGCCATTTAAGGAGGCATGGATTCTCGCTGTTGGATCGTCTAGTGTCAGAATGATCCCATTCCTACCATCAAAGCAAAATTTATCCACATCAAAGGGAGAAACTGCTACCACCCGAACAACACATCTCACAGTAATTTCATCCTACAAAAATATGAGTTAAAGGATTAAACTTCTATGTCTTGTCCTCCAAAGTGATTTGGGGCTGACATGTCTCAAGTCGCATTTATAAAGGAAAAAAGTTCTATCAGTTCCTTGAGCATCTATTCTATATCCAAAATCAAATAAAGATAAAAGAAGCGGGAAACCACTAATTGTTTTATACCTCTGCTTGAGTAATGAGATCCATCAATGTAGCAAACGGAAAACTAGTGGAATCTATCACTGAAAAGAAACAGAGGACAACAATATGTAATCAACAGATACATATATGAATATCTTTTTTTTTTTTTTTGGGCTAATTTATATGGTGTCAAGTCACATTCATATAAACAAGCGGGAAACAATTAAAGGAAAAAAGGAAAAAAAAAAAAAGTAGTGGATAACAATAAGATGTTCTAGTCCCAGAACAAAAATGCCAGATATATATAGAAAACTCTATGGATTACAGGTTAAAGCCGGGAAAGGATTACTCCAGAAAGGCAAACGACCCTCTTTTCCCAATCCACGTTCATCCATTGCCCTGAGAAAATCAAACAATAAGACAACAAAATAATAATGTATAGGAATTGATACAAATTGACATGACAAAGAATGTGACCTTTTACATTCTAGGACAGTAGGCTCATTGTGAGGAAGGAACATGAGCTTAGTGGTGGGAAGCAATCTCCCAAGCCACAAACCAGAATGAGTTTCATACGTCATGTTACGAATCTTCACCCATTGACCCATTCCGCTAATATCCACATGAGCCCTCACTCTTAACACAGTTCCAACACATGGGAATTTGCGGAGGGTTGACACATTTAGGAGGCAGGGTGCAGGTTCAAGCGGAAGTGGGTCATCTTCCGCAAGGCTGACATACAACAGAAGCAAGCAACATTGTTACTCAACTTACAAGAGTTAATTTTCCCACAGAAACGTCATGAGAGATGAGACTGGGCGAACAAACTTTGTGAAATGAAGTATATGAATGGAAATTTGAAAATGGCACAAGCAAGCAAAAAATAACGCGTATACTTGGATTCCAGGTGCAAGGGAGGGGCATCCGTTCCATCCCAAACAAAAAGCATCCAGTCCTCAGCGCCAACATTTTCAACATGTACAACCTTTTTTGTGCATAATAAAATAAAATAAGGAGGTAAAACGTAAATGAATAGCGTTGAAAAGGATAAACAAAACGAAGAGTGAACTTCTTAGTTATCCATGGAGGTCTCAGTTGGATGCTCACCTGACAGACGAGATCAAAATACTCGCTTCTTCCGAGATCTCTCAACGAAATAAGGTATTCATTCTTCTCTATGAAATAACAAATAGAGATCGAATCATTTGATTTCAAACTTAAATCATTTGTTTGTTTGTTTGATTGTTTTTTTCAACAAGTATTGGGGAATGCAGCAGAAGTAGAGAAGAGCGTAGCGTACCAACAACGAGTTGATAGTGGAGGCTAAAATCGAAGATGCTTTGAATGTGAGTGGTGTCAATGGAATGGAGATCGAATCCGGGAGAAGCTTGATAAGGAGTGGTGCAGTTGTTGGCGTTAGCTTTAGGATCAAACAGAGCAAATGATGAATACTTCTTGTTGTACACAGCATAGACTTCGACCCCATGTTTCTTAATCTACAGAAAACAATTTTGTTTTTTTTTTTTTTTTTATTTATTTTTACAAAAGAAGTCAAGAAGATACCTATTAAGTGAAAGAAAATGAAAAAGAAAATAAAAGAAAAAGAGGAACCTGGACATGGGTGAGGAGAAGGAGGGGGTTGGAGGAGCGAATACGAGGAAGATGGTGGATGGAGTTGGTGAAGACGTGAGCTTTCAACTTGGAGCCTAACGCGTCCACGAATGTCAGCGTCACCACATAATCTGATCAAAATCAGAAATGATCACTTGTACGTGTTTATCTTCACATGAGAAAAATCCCAAAAATTGTAGGTTAGGTTAAATTGGCACTGACCGGAGCCGTGACTCTTTCTAGGAAAGGAAAACTCGATGACGAGGCCACCCAAATTGAAGAGAGTGGGGGTGCGAGACATTTCGGACGCCGCCAAGGCTTCTCTTATGGTGGTTATACGCCCCTCGTTCCTCATCGGCCTCTCTAAATTCTCTTACTCTTCTTTCGTCTTTCGTCTTTCTTCTTTCTTCTACCAGTCACTGTACTTTCGAAATGAAATGGCAGTAGCAGTTCCACTCAATCACATAAACCTGCCTGTCTCTACGCCTAACTCCACCGAAATTTGATTATTATCCTTACCGATTACTGAAACTGAAACTGAAACCTCAGCATTTATTTGCCCTCTCTCTCTCTCTCTTTTTATTTTTATTTTTATTTTTATTTAAAAAAAAAAAAAAAAGTCAGACCTTCGTTCAAGTAGAGATAATTATACGACAAAATTGTATGGGTCAAACCTCTATATGAAATAGGATGTTTGCTTTGGGGATTCATCCCCCGATTCGAATCATGATTCGTGATTCATTATAATAATTTTTCTCACAAAAAATACACGTAAATCGAAAATGGTTTAAATCACATGATTCAAATCCCTGAACTAAACGGACCATTAATTTAGTAGTACCGTGGATTTAAAAAAAAGTACTTTTAGTTGTGCTGTTTTAAAAAGTAGTTGTTTCAAGAAGTAGTTGAGTATTTGATAAATTATAATTATAGTAAATGTGTTGATTTTATAATCAGTATAATAGTGTTTGATAAATTTTAAGATGGAATTACTGTGAGTATGTAAAATGATCAAAATAGACATGACATGAAACTTAAAGATATATAATTGTTTTTTGTATTTAAAAATACTTGTTTTAACTTTTAAAACACATAATGTTATGAATTTTTTAACAATCAATTTATGATAATTAATTCTCTTTTTTTTTTATATCTTCATTCACAATATAATTATAACTAAAAGAAGCATTAGTGACAATTACTCAAGGACAATTGTAGTCTTCGAGTTGTGGAATTGTTTTGTGCTCTCTCTCTTGCAAAGTTTAGGCTCCGTTCATTTCGCTTATTCGACTTTAGAATTCAAGTTTTTTTACAGTAAAAAGCTCTCACAAACTCTCACATTAAATCAAATCTCAATTCGAATTAAAAATTCGAATCAGCGAAGTGAACGGGCCCTTAGCATAAACAGTTGCAGTCTTAATAACGCAACCAAATAGGCAAATATCATTATTATCAATTTTGGTGGGGTTCTTCTCAAAAAATTTGTAAGAAACTATGATAAATTTGTTAAGAAATTTCATGCCAAGAAACGAGCTAAACCAAATGATAATTAATTATAGGACCACAAATAAAGAACATTTCAAACATATTCATATCCATACGCACACACTTACGTAAATGAGCAAATTCACACATTGATAGGTGAGGCCCTCAGATCGGGCTAGGTGGAGCTGCCTAGCTTCGATTGGGATTATCATTTCCTAATCAAAATACCATTGGTATAATAGGATTATTAATGAAGCATGCTAGAGTGAAGCTATGCCATTTATTTATTTACTTGCATTGGATTGTTTAAGTAAAAAGAAATAAATATATGAAGTATTATTTTACGGCACATTTTGCTTATTTTTTTTACGTGCTTATTTTTTTGATAATAAAAACTTTATTGATAAAATTCAATAACAAGGGTAGAGGACAAAGGTATCCTCAAACCAAATAGAAACAAAAATGGCCAGGTGTGAAAAACTGACTAACATACAAAAAGAGCAAGATAAACACATAAACGGCATATCCAATCAATTCCCTATTACATCTTTCCAATTCAAAATGAGCAAAGTAAACGGGAACCCCTGAAGCAACCCATAGCAATGCATGGAACTTTGCCTCCTCAAAAATATCAATTGGCCCCATCACCTTTTCCTAAAAAAGTATGCCATTTCGTTCCATCCACATAGACCATAACAATGAAAGCACCATACTATTCCATTGGACTCTGGCCTTCTTATTAGTTCTTTCGATTCTGGATCAGAAGAATCAAACAAAACACGTAAACAAATGTATATTGTTAGCAACCTGGTATAATTATTTGAAGGCATGGAATTTTTTTTGGACTATGTTTATATTTTTGGCAGAGAAAGGAAACAATGATGGCGATACATCCCTGCAGCAACAGCTTTTCTGATTGCCCAACCATGATGGGGAGCGGAGCAAATACCTATGCATACGCCTTGGAAGCTGGATCTTTAAGGGAATTGTCCCTGCCTCATGAGCATTAGTACCTGTTATTCCATGAATAACTAGGCTTGCACCTTAAGCACAATATATAAGCGCATACTTTAAAGCTTAAATTGGAATCTCATTGCTAGTTCAGCAAATAGTCCACTTAGGCAGATATATTCAAAGCTAATGCCTTCGGCAAATAGTTTGTGGAAGAGGGCTATTAGCTCATAGGAATCAACTAAGAACCAGCTACATATCTTTGCTCATAGGAATCAACTAAGAACTAGCTACATATTCCAAATCAAAAATTGGGTGACTCTTGAGCTTTATTTTCTCCATTTTATTACAGTGGTGGAAAATAAATCAGAAATATTCAAATTAGTTCAAAATAAATCACTCACTAAAATTAAAACCACAGTTGAGTTTCTGCAACTACACTGAAAAAGTATATGAAGTCTACTTCTTCAAATACCAAATACATGTAATATTACTCATCTTATACAACAACCATGTTACACGTAAAGGGTAAGACAAAACTGAAAGCTAATACCATTATTGAATTCCTTGTGCCAATTTGATCAAATTTCTTGCATCGGGCAAATTATACTGAAACGCAAAGAAAGTAAGGGCCAATTAGTTTCTACCATCCCAAATTGTAAGAACAATGATTATTCACTTCAAAACTTTCAGCTCAACAATTTGGCGTATTTTCTCTCCACATTCTAATCATCATTCTAGCTGTTAAGAGTTCAATGAATGTCTTCAAATTCAACTCAACCAAAGAAAACAACCTTGGAAGCCAATACCCAATTGTGCCAAACCACATATTACTTGAATCGAAATTAATTTTCCAAGAAACTCAAATTGACTACAATGTACTGCATGTGCTGAATCTACAAATTAACGAAGTAAAGCAAAGAACAAAAGGAGAAAAAAATTGCAGATAAAGGATAATACATACTCTGCAATGAGTATTTGCTCGAAGAGCACCTAAACCATGTCAAGCCCACGCTTCACTCTCAACAAATTTCTCGAATGACTACCAGCATTCCTTGTACAATTCGATGCCATATCGCGATTAAGTAAAGCCTGTAAGGTCGCAATAGACTTTGACGCCTCTGAGAGATCGTTCACCTGAGATCATTCTGATTTTGGTCAAAGTTAAGCAAACGAATTTTTTTCTTCAATTGGATTATTCGCGGATTTTCCTGAGAAAAAGCAATATGTGGTGGGGAAAAAGGTACCTTGGAGACAAATCAGAAGTAAATTTTGAACTACTAAGATTAATTGAGTACTTACAGCAAAAACGTGCTTAAGAGGGCTGAGGTTGACCGGCGAAACTCAGGAGAGGAGACCGGAAGAACGGGGAGACCGGCGAACAACCACTTGTGCGGAGGAGATCGGAATGGAGCGCAGACAATGGGACTAGCGAACGGTGAACGGAGAACGGAGCGTAGACTGGCGAGAGAGAGGAGAGAAAAAGGAGTGAGAAAGGAGAGAGAGAGAGAGAGAGAACGGGGAGTGATGGAGATGAGATGGGTAAATGGAGATTATTTCATTTCAACATGGGTAAAATGGGAATAAAATTTTTTCATTAATGTGAAAAGAGGGGATTCCCGCATAAGTTAGAATCCAAAGCACCCTCAATGCAGCTTCCGGCTTTGTTGTGAAAAGAGCTTAAAATTATTAAAGAATCACTTAATTTTACTTCTTACCAAACACCAAAAATGACTTAAGCTCAACAAAAAAGTGCTTTTAAGGGTTTAGAAGCTATACCAAACGAAGGTCTCTCACATTCTCAATGTCTTTTTATCTGTCTCAACTTCTCTCTCCCTTTCCTTTTTCTCCCTCTTCTCCAACGGCAGCATCGGACCTTGGTGCATGTTGCTGCCGATGCTCTCCCTTGCGCAACCACCGAAGAGCGTGCATTTTTATTTTACAAGAAGAGCGTGCATGATAATATCCACTTGCCTCCATGGTAAGAGAGTTGTCCTTTGCGCGCTTCTCAACTCTTGCTAGTCATCCATCCATGCAGTCAACTGTTCAGGATGGTCACCCGTCTGAGTACTTGACGGTCACCTATTGTTTTATTCGTCATTCGACTCTAGCTCAATCGACTACCTGCAAGTCAAAAGAAAAAGAAAAAGTCTTGGTTGTTAAATTCGCAATTTTATGGAAAATGTATGTATGTATGTATGTATGTGTGTATGTATCTGTAAGTGGGATTGCTTGAGAGAGGGGAAATGAGGAGATGATGATGGTGAAGTGAAAGAACAGAGAAGAAGCAAAGAGCGGATGCAGCAAAGGAAAGCAAAGAACCAAACACAAACACAATAATATATATATATATATATATATATATATATCGTAACTTTGTTCCCTTCTTCCCTATTCAGTAGTCCATTCCCCCTACAATATATAGAACCCACACGAATGGAATGGAATTATTGACTTGCAGTGTTCCTTAAAAAGCACCTTTTTTTTTTATAATTAATTGCAGGATTTACCATTTACTCAGTCAGAAGAAGAAAACAACAGGAAGGGCATGCATGCATTCCCACTTCACATGCTATTTGTCATTTGGAATGGATTCATAGATGTAGAAGAATAAATAATCAATTTGGCAAATGGAAAAACCAACCAAACCCTCCCGTGCCCATAATCACAACAACAGTAAGATTCAATCTTCACACCACTTCTCTCACATCTTTTATTTTCTGTTTTCTTTGTTCCAAATTTCAAATTTCAAATTTCAAAAAAACAAAAAATGATTTTCCATTTTTCATTGTCAACAACATTGAAATTTATTTTCTTTTTCTGTACTCTTTTTTTTTTTGGATTAAAAAAAAAATGAAAAAAAAAAAAAAAAAAAAAAAAAAAAAAGTATTTGTGTAGGGCAATATCAATAAGGGTTGTATAGCAGGAATAGGGATGAGCTTCCGTTCAAAATCAAACACACTCTACGCTCTCCTCAGCAAAAAAGCTCGCTCCTTCATCCGTCTCGCCTCCACTCCCTCCGCCGCCGCCGCCGTCGCCTCCGCCTCTTCATCCCCCTCCTCAATCGCCATGGAAGACGGAGCCCTCGAGACTCTCAAGACCAAGCTCTGCATCATCGGAAGCGGCCCAGCCGCCCACACCGCCGCCATATACGCGGCTCGGGCCGAGCTTAAGCCGATCCTCTTTGAGGGCTGGATGGCCAACGACATCGCCCCCGGTGGCCAGCTCACCACCACGTCGGACGTCGAAAACTTTCCCGGTTTCCCCGAAGGCATTCTCGGCGGCGAACTCACCGACCGCTTCCGAAACCAGTCCCTCCGCTTCGGCACCCAAATCTTCACCGAAACCGTCTCTCGCGTCGACTTCTCAGGACCTGTCCCTCCTTTCAAGGTCTTCACCGATTCCAAGCTCGTTCTCGCTGACTCCGTCGTCGTCGCCACCGGCGCCGTCGCCAAGCGTCTCTCCTTCCCTGGATCCGGCGAAGGCCCCGGCGGCTTCTGGAACCGGGGATTTCGGCCTGCGCTGTCTGCGACGGCGCCGCCCCCATCTTCCGCAACAAGCCTCTTGCGGTGATCGGCGGCGGCGACTCTGCCATGGAGGAGGCCACCTTCCTCACTAAGTACGGCTCCGAAGTCTACATCATCCACAGGCAAGTTGATTTTGAAACAGTATTTTATTTTTCAGTTTCGTAAAATGATGAAACTTCTCTTGACGTTTTCTTAATATCATGATTGGCCGTCGAAAGATAGGAAATGACGATCTTTGACATTACATCTGTTGAATACTTTGTTGATAAGTTCTGAAATTTTTACATCTTATTAGTTATGACTGAGTTTATTATGTGTGTTAGAAATGACGAAGATTGTTTGTGAAACTGTAAATTTGAGGTATCCGTATGATGAATGTTACATATCAGTACGATAAATAGGGAAGTTTTGATCCTTTTCAACAGGAGAGACACTTTCAGAGCGTCAAAGATAATGCAGAAGCGGGCTCTGGAAAACCCAAAAATTAAAGTGGTGTGGAATTCTGCGGTGGCCGAGGCCTTCGGAGAGGGAGGGAAGGGAGTGCTGGGAGGCCTGAAGATCAAGAACCTAGTCACCGGGGACATTTCTGAGCTGAAGGTGTCGGGGTTGTTTTTCGCAATCGGGCATGAACCGGCGACCAAGTTTCTTGGGGGCCAGTTGGAGTTGGATGCGGATGGCTATATAGTGACGAAGCCAGGGACGACACAGACAAGCGTGCGCGGTGTTTTTGCAGCCGGAGACGTTCAGGACAAGAAGTACAGGCAAGCTGTTACTGCTGCCGGAACCGGTTAGTGATTCCTAAATGAATATTCAACAGAGATGTTTGACATGGATTAATTTAATTGATGATATACATGAATTAATCATTCCAATATTTTAGGTTTAAGTTAGGATGAACGTAGACTGCTTAAAGCACCAGTTTTATACCTAATATTAGGAGAGGAAGAGATAGACCAAAATTACGTGGACCGAAATACTTAGGAAAGATATTTTAGCTCTAGACTTTCAGAAAAATCTAATTTTGAACAGAGTTGTGTAAAAAAATGAAATTTATATAGACGACCTCAATTAAATTGGGATTAAGACTTGTTGTTGTTGTAGTAGTCGTTTTAGGATGTCCGAAATTTGCTCACGTCTCCGAAACTTGTTGTGATAGTGATACTGATGGACAGCTTGTTTGGCAAGTTGTTTGTTAGAGTCTCTCTTTTGTTTCTTTGATAGGAGTTTAAATTTTGATGGTCGTTTATCCTGCAAACCTTCGCTTTACCAACGGCTAGACAAATGTCGCTTTTCTTTTCTCGCTAAAAAGATAAGTCTGTTACTTCCCTTGGTAACACCTAGATTCCATGGAAATGTGAAAAGTGGATGCATTACTTTCATTAGTCGGCGAATGTGTATGTTTTGTGTTTTCTTGAATGTATACTGTAGTAGCATCAGTCTTGAAACGAACTTTTGTACGGTCATTTTAATCATAAATTTGAGCAATAATAATAATAATAATAATAATAAGAATTGGTGAGAAATGTTGGCAGGGTGCATGGCAGCATTAGAAGCAGAGCATTACTTGCAAGAGATCGAATCCCAGGATGGAAAGAGCAACTGACTATCAAAGCGATTCTCTCGGGGCCGGCTCTAAAGCAAATTTTAAAACGAGTAGTTGGATGGATGAACTGAAGAATGATTATTACTTTTAGATACTGTTCAGAAGAGACACATCATGTGTTTACTTTTAGTTGATGAATAATTGATCATTTCCTTTACTTTCCTTTTCTTCCTTTGTCAAATGTCAAATGTCAATGTCAAAAAAACAAAATTTATTTGCGGCTTCTTGGCATTTTCTTAAAAAGAAAATGAAAATGAAGACTTTCCATTGAAGTAAAAAAGCCATAGCCAACAAAAAAAAAAAAAGAAGAAAACAAGCCTTGGCTCAAGCTGTGTTGAAAAGTACATGAACAAAAACAGAAGTTGGTTTTCTTCTCTTCCATTCAAGTGTTGAGTCATTCTCAAAACATAAATGCAAATGCAGTTCAGTTGTAATCACGAACGGGTAGATACTTGGTTCGTTATTCAAGTGTGGGTAGATACTTTGAATTAGCGCTTGTAATCTCCAGACGTCTCGACTCTTAACTCTGTGTAAACAACAACCCACAATGCAATTGCAGACGAAAATTAGCTCTTCTTGTTATTTAACTGTTGATCACCAACATGCTAGTGATATCGTACAAGTTGCACTACCTTATTGTTGATCCGTTGGATCTTGGAGGACATGGGAAGGCACTACAGGAACTTGGCTTTGCCGTCTGCTTTTTTTCTATTAATGTTTCGTATATATAAATCATAAAGCCGTCTTAGCTCAGCCGGTAGAGCGCGTGGCTTTTAACCACGTGGTCGTGGGTTCGATTCCCACAGACGGCGAATGAATTTTTTTTATTTTTTATTTATAGTTTTATTCCCTATATATTTATATGCGCTCTTCAAAGTTTCTTTTTTTTTTTTTTTTTTTTTTTTGGGTGCTCGTCACAATGTCCAGGTGACCAATGTATTTGTGCGCGTGTGGTGTGTGTATTATAAGTATTGACTAATTAAAGTGCTTCCACTTTACCATATATAATGTATGTAGTTTTATTTATTGTTGGGATTTTGTTAGCCAAAAAGCCAAAGGAAATTGGTTTGAGAAAATTTTTGCAACTCTTCCACGATAATAGAAAATTTGCCAACTAATCACAACAGAAGAAGCAGCCCCAAACAGTTGCTGTATAACGACTCTATTTCTAGCTCTTTGAAGTTAGAAAGAACACTAATGGTCGTCATCCGCCGGTTGTGATTTTGAAAAGTGGTTTCGAGTCTGGAGTGCATCGACAAGTCTCGACATTACATTACGAATGAGATCTTGTCTTCAGGCAAGATAAATCTAGCCATGGACAAGATTCTTTATAGCGGAAAATGAATTAAAAAAAAAAAAAGAAAAGAAAAGAAAAAAGAAGCAATGCGAGTAAGGTGTTTGACAATCTCAGCGGAGATTTGAAGCTTCTTTCTTTGCGTTGGATTATTCCCATATCATCTGAAAACTGTAATTTGGTCTTGTGTATGATTTGCTCTGACTCCGATGAATTCTTTCTAAATTAGCGGGCGTTAGGAGGAACTCGAATGCAATCATCCGCGAGAAAGTAGGAATTGGGAGAGACACCCCATTTCTAAATTTGTTTGCCCGAGGGAATGCCTCAAACAAACTAAAGCTGGAGAGTGGAGGGAGGAGGGAGGCAGAGCTCCTTTCATCAAGTTATCAAAAATGTGCTTAAAAATTGCAAACAGGACAGAGCTAGAAATTGCAAAATGATGGAAAGTGAAATTCCTGAAATGAGAATAATATTATATACCAAAACGGAGATTCGTTTACAATTTATTTACACCAGCAATGTGGGAATGGCAGGGCAGAGTGCGGGCATAATACGTATATATAATTGTGTTTCTATCTTTGATGATGATGATGATGAGCAGCAGCAGCAGCAGCAGCAGCAGCATCGGCAGGTTGGTGTTGGATGATGAGGTGGTGAATAGCGGTGAGTCTGAGTTGGATGACATCCAAAGAGTGTTGGAGATGAACAACCCTCTCCCTTATCTCTCTCAGACGATCTTCCACAACAAGATGGCGATGATCATGGAGAAGAGGAGGATAAGCGCATCTTCTCTCGCATTCCTTCTTCACTCCCAGTCTCTTCTTCCTCTGCTTCTGCTTCTCCACCCACACCTTATTCGCCGTCCACCTCACCATTTTATTTCCTCTTTTTTTTCCTTTCATAACCAAATAAATAAATAAATAAAATTAATTCCTACTGTGATTAACTAAATAATATTTAACATTAAGAAAAATGCAGTAATTAACATTAAGAAAAATGCATCAATGCAGACGCAGTAAATGATAATAATATTTGATTATTACCTCCTCAGAGCTCAGTCTGAGACTCAGACGGAAATGGAGTCTCTGTCCAAAACCCAAATGCCAAATGCCAAATGCCAAATGCCAAGTGCAGGCAGCGGCGCTCTTCTCCTCTTTACTTCTTCCACAATCTGCCCTACAATTACACCACACAACAATACGATACAATGGAGAAGAAAAACAAACATTTTGGGTTTGGGCTTTCTCTTGGACCTTCTTAATGGCCCCAATAGCTGCAGTTTCAGCCCAATCTTATAACCAGGACTATTTTTTAACTTTCATTTTCCCATTTCTATTTTTTCCCTCATTTCTTTCTTCTCTTCCCTTTTTCTTCCTCTATAATACATTCCTTTTTTCCCTATATCAAATGTGATCCTCATAAACATTTTTTTCTCTAATCTTCCCATTAAAATAATTTCTTCTCATATATGTCCTAATCAAATTTTTTGTTTGAAATGACCCTCTTAAATACTTTTTTTTTTATATGTACCCAATAAATAATCTTTAATATCTTGTTTTCAAATGTCTTTACGGAAACATTTCATCCTCAATTTTTTCAAATAAATTTCTTTCATATGTACCACTAAATAAATTTTACCTAATTTGTCTTACTAAAACCTTTTTTTCCTTTAATGTTGCCCTTTTTAATATTTTGTCTACTGAATTTAATTTAAAAAAAAAAAAAAAAGATAAAATGAACTATAAAATTTTTTCTACATTTCATTAACTACCACCATATTTTATAGCTCATTTTATGAGCTATAAAATGAGCAAAAAGTACAAATATAATAATAATAATAATAATATAAATGAGAAAATTATTGTATAAAATGTATGAGTCTAGATTTTCACCGCTTATTTTTTAATTAATACCTTTTTAACTAATACAATTATTTGACTAAAAAAGATATTAATCAAAAGTAAATAATAAAAATTGAAACTCAGATGTTTTAAGAGATATTTGTCTTTTTTATTATAATAATAATAATAATAATAATAATAATAATAATAATAATAATAATAATAATAATAGTAATTGGCGTTGGTTGGGAGGTCTTTGTTATAAGCATGAATATTGGGAAATAATGTTGGGGAGTTATTTATACAAGTCACAAATGAGAATAATAATTTGTTGAGCAAAGGAGGACATAATTGAGAGCGTGACTAGAGGTGTTAATTGGGTCGGGCTGTCCATGGACGACCCGACCTAGCTCCCTACAGTGCACAATTCAGCATAACCCGATCTTGTACTGTTACAGATCGGCCTGACCTCACACGTCTAAAAGGCTAGGGTTAGGCCTTATTTTCCCTGCCTGCGGCCCATGCACAACTCATGCCTCATTTTCTAATAGATGTTCAACATAAGTGGAACTCCACGTACTTAATGTTGAAAATTGATATTCTGTATCAACAAGTAATCACTACATATGTAAGCATCAGAGCAAGCATTTAGTGTTAGCAATCGAATTCTTGATGATAAGAGGAGCAGAATGTACTCAGATATCTTGGAGGAACTAATGTGCGTGAAGATTGAAAAGATGCAAGAAGACAAAAATAACATTATACAGATGATACACTTCTAGACTATTTTTTAAACATAGACATAATAAAATCTTCTGAAAGCAATTCAGCCACAGTGTAATTTAATTATCCTTGTATACTGCACTCTTTTTTCCTTCGCTAAAGTTTTGTTTCAATCTTCCTACAGGTTTTACTTTGCAAGGTTTTTAACGAAACAGTCATTTACTTGTAATTATTCATATTATTTCAATAAAATCCCATCTTTTTGGGACATATGATATATTTTCTTTTTTTTTTTTTCATTAAATATGATAAAAAATACGAATCGAGTGCAATCTGGTCGACTGGTAGCAAAGAAGTAGTAATCCACCGGTCGATTGGTGTATGCTCAACGGCTATAAATTGGACCGTTGAGCTTCAACAAGTTAAAAAGGGCCAGGGTTTGGGCTTGGGCTCAGCCATGGCCCTTATAAATAAGGGTTGAGGCCAGGGCTGGGCCTGAGGGGCCCGGCTCAAGCACGATCCTTTTGACACCTCTAAGTGTGATCAGTCATGAGTGGCGGTCCTTTACATTTGCATCAAAAATTGCATTATATTTGAGGTTGGAGAGGACAAATTGCAATGCATATTGCACCAAACTGAAAAGATAAAGAGGGAATAAAAAGATGCTGGTTATTACTGTCTAACTTTAACGATATTAGATTTGATGAAACAGAACGGATAAATTAATGATTTAAAAGTGACATTGTGTCATATCATCTCGAATCATAATAGAGTATTAAAATGATAATATGCACGGTTGCAATGCTTTCTTCTAGTACTGATTTTAGCACCAACTACCAAACCAAAGGCATTGAAAAAAATTACAACTAGCACGCGTATATATTTAATTTTGAGGGATATCAGTCTTAAATAATTGAGGACAGAGCATCAATGATTGTACAAGTCGCTAAGACTTTCGGGGCCAATTAATAGTAACCTCATCATTTGATTGCACCAACATTGCATCAAATAAACACACACACACACACACACCCCACATATATACACACACACACACACTATATATACATATATCTATATAACATTTGGACTGGCGGGTTGAATGATTCAGCCATTTAATCTCACCTGTCCATCCCAACAAGGATTGGCAACGGTAATCAACTTTATGCTCACTTAGTGAACCGGTAACTTGTTAATGAAAACAACTCCGAACGACTTTTTTCAGGTTTATTATTTAGTTTCCATTCTCTCTTTTTCTTTTTTTTTTTCTTATTTGTTATTTGTTGTTTTGACTGACACAGGATAGTTATAAGATCATGCCTATAACACGGAATCTTCATATATCCGAGTAATTAAGGAAACCTAATCCGCAACAACCACATAGTAAAGGCACGCGATCAACTCATAAAAGGTATTAGCCAACTTTGATTGGTGAACGAAAGGTGAATCAATAATTAAAGGAGGTTAAATATCACCGGAAAAGAAAAGTAAAATCACGAGTTGAAGCCCAAATCAAATAGGAAACTAATAAACAACTCGATGACCTCATCAACTATAAATAAAGCAGATCCGCACATTCTCAGACACAAACAAGTGAACTCACGCTCAATTACAACAATTACACACCATTATTCTCTCTATATTTTCCAGCATTCCTCATTCTTTCTTCACTTTCTTCTCTTTCCACAACTTATTGAATGACTTTTCAGCAACTATATATAGTAGAATCACCGCAACCCTACAGAGGATTAGTTCTCGTTAATGAGCAGACCACTATCAATTTTTGTGTCTTTACTAGAATTGCATTATTTTATTTCTCGTTCACTAACATTCTCGTTCTTACAACTATATATAAATGGCGACTCTTAACTCAACCATTAATCCTTAATCAAATTAATCGTATATTTTTACCCTCTACAATTATTCTTATAACCTAATTTCCAGAAAAGAATGATGCAAAGTAACACTAATAATGATAAGTTAGATTTCAGCAATTACAAGCTATGTCATGATTTCAGCAATTACAAACTATATCATGATTTATATCATCAACATGTTGAATCACGTGTGCGCTGTAGCTTGCCTATGATCAGGGACATACAGATAATATTAGTATATCTAATTGAATATGCATAGCTATTATAATTATTAATCCAGTATTAATCCAGTGCAATAATCCAATTTCTAATGAATTATAATTATTTATGTCTCATAACACCGGGGGGTTCGGATGGGATAAGGTTTAGGGGAGGTTACGGATTTAATTATGTGTTGCATGAAGAAAAGATAAATTATTAAGATAATTGGATCGGTGCCACACACGACATATTCCAGTCATTTGCTTCATCATTAATTAATAATTGACTAATTAAAAAAAAGTAGGTAATATGAATTACAGATAAAGAAAAATCAAGTTTGTTTGGAAGTACTTCAGAAACGTCGACGACCGCTCGCAGACGGGTCTGAGTTTGCTTCAGCCAATAATATTGGACTTATATTCACAATTGAATGTATATATATAGTCTGCAGGGTAAACGCGTGTATAATAAGAGAATGATATTATATAACATTAATATGCATGAAGAGATGATAGATAGTCAGGTTTTTTTTATTTTTTTATTTTTTATTGGATCAAGAGATAGCAAGTTAAAAAAGAGAGAATAATATTGTCATGAGTAATACTAGGTACATACGTCATTGTATACGAGTCGATTGCATTGAAGTAGTAAAATAAAATAAATAAAACAATACAATTACGATAAGCAAGTGATGATGAGATGCGCCGAAATTGAGGGCATACACGCCATCTTCAGCATCACGACTTATATATATATATATATATATATATATATATATATATATTTTTATATCATGGGTGTGTGTCTGTGTGTATTATGGCGTTGAAGTGTGTGCCTCGCAAACTTGAACTGATCATGAACCTCCATCTTCCTCTTCCTTTTCCTCAGGGTACTTTTTTCCATTTCTTTCATTTCTGAGTACTGTTTCTTTCTGTTTTTACGTGAGTAACAATTGGAGGCGACGACATTATATATTCTGTCTTTCATAAAAAAAAAGTTTATTTATAGGGCTTATTTATTTTATCAATTTGAGTTTTTAATTTTAAATTTTTATAGTAAATTATTTTTTAAAAATGTCATATTTAATGTTTTTTTATAGTAAAAAAATTTTAAAAAATCACATTTTAATTCAAATTAAAAACTTAAATTCACAAAGTGAATCAGACCTTAAAAGCTTCGCAGGTATTCTTTCAAGCGCCCAGCTCTTTCTGGCCACTTCCATCAAATATTAATAATGTTTTTTATTTTTATTTTTGGGGTTTAATTTATCTCAAATAACCAGAATAGGGTACGCATGCATACATACATACATAAATACACACACCAACAATCGACACGTATCTTGATTCTTGAGGCCAGTATAGGTACGTAGCTCATACGATACTCGTAGGAAATACGTCCCTTCTTCAGTTAGAGTTTGATTTGTTTGAGAATCTCATCAAATTATTCTGGAACCATACCATATATGTTTTTTCACCCCGCAAATAGAAAAGTTAATTTAGGACCAACTTGTTTTATTTATGATCATATCGATATGTATATGTCGATGTTGTTTTCTTAATTTTGTCCTTTTGCTAATTATTTAGGCCTCCTTCAGTTTATGAATTTGAGTTTTTAATTCGAGTTGAGATGTGATTTTATATGAGAGTTTTTTACTGTAACAAAAAAGTTAGATGTGATATTTTGTAAGAATTTTTAACTGTAACAAAATTAAAATTGAAAACTCAAATCGGTAAAATAATCAGATTATTAAAGTTAAAAAAGAGCCCCAACTAGCGTATTCTTTTAGGTTTAGAACTTTGGTAGAAAAAAGATCAGTAATATATATATATATATATATATATATATATATATATATATATATATATATATATATATATATAGCCCTGTAGGTTGGTGGATGAGAGATTTAACATCATCCACAAATTATTAAGCCCGACCTCTAGTTTAATCGTAAATCGTTCTTTAATTGATTAATAAGATAAAAGATAAAACATGTCTCCTCTCCTCTTTAATTAGTTTCTTCACCTTATTTAAGTAAGTTGCATATTTTTCCCACGTTTTCCGTTTTAATATAATTCTCCTTTCCACTAAACAAGGCCTTATAGAATTGTAATTAAGTTGCACTAATAATTTGAGAATATGAAAGCAGAACAAAAGAATCAAATCACACACAAAAAAAAAAAAAAAAAGTATAATAAAAATTGTGCACCCGTTTAACCAATAGTGATAAGATGACATTATGTTTACGTTGAAAATAAGTAGTTTAATTAAGAGTAAAGTGTAAAAATGTAGACTCATACACTCAAAAAATAAATTTAATAATTTTTTCTTTATTTTATTTATACAATATGATGCTTATATATGACTGATCACGTTTTATATGAATATATCTACTTTTACCTAATCAAGTGTAACTTGTTAAATGACATTATGTTTATGTTAAAAATAGGTACCTTAATTAAGAGTAAAGTGTGAAAAGATAGATTAATACACTCAAAAAGTAAGTTTAATAATTTTTCTTTATTTTATTTATACCATATGAGGTTTATGCATGACTGATCACGTTTTACATGAATATATCTATTTTTACCTAATTAAGTGTAAACATTAAAAATAAATACCTTAATTAAGAGCAAAGTGTAAAAATATAGACTTATACACTCAAAAAATAAGTTCAATAATTTTTTCTTTATTTTCTTTATACAGTAAGAGGCTTATACATGACTCATCACGTTTTACACGTTTTACATGAATATATATCTCTTTTTACCAGATCAACTGTAACTTGTTCGACTATATCAATTATTAATATTGTAAGGTTGTGAGTTGTAACCAATACCACATGTGGTGATATGTTAGGGAGAGCGAATTAGATCCGAAACCCAATCACGGTACTGTGTGCTTTTATATATATATATATATATATATATATATATATATATATATATATATATATAAAAGCACACAGTACCCATTCCAATTTCCATCACCAATAACAATCAAGATAATTAATCATGGAATCAAGATGAAAGAGTCCAGTCTCCAAGTTGGGTCCCATTTGCATATGCGAAAAGCCACTAGTATGGAAATAAAGTAAATAAATTGGATGGAGATTGGAGATGGTGGGAGCCTTTTGTCACATTTTTGCACCATGTTTCAAAAACACAATTATTTATTAGCATTAATAATGTGGGATACAACCACACAAGTGTCAAATTTGTGTACCAGTCATGTGCATGTGCGTTGATTGATTGTGTTATATATATATATATATATATATATATATATATATATATAGCCTGTTTTTCGTTGCGGAAACTAGAAAATTGGTCCATCTTAAATCTTAATCAATCATCAAAATAATTACCCAAAAAATTGGGTTGTCATCAATTCAAGGCCCCCTTTTTTGGTCCATATATATACATACATATATATATATATATATTGTTTTGATTGATTTGATTTTTTTTCTTCTTTGCCTTTTTTTCGTTGCGGAAAATAGAACTTTGGTCTTAATCAACCATCAAAATAATTACACAAAATATCACGACACAACCTAACACAACACAACACAATTAGCTAGCTACGTTTTCCTTCCATCTTCTCTCTTAATTAAAACTTTTAACCTCGTTAGTCTTAATATTCCACTAGCCTGGCAGTGGCACCTAATTGTTCCATCTCTTAGTTATTTGGTTTTCCCTGATCTGCCCCATTTAGCCTCATTCACTCATTCAAGATGCATTCATATATATATATATATATATATATATATATATATATATATATATATTGGTTCAATCACTCATAATATTTCACTTAAGGGAGAGTATTAAAGTATAAAAATTATTATTAAATCATTTTTTAATGGTTTAAATTTTTGGGATATTTTAGTAAACTAACACACAGTGCCCAATAAAATCTGGTTAATTTAAATCATTTTCAATTTCATAGATAGCGGGGAGAAAAATAAATGGTTGTCTTGTAGCTAGGCGAAAATAAAGTAGCTAGGAGAATACGACGTAAATGGCTGCAGTTGGGGGAGGCGTATATGAGTGATGACAAAATGGAAGTACCTTCATGGTTACTTCCTATCATGATCCTCTATATATATATATATATATATATATATATATATATATATATATATATACACACACACACACACACACACACATGTGAATATATCTTATGATCATCTAGTGTACGCTCCCTGTAACTTTTCATGGGTGGTTTCCCTAGCTAGTGTAAGGTTCTGGTTATCATATGTTTTGATTTTCTTACGACTCTTGTATTTTATTTGGAATCTTATAGGTCGTATATAATATATTATGCCAAAATGACGGTTGCTGTTCTTCCCAGGACTTTCCTCCTCCTCTTCTACTGCTACTAGTACGTAGGTACGTACGAGTATTGTGTAGTCATACAAAGACATTAAAAGTCTCTAATTAGAAGAACACGTGAGTAAAGCCAACATTATAAAATTACAGGCTGAGAGTTGGTGTTTGGAGAGAGTTGAGATCGATCAGATTATTGTGAAAGGAAGGCTAAAACGAGATATTCATCAAAGCAAAAACAAAAAACAAAAAATGGGGTTCTTGACATTATTAGAGGTGGCATCGATGCCCAATTTACAAGTTCTGATTGTGGGCATGTTGGGTGCATTCATGGCTACTTCCTACTCGAATCTTCTCCCCGCCGATTCTCGAAAGTCCTTGAACAAGGTGCTCGATCATCTTTTCACCTTCACATTGTTACATCATATTTTTCAGCTTTGTCAATTAATTAGCATTTTTGCAAACATTAGTTTTCTTATTAGAAGGGAAAAAAAAAAGAAAAAAAAAAAGAAGAGGGGTCTCATTAAACGTCCAAGAAATGTTGAATGCAGATAGTGTTCGCGGTTTTCACTCCTTCGCTCGTTTTTGCTAGTCTGGCTAAGGCCGTCACACTTGAGGACATTATTTCATGGTAATGTTCTTTCGCCATATTCATTTCTTAGACGTTTAATTATTTTGTTTTTATCATTATAACATCAAACTGGTTCTTGTCTTAATAATTAATTATACAAGGTGGTTTATGCCTGTCAATGTCGGGTTTACGTTTTTATTTGGAGGGATTCTTGGATGGATTCTGGTTAAGATATTGAGACCCAAGCCTCATCTTGAAGGCCTCATTATTGCTACTTGCTCCTCAGGTATGGTACTCTATTTTTTTTTTAATTATTATTATTTATGATGTTTTCTTATGGCAAAGAAAAAAAAAAAAAAAAAAATCGATGAAAATGATGAGTGAATGTTGAAATAGGAAACTTGGGAAATCTGCTGCTTATATTAGTGCCTGCAATCTGCAAAGAAGATGGGAGCCCATTTGGCGACAGCCAAGTTTGCAGCACTACTGGTCTCTCCTACGCATCCTTCTCTATGGCGGTAATTATTCAATTCCTAGCTCTACCATAGCCTTAGCTCTTTTCTTTTTTCTTTTTTTTGTTACTGTTAAAAAAAATATATATTTATCATATCATGCAATCTCAACTAATTAACTACAAATCACACGCTAATTAATTGCGGTTTGCAGCTTGGTGGTTTCTTCGTCTGGACTTACACTTATCAGCTGATCCGAACTTCGTCTACCAAACATAAAGCACTCGAAGCAATTGAGGAGGTTCCGAAGACTCCCAACAAGGACTCAGATGCTGACCACCAAACCCACCTTCTTAAGCCACAAGATCAAGACCATCTCCAAGATATTATAGTGGAACCAGCCGACTACATTGGAGTCGCTACCAAGAACCAAGCTGCTGTAAGTACACTTGGGAATACGGATTCTAATTGTATTCAAGTCTTTTCTGGCCTACTACTATACTAACGATCGCAAGTAAAAACGGCATTCTCATTTTCACACCTAATAATGCCTGCAGATTGTAGCTGAAGAACCAAAAAGCACATCATTTTGGAAAAGACTCGGAGAAATTCTCGGCCCGATAAAAGAGGAGTTGTTGGCACCTCCAACGCTAGGCGCGGTGAGTCCCTCTCTTAACACTCCCTTCTCTTTGGCATGTACTGCTACTGCTAGACAAGGCCTCTTTATTATAGCCACCATTCACTCACTAGTCTAAAATCCACCTAGTTTGAGATTGCCTCTTCTAAAATCTGTGTGGTCAGATATTGGGATTCATCTTTGGAGCAGTTGAATGGCTGAGAAATCTAATAATTGGCGACACCGCCCCATTGCGGGTCATCCAAGACTCGGTTCAATTGCTTGGGTAGGTACCAACACTCTGTTACATTATGCTGCTTTGTTTAGTCATTAGTTATTAGTCATTAGTCATTAGACTGACCCGAGAATCAAATGTGCAGGGACGGAACAATTCCTTGCATCACCCTTATCCTAGGAGGCAACCTCACTCAAGGTAAAACTTCCATGTGTTTTCTTTTTCTTAAAAGTAAAATACAAAGTTATCATCATCACCCATGTGTATTACTGCATAAAAAATGAGCATTAACAGTGAGTGGCCTTGGAATGACTATAACAGGGCTACGTTCGTCAAAAATCAAGCCACTGGTGATCATCGGAGTCATTTTTATTCGGTACATTGTACTTCCAATTATTGGCATTTGGATCGTAAAAGTAGCAAACCATCTAGGGTTTCTGCCACCGGATCCCTTGTTCAGCTATGTCTTGATGGTTCAGTTCACGCTTCCCCCCGCCATGAATATTGGTGAGCATCTCGATCTCAACTCTAATTTTGGTAATTCCTTCCTTTGAGAAGTCAAAAACAAGACTCCCATTAACGCTCTTTTGCAACAAATGCAGGCACCATGACTCAGCTGTTTGATGTGGCTCAGGAAGAATGCTCAGTCCTTTTTCTGTGGACATACTTGGTAGCAGCTCTAGCACTCACCTTTTGGTCCACCATCTACATGTGGAACTTGTCTTAAATGACATCCGCTAGAGAATGCCGACAATCACCGACCACGACAAACCAAGAAAAAAAAAAAAAAAAAAAAAAAAAAAAAAAAAAATAGTATAGCATCAGTGTCGTTTTTGTCAATTTTTTTTTTTTTTTTTTTTCTTGGCTGTCTAGACGCAACGCTTGCATGTATTATATCATAGCTTGATATAAATTTAAGAATCCATCCTAGTGAAGTTGTGATAGGAACCTGTTACAGATAAAACACTCTTTCCACCTTAGATCGATAGATGAAAGAAAGAAAAGGAAAAGAATGAGGGATTTCGAGGACCGTCTACCTCCGAGACTGACCCAAGGTTCCAGCAAATTCCACACACCTTTCCCTCTTCCCTTCTCCCCATATATTCTCTTCCTAACCAACTTCTCTAACAGATTCCCTAACAGAATCCGCCACCTCAACACTGCCCTCCCTTGCCCTGATCTCATCACCTGCAATGCCCTTTTTACCCTTTCTCGAATAAGTAAACTTAATAGGGGGCCTAGGCAGGAACCTATCAAGTTGCTTACATGGTAAGTTCAAGAATCAAAAGTAACTCAACCCAGTTACTACATGAAGCTGTACAAGTTTTCCTATAATGCATATTTTGAATTGCAAAATTCCTTCACCTCAAAAACTCCGAAACAAACATTACTCTAGCTCCTGGTCCAGACAACCATTCAAAATCAATCTCTCATCCGAGAGTCAGGACATTGAGACACGGCGTTGAAATTCTAAACAAGGTTAAGCTGGAGTTTTGGCCTATTGGGCTGGGGCTCCACAACCTCCAAATGAACTGTAACAGCCTGCAGAACGCCAAACGAAACACTACCGTCCATCTTTTTGATCTTCTGCTCCTGCTCATCTACAAACCATTCTCCACCTCCCTTGTCACCTTTCTGGGTCAAATATACTGGCCCTTCTATACCATACCTGCATCCAAAAGAGGAGAGGAAAAATCAGCCTTCAAACGCATATTTTTGTAACATAAACGACATAGCGCAACTTTAGCCACGGATAGACATACTTGGGAACAAAGACAATAAACCCGTTAGATCTTATCTTCACTATTCTGGCCTCCGTGTCTGTGGGCCTGCATGAGCAAAATATTCCATGCAAATGTGAGCAAGACAGACAGTTAAGAAATAGAGACAACAGGAGAGCTAGAGAGTAAAGCGGACCAAAAAAAAAAAAAAAATGTACATACCGTTTTCTGAAATAGATAACAGTGTGGAGCTCTACTGAGGCCCGACTTGCCATCTGAGCATTCCTGTGCCGATAATTTAAATCTGAAGAAAATTTAAGAGATGCAAAGTCACTTCAAAGCTCAATATACAGTTAACCAGTTAAACAATCTACAATAAACCATGTCTGCGGTAATATAAATGATAGTAGAACGAAGTTAACAGAAAATATTCCATACTGTCAGCAATACTGGTCAGTTGGGGTCTGTCTTGGAATATCGTGGGCAGCTTGTATATCCCCAGAGAGGCAGCAAGCAACCTGTGTACTATAACATCTGCAAGAAAGAAAAGTCATGTATTCAAACAACAGTGCACTCACGACCAAAGTTCAGTCCCATAAGATGAGAATTGTTAGAGACCTGCGTATCTTCTAATAGGAGAGGTAAAATGAGTATATAGAGGCGACGCAAGCCCGTAATGAAGATATTCTGGAGGGCTAAGATCCCCACTACAGAAATAAAGTGCCTGGATTTAAAACAGAGAAAAAACAGAATTAGAAAATTATTGTGCAAGATGAGTAATATGTACATATATATATATATTAGTGAAAGAAAATTTAAGAAGTTACTAATGAGCTGGTCAAATACCTGTGTCATGCATCTGGTAGCCAATATTCGGATCAGCTTATTAAAGTATGGATCATCACCCTGGAAAACATTAAAGTTTTCAGTAATATACCACGCACGTGTGGTGGTGACTGGAGGTCATGAATAGCATTGAATATTGATATAACATCTTTTTTTTTTTTTTTTTTGCTCTAAAAATAAGATACTACACTTACCACAGCACGATCAAGTGAATCAGCGAGTGCTTTTGATGAAGAAACATCCAAGTTGAGACCAACAGCAGCAGCTGTACGTAGCAAAGGTTCAAGCATTTCTCTAGTTGGAGTAGGGTGGCGCCTGCAAACGCAAACAATTAATGAGCCCAAAGAACATAGTGGCAATTCAATCCTTGTTATTAGATGTATAAATCTAGAAAGAGACTGTTCTGTAGGAGAAAACAAAACTAAATGAAAACACAAGTCGAAATCTGTAGTTCACCTTAACAAAGAACACACAGGGAAATGATTCAGTATTTTTTCTGCAACAGAAACATTAGCAGCAAGCATGAACTCCTCAACCATTTGGTTTGCCTCCCTAATCTGGTACATACCTGCAGTAACAACATAGATTATAATGCTATTTTTTCTTCGAAAAAACAAAATTTTAAGCCAAATTCTTAACTTGGTAAATAACCATAAAATGAAAACAAAGGGACACTGAAGAAGAAAAGGGAAATGATTTCTATTCAGCAGAAGTTAAATCTCAGGGTTAACAGTAAAACAAGCTGATTTTATTCATAGAATTACCGATATCAAGTGGGTCATGAGTCTCGGTGTCAATTTGAAATTTGACTTCAGCAGAAGCAAGTGTTAAGGCTCCTCTTTCAATACGTCTTAACCTCATAATCTGTGCAGGACAATGTACAATGGCAAATTTATTCTCAAGTCCCAAAAGATGAAAATCACCCTCATTTATCTCGTGAATGGCTAAATCTTAGCTCGAAATGTGAATACCTTTGCTAACGAATTCATGTTTCTTAAATCTGTGGTTAATGGATCCATCAATCGACTGCAGATCATATGAAAAGCAATTCAAAGTTTCAATACAAAAGTTAAAAAAAAAAAAAAAAAAAAAAAAAAAAAAACTTTTAAAAGGGAAATAGACATGCGTCAAGATATTATACACAGCTCAAACAGTGAGAGGAATAAATTGCTGTTTATATGTAACACTATTGGATAGAAAACCACCTGTCGTCCATCCTCGCCTGAGCTTCAATATAAGATAATGCTGCACATGATTTTATCACACTCTTTGTATATTTTGTTGAAATAATCTGTGCTTCAGGTGTCATTTCCTGCAATAAGTGCAAAAATAAAGCACAAGTGAAGGAATGTTCACATATACACACGGGTATGTCTAGGTAAATCCACAAACTCATAAAACAGAAGTATGGAACGCAGTGTAGGGAAAGAAGTTTGCTACTGTAGCAGTATCTTAAACACAGCATAAGTGTGCGTCCAACACCAGGCAAGGACCATAAGGGAGAAAGAGAGGAAACTAAAATGCACCAACCACAAGGTCCAATCTGATTAAAAACATTTATACAATAAAAGTTCAACATAACAAATCGAGGTAGCGAATACCCATATGACTGAGAATGCCAGTCTTTCCACATCAGCTCGAAGAGAACATATATCTGCCAAACAAATTTACATATGTGTGAGCAAAGCAACCGACCATGAGAGTGGTCAATCCTTTTATGGAATGATACAATTATAACCCAAGAGAGAGAGAGGAAAAAAAAAAAAAAAAAAAAAAAAAAAGAAAAAAAAAAAGAAGAGAAAAGAAGAAACTAAAAATAAAGAACCTTACCTTCTGTTAGAGGTTTAGGAAGCATGTCAATCCGCCGTTCAACAAGGTAAACTGATGTGCCCCTTTGTGCAGCCTCATCGTCAAGTGGGGTGCCCGGGTGCACAAAATTTGTTACATCAGCAATATCTAGTGCGTATCATTAAGGTTGAACCCTTCAGGCCAGCGTTTGCTTTTTACCCCCACTTATAATAGAAATATTAAAAGGAACTATATAGGAGAAAATAGGATTAGTATTTGGTTTCTGAAAAACTTAAAAAATAAAGGATTACTATTTGGTGAATAAATCTCACAATACCAAGCATTCTAGCCTACAAAACTAAAACAAGTCATTTTCGCTGCATTAAATTCTTGTCAGCAATAAAATGTAACGAGCTACAAAGTCAACATCTGAACTAGAATAAACCTGCATAATCATCTAAATGCAATGCCTGTATCTGCTCATAACGTATTTAGTTTGTGCTGTCTATGAATTGCATGAATTAACATGTACACCAACACGGAAATATATACACTATTTAGAGGATACGGACTCCAACTTCAAAATTTCCATTTGGAAGAGGCATACAATGCAGGGCATCATCAATATCCTTACATCCTACACAAGCCAGAAGTGAAGTATATCAATTAGTTTTTTCATATAACAAGTAAAAATTCGCCATTACTAAATCACTTTGCATACCAGGAGGGTCCACACTAAAGGCCCGCAAATGTCGAAGATCCTGCCGAATAGGATTCGACAAATCTTCAGAAGACACTGACCATGGTAAAGGAGGCAAGCACGCCAAAGTTTGAGAAGAAAATGGTCGTGAGTTTATATCATTCTCAATCAAGACAACCTGCAGAATGCACACGGGTAAATCGGTTTGTTTCCATCTGAACTTCACTAATGTGGTCCCAATGGCTATGGTCTCAAATAGTTTTAGTTGACTGGAAAAGATTAACGGTTACTGAAAAAAACACATATAATGGACCCATCATAACATACCTCAGTTTCAGTATCTCTATCACCTATTTCTCCTATCGTCCGTACATAATGCCCAGAAGGGTATCGAGATAGACAGTCCCAAGAATCAACAGCCACAATTATTCTCTTGTCCAGAAGATTCTCTAGCTGTCGAGTTTGGATTCGAATTTTTGGAATTCTGCGATCTTTTGAGACAAACAAGGCGTGAGCAACACCACCACTACCTGCAGGCATGGGCATTGGCTCCAGAGATCCACAATAACTGCATGAAAATTAGACTTCACGTTATGCTACTGAACCTATACACAGAAAAGTCAGCTGCGTACCCAACAAACAAAAAAAGCACGCAAGGTGCAGGATATACAACAAACAAATACTCTTTTGTTACACAGCTAAGTCAAGAAACCAGGGTAAGTTATATGTTATTTCCTCATGTATGCATGCGTGTATTTAAGAAGTACAATGCTATTACATGCATTGAAACAAACCAACTGCATAAACGTTAACAGCTAAACCATTATTTGGGGTACTGTAAAGCTTGTAATGTTTAGTTGTATTATATACGGCATTGACTAGACCTTTCTCGATTTAGGGGAAAAACAGTCAAATTAAACATAGTAAGAACTCAAGTTAACTCACGAATGCCAGTTCCTCTTGATAATACCGACGACACGACCAGATGGACGAGAAGAGGCAGGAGTTGTTTCTCCAGAAGAACCTTGAACTTGGGAAGTAGTTCTAGGAGCATCATCGGCACTGCCTGGAACTAGATGAACATCTTCTTCTTCCTCATCCTCTACAAGGAAGTAAATTAGAATTCACAATAACTAGATAGGCACGGATGAGAGAGCGTATAAGGATAACCATCTTCCCCGCACATTTATTTTACTATGCTCCTAGGCACCTTAATTTTTTCCTTACAAGCTGCAACAAATCCTACCTATTCAGAGTCTAAACGTTTCACATGGAAATTTCACAACCTCCACTTGTTCACTACAATTCAGGCAAATAGTACAGGCTGAATAGCATCCCGACTAGTACAAAGGTGACAGGTTCCATGCTAAAGTAAGAGAAAAATGCATGGGTGGCAATTACTTAACACTCAACGAAATATGAAAAAATATAAATTAAAAAAAAAAAAGAAAAAAAACAAGAGTAGAAGAAATGCATAAAAGATGTTCTTTTGGAACATTTTCTCAAGGAAAAACACACGAATAAACCCTCTTTACATTTAAGCAACTTCTAACCAAAGATTGGACCCTTTTTTTTCTTTAATTCTTTTCCCATCCGATTCTATAGAAATTTTTACATATAAAATTATGTGTCCTGCACTCCACCTCTGAGGGGGCATTTGTCAAGTAGCACATACCTTCATCTGCTATAGACAGAGCTTTCTCCTCATGCCATTGATCCATGGGCAAAAGTTCCACAGCCACTATATCACCATCGAAAGCTCTATTCATGTTAGAGCGCCCATAAATTATTATTTCGTCACCAATACTCTCGCTCCCAACATACGCTTCGAACGGGTTGTAACGGTTAACACGAAGTTTTCCTTGATGATATATACCACGGTGCAAGCCAGAAGTAATCTCCGACATGGGCATGTGCTGGAAAGGGTTGGAAATGATGTGAGTATAATAAGCAATTTTGTTCAATGGAACTTGCAAGCAAAAAGAGTGCTGGGAAGGAATTCAGCGTAAGGAACCTCTGTAAAAATGATTTTCCTCTTGGAGGGTCTCAAGTCTTCAACATCCTCCATGGCCATGTCTTCAGATGCGGGATGCACAAGCAGGTCAAGCAAATCAGGTCGGCCCAATGACTTGACATACGATTCAACTGAAAGCAACAGAATAATGCAATTCAAACAAGTGAGTTTAATGACAGTCTTTTGATTTGATTTCGATCGAAATTTTAACAGTTTTTGGTTGAAAGAAAGAAAGTTCATATCATATACATACTTGTCTCGGCGGAAATGCCGTCTTCAATAGCCTTCCTCTTATTGTCTCTGTCATTGGTGATGAGCAGAACCCGAGCCGCGGCACCAAGATGAGTTTGATACCATTGGGCAGCCACCCGAATTGCTGCTCTTAAATGTTAGAAAACAAGACTAAACTAAACTAAAGCATGGGAATGAAATTTGCAGATGGATAAATAGATAAATAAACAGAGAAACCTCTGTCATTTCGGTCATTTTTTGTTTCTCCCTCCATTTGTTTAACATATGTATCCCTGCAAAGATGAGTCATTTCGTTGGTACGAATGCGAATATGTTCACATGAAATGAAAGTGAAAAGGGAGATACTATACTTGTGATGTTCATTGGAGAAAACGAAGAATCTCCTGAGAGGGTTGGTGGAGAGAGCCCTGAGTCTGTTGTAGACGGACAAGTTCCTGTTTTTGACCTCTTCGAGAACAATGGAGAGCAGAACGACGTCGTCAATGGCGGGATTCTCGAGCAAATCAATCTGACTCAGGACGACGTTGGTGTCGAGAACGAGAATCGGAGAAGAAGAAGAGAGAAAGCGAGGGTCTTTTTGTTGGCAGAGTTTGCAGAAAGATGCGCCGCAGAAGATGTCATCGCGGAGATAGTGCTCTCTCACCACCTGATTGTGTTATCAGTTTCATTCATTAACCCTAAGACGACTAGCAGAAAGAAAGAGAATCCATAGAAGAGAAAAACAAATACTATTTACTAGTACTAGGGTTTAAAAATGAGGATTGAAGATGAAAGATGAAGCGGAAGTACCTTGGTGACTCTTCCGGTTTTGGATTTCTTCACAAAAGACTTGCTTTGCAGCATTTTCTCTCTCTTATAGAGACTGCTTTTGCTATTCGGTTCTCCAACAAGTGAATCGGTCTCTGTCTCTCTGTCTCTCTCTCTCTCTCTCTCTCTCTCTCTATATATATATATATATATATGTTCGATATAATAGATATTGGAATGAATCAAGAACAAAAAATTGACAGAGACAGAGAGATACAGAACAGAAGAGAAGACACAGGGGGGACAACGCAATTCTACAAAGTTGTGAAGTGGATTCTGCTATTTAGGAGAAAGAAAAAAAAAAACCAAAAAAAAAGTATCTTTACTGTATCTCCATCCATGTATTGTATGTATTACATAATTTTGTTTTCAAAGTTAGGTGGTATGATATTTATTTACAATACCACAACACTACAAGTTTACAAATTTACAATACAATCTTGTTAAAACAACCACCTTTGTATTATAATAAACGAATATATAGTATCGAAGATTTCATAAGAACTAGGATGTCATTCACATTTTATATAGTAGAATTACATTTAAAATAACTACTGATCACTTGTAAAAATCGAAGACTTCAAAAGAACTACCCTGTTCACGTCGGATGATGGAGCAGTTACTCTCACTATTGTCTTTGAGGTTCATTCTACGCTCGGCACCCTCATTCGCACTTATTCCTCATCTGATCCTCCACCCAATTCCAATTCCAATTCCAAAGCTACTTAAGTTGAGGATTTTAGGCCTCCCAATGCAACTGCTATAAGTAACAATCAGTTGGCCAATTATGAATCTCAGAAGAGAACGAGTATATGGGTAAAATTGATTTTATAATAAGATAAAAATAAGAGTATGTGTTGTAAGAGAATTCAAACTATAATTTAAATCATAATTCATAATTTATTATAATATTTTTTCTCAAAAAATTTATATAAATTAAAAATACTTTTAAATCATAATTTTAAATTCATAAATTAAATATCTATTATATTTCAAATTTATATAAATTAAAAATACTTTTAAATCATAATTTTAAATTCATAAATTAAATATCTATTATATTTCAGTAATTTTTACGTGACTCTCGATGTTTAAAATTTATCTGAAAGAGTAAAAAAGAGAAACGCATATTAACAGTTAATTATTAAAAAAAATTATTATTTTTAAAATTTAAAAGATATTTTATTACAATGCCAATACTAATAGTTCGGGAGAAAAGTGTAATTTGCCCTAAAATTAATCATGAATGATGATAGCTAAAGCAGATGCGTGGACTTCAATAAATACTAAAGGACAAAAACACGGAAGGTGGAAGGAAGGAAAACGATAGAGGGGGAAATAGGGAGAGAAGCGTGATGGTCCGGTAAAGATTGGAATCGGAGATGGGAAGAAGAAAGAGAAAGAAAGCTTCTTTCTTGGTCTTCGTCTTCTTCTTCTTCTTCTTCTTCTGATTCCATCGCATTCTCATCAGCTCTCTAATTATTCCACTTTCTCTCTCTATCAAATCAAAACTATGATCAGGAAACGCCGACGTTTCGAAATATTAGTGTTATTATCATTCTTCTTCTTCTTCTTGAACGACGGCGCCGTAGCAGCCATATCAAACTCAAAGGATTGGTATTTGAAAGGCTATGGCTTCCTAACAGCAACAGTACCAGTCTCAATCTCTCCCGCTCGTCGCTCTCTCATGTCCCTTTCTCCGTCAGTTCCATTTCATTTCCCCCCTTCTCTCTTTCTTTTCTTTTATGATTTATTATTTTTTATTGAGTAATTATGATATAATATTGATTAACTAATTTCATTGCTGCTGATCGAAAATTCAATGGAAACAGTCCTCCTCCTCCTCCTCCGCAGAGCAGGACGGCATTGGTAGCGGCGGCTGATGGGACGATCCATTTGGTGGATAATGTAACCATGAGGGTAAAATGGTCTTTCTCTTCCGGACCCCCCATCCACTCCTCTTACCAGTCTCCCGACTTGCTTCTCCAACCCAACAACTTCAACTCCTTCCTCTTCGTTGACTCCGGCGATGACTGGGACTTGTACCTCCACACCCTCCACACCCAAGTGGTATGTATCTATCTATCTATCTATTCTAATTTGTATGTATTATATGAATTTTGTTTTCAAAGTTTGGTGATATGATATTTATTTATAATTTCACCACGCTATTATATATGGATACTAGTGTAGTATGTTAAAACAACCCCCCATTATATTCTAACAATAGAATTTAGTCGAGTCCATCCACATTTTATATAGTAGAATTACATTTAGAATAACTGTTTCACTTGTAGAAACTCCCGATCACTATCGAAGACCTCATAAGAACTACTCCGTTCACGTCGGATAATGGAGCAGTTACTCTTGGATCCAAGACCACTACTGTCTTTGAGGTTGATCCTCTGCTCGGCACCCTCATTCGCACTTATTCCTTATCTGATCCTCCACCCAATTCCAATTCCAAATATACTGAAGTTGAGGATTTTAGGCCTCCCAATGCAACTGCTACAACTGACAATCAGTTGGTTAATTCCGAATCTACAAACCAAAGCCCTGCAAAGATGCGTCTCCAATTCATGAGAACAGATTATATGCTGCAAGGATTTGCCCCCGATTCAGATGAGGTGTTGTGGAATATGACCATTGCCGAGATTGGAGCTGCTTTGCTTTGTCAAGATGTTGACGATCCACCTACCACCGCCGATAGTGCTTTACCATTGTCCTGTCAATCTAAAACGTTCATCTTTCGCCTCCGAAATCATGTCTTGTTGGAATCGATCGCCTCTGAAGGAGGAGGAGAAGAAGAACTACTACCTGCAGTAGTTCATGATCAACAACACACTATGCTCATGATGCCTTCTTCTCCGGGCGAAAAGCATTCAGATGTTCATCAAGATCATAAGAAGATGCTGCTGGGACTTGCATCAAAACCTATGCTTAATCCCCAAGCCAAGAAAGCAAATGTTCATCAATATGACAAGAAAGAGAGCGCGCTTTCTCTGTCCCCCATGAAAACTAGTAACAATTCAGGTCTCCAAGATACGCAGAACAACAGAATTCATTGGAACAATGTGTTTGGCAATTTTTTTGGTTGGTCATCCGCTCTCGCTTTGTTAATTGGCGTTCTCATGGGTGTCGTTGTCCACCGCTATGCACTACTGATTAAAGGTCTGTTACATGAGCAGCCAAGAGATTCTACTGAAGCTTCACCTTCGCCTTCCAACAAAATGAAAAATCAACAGTCGGAGAATAATAATGACATTGTTGAGAATTTGGATGCTCTTGCAAACAATGAGAGCGATGACAAAACATGGTTAGACCTAAGTAAGCTCTTTGATTGTGGTGCTGATGAGCGGAGGATCGGTAAACTCGTTGTCTCAAATAGAGAAATTGCAAAGGGGAGCAATGGTACTATTGTCCTTGAGGGAATTTATGAAGGTCGGCCAGTTGCTGTGAAACGCCTTGTCCAAGCTCATCATTTGGTGGCTTTCAAAGAAATTGAGAATCTTATAGCTTCTGATCGACATCCAAACATTGTCAGATGGTACGGGGTGGAACATGATCAGGATTTTGTTTATGTTTCGTTAGAACGTTGTACTTGCTCCTTGGATGATTTGGTTCAAATATATTCAGATTATTCTCAATATCCGGTATCCGGCAAGGACAATGCTACAATTGAGTCTAGAGCCCACTTAGAGTCGGTGAAGAATGTCATGCCAGATGTTAATTTGTGGAAACTTGATGCTCGTCCGTCGCCTCTATTGCTAAAATTGATGAGGTCAGTTGAGGTTTATTGATGCAATATGACATGATGTTAAGAGAATTATTTTTCTTTTGGTGTATCTTTAATTATTCAGTTTATTCGGATGAGAATGAGCCTAACATCAGTTTAAATTTCTCTCATAGTTGTACTTTCGTCAGCAACTTAGCATAAGTAAATGTAGTCAATCTTTTTGTTCCCTTTTTTTTTTTTTTTTTTTTTTTTTTTTTTTTTTTGCAAATGATTTAATCAATTCGCTGTGGTGAGTTTGCACTCTAGTTGGTTATATTTCTCATGACATCTAAAATCAGTTTTGCTAATTGTGTGGTTGGAGCAGTAATCAAGATCCTTTTTTTTTAAAAGTCCCATTCTTGAGGATGAATTTTGTCTTTTCTGCTGCAGCAAAACAAATGGCATAGTTCGACAATGATAATATTTGCTCATGCATTACTTGATGATCCTTATACATGACCTTGGAATCTTTCTCTCAGTTTTTCAATGTGCCTTAGCTTATGCTTCAAAAGCTTGTGACAGCCAATCAGTTTGGCATAGGTGAAAGAAGTATCTTTTATATGTCATAGATAATGCTTTGGGTGTGGTTTAAAAAAGTCTCCGCATCCATATTTAATAGAAGGGTAAAATAATTACCCTTGTTCAGTCTTTTGATTTCTTTAGGTTTTATCTAATACATTTCCGTTTGGAATTTATGCGTCATCATTTTATTTTTCTTTTATAATGTTGTTGTCTGTTCAACAGGGATGTTGTGTTTGGGCTTGTGCATTTGCATGAATTGGGGATTATTCACCGGGACTTAAAGCCTAAAAATGTTTTGATAACTAACGAAAGATCTTTATGTGCAAAGCTTTCCGATATGGGCATAAGCAAACGCCTTCTAGGGGATATGTCTTCCTTGGGTCACCATGCTACTGGCAAGTACCTCTGTTCCTAATTAACTCTGATACACATTCAGTTGTGCATTTTATAAATTGAGTTAGTTCCCGCCTAAGTCTAGCTGTATAGAATTACCTCAAGTATTTAGGATCTTACTTGTTATCTGACTTTCAACTTTATTTTTAGTTGTAATTCTATCCTGTATCAGGTTTTTGGTTCCTAATTGTGCTGAAAATCCCATCTATAAATACGCTTATTCATCATTGATATAGTGGAGTTTGAGATAATTATGGATTAAACGTATTATTTTCCTTCCATCCAGCTTCTTCCTTTGTATCCCAACTTCTTTATAGCTGTCTGTTTCCTTCTTTGTCTGTTATCAAACCTAATCTCCAATCAGCAGAGAAAATCCAACATTGGCCATGATAGAATTTGAAACCTAAACGTAGAGTGGGACCATCTTTATGTCCACTGTGAATTGATGCTTGCAAATATTTTTCTTCTAAAATAAGTGGATAAGATATGAAAAAAAAAAAAAAAAAAAAAAAAAAAAAGCATGTTTGAAACCCAGGCTAAGAAATCTGCATCAGGTACAATTGAATTTTAGAAACCTAGTTGGCTTGATGTTTGCAAGTACTTGTTTATTTCTGATCATATGCATGACTTAATTGTAGGCTCTGGCAGTTCCGGTTGGCAAGCACCTGAGCAACTTCTTCATGGACGGCAAACACGGGCCGTGGATTTGTTTAGTTTAGGTTGTGTTCTCTTTTTCTGCATAACTGGTGGTAGACATCCTTTCGGGGACCGTCTTGAGCGTGATATAAATATTGTGAAGAACCAGATGGACCTCTTCTTGCTGGAGGATATACCTGAAGCTATTGATCTTATTTCTCATTTGCTAAATCCCGACCCTGAATTGAGGTTAGATTGTACTTTCTTTCAACTTGAGTTCTTAGTATATATTCATTATGCTAGTGTTTGATTTATGTAGCATTTAAATTAGATTCTTTTATTAGAAGACATCGTCCCTCAAAACTACAAGAGGGCAAGAACATTGAACTGCTTAACAGTTCCACTAGCAAAGTAGTTTGTAGCCCTTTGCACCCCATCTGAATATAATATGTCACTTTTGTATGTCATATCATTTCGATTTACATCTGAAACCAAAAATCCTTGTGTTGACAACCATCAACCTAGGCAGGAATAGGATTGATATCTTCATGTTTGAGCTACTGTGAATTGACCCCTCGGACTGTAGAGATATGAAAGAGTGAAATAATGTTGTGGCAATGGTTCATGTCAATCAGTATTGATAAAATAGATCCTTTTTAACCTTAACAGCAAATTAGTTTTTCTTATCTGTTTTAAACAATACATTGATAATGGAAAAAACCATGTTATCCTTGTCAGGCCGAAGGCATTGGAGGTGTTGCACCATCCTCTGTTCTGGAATTCAGAGATGAGGCTTTCATTTCTTCGCGACACTAGTGACAGAGTTGAACTAGAAGATAGAAAGAGTAGCTCCGCTCTTTTTAAAGCGATTGAAAGTATTGCACCCATAGCTTTGGGTGCAAAATGGAATGAAAAGCTGGAACCTGTATTTATTGCCAATATTGGCTGTTACAGGCACTACAAGTATGATAGTGTCCGAGACTTGTTGCGAGTCATTCGAAACAAGTTGAACCATTACAGAGAACTTCCAAATGAAATTAAGGTCAATCATTTTCTTTTCTCACGTTAGTCAAGCATATTTAACTGTAATTCCATAGTATTCAGTATTTCACTAGTCTCAGTTCCTTCTACATTGCAGGAACTAGTAGGGCCAATTCCCGAAGGATTCGATGGCTATTTCACGAGTCGATTCCCGAAACTCTTAATTGAAGTATACAAAGTTATGAGTCGCAACTGTAAAGAAGAGGAATGCTTTCAGAAATATTTCAAAAGCAATGGGGAGTAACTAGTAGCTATGTTGGCCCATGTCTTGTGGCTTGGGATGATGTTGTTGGATGTTGTTAATGCTATTGATATTCAACTAATTTATTAGCAGCAGGTTGTCTGTAAATGTAGATTTAGTTGTAATCATATTAATATTAACAATTACAAACTAAGTGCAAGCAATAAGTTTAAGGAAGATGGATCATCGATCATATTAATATTCAACTAAAGTGTTTTCTTCTTTTCTTTTCTTTTCTTTTCCGTCTCCTCAAAAAAGGAGCTCACCAAGAACAAACCGTTATGCTTCAAAGAATGAGAAACAAAATAGAAAACCTGTGTGTTTTTAAGTATCAACTTATTGAATATATTTCTAAAAGAAGTATCAGAATCTTATGGGTCCGCGTGAATATTATTAGATGATATTAATTTGAATATTAAATTAAAGATAATAGCTTAATAAATAATAAAGTAAAATTTTATTGATCAGTTTTGGGAAGTTAAATTAGTAGCATTTTGATGGAAAGTGCAATTTTTATTTTTAAGGAAGTTGGTTCTTTTTCCACCCCATAAATTGTGTTTTATTTCACCAAATATATGCTGGCGAACACCACGGCGTAAGTGTTTTATTTATATATTTATTTTTTGCGCTAACTATATTTTTTCTTTTTTTCCTATTATTAGTTAGCATTTAACAAAGCCCAAAAAAGGTTGAATATTGAGCTCAAAAGTTGATGGGGAAAGAGGCTATAAAATATTTTAGCATTCATTGGTTCGTTCATATTAACACCAAAGCACGGTCCTTTGCCCCACTTCCCTATCTATTGAATATTGGGAGTATGAGGAAAATATGTCAAAATTTGAGATGAATTAAAATTAATAGGTCAATAGTTTACATAAGTTAATAAATAGGCCAAATTATTATTTTCGTTCATAATTTGTCTGGTTATGAACCATAACTTGACAAGTTATTATTCATAATTATCCATAATTTATCCGGTTATGAATCATAACTTGACAAGTGTGTCCATAACTTATCTAATTATAAACCATAACTTAACAAGTTATGGCCTATTAATTTCTATAACTAAAAATTGACTTATTTACTTTCTTAAACTTTTCATATTAGCCTATTTTCTACTATTTCCATTTGATCTTCTTCTCTCTATTCTCTCGCTCTGAAAAAAAAATAAAAACCGAAAGCCCATCTTCTCTTAACCTTCTCAATCAACAACTTTACAAAGTCAAAAGGGCAAAGTTTGCATCTTTGATTGTTTTCTGTTAGTGGGTTTGCTTCAGAGAGCGCAACAATGGCGGGAATAGCTATTGTCTTGGATCTGTTGAGGAAAAACCCAACTTTTTACACTTCTCATGCCGTTCATTCTTGTGGGTTTTTCTCCGCCCCTGCTGCTGCGGCTTCCCTCGCCGCCGGAATCCCTTTTGCCTACAAAGCTCTATTTGGGTACTCTCTCTCTCTCTCCACACACACGTATATTCATATCAATTTGTGTTTGTTGTGGTGGGTTTTGATAATATGGACTAATTAAGATTGATAATGGAAATCGATTCTGTGTTAGTTTGATTCTGTTTTGGTCTCGGCAAATTGTGAATGAGCAAGTACGAGGTGATTGGTGGTCAAAACTAGGAAAGCACCTTTTCCTTTGGCATCCATTTCCCATCAACTAGGAACCACCCTATTTTTGGGATTTTAATTTTATACTTCAAAGTTGTAAAATTGATGGATGCGATTGGCTTGGTCTTGGTTAAAAGTTAAACGGCATTTGACTTTCTTCCAGAGAGCATAAGCTGGGCAGTAATTAGATAGTGTTGCTCTTTTTTTTTTTGGCTATATAAAAGTGGTTCCCTTTAATTCTATTTCTTTTTTATTATTTTTTTTGGAAGATGTTTCTTTTTTTTTTTTCGGCTGAACTTAGACATTGTTGCAACAGTAATTTCAGGATACCGGTTGCTCATTGCGATGCTGGAACAACATGGTCCGAAGAATATGTTTCTAGTTTGCGAAGTGCGTCTGAGAGAATCTTTCAGAATGATGCAATGAAATACAGTGCTAAGGAGTACAAGATTGAGTTAAAGCCTCTATTTTCGGCTTTTGAGCTTAGGACGTTCGCTATGACGACTCTGAGGTCATTTTTGCTGTTCTATTTACCTCTTCTAGAGCCCCGTTCGAATTTGGAAGAGGATGATGATGACTTTCTGCAGGACACCAATGAAGAACAGCATGTAGATTATGTTGCTCCATTCAAAAAATCTGTCAAACAAATCTGTCGTGAGGTGGATTGTTTTTACTTTCCTTACTATTGATTGTATCGAGATAAGGTTTTCCTGGTGCCCATCAATCATGCCCTTCATTTCTACATCGTCTTTAGATTTAGGCATTTAGCACTTGTGATGAATAGTTCTTTGAGTTTTTGCATCTCTAGAGGTATCCTATATTCATATTATATTTCACAACATACTTTGTTTTGCCTGAGAAACCATGAAAAAAGTGGATTTTTTTTTTCATCACAGTTTTCTACAAAGGTTCATAACTCAACCAGGATCTTATGCAGATTTAGTTAACCCACTTATATTTTGCACTTTGTCATAGACTACTGTTGTGACCACTAGAAGAATTTTGGAAAGAATGGCTGTCCACTATATTTCTCAGCGTATGGCATGGAAACTTTTGAAAGGTACTTGATTTCCCTACTTTGGTTTTCATTTTGTTTCCATTAATCTTTATACAAAGAACGAATGAGCGAATGGTTTGTTGCAAGAGTGATTATGGATGTGATTAAATTCTGCAGATGTTCCAAAATCAGCTACACGCAAGGCTACAAGAGGAATGCCGACTCATGTATTCTTCTTCAGAGTTAGCAGAACAACCTTCAGAGGTTACATTTTAATAAAACAGAATGCCTTCATTTTTGTTTTTTTGCTTAAGCTCTTAATCTTACAATGTTCCCATATTTTTGCTTAAACAGGACACTTTCTAGGAGTTGCAGCATCATGGATCGTTCAAGTTTCCATTGAGATTTACCGATTCTTTCGTCACATGTTACATTCTAAAGAAGAGGGTGATGAGGTTGAAACAACTGAACAATTCAAAGATCTTGGGAAGAAGATTTCAGCTACTACTGGCAGGTGCAGTGCATCACTAATTTTCGCATCTATCGGAGCAGGGATTGGTGCCACCCTATTTCGCCCTTCAGTTGGCCAATGGATTGGTAAGATTTTCTTTCTAAATGATGCTATCTTTATGGACCCTTTGGTTTATGAGTCTAAGCCAACCTTAATCTAAAATACACATCTTTATGCAGGTTGTGCCGTTGGTGATTTGTTGGGGCCTATTATTGTATCATCTTGCGTTCAGAGAGTCTTTCATCTCGAAATTTAGGTGCTAGAGTTGGTTTTCCTGATATATTTTGCGCTTACTTCAAATTTGACTATTGTACTTCCCAAGTTTTGAATCATTTTTATGATTGAATTTCCCAAAAAAGGAATCATAAGGGGATGAATCATTTCTAGCTGTAATTGACTTTAGCAGGTGTTGAAGAAGCCATTTTGACATTTATCAAGAGTTTTCCCTTTATAGAGAGGGTTGCAATTTACCATAGATCATGTTTTTTTTTTTCTTTTTTTTTTTTTTTTCTCTTGTAACAATTTACGTGACTGATGGTAAATGAATAAATAGGAGCGACCTTGGTATAAACTACAACATATATTGAAGCCAACTTTACTACTAGTGTGATTTTCAAGGGGGGAAGAAAAGCCTCTTCTACTTGTGGTGGTCGGGAAACGAGTGACTTGTAAATCATAATGCACAATTGGGATTTGTCTTGTTTGGTTAAAATATATTTGCAAAAATAGTTGCGAAAGCTCTAATTATCCAGTTAGTGTCAACCCTTTGGAAAAGAGAAAAGAGAAGCGCAAAAGAGAAGAGAAATTTGGGAATTTAGAGACAAAAAGAACAATTAAAGAGTCAATTTCGAATAATCAATGTCACTAATGAATGTCCAAATGGAAAATATAACCACTATTTCTACTCATAGAGAAATGATAAACTGAATATGATAATGAGATAAACTTAGTGAAATTTATGTACGTGTCTTTTCACAACTCAAACTTTTTTGTCTATAGCAAAAAATATTAAATTTGATTTTTTGAAAGAGAGAACATTGTAGCAAAAAATATACAGTTACAAAATGGACAAAAATGTTACAAGCATTCATTGCGTAATTTCCATTACTTTCCATAATGCACAAAAAGAGTAACAATATTATGTAGAACAAAGAAAATGGAAGATCTGACTAAGATACATATAAATGAGTTTTTAATAGTTACGTTATCGATGGGTACCATCAAATAAAGAAGAGCCACAACAGAAAGCTAGTATTTCACTTTTCTGTCTTTTTTCGTTTTTCTTACATGATTTTTAGACTCGAATAAACGGATTAGAGCAACTGTAATTTAATTACTAGTTTATCCCTTTAAATAGTTATTACATAGATGAGGCTGGCAAAGGGAAAGGAAGTTATCATCAGCAAGCAAGGCTAGGCCGAGTAAAAGAGTACAATTAAGTAGAACTCTTAAACTCTAACATCTAAGTAGTTGACATTATTATTATTATTATTATTATTATTATTATTATTATTATTATTATTATTATCTTGATGAGCTATTCTATTAGAGACTCTCTCAGTTCGCCTTCTCTTGGACTGGCTTGAAGACACTTCTTCCTTTTCGTTGAGAAAAACGAGAAAGGAACGGAGGCCTGCGGATTGAGCATTTCTAACGGTGTGCTTGGAGAACTGACGCAGCATTTTGATGAGATACAATAGCAGTGCAATAAAGCAAGCCAGCCCACTGAGTAGGAAGAGTCCCCAAAAGCTTTTGATCTGAAGTCGGTCTACGTCTTGCTTTGCGCCTTCCGAGCTGCAGGCACCTCTCATTAGCCATTTGTCATGAATCCTCTGCAGAATCCCATTCTCTGACAGTTTCAAGATGGCCGTCGACATGTCGATTGCCAATGGCGAGTCCCTTGGAAAGGCCTAGTAATGAGGATCAAAATATGGATATAATAGAAAATTCAGAATGCTTAAATATGATTACTAGACATGATGAAGGCTTATTATGTACTTACAAAGCCCCAGCCCATCTTGGTGAATTCCTGGCCAACAATACTAAATTCACACCGCGTAGAGAGGAAGAGCTCCATGTAAGCTCGCTCGTCCACAACCGCAGCAACACCACCACCGCTGGGACCATCCTTCAAGGCTTTCTCATATTCTTCCTGCGAGTTGAGAGGAACAAGCCTCGATCTGTGTATGTTGAGCTCATCGGTTAAGTAGTTTTCGGCAAACGAACCCTTTAGGAAACCTACAGGTTCACTGCTCGTCACTAAGCTCTCGATGCCTTTAACCGGAGAAGAAAGTTGTTCCACTGTGAGGATTGAGGTCAGGCTTGCAATGTAACTGGAGTTCAACACAAGAACAACAAATAGCCATATGATCAGCACGAAGCGCGCCAGAGTGCTGCCCGTTTTTTCTCCTACAGACATTAATAGTCATTCACCAATCCCGTCAAAATATAAAATCAAGTAACAATGATTATGCTTCTGTAGTTACTGGTGCTTTAATACTATGCTCTAATTATGAGAAGAAGTCATTTGACCTTATCTAAGTAGATAACCTTCCATTTAGGATTAGGAATAATAAGCGTAATTAAACATGTTTTTCCCATACCTCTTGTTATTTGGGACCCTAAGCATAATGATAGAGACTCCATTTAACCTTAACTTGATTTAGGCCAAAAGCAGACCTATATATTAAGCCATGCTTATCGAAAATTTATCAAATTTTTTGAATAAATGAATTGAGTCACGTTAATTCTATAGCTAGAGAGAGTCAGCATGATTCTAACTTACTGTGGGAAAAGAACAAAGTTGAAAAGCTAAACCTGCAAATCCAAGGAAAAAAAAAAAAACATAAGCAATTGGGAGTGTAAAGATATAACCTCATCTTTAATGACATGAAATTAGTAATATGTTTCGAATTAAGGACTCACCACATGATAGTGACGACTTGTTTTCTAGGAGGGCCCCGAAAGTCTTCGTTAGTCCTGCGCTCCAAGATCCAAACGACTGCTCCCACAATGAGGAAGAAGACACCAGTCACACACCACATCATGGGAGTGAAAGGTCTAAGAAAAGCCCAAGCACTTGAGTTGAGCTTTCTAACTGGGGCAACCACCACTAGCCCTGACTCTATGTATGGCTGCGTGAAATCCACTATCTTCGTACGGCTGGTCGTGATTGTGACGTCGCCTACCACCGCATCGAATTCCTGCACGAAAGTTTCAGGAAAATGATACGCGTCATGAAAAAAACAACTAAAATATATCACCTGTTAAGGTTTAAAAAAAGTTGGGAAGAAATACTACTTTAGCTTTTCAGAATCTACAAAATTTTTAGGCGTATGTGTTCATGATATTCATGATGAAGCTTTTCATCACGTGTAACATTGCTGTATGTATAAAGCGTATTAGTTGTGTTCATGTTAACATGTTATAATTGACAGTACTTACACCCTTTGTGATCAAGCGCAGAAGCTCTGTGGTGGATGGATTGGTTCGGCCGTCCCCGTATGAGATAAACTTGTATGGGACACCATATTGCAACTGCTCCAGTGCAGCAGTATACACATCTATGCAATAGCCAGTGAACACATCAGAGCCCTCCGAACGCGACACGAATTCACGATAACTAATTCTGTTTGGGACTCCGATTCTCAACCGCTTTCCATTGTTGGGGAAAACCCAACCACGAGGTCTCTGCGTTGTTTGTCCCGGCCATATGACACTGTACAGTCGTTGGCTTGAGTTATAGCCATTGGGACGCTCTCTTCGGTGTTCCTCAGGACTCAGAATTGACAAGCTCGAGGAATTAGACCAGTAACCAATCCTCCGAATGCCTGTGCCAATCACGTTTATAACTTCATAGGCAGGATCAATGAGGTCCATATCTGAGTTGAATGTGATTGGACCGGTCACGCCAGTTGTGTTGACATTCCTAATACTTTGAAGCAAGAGCTTGCCTCCGTCGGAGATGCTCATTGCATCAAGCTTCATGTTCCCTCCGTGCAACTCGTCTAAGCTCAAGTCATTGGAGAAAGAGAAATTTCCCTTTTGATCGAAGAACGATTCGATGGCCCTGGCAAGAAGCCAAACCGAGTCATATGCATACAAACCGTACGCGTTTAGCCCAAAAGACTCATTGCCCATTTTCCCATTACTTGTCAAGTTGTTGTTCCATTTGGAAAGAAATCTAGCTTTGAGGTCAGAATTCGGTGTGTGCATGCGCAAGGTAAGAACCCCTTGAAAATCATCTGCCTTCTGTGAAAGGATTGAAGAGTCTGTGTCCAAAATAGTAGACAGCCAATCAGTGGCAATCCACACATATCCTGTTTCCATCATCTGCAGATTCTTTGCCGCATCAAGTACTTCGAGACCCCGACTCGTATAGATATGCAGGATAAGAATCCGAGACTCCAAATAAGTGACCTTAATCAGTACATTGGTTATGTCTTCCTTGCTAGCTTTTGGGCTCAGAGGCGCTTTATAGGAGATTTTACAGCGCTTCTCAGCCAGCTTATCTCCCAATGCAGCAATCCCATTTCTCCCAAAATCATCATCCACATAGATCGCGACGACATCTCTCCACTCGTAGTAGCCAACGAGTTCAGCCACCGCGGACATTTGAAAGGCATCACTCTGTGTTGTCCGCACAAAGTAAGGGAACTGAAGCGGCGCAAGAGTGGAGTCTGTGGCTGCAAATGACAGCAGAGGCACTTGCAGCTCATTTGCTATGTGGGAGATCACATGAGCCGTTACTGAAAACTGCGGCCCAATTATGGCCACGGTGTCGTTCTCCATAAATTGCAAAGCTGTAGAAAGAGCCACAAAGAAACAGAAAGGCAATTGAATCAAGTTTGCAAAAAACTTGGTCAAAGAAAGGCTACCTTTTTGGCTTGAGTAATTTCACACTCATTCAAATTCAAGGAAAATGCACTCGTTTTTTAGTATTGTCAACGTAAGCGCTGAGTGTTGTATCTCTACCTTCGACAATGCCAAGAAAATCGCTGGTTTTGGTGTCCTGCATTGCAACTTTGAGCACAGTTCCTTTGAGAATCGTCGAGTTAGAATTCACATCTTCTACTGCAGCATTTATTGCAAGTTTTGCGATTTTTCCAATCATGGAATCAAAACAAATAAGGGCTCCAACTTTCACAACTTCAGGTCTTGTTGATACATTGTGACTAATCGCATCAGATAAAATCCCATTGCAGAAAACAATCAAGAGCAAAAGCCAAACTATGTTCATATTGGTGCTTATCACCCTGACTCTGCAAAAGGATCAAAAACAGACAGCCTAGTCAAAAAAATTTATTATAAATAAATAAATAAATAAATAAAAGAAAAGGTTGAATAAGCCAATAAATGCAAAAAGTGCAAGTATCCAAATATCTAACAAAATAAAGTATGTATGTATTAAGGTGATGTAACAAAAATGAAAGACACAAACACAGCTTGCTTTGTGAAGAAAATGAAAGACACATACACAGCTTGCTTTATGAAGCCAAGATATCTTCTCCTCAGCTGAAGGAGATTAACATATTTTTAATGAGTTGGAATAGGACGTTTGAATCTAAATACTGTGATTATGGAAAAGCATAAAAGAGACGTACCAGGAGAATAGTAGTTATTGACCACCTCAAGCCCAAAACTAGAAAAGAAACAAGACCGAATAAGTAGAAAAGGAAGAAGTAACTATATATAAGCACAAAAGTCAAGTTATAAGGATTATCTAAAAACCAACAGGTGTGAACCGGTTTACTGTATGTTGGAAATTTACAATTGTAAGACAGAGTTTAGTTTGGTGGTGCTAAATACACCTGTCAATTTAGTTTGATATTTTTAAGATTCATTTACCTTTCATATCAGGAAAAATAACACCCCATAGATCTCTAGATTCAGTCAGAGTAAAAGTGCATTTCATGGACCCCTTAGAAGAAAAAGGTTTCCTTGTATAGGCAGACAATTGTAAGTAATAGATGAGAAATTCTAGTTGCTTTGAAATTTGCGACTCTGGCCTCCATTTGGCTTTGACAAGCAATCAAAGAAAAGCATATTCAGCAACATGTGCAATATTATATGTCTTGTAAAATACCAACAAGAGTGAGTTTTATGATCAGAATAGCAAGGTCAACAAGTTATAAATATGCCATTTTCATTGCAGAAAATTACCACTTATCACCAACTTAAGTGGTAATTTCCTAGAAAAAGTTGGGGTGGGGTTAATGATGACAGTTGAACATAGTCTTAGCAATAGAGTTGTGCCTTGGATAAACAAACCACTATGTCAAAGTTGACTCAATCTAATGGCCACCCACTTCCATGCCAGCTTAGCAAGTGTTGCTGAATTCGTACAAAACAATATTTATCTCCAAGGTCATCTTCTACTCGGTGTCCATTACTCGTGATCATTTAATTTAATGCCCAAAAGTGGAGTGAAAACTAGAGTGTGAATGTTGGACTAAATGATGAAAAAAAGTGAGCATTATGATCAGCTTTGGCAAGAATCCTCCCTCCAACGTGTTTTGGCATAGGAGGCCATGCAATGTTGTCCCTCAGAAGAAGAAGTTAGCCATCAGACTTGAATACTCGAAGGGATTAAATTAAGGATTTTGAGCTTTTAGGTCAAAAAGAGGAAGCGCTTTTGCGTTTGGCGTTGGGAAACATGTGTGTGCGCAGTGAGGCTTAGGCCGAGCTCATTCCTTTTAGGTTGTAATCAGCTTGCTTGACCCTTATTGGCCATTCACGTAAAGTTTCGGTTTTAATACTGATATTTTTAGCAACAAATCCAAAAAAAAAAATAAAAATATCTGAGTGTAGTGCTTCATGTTTTATTTTTATCATTATTTTCTTTTCTCGAATCAGTAAACTAAACGGATCCTAAGTTATTTGCCATTTTGTTAGTTGACAATCCACTTCTCAGTTCTTTATCTCCACCACCACAAGCATCCTCCGCTGACTTCTTCGCTGGTGGTAGCTTCATGCCCTGACGTAACTCTCAACTATCATTCTCTAGTGCTTAACATAACATAACATAACATAACATGGATTATTACTATTGGAATCCCCCCGATAATATCCACATTTGCATCATCATCATCATCATCATCATCATCTGTTCCTTCATTCCATCTAACCTCAAATTTGTTTTGTTGTTGTGTCCATCATTTATGCACTCTACCCGGCCTGCTGATGAAGCCTCTTCTTTCAAATTTGCAGGCGAAGGGATTCGAGCTCTAAATTTCAACACCGGAATTACCTGTTTAGCTAAACCAACAACCACGTTAGTGAGTTGCTTTTTTTTTTTTTTTTTAATGAAAGTGTCATTGAGTGTGTATTAGGTCTTCCTAATCCTCTTTAATCGAGACTGATTGGCTCGCTTTTTCCTCTTCAAGAGTCAAGTTCAAAGCCATGCTACTACCAAAAGGTAGAGACAGTGGACAATGATGCTTGTCTGGTCCGTATGCAGTATGCTTGCACCACAAAACACGTGCAGAACGCGTTCATCTTCTACTATTCTATAGTGCGCTAACAAAAGGAGCAAGACAGTGGACAGTGGACACAGCATGAAAAATCTTGAAAAGGAAACACTTTTAGGAATGAAATGAAATCCCCATCTAAATCAAAACATACTCTACGTAATGACCAAAACCGTGACGAGGGATTTGTTGTAATCTGTAACCACTAAGCCATTGATAAGACCTTACTGGTAAAAGCTTCAACAAGAATATTCTTATTCATTGCACTTGCGGAAATTCATGAAATGAACATGCTCGAAATAGCATAAACGAGAGGGAAAAAAAAAAAAAAAAAAAAAAAAAGAGGAAGGTATCAAATTAGATTGACATTTATTTAGGTTTGATGGGATGAATTAATCAGAGTACGGTGGATCATTTATATTGACTAAATGAGTGTCAAGAGTACGTGGATTTTCTCATCAACCAAACAAACACCAATCGGATTGAACACAAAAATGTCTAGATTACAACAACAGCTACTAATATTAACATTAAAAAATAATAATAATAAAAAAGGGGGGGTTCTTTGTGTTCTTAATAACAAGGGAAAATCAAAGCTAAAATACAGTACCACAACATTCTCATTCCTACACTACACATAGCTTGAAAAAGGAAGTATCTTTCCTAACAAAACCCATCATTGAATCATCAAAAGCTTCAACAAGGAATTCTCATTCATTACACTTCCAGTCCAGAAATTCATGAAAATGAACCACGTGTTTTTCAACAGTATGTGAGATTTTCTCATCAACCTCCAAAGTATCTTCCTTTGGAACCTACAACCTAACACAACGCCAGAAAACACAAGGGAAAGCAGCAATTAAATGAAGAAATATCAATCCTCCAAGTGATTAACGACCTTAATCCCCATGGAATTCGCCGTCGCAATGATCGACTTGCAGATTGACTCCAAGGGCATGTACTGGCAGAACGGATCCGACTGCTTGATCTTCGCGATCTCGTAGATGTGCTTCACCGACAGCGTCGCCGCCTCCAAGTGCCCCGGCCGGCTGCTCCCGCCCTCGATCCCCGCCGCCTTTTTCAGGTACCACGTGGCAGCCGGAGACTTCACGATGAAGTCGAAAGTGTTGTCCTTGTAGGCCGTGATGGTGACGGCCATCGGAGTGTCAGGCTTGTACTTCTGAGTACGGGCGTTGAAGTCCTTACAGAACGCCATTAAGTTCAGCCTGTACTGCCCCAGCGCCGGCCCCACCGGCGGGGCTGGCCGTGCGCCTCCCGCCGGCACCGTCAGCCGGATTGTAGCAGCCACTGGGCGCCGCATTAGGATCTCCTTTAGAGTCGCCATTGATGATTGATGTCTAGTGAATTGGAGGCTTTGCCGTCTCCCTTTTCTTTCACCTGTGGGCGTGCTATGGGAAATGTGGGCCTTAACTGTATTTTATAAGCCCATCGGCTTATAGGCCCAAAAAGAAGCCCATCGTGCTTGCTTATTACACAAATACTAGAATACACTATTCATACAAAGACAAGACGAAGACAAGACGGTGTATATATCTTTGTCGTTGTTGCCCAAAAGCTGGAGTCTTTGAGATACGCTTCCGTTGAGCAACCGCAAACGCTCTATTATTATTATCTCTTAGATATTTTGTTCCCTTTACTAATTTAACTTTGCAATTTAAATTAAAATAAAATTTTATATAAAAAATTAAATATAATTATTTTTAAAAAATTTTTATTATAGTAAAATTTAAATTCTAAATTTAAATCAGTAAAATGAATAGACTTAATAATAAACTTTTGAAGTTGATCGTACTATTTTTTTTTTCATTTCCTTTCCTTGCTAGTAGAGTATTGGGATGTTTGTTTCAATATTTAATTTTGAATCAGGATTTTTTAGTTTTGAATTACGGTTTTTAATTTTTTACGGTATTTTAAAAAAAATTAAAATTTTAAAAATTAAAATCATAAATTATAGATCGTATTTGAAATTGATCTTATTTTTATTTTTCACTTTTTTTTTAAAGAAAACGTTTTTAAAACAACATTTGACGTAATAAAGATAAAAAATAAAAATAAAAATAATTTTTTAATTTAGTATAAAATAAAAAAATAAATAAAAATGACATTTAATTATTTTTATTTTCTCTTTTTTCTTTTCTCGAGTAGAAAAAGAGAAAAAAAAAATATTAATGAATTTTTTTATACCGAAAACAATCACTTATTTTTTTCCACCTTTGGAGGATTGAAAAACTATTATGTTCCAGTAGCTAGTTAGTTGGGCTTTTTTTATTATTTTTTATTTTTTTAAGTAATAGTAGTGGTGAATTTGCCGGCTCTTTTTTATGCTAATTATTCTTCTTTTTTTTTTTAATTGGCTACATTCTACTGACTGGTGTTCAAGTTAGCTTTTGTATAATTTTCTTCTCTAGTGATCTATTTACTTAACCAGGCATTCACTAGTGGTTTTAGTGGCAATTTCATGAGGAAAACGCCTCTCTTTCGGTCATGTCGTATTGTTACTTGGGTGAGTGTTGGTTTTCTTGGTTTTCTTTATACACAAAAGTATGAGGAGTCAAAAACAAACGAACGTCCAAAAAGGTTCTTTTTTTTTTTTTTTTTTTTTGGGACATAAAGATTCATTTTGGTAAAAGTCATTACAAATAAAAAGAAGCAGATGCTAATGTTGTATGTTTCTGAGATGGGATCCTCAAGCGTCTAAAAACTTTTATCACAATAAAAGATGATCGGAATTCGACAAGCCAAAAGTATTTTACATATAATGATAATCTTCTATAAAAGTAGGTCTTTTATCTCCTATTTCTTTAAAGATAATTGCTATCTGTCGAAGTCGATTCCTCGAGGTATCGCTCCAGAACAGATAAATTTAGATCCAATGCACAGACTTTCTGTGCAAGTATTTTGTGAAATGCGTCCTCAGACAATATCCTTCCCGTTTGTTCATTGCTCTTCATTATTTTGAGTTTGAGAACCCATTTGTCTCTTTAAAAATATGTTGATAAAGATCATATCCGTTGGAAAGAGGTATTTCTGGTCAACTACAGTTGCTCTCTAAGACACAAGACACACTACCCAAGACCTTAGTTCCCTTTGATGCTGAAGCCTAATTGTATTTTTTTGCCTTCAGGTTTCATTCTTATGCTTTATACCTCCAGCCTGATCATTTCCAGATTTACTTCCTGAGGAACTATATATATATATATATATATATATATATATATATATGCTTTACTCTTGAATTCATCAAGACCAAGTGGAACAGCACGAGAGAGACGACTTGTTTTGGGCACAACACTATCGAGCTTCGCGCTTCTGCTACTGGAATTATTCCCCTCAGGTTGTTGACTATCGGCTAAAACGCCATTTATGCTTCTTTCAGTGGGAACAAGATCTAAATATCTTTTAGTACCTTATGCTTCACTCAATTTGCTCGATTTATCATTATTTCTGTATGGACCGTCATAAGAATTAATAGATTTTGAGTCTGTTTAGTTCAATGACTTTAATTTATGATTTTGATTCTGATGTCTCACAAAAAAAAAAAATGAATAAAAAAAAAGACTTTCCGTTAATGAGTTATCTCACAAAATTTGAATTTAAAATCAATAGGGCCATTTTAGTACTTTTCCCTTTGGTGTTTTATCAACAGAATTGGGTTGTTTGTTTTTCACATTCCAGCTCATCAGCTTCTTCCCAAGTGGATCGGCCAATTGAAGCTACCAAAGCTTTTATCTAAATAACAAGAAGAATTCATGCACACGCAAAGTTAAACGGTTATCAAAATAAATAAACAGTGAAAATTAGAATGGGAGTCATGCCTTTGAAAAGCAAAGCATAATAAGGGCAGCTTTTAGAAATTGGTTTATCCTTTTCTTCATTCCTCTTTTTTATTTTTTTATTTTTTTTTTTAGCTCTTTGTTTTGTTTACTTTCATTTCATTTCCTTTTTGTTAATGTGCATTTTCATTGTTATATTTATTTATTGGGGATTACTATGTGTATGTCACCGAGGATTAATGATAATGCAGAGTTACTTATTTGTTGGTTATTAACTGCCCTACTTGGATTTTTTACCTTTAACTTCGATTGCTTGTTTGGTTGTACAGTTGTGGGCTATATATGTGCGTGCCATGCCATGCCATGCCATGCCGAGACAGCTTCTTTTTTTTTGTCATATCATATGCTTGTGTATAATATAATGTATTACCAATTATTGTATCAAGTCTCGAAGAAAGCTTATTGTTGTCAACGACAGCTCACAGCATCAGTAAAAGTCAGGGCGCATGGGCCAGAAACAACACAAAAGGGGGGGCGATGGTTGGGATTTGAGGCCCAATAGTGGCCCAATATGGGAGAAGGTCTAAATTTATTTACTTATTATTTATTTATCATATGAATTAACATTTTTCTTTTCAAATTCATTATGGCAGAAAAGGAGAGCGGGTGGATATCGTCCATCAGGCATCAACCATCAGCAAGAAATTTGAATAATCCACTCCACCTAATGACGAAATGGATCAGCAGAAACTCAAAGATAAATGATTAGCATCGTGGACAGAAGCCCAAAAAAAAAAAAAAGGAAAAGAGTATAAATAAATAAGAAAATGTTTTAAGTTAAGTAGAAACAAAAAATTGTCTTATTGATCTTGTGTAAGTTAAGCTTAGAACGATGTCGTAATTTAAATTCTATTAAATTAATAATTTTTGTATTTTTATACATCTTACATAATTTTGACATACCAATAATGGTATTATTTGTACCTTAATTATTTTGTGATCTTCCTAGAAACCAAAAATAAAAATGACATGGCTAAGGAAAATAAAAATAAAGAAAAGGAGGAGAACGAAGTGGGGAATGGGCAACAATGAGAATAAGGAAGTGGAGCCTGCAAAAAGAGTTTTTAGAAGGGCCCCACCCACCCCACCTAGAAAGCAAAGGAAACCCAAACCAAAGCCTTTTCTCTTCCCCAATTTATTTTCCTAAAATTACTAAAAATACATGCGCTCAATTTATTGCGATTGAGCAAACAAGAAGAATAATATATTATATATACATCTCATTTTTTATTTTTAAAAAAGAAAAAAGAGAATTTCTACGGTAGAATATTGTCTTTATTAATAAAATTTATTGTTTTAAATACTGCGTGCGTTGTAAATTTTTAAAATTTTTAATTTAAATTAATATGTGATTTTATGTGAGAATTTTTTATTGTAATAAAAAAATTAAATGTGATTATAATTAAAAAAATTTTACTGTAATAAAACTCAAATTTTAAATTTAAATTTATAAAATAAATAAATTCTTAATATAATCACTCGTAAACATAACCGTTTCGTAACTAAAAGAAGAGATCCTACAATGATAGAAGTTCAAAAAAGAAAAACAATTCAAAAGGAGAAGAGAAGAGAAGAAAAGAAAAATGAGAGAAAAGTGGAGAGAGGCTTGTGTTGAAGGCCACGATACCAAGTAAAAAAGTGATAAAATACATTAATACATGTATTTGTATGATATGTGTTGTGGTGTTTGTGGCGTGGCTTCTCAACATCCTAAATTTATATCGATCAATCAAAACACAACACATTACTAATCTCATTAAGATTACGGATTACCCTTTCTTTCTTCTTCCCTTCTTCCATTGCTCTCTCTCTCTCTCTCTCTCTTAATAATAATATCACATCATCACCATTATCGTCAATCATCTGAGTAATAGGAAATTTCTTTACTCTCCTTTTCTCTCTGTTTTCCTTTCCTCCTCAAATCAATCAAACAAAGAATAAATCTTTCTTCCTTTCTTCCTTCCTTTCTTTGAGATAATCATAATCAAAATCATAATCATCGGATCGGATCGAATCGAGTCGGAGAGGATGTCGTGCTCGTCATCGTCGTCGGGATCGGAGGAGGACGAGGAAGGAATCGACTCGTACAGAAAAGGAGGTTACCACGCCGTCAGAGTCGGAGATCAGTTTAATGGCGGTCGCTACGTCGCTCAGCGCAAGCTCGGTTGGGGCCAGTTCTCCACCGTCTGGCTCGCCTACGATACTTCCTCCTTTGTACGAGATTCTCTCTCTCCTCTCTCCCTTTCTCTCTCGCAACATCTTTTTTTGATTCTTGAATATTGTCATGAACTCTCTCGGAATCGTTACTACTTGTTTCTAAATCATATATGTGCTTCCGATTGATCGTTGATTTTCACATGGGTTCCTTCCGATTGCTCGATCCCTATGAAATGTTTTTGAAGATTTCAATTTTTTTTTTTTTTTTAATTTATTAGAAGGAAGAGTCTTGACATTTACATCTATTAATTTATGAATTTTGACGTAGTACAGAAGAATTCTCGTTATTTCTCGTTTTTCTGGTTGGTTGATTTCTGTTTTGATTTATCCCGAAATATTTGGTTGGTTTTAGAATGTTTGGATGTGGCAGTTTTCATGTTCACTGACAATTATGAAATGAATTTATGATCCTTTGTCTGTATATGCCGGCGCTTCATTTGTCTTGATTTCGGCCTTTTTATGCTTTCTTCTGCCTCATTTGTCTTGCTCTCTGTGTCTATGGAAAAACTACAAAATCCTCTCTTAACCTTGGATATTCACGAATTAGATAAAATTTCTTTTTTTTTAAAAAAAAAAAAAAAAGGGAAAATATCTCAATTTTTTTTTTCCTTAAACTTATTTGTTTCCACAGAATTATCGCTAGTTTTATTTGCAGGCAATACTCATGTCTAACTTTGAACGTATCCCAGCCCTAAAAGATGACATTTGTAAGGGATTGATAATTTTAAGGAATACTTTTGTGATTTCCCTTATCTAGAATGCAAGGTTGATTAGGGCTTTTTTACTTGAACTGTTGAACATACGAGGATGTCATAATTTTAGATGTGTGTGTGTGTGTGTGTGTGTGTGTATCCACACACACGTTCCTTTAGAGTGTATCTATCTAGTTACATTGAAACTTGAAAACTTGAGGCGCCTGTTTAAGGGTGATGAAAAGTTAGAAAAGAGGTAAATGAGGACCTAGAGATTGCTCTGATTTGGATCTTATCTTACTTGATTAATCAAATAAAATTCGGCATCCTGACTTGACTTTACACCTATTGCCGACACCCGTGTCACGTAACAAGTTCCTTTCACTCGGAACACACGCACGTGCACTCATGTTTATTTGTAAGCTTCTTCATTAAGAGAAGGGCCGGCTCTTTTTGTTTATGTTTTTTTTGCTATTCATTTTTTTTTAAGCGAATCTTACTTCCCCAAGCATGCATGTGAATTAATAGTTGAGAAAATATTGTCTTGGCTACAACATCATAGAAATTGTTGCATCCTTATTTGTTGTGTTTTTGTGTTTTTAGAGGTATGTTGCTCTTAAGATCCAGAAAAGCGCGGCGCAATTTGCTCAAGCTGCCCTTCATGAGATGGAAGTCCTTTCCGCCATTGCCAAGGGCGACCCTTCAAACTCCAAGTGTGTTGTGCGACTCATCGACCATTTTAAGCACACGGGGCCAAATGGCCAGCACCTTTGCATGGTCCTCGAGTTCCTTGGTGATAGTTTACTCCGACTGATCAAATACAACCGTTACAAAGGCATGACATTGAATAAAGTCAGAGAGATCTGCAAATGCATATTGCTTGGCCTGGATTACCTGCATAGAGAACTTGGTATAATTCACACTGACTTGAAACTGGAAAACATTCTTCTCTTTTCCACTATTGATCCCACCAAAGATCCAATTCGGTCTGGCCTCACCCCAATTCTTGAAAAGCCCGAGGGAAACCCAAATGGTGGAGTTACCATGAATTTTATTGAGAAAAAGTTGAAAAGGAGGGCAAGGAGGGCAGTCGCTAAGATATCCGAAGGAAGAGCTTCTATGGGAGGACAAGCTCCAAAATCTGAGAGAAACCTTGATGGGATTGATCTAAGGTGCAAGGTTGTGGACTTCGGAAATGCGTGCTGGGCTGACAAGAGGTTTGCATTAGAGATTCAGACGAGGCAGTACAGGGCTCCCGAAGTTATACTGCAGTCCGGGTACTCCTACTCTGTTGATATGTGGTCCTTTGCTTGCATCGCGTTTGAGCTTGCTACTGGTGATATGATGTTTACTCCAAAGACTGGACAAGGCTTTAGTGAGGACGAGGTAAGGATGTGTTGTCATATAATCGTTTCAATTAATTATTGTGGTGTAGAAGGATGCCGTTGCATTTAGCATGCCTATTCTAAAGAAAGATCATTGAACATACAATTGGAATTTATAGGTAAGGGAGAGACAATTTTGTTTGGAATATAAAATGACATAATTTTTCTGCTTTGTTGATTTCCGTGATAGTACAACTATATACTGAATTATAGGTTTCTCAAGGTAACCTCAGAATCATATTTATTTATAATTGACACTCTTAGATCTTCTTTATGAAGCTCATTGAAATGTCTTTGTTTTGTTGATGGGTGAAAAAATTTGCATATCCATAGATGTTTTTATACTGCTTTGTCAGTTATTGAACTTGGATGGGTTGATTTCAGGATCATCTTGCTTTGATGATGGAACTCCTCGGAAAGATTCCTCGAAAGGTGAGTTCCATTTTCACTTTCCCCTCCCACTGTTATGATCACTTTCCTTTTTTATTTTTATCTTAATGTGAGGTATATCAAGGTAATTAAGGACATTTACGATGGGGTGGTCATGAGTGTGACAACTCCTGGAGGCTACACGCCAGAGTTTCCCATTCGGATTGGCCTTCATCAAGGATCTGCTCTTAGTCCTTTATCTTTTCACCATTGTGATGGATGAGTTGACAAGAGAAATCTAAGATAAAGTTCCTTGGTGTATGCTTTTTGCGGACGATATAATTTTAGTTAATGAACATAGGGAAGGAGTTAACCGTAAGTTATAACTGTGGAGACAGACTCTCGAATCGAAGGGATTTAAGTTAAGTAGGATAAAAACTGAATACATGTATTGTAGGTTTAACTCAAGTAATTAGAGTAATGAAATTTCTTTAGATGGTGTGGAGATTTTTGGCTTCTAGGAAGTTTAGGTACCTTGGGTCTATAGTGCAGTACGAAGGAGATAGAAGATGATATTCAACATAGGATTAAGGCATGGTGGGTTAAGTGGAAAAATTCTACGGGAGTTTTATGTGATGGCAAGATGCCTATTAAGTTGAAAGGAAAGTTCTATAAAACTGCAATCCGTCTAGCTATGTTATATGATGGTGAATGTTGGGCCATTAAGAGACAACATATATGTAAGATGAGTGTGGCAGAAATGCGTATATTAAAATGGATGAGTGGCCATATGAGAATGGATCGTATAAGGAATGAAGTTATTCGTAGTGAAGTATGTGTTGCACTAATAGAAGATAAAGTGCGCGAAGGCCGCTTGAGGTGGTACAGGCATGTAATGTAGACTGCTAGAAGTACTAGTTCGTGTTTGGGAGGACATTCTTATACTTAATACTAGGAGAGGGATGGGTAGACTAAGAATTACATAGACCGAAGTAGTTAGGAAAGACATTTTAGATTTAGACCTTCAAGAAAATCTAATTTTGAACAAAGCTGCGTGGAAAAGTGAAATTTGTATAGCCGATTCTAATTAAGTTGGGATTAAGACTTGATGTTGTTGTCTATATTTTTCTTCCTCCCTGGTTTGGATTGTCTATATTGTGCTCATATTCACAGGTGGCTGTTGGAGGAGCTCGCTCCAAGGATTTCTTTGACAGGTATGGAGATCTAAAGAGAATTCGGAGGCTAAAGTATTGGTCACTGGATAAATTGTTGATTGACAAGTACGAGTTTTCTGAGGAAGATGCGCGTGGGTTTGCAGAGTTTCTTTGTCCTCTTCTCGATTTTGCGCCAGAGAAGAGGCCGACTGCCCAGCAGTGCCTGCAACACCCGTGGCTTAATAATCTCAGCAGCCCGACACCAAGTGCGACGAAGAATGAATCTAATGTGGAAAAGGTGAATATTGGGATGAGCAACCTTCGGGTTACAGTGGGCAAGTGAAGAAACGAGATTTACTGATTTTGATTACATATATGACTATATTGATTGTGATTTATTTTGTTTGTTACACTCCTAATAAGATTTATTTTTTGATTAACTATATACATATATAAGATGTAAATTAGTGATGATGATTCTTGTGAGACATGATATTAGCAAAGAAATTTGACTTTAATTGGAGGCACCCTCCTTACAAGCTAGCTAGCCACAGGGTTTCCATGTTTATTCCATTGTCGTTCACTTTTATGAGTGGAATATTTATTTATTTGTTATTATTTATTTTTTTTAATTTAGGGCTTAACGCATCATAGTCGGAAATGAAATACTTTTGCCTTAGCGTTCTTGTTAACGCATCTTATATTGGATATATAATTGGTTGTCAACAAAAAGAAGCAGAAAATTTTGGGAAAGAAGTTATATATAGGAAGATTGGATACCCCTTTTTTATCTCTTTTTCAATTGGTAATACTTTCAATGACCGAAAAGATAAAATGTATATGGTTAACTTGGTAATAACGTAACCTCATATATTATCCCCTCAGAAAAACTTAAAAGACGTTTACACGTCAAATCCGTGGCTTATTAATGATATTATTTTATGAATAGGTTATGGTAATATTTACCGACCACAGTATTTCTACACTTATAGTTGAGACAAATAATCAGTAATTTTTAGTCCGTATCCATATATCATTTCTTTTTGGTTTCCATGTATGAATTGGATTATCAAATTGCTCATCTTATTATTCTTATTTCAAGTACTTGATTTCAGTGTTGGTTGCCAAAAGAACAAGAGTTTTAGTACAACCGATCATATTCATGCAATATCATCAGTTGTAGACAAACAAACCACAAGGATAATGAAATCAAAAGCACATGAACAAGCGCAAAAAAAAAAAAAAAAAAAAAAAAAAAAATGATACAAAGAAAAAGAATCATCCTCTATTTTGATTTTTGAGTAGCTATAGTATATGCTTCAGCCATATACAAAAGTGTTAATAGGGAGAAGAAAATAAGACTAACAAACATTCCCTACATGCATGATCTAACCCTCGTTCTACAACCAAAATGTTTGAATCAAATGATCTGACCAAAATGTTTGTGTTGTGTCAAGTCTGAATTTCTCAGCTTCATCAATGCATATGCAGCCCGGGAATATCACAGGACGCACACTGCCGTATTAATAGCTGAAGTTAGATTAAAAAAAATGAAAAAGAAGTTACCATCCTCTAGGACTTGAATCCAAACTCAGTTCAGTTAAAACGACGAACGCACTCACTGAAAAAGATTAGTGAAAAGGATTACCGACAATATACGTAGGAAGGTACCTTGAATTAATTGACACTCTCCCGCCTCAGCCTGGCTATAATATCCTTGAGTGAGAATAAGCTTGGAGTGTGAGCAATAGCTTGGAACTCAAAACTTATCGCCACAAACATGGAAGTCTTTGACATTGAGTCCTCGGTCATACTAAACCGGGGTATTGAAATCATGAAACACAAGTAATGTTCCATTATTATTTATTTCTTGAGTAACTTAAAGGATGATATTAATTGCCACAAAGGAATCCTTCTCCGTAAAAAGAAATAATAATGGAAAGCAATTTAAAATCCTTCTTCATTACCCATATATCAATATTACACAACTAAAATCGCATATACAAAGGCAATCTTCTTCCAAGACACCGATGGTCGTTCCACTTACATCATGTGGAAGAGAATGGAAGCCGAACTCGTCATTGTCGAAATCAAAATAAGCTATAGAATAAGTTACGGAACAAATTAGCCAATGAAGAGCTCCGTTAATATATATAGTAAGGAGGAAGAATCGATCGTGCTTAGTAAAAGAGTAAAATGAATTCATTTGAATATAATAAAAATAAACATAAACTTATAAGGACAATATTGGATCACCCCACTTTAACAGATTATTACTACCTTGCTTGTTTATTCTAGAAGACTCGAATCTGCTCTTAATAATAAGAAAAGGCTTTGAAAGAGTCATAAACTCTCCCGTCACTTCCGAATATCGTCCAGCTGCCAAGCAAATGGAACCGCTACTCGAATTCAGATTATTACTACCTGCCTGCTAGTTTTAGACTAGTATTGATCATCGTATAATTTGCTGATATGATCTTCATGAACTTGGTCGGTGCTGCTATTCTTTAGCATAACTTGGGAGTTGAAAAGTGGAATCTTCTTCAGTTTGGTATTGAGGTCTATGTCAAACGTATATTCTCAGGGTGCTCCATTAGGTAAAAGCAGCCGTTGTCCTGAACCAAAAGAGAGCTATGATCTTATCGCGTAGACACAAAATAGGAGTTGCGCCAACTCCTGCACACGCACTTGCGCGAGATAATGCTCTTCGCATCTGTTGAGTTTCAGAAGAATTTCGACAGACACCTCCTTCGGAACATCCCTTATGGATCTTCGGATTTGTCCATCACTCGTACTAGTACTTGTGTTGCAGAGTTGGGTAAACTCATGAGATGTACTTAGCTTTCTTCTCGTCATCATAGTTGCACTCATTCTAAGGAGAAGAAGATTTGGAGAGTGATGCCAGATGTGGCGTGGAAGTCCTTGGTTTTAACAATACTGAGAATTGCGCACCAAAAATAAATAAGTGAAAACCAAATAATGACAATCCAATCACAATTGAAGGTGAGGTATTGTTTTATATCCTAACCAAAATAATAATAATAATAATAATAATAATAATAATAATAATAATAATAACAAAAACCCCCAAAAGAAGAAAAAAAAAAAAAAAAAAAAAAAAAAAAAAAACTTTCCAGGTGAGGCATTGTCGTATGGTTTGATGCAATTGTAAGTTTTGCTTTCTAGTTTTTTTTTCTTTTCTTTTGTTTTTTTTTGTTTTTTTGTTTTTCCATATCCATTCATATATGTGATTTCATCGTTGGCATTGTTAATGTTGTATTTCTATTGTGTCGTTTCGTTACTTGTAGTCGTTTTTAGACGACCTACATGTCAAGAATCCTGTCGTTTTTCATTTTTTTTTTTAATATCCTGGCGTTTGTCATTAAAGAGGAAAAGAAGAATAATGTCGTTTATGTGACTTGGACATTTACAATAAACAAAACTAAGAAAAGTACCAAAAAGAATAAATAAATAAAAAGAAGAGGAAAAAGGGTAACTCATCAACAAATGCAACTCATTTATTGCAACCCCTCATCTCAACAAAGGCAATTTTGTATCGTAAAAACATGGATACAAGCAATTAAACATCTAAATTTACACTTAGTCAGTTCATGTCCATTACAAAGCCAAAGCGAACAAAATAAAAAAGATTAAAAAAAAAAAAAATGAAAGAAAGCCGTTTCTGTAAGAAGAACAACATCATGAATCCTAACTCAGCTACCAACTTATATATCATCTTTGTAGGCATATGTCAGCCACAATAGGAATTGGACACTATGACTGCATCACTTTATTTTGTTTTACACATTCAGGTCCCTTAAACTCCTGAAATTTCCAAACCGATTTCGCCTCTTGTGGCATCACGTTGTCTGCCGAAGGCTCCATGGAAAACAAAGGCATATTACCAGCAGTAGGATTGCCCATGTTCATATCAGTCAATGGCGTCTTTCTAATATCCGCCGCCTCTTCTTTGGGATTCGCTTGGTCCCTGAACGCGCACGTGCTTAACGGCAACTTCTTTAGCTTCACTCTTCCTCTCTTTTTACCACCAGCCAACGTATCGTCCCAAGTTTTTTCCTCTGGCTGGCCAAATACTGCTTCCCCATTATCTATATCTGATTGTCCAGCTCTATCATATGTACACGTGTTCTCATCTACTTTATTCTTGTGCGACTCTCGGGTGGGACTTTCAAGGTTGACCTCGCCTGCTGCCGCATGTCCATTACTAGTAGATGCAGGGGTTTGCTCCAATACCACACCCCCATTTGAAACTCTTGTTTTCTCAGAACTGGATGAGATTTTGGGCTTCTTGTGTTTATGGCCCTTGCCGTCAGAACCAGAAGAATTCTTTGATATTCTTGGGGAGCTGTTTATAGCTCTGTGCAACTTGCGAGCCAATTCCTCGTCTTTCTTACAATTCTCAATAGGCTGGTATTTTTTGTACAAGAGCTGAACTGGGACATGCTTTTTTAGCTTGTTCTTTTTCAGGTGTCTTTCCTTGCAGGCCGCTTCCTCGGAGAAAGAGGCAACCAAATCCAAAGCACTCTTTGCAGCAGCCACTGCCTTAGCAGCCACTGCAGCCTTCTCTTCAGCAGCAGATCTGGCAGCTTCTGCGGCCTTGGCTGCAGCAGCCGCTGCCGATTTCGACGCCTCTACAATCTCCACAGGAGAAAGGTTGCTGTTATGAGAACTCAACAGATTGCTAAGACGGATATCAAATTCACTTGAGGAAGGAGAGGATGGAGGAGGAGCAGATGCAGATGCGGATGCGGATGTGGATGCAGCTAGAGACAGGAGTAAAGAACCATCAGAGTCTGAACCCTGTTTCTTCAATCCAGCAAGCAGGCGCTTTCGAGGAGGCAAAAGGACATCGGCATCCAAATGATTAACATCGCATATATTAGCCTCCATTTTTCCTCCTCAGATTATGTACCTCCCTTACACCCCCAATAACTCCACAAAGACCAACTGTGCACTACATCTACATACAAGGCAAAAACACATAACTAATTTGATATCGAATGCCAACGAGTCGCTATAGAATCAACAGGAGAACAATAAAACAACAAATAACTTCTCTACTTTCTACAAAATGGTGCACATAATACAACAAATGAAGATTGAGAATGAAACACCATATTTCCAATTCTTTCATTGATCACTTAACAACATTACCAGACATGCAGTTTTTACATGCGAATCTGAATTGATCACTAGATTTAATAAATAACTAACTCCATTTAATATTTAATCCCTTAGAGCTGCTATACAGATCAATAAGAGAGCATCAACACACCAAATAATTAATTTGTTTGCTTTCTACAACAATACAACAACTATTTCACTCTTTGAAATTAAGTTGATGCACATACGACAACAAACGAAGATTGAGATTCAAACTTATTCCTTTCATTGCCGATGAATTATAAACATAATCAATACAACAAAACCTTTAACAATTACGAAACTGAGTTGTGGTTTACTGGTCTTTCTCAATGAAACTCGGAGAGAAAAGCAGAAACAAAATATGTATATATAAATATATATATATATATATATATATATCCGTTAAAAAAGCACAAATTTTTGTTTCCTAATTTGAATCTCATAATCATCGGAATCATCGTCAAAATCAGCATAATTGAAACGATCAATTAAATAAAATTGGCCATATTAGCAAAAACACTCAGCACGAATTCGGACCGCAAAACCACGCAAAGAAAATGCAAATTCTCCAACAATTAGGATCGATAACAGATAAATGAACGAGAATTATCATCAATCGGCAATGTTTAAAGCTTGATTAAAGAGAATTCGCCTTAATTAGGCAAAATTCTCCGACAAGAAGAAGGATCAGAACAGAGTCGGAAGCAGAAACCTGATCTTGCTATGATTTATCATCCGAAAAGAGAGAAGAACAAACACCTGTAATTAGGGTTTTCGGGTTTTCGGAGAGGGCAGAGGGATGAAGATGAACAAAGAAAATCCAGGTCCTCAGGTAAAATTGGAAATCATCTTCTTATATACATATATATAGACGTATACATTTTTTCACTTTCACATGTATTTCTATATTATTATTTACACAAAATTGAAATCTCTTTTTTTATTTATTATTTTAATATATAAATATTGAGGACGAGAGAATTTGGATTGGTTGTGGGATTCTAGAAGCCATGGAGGCTAATCCCACGACATTAATTAATGAATGAATGCAACTATTATCTAACCTCCCTTTATTACTAAACTAAACTCTGTAAATGCCCCTATTATCCTCCTCCTACTTGTCTTGGAAATTTTTTATAAGGTTAGAAAAAAACAGATATTTTGTTCATACGCTTAAATATTTTCAATTCTATTGAATTAAACAACCTCCATAATATATTTTTCATATATGCTATTGAATTCCTTTTTCGTTTTTTTTTTTTTTACTGAGCCTTAATTCATTTCTCTTGTAAATTTCTCAATTCTAACTTTTTTTTTTTTTCTGTTTGTGTAATTTTGTACTGTCCAAATGTTTACATCCACTTATTAAAATATATATATATATATATATATAATGTTCAATAGTACCTAAACGGGTAAGCTATCTAAGACTAAAATGAAGAGATTTATAACTATGAAAATAAATGTTTTATTTTATTTTTATTTTTTTATTCTTCTTAGTTGAAGATTTTTTTTTTTTTTTTTTATCAATGTGTTTTCTCCCAGTTTAGTTTTTTATTTTTATTTTTATTTTCATAAGAAGCCTAGATTTCTTTCTTGCATTAATATATCTAAAACGGGTGCAACTCATATTATTCTATCACGTAAAATAAGCTCAAGTGATGGACACATGTGCGTTTTTGTGACCTTTTTTTATGGATTTAGATGGATGAGTGGATGACCATTATTGTGAATGATTTAAAAGTTGAGGAACTGTTTTGATTTAAAAGTAGACGGTCTGCTGTTTTGTTAAAAAAAAAAATAAAAAAAAAAATCAAAAATAAAAATGGATAAAAGTATCACGTGGTAAAAAATTAAGGAGCCATTAGTGTAATTTACACCTTTTAAATTTACAAATATTTCCAAACACACAAACCCAAATCAAAGGGATATTTATATTTTCATATCTTGTTTTTTAGATTTATTCAAAATATATGCATTCAATTTTTAATCTCATTAAATATATATACTTTTAAATTATATTTTATTTCAGTTACTAATTAATTTTAACCTTTAAAATGATTAGATTATCCCTAAAAAAAGATAAAAAAAAAATTAAAATTTTTCAATTAAGGATTGATTGTGGAAATGTGTCAATTTAAGTATTAAATCTAATTTAAAAAAGCATCTGTTTAATGAGAACAAAACAAGCTGGTGTGGTGAAGACTTAAGTAACAATGGTTAGGATTGTGAAAAAAATAGATCTAACTTTTAGGTTAGACATTCATAAGTATGTTGATTATGGGGGAAAATCTACTCAGAATTCGTGGATAGTTTGACACTTGTATTTTCTTCGTCAGCAACATTTGGAGATAAGACAAGGTAAGACAGACTAAGGCCTTTTTTTTTTTTTTTTTTTTCGAGACCTTTTATCTGAAGCAAAAATTTTGATGCAAAAAGGGATAAGACGAAGAAACTAAAACTAAAAACTCGACAGCAATGAGACTAGACAGTAACCTGATGAACTTTGCTCAATTTGATAAACAAGGCAATTAAAGTTATTGATCAAGGACAGGAAAATTTAGCCTCATTTGATCACACAAGGTTAGAACCGGTTGCAATTGAGGATTTTTATGCAAAAAACTCAATCAGTTGAAATTCAAATGGTAGGGTGAACATTACTGCTTGTATATAGACTAGGATTTCTGTCTGCTTGATCAAATAGAAGCATAGGAGATATTCACACACACACACAAACAGATGCCTTGTGTTCTGGGATTGAAGAGTGTGTTTTGGGACATTTTTTATTTCCATTTGGTTTTGGATCCGAAATTGTCGTTTATACTAGTGGTGACATTCCTGATAGGCATGAGTTAATATGATTTTTTTCTAAACTACTAAACACAGTTTTAGTTTTTTTTTTTTACTGAAAATAATCTCAGAATAAAATTACTAAACGCATTTTTAAAAATGATTTCAAAATGAAAATGAAAACGTTTTTATTTTTATTTTCATATAAAAAACAAAATCACTTTAGAACAAGTTCTAAACACAATATGTCTCAAATGAAGAGTAGGGGTCTCTTTTATAGGGTTTAGAAAAGATATGATTTTGTCTCTTTCTGATGTGAGACAAAAGACTTGTCTCTCTTTTTTCAATTTCTTGAGAGTTTTCCCTTGAGTTTTTTTTTTTAATTTAACAGGAGCAATTTGAGAGTCAATTTTTTATTCACATATTCACTATTTTTAGCATATAAATATATCATTTCGATTTTCTCATAACAAAGAACACAAATTTAAATTAAATCATCACTAACACGAGATGAATTCTGCTCAAAATTAAACCTCAAGATGATACCCTGAAAAAAGATTTTCAAGACATTTTTTCAACACACCCCATTTATAGCCGCCCTTATGGCAGTCACTTTATGGACCCTCCCATTCAACACCTCCCAATCTTCCAAAATCCAACTCGACATCTTCTGATTCAATCTATTTTCACTTTGATTCTCTCCATTGCACAGTAAGAATCCCTCAAAATACCTTCAAGAGCCCTTTTTAGCTCACATACTCTTTTGCATTGGGTGAAATACAATATCTGCAATTTCATGTCCTAATTCACTAGGAGAAAAGCCCACAAGAAAAATTCAATCCATCCTCCTTTTTGTGTGTGGTAAGTCCAATCCTTTGAAAAGCGCATGTTGTCTAGAATAGTCAAAACATTTAGCTCAAAAATCCTCTGAATTCGGATAAGCCATCTGAATTCGGATATGTCACCTGGAACTATCATAGCTGGACACATGGGATGCTTGAGGCTATTTCTTGTTCTTGGGAATTTGTATTCCAATTAACTGCCCATACAGATTATTTGGTTTCCAATGACCACATTGTTCAGTGACTTGAGGATGCACTATAACAACTCAGGATCTACGCAATCGCTTGCAGCGGTATGCACCTTTTGCGTTCTGATTTGTTTATCCCCTGCAGAAATCGCCTTGTGTAACACTGCCACGACCTGCTTGGCTGCCTTATATAATAGCCTTTTTCCTTAGGCCATCTAATATCTATGTTGGCGGCAATAACACCCATGAATTTCTTTTCTTGTGTCTGACTGGCTGGCTTCTCTTTCACGAAAGATTTTAGATTTTGTATTTTGAGGATAATATATCTGAAGAGATGTGTGAGTGCTTTCAACTCTGCTCACCTTGATATTCGATAGAACCCAACTATTTGCTCAATCTCCTTCGCCTTTTTCAGTTTCGGAGAAATCTACGATGATCCTCTCCAGCTGCAAGAGCAGAGAGATTCAAGTAATGCTTCTGTATTTAAATTCATTCTCACTCGGTAATTGGGTAAGAAAGAGAGGAGAAAAGTAATTTCTTGCTCTGCTTTTACCTTTGCTTAAAGACAAGCACATAGCCCGTCCCCTATATTCATTATTTCTCTGCCAAACAGGTGTCTAGAACTAGAACCTCCTCCGATTGAAATTTTGAAGTGAACCAAGTCCAAAATTACTTTGGATTACAACTCCCGTCTAATGACGTTCCGCCTGTGACTCACTCAAGCTACTCACCTCGTCATTCTATCAATTTGAATCTCTCATTCACCGCCTTTTTCGTTATATAACTTTCAAACCAACACAACTCATAGAATTTCAGCAGAAGAAAAAAAAAAAAAAAAAAACAGAACTCAAAGGAAAACTGAGAAAGATCATTCCTTTTTTTTTTTTTTGTTAATAAAAAAAAAGACCATTAATTCCTCCATTCTTCATCTAAAACAAAGTCTTATCTTCATATTTTTCCATTTCAGACTTGGCCGATGATTCTATTTCTACTTGTTTGGTTGCCGAGAAAATAGAAATGTTTCACTTTCACCTCCTCCACTTTCTCTCATACCAGAGCCGACGAGGAATTCGTCATTGAAATCAATCAATAAATTGGGATTTCTTCAGCTTAATCGTCGTTCTAAGATGAGGAGCATCAAACCCATGCCTGAAGCTGTCCGTAATTCGGTGCGTTCTGGAACTATCGTCTTCGATATTGCCAGAGTTGTGGAAGAGCTTGTTTTCAACAGCCTAGATGCAGGCGCTTCAAAGGTAATATTCAATTCAATTCAGTCCAATTCAACTTCTTTTGCTACGTGAATAAAAAATGGTGGTCAGTGAAATGTAGAGAATAAACTTTACCATTGCTTTCACTTTCATTTCTTTTTTGGGTTTGGGTTTGGAAGATTATGAATTAGGGTTCGTCTATGTTTTTATCGCTTGCTTTTCAAATCTATGCACGTATCGTTTCAATTCCCGGGCAAGTTCTTTTCGTGTGATCGAGAGAAAGCTTTTCGTTTTAATCTTGTGGAACAGAATTAGGGTTTAGGGTTTATGAAGGTACTATTCTTGTGAGATTATTAGAAATCAGTTCGGTTTGTACATCTAATTCCTCCTTATTTTTGGAAGAAAAAACAGGAATTTTGCGAATTCACAGTTCCTTACTGCTTTCAGGTATCAGTTTTATAGGCATTTCGACATGCTATGTGAGAGTAGAAGATGATGGTTAGTACACCAATCCTCTTACCCAGGTTGCAACTATGAGGAAAAACCTTTTTTTTTCTCACATTTTTTTTTCAAGCTTTGATATCACTCTGACCGGTAAATTTGCAGGATCTGGCATCACCCGGGATGGATTAGAGTTATTGGGAGAAAGATATGGTAAATTTGTCATTTTCTTTAGGACTTCTTTCAATCTTCCAATGCTTAATAATCTCCAAGGTTGAAAGACTAATGCCTTATTCAGTATAATCTAGGAGAAAGACAATGATTGTATAACAAGTGAACCATGTCACATGTGGAAAGAACTTTTCTTGTTCGTCATCTTATAGTCCGTGATAAAGTATGGACACCTTCGGCTAGGCATGCATATGCATTTGTAAGAAGATTTATCATATTTGAACTTATGTTTACTTGAAGCTTACACGATTATTTTGTACATGTACAATCTGTGGGCAGCAACATCAAAGTTCGACCAATTGGATGATAAGAATACTAAGACTGGGAGCTTTGGTTTTCGAGGAGAAGCATTGGCTTCAATTTCTGATGTATCAATGTTAGAAATTTTGACAAAAGCTTGTGGGAGGCCGAATGGGTATCGCAAGGTCATGAAGGTATGGATCATTTTACTTACAAAGAAAGAAGTTTCAAGAAGGATGCTTTAGCGACTTTTCCTCTAATTTTGTCATAGGGAAGCAAATGTTTGTATCTCGGAATATGTGATGATAGGAAGGATGTGGGAACAACAGGTGCGGACTCTATTCCTATAAGTCTTTGAATGAGATGGTGGAGATAATTAGCCTTGTATTTCAAGATTTTTAAAACTTCTTTGGACTGATTTTTACATCATTTATGTGAATTAACCTTTTTTGCACCTTGTTCTATAATTGTTCACTGAATGGCTACTTTGATCAACTGGGTTGTGATTTAATGTAGTTGATCAATCAAGTTGGTAAACATAGTAGACTTTTAGTTGCTTTCTGTGCTAGATTGATGGTTTCTCATGCTATGAGAAAGTTATGTAAGATGATCTAATTGGACATTTATGCTTTCCTTTCATGCTGGTTTCCATGAGGCAAACTTCTTGTTTGCTTGTCAGTTCCTCATATCAAATTGCTTTACGTGCAGTTGTTGTTCGCGATTTATTTTACAACCAACCAGTTCGGAGAAAGTATATTCAATCCAGGTGCCCTGTTAGTTGAAATTTTACTTCTTTTTTTTTTTCCAGCTCCCTTCGTCTGTATTTTCGTTACACTTGCAGTACTTTGAACTGACTTGACATACCTTTTGGTTTGTATATGAACTGTCAGCCCTAAGAAGGTCTTACAATCAGTCAAGAAATGTGTACTTCGGATTGCCCTTGTGCACTCAAAGTTGTCTTTCAAAGTTATTGATCTGGAAAGGTATCTTCTGTTCATGTTTTATAGTTGAATCTTTTTTTTATTATTTTTTAAAATTTAATTATTTTTTTTTCTTGCATACATTCTTTATCTCTCATATAGTGAGGACGTGATTCTTTGCACGCATCCTTCTTCTCCCATGTCTCTGATGACCAGTTGTTTTGGGATCGAGGTCTCTACCTCTCTTCATGAATTGAAGATCAGTGCTGGCAAAATAAAGCTTTCTGGATACATATCTGGCCCATGTGATAATCTGACCATTAAGGTATAGGGATTCATAGTCATGGTGATCTTACTGAATCTATTTGCTTTATCTATCTTATACTATCTGCCTTTTTTCTTGCAGGCCTTTCAATATGCCTGTATCCGTGCCAATTGATAAATTTGAATAATGTTCTTAGTTTTAGGTGGATGTATCGGGATAAGGTCTTATATATATATATATATATATAATATTTTATTTGAATTTTTTTACCTTGACTCTAGCAGATATTAACTCACGGTTTGTTTGCAAAGGACCAATCCATAAACTGGTGAATCAATTGGCCGCTAGTTTTGAGTGTTGTGACCAAATGAAAGCTGTCAGTGGTATCCAAAACAGAAAGAGAAGTAGGCCTCAGTCATACCCAGTTTTTGTTTTTAACATAAGTTGTCCTCGTTGTTTCTATGATCTAACCTTTGAACCATCAAAAACTTATGTGGAATTCAAGGTAATTTTCTTCTCTCCCCCGTGATGGATACGAGTTTCAATTCAGTCTGTAAGTAACTGTAAAAGCTTAATCTAATGAGCTTTTAAGTGATTACTGAATATTACTTTTTTTTCCTTTTTTTTTTTTTTGCTTCTTTCAAACCCCTCGCCACTCTTTACCAGGATTGGGTTCCTGTACTTACACTCCTTGATGAGGCAATTCAACAACTGTGGAAGGGAACTATATCTTACAGTATGCCTTTACTCTATTCATACTATTAAGAGATTGATGTGTTCTCTCATGGTCTCCCTGGATTCAGTTTGGTATGATGATCTATTATTAACCTCTGAGATGTTTTAGGAGAATCTGCCGGGGTTGCAGCTGATATAATGGCAAAAGATCTAATGTTGCATGGAGATGAAATTACCATGTATGCAGAGGGTAATGGTCCCACTTTATGAACCCGTTTGTTTTGATGTCAAAATACAGTCTGATCCATGTTTATTAGTTTTAGGCCTTTCTCCCTGTTGCTTTTGGTATAGCATGTTGATAAACAATTCTTCTCTTTTGCTGCTAGATTTAGGTGATGAAAATTTTTCCGGGAACTCCACAATTGAGAAAAAGAATTCCACAATCCAAAGTCATCTGGCCTCTCCGGGCCTTGTGTCTTCTCATTTGAAGATCCTCAATAAAGAGGAAGCTTACTTGTCTCATGGGCAGCAGGATATAACTCCAATTCGCAGCTCGAGTAACTACTTCAAAGAGATAGAAAACGAGACGGATTTTACTATTCAGACTGAGAAGTTTGGTCAATCATGGGAGCTTCCCCTTCCAAAATGCATTGCTGAAGTATCTGGAAATTGTGAAAATGAAATATACATTTCTGATAACAATTTTTCATCTGTGAAAGACCATTTCTTCGTGAATGAAGTCAGTAATGGAGAAAGATGCAGCGGTCATGTGGATAATAGTAATTTCACTTCGTGGTGGGGAAATGATTCCTTTGAAGGTAGTCTCAATGTTAGCAGTGGATCAGGTATTGCAAAATTTTCTGATTGTCTAGACTTGATTGATGATGTAAAGATGATCAGGCCTTTTCTAAAGAGTTGCTCCTTGCGACGGAGCCTTCCACATGAGAGTTCTTTGTTTACAGATGCTGGTCACAATATTCAAAGTGATAACTTCAAGATGAAGAAAATGTTGACTGAATCTTATGACAGAGTTGATATTTCAGAAATTGATGGTGGCAACCTGAGTTTTGATTTCTTGTCAAAGACTCCGTGGCAGGATCAGGCATCTAGTTTTCAGCACTTTCCCAAAGTTTCTAGAAAATCTGACTTGACTGCGGAATTTGACAGTCTGCCTGTAAAGCCAATCCCGTTTTATGAGGAGAGTCTTGATGGGAATGATGATTTCTCATCTCATTCAATTGCAAAAGTAGACACCATCGGATCTGATCATTTCAACTTGGACTCCAAATGGCGCTTTTTGACATCGGATTCCTTTTCCCAGGGCTCACCCTGGGAGGTAGAAGATTACACTGATATCAACATACGTGAAGGTAGTTGTACATATGTTAAATCAGCTAGATACAAAACTTTTACAGATAGTGAAGAGAATGACTGCAGATTTAGTTATGATGTACTGGAAAAGAGATCCAGCCAAGAAAACTGCACCACACGTTGTTCAAGCAGCGGATTAGATGATGCTGTTTCAGGTCGCTTCCTGCAAAGTTACAAGTTCAATAATAAATTCTCTCCTGGATGCATAGACATATTAACTGATGAGAGAGAGAGTTTAAGTTTAGGCTCACATGGTAAAAGCCACAAAAGTATTCCAATACAGAAAAGTCAAAGTGATAAATATAATGAGGAAATTGAAAGAAATTCTCATTTTTCGAGTCGAAGATCAAGAAGTCGCTCAGCTCCACCTTTTTATAGAAGCAAGAGGAGGTTCTTTGCCTTGAATTGTCATTTTTCATCAAAAGCAGATAATGGCCCTGCTTATCAAGGTATTTATAGGTAAATTTCCCTGTTAAGACATTGCTACAGATGCAAGATGAGCTAATACACCTTTAATGTGCAGAAGCTCCTGAACATTTGAAGTCAACTTCTTTGGGTGATTCGATGTTAGACAGAAGGTACTGCAATTTTGTGCGTCTCTCTTTTTCCTTCTTCCTTTTTTCCCCTTTTATGATAGATATGTTACCAGTAACATACCTTGTTCACCCCAACATTGCCTTCAGACTAGATTTGAAGAATATGCAAGAGCTTAAGGAAGACAACAAGAAGGTTAATAAAGATGTAAGGTTTGAACAGTCAGCTTGCTTTGACATTCAAGACGCTGCTCTGCTAAAAGGTGACTTTATTATCTGCTATGCTTTTGTGAATGCTATAACCTCATGCAACGTGTGTAAGAACATCGACTTCTTGTTGACAATATGCAGTGCCAATGTAATTTAGCTGGTGCATTTTGCTTATATTTGATATCTGTTCTGTTCTGACAGTGTAGGTTAACGTAGTGTGTCTATATTGTGTCAATTTTCAGAAACTATCTCCGATGAATTTCAAGATTCTCCAAATCGTCGAACCAAGTGGCGGAATTGCTGTCCACAGACTGCTGTACGAATTTGCCTATATTTTTTCCCTCTCGGCCTCTCCCAAAATGTTTATTTTCTAAATATGCGTTATTTAGTATTTATCAGCATACCAAATTTAATACAGTAAATGTCGTCTCTAGTCAACTTCTGATCTATATTTTCTATTGTTCTAAGCAGAATAACAATAAGTTGCCTGGAATCCATGATCAGAATACTATACTCGATGTCTCTTCTGGATATTTGCACCTTGCCAGTGACTTATTAGTTCCTGAATCTATTAACAAAAACTGCCTTGAGGACGCCATTGTTCTCCAACAGGTGGATAAGAAATTTATTCCAGTTGTGGCTGGCCGAACTCTTGCCGTTGTTGACCAGGTCCACTTATTTATTTCTGTCAGATTTTTTTTTTCCCCTCACTAATTGAGGGCACCTTCTGTGTATTCATTATAGCACAATATTCTATACGCCCTTTTGCATATGTGAAGTGGTCTGAGGTTGGCAGGACAGTAAAGAGAACACTTGTTATGCACACACACACACACATGTATATTAAAAAAATCCTCATGAAAAAGTCTATAGAAAGGAGAACTATTAGGGCCTGTTTGTTTCATATACGTAAACTCAAATTATTAATTCTGCTACAATATTTTCTCACAAAAAATTTGATTTCAAACATCATAATAAAAAATCATGGTTTGAGTATACCTTCCAAACGGGCCCTTAAACGGCAAGAGTTGCGTTGTTTTCTTTTCAAATTTTATCCCTGCATAGTGCAGATACAGCTTTTTCAAATACATAGATTTGATGCCTGTGTACATAAATGCTCTCTCTTCATGTTGGACATGCTTGTATACTGCAAAACGTAAATCTTGTAAATGTACAACATAGACTGGAGTTCTGACTCTGCAGTGGTCCTTGTCACCAGCATGCTGCAGACGAAAGGATTAGACTGGAGGAGCTGCGCCAGAAGGTAGGAATTTTTTCTGTGTTCAAATATTAGATTTTTAAATCAATTATATATATAGGCTATTTTGTATGAACACCCCCTGAACTTTTCAAATTTAGCAATTTAGTCTCAACTTTTTTTCCTGGCAATCAGCACCCTGAACTTATAGTTTTTGGCACTTTCAACCCTTGTTGCTCAAATTTATTAAAATTTTAACGGTTTTTTTGCACCTAACTTGCAAATGATAGCCTAATAAGGGCATTGATGTTCATTTTTGTTTAGTTTCAATACAAATACATTTAAAAACTTTAACTTAATTTAATTATAACTTAAACTTTAATCTAAATTTTAACATGAAATGTTATTAATACCAAACAAAAATATCATCAATGCGCTTCTTAGGCTGTCACTTGTAAATTTGGCACAAAAAACTATCAAAATTTTAATGAATTTGAGCAAGAAGGACTAAAGGTGCCAAAAATTAAAAGTTATGGGTGTTGATTGCTAGGAAAAAAAGTTTAAGGACTAAATTTCTAAATTCAAAAAGTTCAAGGGGTGTTCATACAAAATAGCCATGTATAAATTATTAATGTTTTCTGACAATTTATTTGAATGCTAAGGTCTTGTCTGGGGAAGGAAAGACAATTACTTTTCTGGAAGCAGAGCAAGAGTTGGTATGTTTGTATTATGCTACATGAAGTTTTACTATTTCCTTAACTTGAGTTGATAGTCTTCTCACTCTGATATCAGACACTGCCGGAGGCAGGGCATCAGTTACTGCATACTTATGATGAAGAAATTAAAGAATGGGGTTGGATATGCAATATTCATGCTCAGGATTCAAAGTCCTTTAAAAGGTAAACTTTTTTGTCGTCTTCTTCTAACTCTGTCATTAATTATTGACGTTAAGTAATATGGTATAATGTCAATTGTCAATAATTAGCATTTTTTACGAGACTTATCTGCAAAATGATTGTTGGTGACGTTAATGTTCGCCGCTCGTAGCAATAACCACAAGTAAATTCATTTTCATCATGTTACAGTTTAACAATATTTTCAACCCGTGCTTCTTTCGTTCAATCTGTTCATTGTTGATGCTCATTTGAAAATTCTCCTTTTATATTTTGAAGAAAAGAAGTATTTTCTTCTCAACTCGTATTTAGGGGTTCTTCATTTGAATTCTTTGCACAGGAGTTTGAATCTTCTCAACAAGCAACCAGCAGTTGTTACACTTATTGCGGTATAAGACTCACTTGTCTCTGTTAATTAGACCATTAAGCATGCATTTTAGCGTGTGGCCCGACCCTGTTAGAATGCTTTCCTCTCCAATATACTAATACCTCCTCAAGAAATGTTGAAATTAACCGACTTATTCAATGTTCAACAGTGCAAGTGAAGCTGCATCTTAAATGTACATTATATTGTTTATATCATTATCATATTTACATAACATGCAGGTTCCCTGCATCTTAGGTGTAAACTTGTCTGATCTAGATCTTATGGAGTTCCTTCAGCAGGTAAAATTTTCTTGAACCCCTACTGAAACATTTTCTTTTTCTTTTTCCTATCCTTCTCTTTCGAATTTGCTTGTCTTGTGATGGCTATTCTTTAGCTTATCCTTTTTAAGCCACTACGATATGTCTCTGACGCCAGCTTTTATTTTTATCATTAGCTTGCTGATACTGATGGATCATCAATGATACCGCCCTCTGTCCTTCGCATCCTTAATTCAAAAGCATGCAGAGGTACATGCTAGATAGTGAATTCTAATTAGTCCAAAGTTGTTATTGAAAAACTGTTGATATTGCATAGAAATGTTGAACTTTGTATATAGTGACTAAGGTTTGTCTTGTTGCTTTACCTGGTGACGTTATTGTTTAAGGTGCAATTATGTTTGGGGACTCCTTGCTACCTTCAGAATGTTCCCTCATCATCGCGGAGCTAAAGCAGACGGCATTATGTTTCCAAGTAAGTGTGCTTTCGACAAGTTCACCTCCACATAGGCAGTATGTGTTTCTTCGTGAGTGTGCGCTCATGCACACGTACGTGTCTGTGAGAGAGAATGAGTTTGTGAGCTGCCTTTGTTGAATAACCAAACTGGAGTGAATCGTGCAGTGTGCTCATGGGCGGCCAACAACTGTCCCGCTTGTCAACTTGGAGGCATTGCATAAGCAGATTGCAAAGATTGCGTTGATGAATGATGATTTGAATGGGTTATGGCATGGTTTATGCCGACATGAACTCGCCATTGAACGTGCAGCGCAGCGTTTAAGTTTGGCTACAAGCTGAAGCCTTTGCAACAAAACAAGTTTTCTGGGGAGCACATTTCAAGTTCGTGACGCACCCACCACAGGATAATCACTCTGTTAACTCATTCTTTCTTGTTTGTTGTGTATGGATTATTCCGTAAGGGAGCACATGCCATAGAATACCCCAATAAGCACGTTTCAAGTTCGTAGAATAATCAATTCAATTGACATTTTCGATAGTGTTTTTATTACATTTTTCGACTCTATATGCGGAACGGTCCCCTGTAAATACAAAGTTAACATTGATATTTGATTTTATTATTCTATTACATTTTTCAGCTTGATATTGATGTTTACCTAAAGATTGTATTGAATGAGCCATTAAAATTCAAAGTGCATGTTGATGTCTTCCAAACTAGTGTACTTTCATTTTCCCTCTCATTTATTCAAACTATATCTAAACCCATGTTGATAAAGTTATTCAATAAGCAAATGTATGAAAACAATGTTACAGCCGAAATATGTAGAGGACAGACAGGGAGTTGCAGTATTAAAGAAGGCCCTTTGCAGTATTTATCATTCTTTGTTGAATTTTGTTTCCATACTTGTTGACTCCTAATGGGCTCGTTGACCTCTAGAAAATGAAGCCCCACTTATTTCGCCTGAAGCATTTTCATGTTGGCGAGTGGGAACAAGCTCAACTTATGTTGACAAAGATGCCTTAGTTCAGGAAACTATCCTTCACTGTAGCCCCCACCTCACCATTTTCTGTAATAGATGTGCTTGGTATCTCTTCCTTATTTGTGGCTGCACGTAAAGCCTTCCAGATGGGCACTAAAATTTTGACCGGCGGCCGCAATGTCTGAGGCGACAAATTCAAGTTTTCATAAACCAAAGAAAATAAGGAAAGATATTACTCAATGATAGCATTTTTATTTAAACGATAGTTACCTCAAAAACTGATATCAGCTCTGCTTCTCCACACACAACTAAACACAAGCACCAGTAACATGTAACCGGGGTCACACATTCCAGCACAACTGGTTTCAAAATCTTGTCGACAGGGATGAAGCGCCGAATTACTTTTCCACTGCACGGCATAATCAAAAGTATTAACAAAACGAGAACAAACGGGTATACAAATCATTTAAGTTAATAATAAACACTCATCACAAGGTTTTTGCTGTTTTGAATGCATCACCACAACATCTTATTTAAGGAGATTAATATTTTACAAGGTGAGCATCCTAAGGTTAAAGCATAGTCCCAAAGAGAACAAAAAGAAGAAAGCATAAACGAAATTATGTGGCAAAATAAAAAAAAAAAAAAAAAAAGGACAAACACCTGACATAGTGAGTTTCAAGTTGAACTCCGAAAGCTGGCATAACGAGGACAGACTCTGGGCCATTTTAGAAACGAAATTATGTGGGTGACACTTGACAGTGTAACATAGGACAACCGATATAATGCAATCCAGAAATCGCCTTTACATTAAAGAAGAAGAAACAACTATGAAGTTGGACCTCTAAAGCGCTCTTTTCTGACCTTTCTTAACAGCCTTCCAAAGCAACAACTTGAGTAGAAGTGCCTCTATAACGAAGCTCCATAAAACGATGACAATCGAATTGCACTGTTATTTGGATGTTTGCACAAAGTTCAAATAGATACTTTTAATTCTTCACAAAAACATACATACATAAATATACAAAGAATTTATGAGTACGATGCGAACATAAACAACCGAGCCAGAATTATTCATCAACAACTTCCAAAAACATTATTATGACAAAAACATAAACAAATCTTAAGCCCAAAAAAAAAAAAAAAACCCACCTAATACTAATAGATGAGGGGAAAAAAAAAAGGGGGAATACCTTAAGCTGGAAAAGATAAAAGAAATTTGCTAGAATGAGGAGAACGGAGAAGAGGACAAAGAAACCACCCTTGACGCCATTCTTCCGAGCTACAATGTGGATGTCAACTGACCCTTTACCCTCACGACTGTAACTGTAATTGTATCTCGAATCGACCATTCCTGACAGAAACAAACCGAAGATTTAACTGATCATCCATAAAAACTCTCAAAATGTTCGTATGAATTAGGGTTTTTTTTTTTTTTTTTTTTTGTTCAATAGGGAAATGTCGGATTCAGATCATTCAAGAGAGAAAATACTAGTACCTCAAAATGTTAAGATGTCTACAGGATTTCTCGTTTGCTCCAAAAAGTTTCGCTGCGAAATTGGTCTTCTACCTCAGTGGAAATCTCGGTGGTGCTGAAGCCCGTGAAATAAAGCTTCAGTCTTGAAGGAGAGAGTCAGAGAGAGAGGAAGTAGAAAGAAGGGAGAAAAGGAGAGGGCTAGATGTAAAAGAAGAAGAAGAATTAAGGGGCCAAAATACAAATTTTCATTTCTATTGAAGATTACTGAGACCTTATTATTATTATTAATATTATTATTATTATTACTATTATAGTTATTATTATTTTATGATTATTTTCTTTTTAATGAATAAAATTACTGGGATCTTATTCAATAATTATTAGGAGATTCGAGACCCAAATTCTGTTTCCTTTTTTTTTTTTTTTTTTTTTAATAATAATAATAATAATAATAATAATAATAATTATTATTATTATTATTATTATTATATTACTTCTTTTTTTTTCCCACCTTTTTTGGGGCTTCAGAAAGGAAAGAGTTTTGATCACCGCTAGTTAATTGGGATATGGCCAGGAAGATTCTAATTTCTATATTTACATAATAATAATATAAACAGGAACAACCTGTGAATAAATATTTATCTAAAAAGAAATTTTACTTACATATTACACTGAATCATTCCCACATTGGCTTGATTTTCTTTTCTGAGTTGCCAAACATCGACTTAGAAGAGGAATGGTTTATTGATGAGAGAAGAGAAAATCTGTGCTTCAACAATATATGGCCGACTTCTCTTCTAGTGAGCCAAATAGTTAAATGAGTAATTTCAGAATTTGAGAGATGGCAGACACATAATTTCATATATTTATTTTTAAGATGACAAACTATAAATTTTAATAAAATTTTAATAAATTTTAGCTTCTGGTGGTCATTTCAAAGGCCTAAGCCGCATGCAAATGTAGCCTTTCCTGTTTAGTGTATTTTGTGGTGCACTGCAGAATTCCCACCAAAAAAGATAAAAATGTCCTCAAAAGGTATATACTTTGCAAAAAGAAGCTCTCTCAATTGAAAGCAACAAGCATAGTAGCAAGGCTTTTCCATCCCATTCATATTTCATGTTCATACATATAACAAAATGTTCAATGTCTTGACAAAAAGCTAAGGCAAGTCTTTGGATCAAATATCAGTCAAGCACGGAACACAAAAGAGCAAAAGTGCTTCGCATTTATCAAAAGTGAAACAGGTACATCCATCTAGTCTCCAAACGTAAAAAGACTCCATTTTGTTGGTTCATCAAAACCACGACACTTTAATCCCTCGTAACAAAAAAAAAAATGAAGACAAAAGTTGAAACATTAAACTCTGCTAAGTTAGCTTTGTACTCTTCCCTAGGTAGGTATATTTCCATATCCCAGATTGTACAGCACCCACTTGCATTGATTTCTAATATCATCCAACAAGCTGCTGCATCTAATAACTGCACCATTTCTATTAACAATATTAACTCCTTTGCTCGGACATTGGACCGACGGATTAGCCTCACCCCGTCATGCTGTAATCTTCTGCATTCTCGTAAAGACTATAACTCCCCGGCACTTCCATCTTTCCACTCAGGTGCTCATTTCCTACCAACATAAACACCAAAAGTCTAGAGAGGCAACACCTATCAATGTATCATATTCACGACATAAAAATATTTTATGATTCTATCCATAACTAATATTGGGTGTTTGTGATGTTCATAATCGCGCGCGTGTGTGAGAGACACAGAGACAGAGAGAGAGAGAGGCAAATCGGATTGCAAAAGAAAGAGGAAACGTCAAGAGTTGCTAAATCTAACGAATACGAATATGTATGCAGTATGTGTTGTTAAACAAGTATATTAAGCACGCTGAAAATGATGGATCCAATATGAGGAAAAAGAAGATGAAGGAAAGGTCAACATCAACGGGAGGGAAATGATAGATGGAAAGGAAAAATGCACAAATAGAAAAGTAAAAGAAATTGGGAGGGAGACACTTGATCTAATAAGAGCTAACTCAGCTTAAGTTAAAAAGGGATGATTTATGATGCAAGGACAAGTTTGGTAACAAGAGTTTGAGAGTAATTATTAATACGCACTTGAGTTGGAGAGCAGACCGTCGTAGAATGGCATTTGGGCCAAATTTCTGGCAGGAGGCCGTAAAGAAGTGTTTGATGTGAAGATGGCTTCTCCTTTGTTAGAGTGAGGATCAAAGAAATGCAGATCAGAGCTTATGTCGGGATTCTGGAAGCAAATATCTTCAGCCCTTGGAGCCGAGTTATGTTGGGATAGAAGCTCCTCTGGCTTCTTATCCTTGGGGGATTCAACTTCAGTCTCCACCTCAGATTCAGCATTGTTGGGTGTCGAACTCTGCTGCTTCCTTTTAGACCGAGCACGCCTATTCTGGAACCAATTGTAGACATTAGTCTCTGAAATTTGGCCGTGCTGGCTCAGATCAGAGGTTATCTCCTTGATCTTTTGCTTGCTTGGAGTTCCATTCCCTTGCTCAAACATACGCTCCAGAATCTGTAGCTGCACTGGGGTTGGCGTCCACCGCTGCCTCGCTGTAATTTTGTGACCGGCAGATGTCATTAACGGGTCGCAGTATAGATTTCCCAACCGGACTCCTGAAAGAGCAATAACATGATATTTGTTTAATTCATAAATAAAATAAGGGAAATTTCTCAGATATGCAACCAACAAACAAAAAAGTACCTATTTTAAGGAGGTATCAAAAACCATCACATTACTTTTAATCATCAGATAGTGTGTCTCTTTCCTTTCATTTGCGAGGCCAAAAAAAGGCCAATTGGCTAGAGAAATTCACATATGAAGATGCAACTACTACGTAATTAGCAGTACATTAAAACAACTAACCACTTTATAGAGAGAGAGAGCATAGGGATCCAGTTCGTTTATCTTTTTTATCATATGAAAATGAAAATTATAATCTACTAATAGATATAGAAATCTATTGAAGAGAAATGTGAGTACCAATTTAAGCAATGGTCTTTCAAAAGTTGTAACTTTTTTTCATTTCAATTTTGGTCCTTGGTCCCTAGTCCTTATTCCTCAATTCACAGGAGGTCTTGGAACAAAATGCTCATGAGACAATATACTTGAACAACTACAAATGGGCTTGTATTATAGTTATACACCAAACAAATCAGAACCCAAAAGGCAACAAAAATAAAAATAAAAGGATTTTGGAGAAGAAAAAACAAAATCAGGCACAGAACAAAACCACAAAAAAAAAAAAAAAAAAAAAAAAAAAAAAAAAAAAAAAACATAGATCTAGCGGAAAGAGAGAAATCCATTGATTCAATAAATGACACCCAAATGAACAAAAGGAATATTTAATTTCAAAGAGAACGAAAAAAAAAAAAAAAAAAAAAAAAAAAAAAAAAATTGATGGGTGTGAGAAGAGAGAGAAAATGATGAATACCAACCAGGAGGGAGATCTTGATGAGAAGTGAGGTTTTTGTGCATCTGAACAAGTTGCTCGCAAATGGTGGCGTAAACTGATATTTGCTTCCGAAGAGTCTCCAATTGCTCATCAGTCATCACTTTCACATGATGATGATGATGATGATGAAACGCCAAATTGTTATTACTATTATTATTAACTTGTTGTTGTTGTTGTTGTTCTGATCTTTCTCTCATATTCTGATCTTCCCGTGTTTGCTGCTGCTGTTGGAGTTGCAGTTGCAGTTGCAGTTGCAATTGCTGCTTCTCCCACCCCATCATCCTCTCTCTCTCTCTCTCTCTCTCTCTCTCTATATATATATATATATATATATATTCGTATGTTTAACGTTTAATGTTTGTCTGCACAACACACAACTAGAGAGAGAAACAACCAAAAACGTTAAAATGAAACAGAACAAAACAAACAAACAACCATACTCGCAAAACAAAAACACATATTTATATGCAAAAAGGCAAAGATAAGTCTAAAGGTGCGTATTCTTCTAATCTGCGCACGTTAGCACTGGCATGCGCCTCGTACGCTGTTCCATTTTTAGATTTTATTTTATTTTTAAATTATTATTGTTATTATTATTGACGATTTTTCTCGGATCCCCATCATTTATTGTCTTTTACCACTAATTGTATTGGAGAATGTTTTTGGATTTTGGATCTTCACCACCATCTCTTATTCTGCCATCTGTATAACCCTTTATTTTTCTTTTTCTTTCTTTCCTTTCATTCCAGGAATTATTATTATTATTATTATTTTATTATTATTATTTTTTAGAGTGTAATTATTATTATTATTATTATTATTATTATTATTATTATTATTATTATTATTATTATTACCCATTAGTTGTCATTTTTTTATGTGCTATATGTATTATATATAGTTCAAATTTTCATGATTTACTTTTGTATCAACTTTAATTAATGCTTAAGATTTGGGTACTACTATTTACATACATTCTAAACTTAAGTCACTCATAAATTGTTAATCACTATTATCAGGAAAAAAAAAATGCTAATCACTTAAGAATCAATGGCTTTTTATATTTCAATGACCAAAATTGACCTTTTAATTTTAAAAAATCAAAAATTGCTTAATGGAGTCAAAGAAATGGCAACCACACCATCGTCAATAAAATTTTTGTCAATTTATTATAACAAGTCTTGATCAGTTTCAAAAGTTTATGAGATAAAAATGATAATACTGCTGATCATATTTAAAAATATTAAGTGAGTGTCACAACACAAAAAAAAAAAAATAATAATAATGAATTAAAAGTAATTCAATTAATCAATTATATCGATGCTTACTATAACAGTAGCCGATGCCTGCATATCATTGTCAATCAACGTATATGATACCGGTCGATTTGGCAATTAACATGAAAATCCCTACATACTCTCCGGAGGCTAGAGAAAAGAAATGAATATTCTATGAGTCCTTCCGGAAAAAGGAAATGGTAAGTGAACTTTTTTTTATTTTTTTATTTTTTATTTTGGTTAAAATATGATGAGACAAATGCAGGAAATGGACAAAATGTGAGTAAGTAATGCAGGGAGGGGTACAAAGTGTTGAGCGCCGTGCTCACATATAATTGTGTCCAAGTCTGACACATAAAAATGCCTATTTTTCGTGCCAGATTTTTGGTTTTGTCTCAACTAATTTATTATCTCATCATTTGCTTACATATTCACTTTGTCCTCCATAACTGACATTCCCAATTCCCAAGCAAAAATTTACCAACATTTTTTATTTATACTCTACGACACATTTCCCTCTCTTTTTTTCTCTCTTTTCCCAACAACTCTACAGTCTACAGTCTACACGACCAAGATAAATGGACAAAAGCAAAATAATAATAATAATAATACTATATATTTGACAAAAGTGTAAAAATAACATTTTTTTTTTTTTCTACAAGTGTAAAAATAATATATTTGATATACTATTTTAGTTTCATAATGTTATTTTATAATGGTTTATTTATTTTTTATCGATGTTGTTAAGCTTCAAAGTTTGAAAAAAAAAAGTAAAATTTTAATTTTAAAATTAGTTATTGTCATTTTTAGTTCTTGAACTACAAGTAGTGTGACACTTTAATCAAGAATTTTTAATTTTATGGACGGTTTTATGTCGTATTTATAAATTTTTAATATAAAACTCATAAATTAAATTGTTAAAAAATTAATTCAACAGATAAAAACTATAATATCTATCGATAGTGGAAGAGAACCGTATTTACTCAAAAATTCTTTCAAAATAATATGAAAATGAATAATGATTGGCACATAAAAAAAAAACGATGGGACGCGGCATGTTATGCTTCAAATTGAATGTAATAATGGTAAAAGGACGGAGAGTAATTTTAAACGTTAAAAGTTAATATTGACACTCTCTCTCTCTCTCTCTCTCTCTCTCTCTCGACAGAGAAAGGAAATATATCCTTATTCTATGTAATTTTTTTAAAGAGGTAGAAAGAATAAAGAAGAAAGAAATTGTATTGTTATACAGTGGCAGCATGTGACCCCTAACAGCATACAAATTGGACGTCGACTGGGGCATTGACATTTTGACAAAAATAGTTGTAATGTTTGCATATCAACTGAACTTGGAACATAATCCATGACTTCGGTGCCACCCTTTTTTTCATTTTTCATTTTCTTTTTCTCTAAAAGAATATTGTGACTAATTGCATGGGGTCTTCTGCCTAATCATGTCTTGTGCTTTTCTTTTTCTTCTCTTTTCTGTTTTTGTTTTTGTACTAAGCCTTTTAACTTTAACACGTGTAGATGCTAAATGGGGTATAATATTGATGATTAATCCAAATAAACTCTCTCACTTAGTAATGATTAATGAGAATTAAGGAGCAGAACCAGGCAGAGCATGTGCCCCCACCTCAACCGGGTCAAAAACTGATAGCGGATTTGGAATTTGGATTACCAAAATCCCATTTTTTCTCTTTTTTCCTTAATCGTCTTCTTTCTGTGTCCGTGACTACTACAAGTAGAGATATCAGTCAATTCTCTCAATTCAATTTCTCCGTCTAAATAGAAAGAATGAATAGGATTGGACAATAATGTGCCTCCCTTCCTCTACTAATTTATTATCACGTCACGGGCTAAACTCATTGAGAGCACAAATTAACGCGATTTAAAGTGAGTGTCTCTTAATACAACGAGTAAAATTGTCATCTCTATTTCCAAATAACGGGTTTTAACAAAATTCAAAGGCATAAAACATTTTCGGTGAATAAAGGAATGAATGGACTCATTGCCAACCGATTGTTCTGAAGCAATATTTTGTCGTTTGGAATGGGACCCATCTTCCTGCTTTTAGAAGCTTATATCTCATAACTAGGACATTCGCATTGGATTACCCAATTCCAATTCCAATTGGTATACCTAACAATATCACACGCGCTGATTTGAATTTTTAATTCGAGTTGAGATGTGACTTTATGTGAGAGTTTTTTACTGTAATAAAAAAGTTAAATGTGATTGTTTCTAAGAGCTTTTTTCTATAATAAAATTCGAATTCTAAACTCGAATCAGTAAAATGAACAGGAACTATATATATATATATATATATATCTAAATTTTCTAACAAAATAAGTGGTTAACATTCCTCATCTTTAGATACACAAGTCATGCCTTGAATGACTATCCCCAGACTCTCAAGTCTTCAAGTGGTGGGCCTAACTTTTGTCCAATACTTCCTACTTTTCAACGAGGTTTGTTAGATCGTTTCTCTTTTTTTCAACAACAAAAAAAAAAAAAAAAAAAAAAAAAAAAAAAAAAAGGACTTTCATCTTTGTTTTTGCCTTTTGGGGGGAAAAAAAATGTAGTAGGAGATGTTCATAAAGGTAGAAGATCATGTTTTGATCATTAATATTCAGTAACCTTGTCACTTCCTTGAACTTTAATGAGAGCTCATGATATTAGCCCAATTGGGTCTTTTTTAAGCTAAATTTGGACCTTGCATTTGGGTCTTTTTTGAACTGAGTTTGCTTACTCTTTTGTTTTCGTCTTCATTTTCTGTTGTTGGAAACAAACAGTAAAAGGAAATGTACGATAATCACATATGCGGCAGTATATTAAGACTAACACATAAAAGAGTGAGACCACGTTCTTTATCAATTTGGAGCACTGGTATTCCTCCTCATTGATAATGCATCACGTCATATGTAGCACTAGAATAAAATTATTAATTAGAAAAATCTAATATCGTCGAGTCTCATATTATTATGTGACGGTTTTAATGCATTGAGACATAGGCAGTGTAGTATTGTCAATCATTATAAATATTCTTTTAATTGTCAAATCATAATAAATATTCTTTTAATTATTTTTTATTACGTGACAATTTATATAGTGATGTATCATCAGATGAATTGCAGTGCTCAATTGTAATTGCAAACCACAAAAAGAAGAATTTCTTACTTGGAACATATTGTCTTTTTTGGTGTAGAATGGATCTGTCAATACAGCAGATAACATGTTATGAAAAACATCTCCCAGTAGAGACCGGATGTTTTGTCAATATATATATATATATATATATATATATATCTGTGCGCGCGCGCGCGCAATACATGCACTAATATACACTCTTTATTAACTCTAAATAAATCCAACTTCTACCTCTCAAACACCCAGTACAAAGTTATGTACAAGCACATGCAATCTCACTTTCAAAACTTATAAACTATCAAACAAATATGGTAATCTCCAATTTTTGATATCAATATGTATTAAATGTATGTACTTGTTATGATATATACGCCATCCCACTAAATCTCATCCCTTTCGCTAACCAGAAAGCTCCATATCCTCCAAAATTTCCTCTACTAAATCTCCCATAATTAGACTTTCCATCTCTCTTCCTATACTTCTAACTTCATCGTCCATCAGTCCAGTCCAAGGGGTCAATCTCAGGTCCTGCGCCACCATTCCGTCGAGAGAGAAATTCGATCTATCAATAGGAGAGTACAAGTGTTCACATATAATCTCCCAAACACACTCCAACAATTTCTTTCCCTGTAAAGTTGGAAAACCTGAGGAGGCACTGATTGAGTTTCTTTTCAACTTGGACGCTGTCGACATGGACTCCGAAGGTGGTCCAAGAACAGTTGAAAGTGCTTCATTTAACAGATCAAGTAACAGCTTGTGATCTACCTTCTTCTCCGTCTGGTGCTTGGCCAATTTTTTATAAGATTCTTCAACTTCTTCAAACACTGATGTGCTGATAGGCTTTGAAAATGTCTCCCATCTCCACAAAAACTTGTCAGATGATCCATCATATAAACCAGATGCAACTAGTAGATCTCTTATGTAAGCTTCTGCTGGATCCTTTGACTCGAATATTTCAGACTCCGCATGCTTTGGTTGAATTATTGGCTCCTCCTGCTCATCAGACTCGAGTTGATTTAGTTGCCTCCGTAGCTCTGCGTAACAAACAATTATCAACAAACTTTAGATGGCATTTCAAGAATTAGTTCAAGTGTAGCATTTTCTCCCTAATTTGGTCTCAACGCCGGCCAAAAAGTTTTAAGTACGTATACTCTCTCCTGCATTCTCACTAACTAGTACGGAGTACGGACTGCTTCCAGATGGTCTAGCAACCATACTTTCCCACGAACTTCCAATAGAACAAACTTGAAAGAAAATGGGAGTTTTACACTTGAAGCATCATTAAAATAGCCTTTGAATTGGTATTGCAAAATTTCAAAGTTATTATAGGCAATGTTATTGGCCTTTACTAGCTTCCCAATGTAATTATGTCTTTTTGAAATGCACAGGCCATACTTCCATAATCAGCATAAGAGAAAACGTAAATGATTAACGAGTAGAGAAACAAATATCTTAATTACCATTTAGATTAGAGCTGATCTCTCTAAAAACTTGCGGAAGAACATAATCGTCACAGGGAGTCACATCTGATGTTGGTGTTGAGAGAGGGCTAAGATGATCAACTGGCCTCCAGAACTCTTCATGAGCACTGCTGCACACAGAAGCAGGACTAGGAGGCACCTCAGTAAAGTTCTCCTAAAATCAAACAGTGGGGCGTAAAATGATTAAGATTTGTAAAAGACAAAACAAGCAGTAGAAACTAGATAATAAAACATAAAATTCATTGATAAAATAAGTGTGTAAGGAAAGATGTAGATGAAACATACCTTTACATATCTCTCACCGAAGTTTGTAATAACTGTTGGACCACTCATGATATCTTTCATAGGATAATGTTCGGGAACATCTGATTCCATCACTGATTGAATCTTCTTTCCAAACAGTCTCCCCCTAAGCAGAAAACTGTATCTGAAACTGGAAACTTTTTCTTTGAAATTAAACCTTTCTTTCTTCCGTTTCTTTATGTCAACAAATGTATTTACAGTAGCTTCGTGCTTTCTTCTGATGTGGGCACCAGTCAAAATATGGCGATCCTCAAGAAGAAGTTTTCCAAAAGATGTGCCTGATACTGGGGCTGACAATGACCTGACGAGATTTTTAGGGGACAACTCTCTGTGGAGGAATCCGTCTTCTCCTAGCCCGTGCCTGAAGGATCTGGTTTGCATTTCCCACTCATCTTTCAGGATTTCAGTGCTGCTCACTTCATTTCCATCCTTCGAAGTATCTCCTGCTTGTTTTTCTCTGACCCTTTCACTGTCAAAATCTAACACACTGTATGACCTTGAGTGGCCACCAACAACTCTTCGCATATCCGTTTCTTTCTTTAAAACATTTTTAAGTCTCTCCGACACAAATCTCCTTGTATCTCTACTGACAAACTCTGGAGAACTTGGTCCATTGAACTGAATCTCACTTTTATACGATCTTGTTGATTCAGATCGTGGCAAGTTTGTCCCAATGTCCCTACTCACACTTTCTCTGACCTGTTTCGCTATGTTCTGAGCAATTTGTTTAGGATCTGATGGCTTTTCACTATAAGGGGTCTCAATCCCACTTCCTCGGACAACAGAACCCCTTTTAAGCATTTTCCCTTGCATTTCACATTTCAGCCGTTCTTTCACCTCCTCAAGAAAGTCTTCTATACTACCTCTCTGCTCTAAAGAGCTTGGAGAATTTGTCCATGACTCTCTAGGGTCATAAAGCCTATCAGGACCAGGCTTTAGAATAACTATCCTAGTCGGACCAGAAGGTGCAAAGAGTTTCGGATTAGTGGTACTCATCATGGAGGGTTGCTCAAAGTCTCTGACTGAGGTTCTATTTTTCGATGGAAAATAGTTCCTTTCTTCAAACTGGAATGTTTCTATCCTATCTTCATGATGTTGGAAACCACCTATGTCATGAGCCCTTGCTTTTTGTGTGTGACCACTAGAATTTACAGGCTTCTCACTTGCTTTTCTTCCCGGTTTTGCATAGAGTTCCATCTTTACCTTGTTGAGGTCCTCCTGAGCAAGCAACTGTGACGGCATGCTTCTGAGTTCGGCGAACTTCGAACACTCCCTGAACCTGGCTGCTTGCCATGCTTCAAATTCTTTCTTAAACTTCTGTAGTTCTTCCTCTTGAGGATGTTCTCGACTCCTCGGTTTCCCTGACTTCTGGCCATTTTTCCATCTACCCGAGTCTCTCTCTCCAACATGGTAAGACAAATCAAGTTTCATCTGCCTAGAAGAGTTTGAGTTAGAAGAGACATGACCAATTAGACCCCTTCCACTTGCCTCCTTGTTCGAACACTTTAATCTCGTGTTGTCATTCTTTTTCTCAATTGGATGAGCTACAGACTTTGCATCTAAAGTTGACATGTCCATTCCCATTAGCCGGGCGACAATGCTTGGTGCATTTTGTCTTGTACTTGAATGTTTGGAAATTTCCTCGTTAATCAATTTCTTCATTGAAGATTCAAATGGATAGCAATTCTTTCCAGACCAGTTTTCTTCCACCTGATATGAACTGTGAAACTTAATATGCATCTAAACATTGCCAATGTCCAAAAAAGAGAAAAAATGGAAAGCCCCTAATATTTTTACTCAACCAGAAAGAATATTCTTTTTCCTGTTCCTTCATTTAGTTTCTTTTTCTTTTTATGTCAATACCAGCAATATAAGCATCGATGCCAATGATCCAAGAGTTTTGCTAAAATAAAGATAAAACCAAGGAAAAAGCTCGAATCACAAAATGCCTAAGCCAAACGAAAAGAATCCTCTCTTCCATTTAGCAAATCTCCATGCCTAAGAACACAGCCTAAAGAATAAAACAACCTTAAGACACACTAGAAGCTATCAGAATGCATGTGATGAAGAATTACCGGCAAATCTCCAACAGGATAGCTCTGAGACGTTTCTATACGGAGCTCGAGGCTATTTCGAGGAGCTTCCAGGCCTGCATGGTATTAGAAACTGACCTACTTTGTAAGCTGAATAACATAACAAGATATAATTCAAGCAATTCCCTCATCAGTTTAGTGAAAGTCTAAAAGGAAAATGCACCAACCCTGGTCCGTTTGACACTTACTAACATTTCATTTTTTTCTTTCTGGATAAAAACTTTAGTGACTAATAATCTACTTGATATTCTTAATCTCTGGTCAACCTAATTTGTTTCTCATCGTACTATAAGAAAAATATCTTTCAAATCACAACTTTATCCTGAAAATGATCAATTCACTATAAACGTTGGATCTTCACAAAATAAGCATAACTAATCTAAAAAATTAAGTCACGCTTTTTAGACCAGGGCCCTTCCTGCTCTGAACACATTTCTTTAGCACAAAGAAAGAACAAAAAGTCATACCATCAACATGTTTCTTGTGTGAAAGAACTTTTCTGGCCATGCTCCTCTTATCGAAATCGAAAAGATGCAACAATCCTCCCATGCAGCCTGCGGATCTACCAAATGCCTTTCATCCTTTGGCACTCCTATATGTCTTACCCCATTAAATTACAGTTTTTTTTTTTCGTTTCCTTTTTTGGATAATATTCTAGAATCAATCAGCTGGAGTAGATTTCTGACCTGAAAAACCAAAAGATGCCCAAATCTGTATCACTGAAAAAGAGTTATAAAAATTATCAATCATGAACTTTATCGCACAACCATAATTGAATAGTAACAGGATCCTAAAAGATAAACAGATAATGATTTTCTCTTTGTTTCATTTGAGAGCACCACAGAAATGAAGTAGGGACAGCACCTTTTTTCACAAACAAAAAGCAGACGCCAAAGGATAATCAAATAAATGAAGTTGGTTTCTTAGATTAGTTTCTTAAACCAATTGACACATTTTTACATCTAAACATTAAAAAGAAGTGAAACTACCTAAATATCCAGATTAACCCAGTTATTAGTTTGTTAATTACCATCTGAAAACCAGAGAGCCATTTTCACATCCCATAGTATCCCATATAAATCTCCCAGAATTCTTCTCTCTCTCTCTCTCTCTCCTTTTTTTTTTTTTTTTTCATATTCTTGCATTTCAGACTTCCCAATTCATTTTATGCACATTAAACTCAGAATTAGTTTCAATAAATTCCGAAAGACAGAAACTTTATTAAAAAAAATTTAATTAATTCATCCTACTAAATCCAGCAACATTCTCATCTTTTATACCCAAAGAAAAAAAAAAAAAAAAAAAAAAAAGTTCCAATTTTTATGTGTTATATAAGAGACGAAAATAAATGGCTTCAAAATTGAGTAAAATTTTGAAATTTACTTCAAAGTTTCTAAAATTAAGTGAATTTGAAATCATTAAAAGCTTCACTCGGTGCACGATGCCACAGAGCAGGTACAAGAAAAGAAGTTGGCTCAACTAAAACCAACACAGAATCAATCGAATTTACACCAAAACTGTTGACGAACCGAAAGAATGCAAAAGCGTAGTACTTGAAATGTCCAAAATTTTCTCACCGTTTCTCAGCAGCCAAACATGCGCATAATTGATCACTGAGAGAAAGCAGAAGCAGAAGAAGGGCTAAAACGGTGGCGTATAAGGAGGAAGAAGACCAGTCAACGGAAAGAGGTGAAGCAAAAATGATCAGAGAGAGAGAGAGCTCGTAACGTTCGTTCATGGGAAGAGAAGATTATATGAATACCAGAGATTTGATTGAAATTATAAATAAAATAAAATTTTTGAGAAAAAAAAAAAAAAGCAAGAATATTTTTTTGTACAGTTGGGACCCTAGTGAGTTAATATTTTGTCAATAAATATAAAAGAAAGACTTTACAGTATAGGGATTTAATAATCCAACTACAATAATGCAAACGCCACACCAAAAAGCCACTCCTTTTTTGCTTCCAGAGTTTTGCTTCCACCTTCTTTTTTTTTTTTTTTTTTTTTTTAATTCCCTTGTTTTTAGTAATCTCTTGTTTTTGAGGGATTTGATTCTGTAGTGAAATCAAATGTGAAATTATTGCTATTATTTTTCTATATCAAATATTTAATTCTGTTATTTTCATAGAGATTTTATGACAGGAAATGAGAAAAATACAATTTGTACTTGTTTAATAATGATATAGTTCAATGTAAGCCATTACTAATGCATCTTTTTACCCCATCAATAAGTTGTTCCCTTTTTTATGAAAATCAATAAGTTGTTCTTAGATATTCAAGTAATAGCATAGTTTAAGCTTCAAATATTACTTTCTTAATTACTGATAAAAACAGCTTCTTAAAGTCGGGACAATTCACAAGAGTACGTACCATTAAAAAAAAAAAAAAAAATCACAACGGTACGTTTAAAAGAATGAAACTTGTGACAGAAAAAAAAAAAAGGTTAGCACCAAACTAGTAAGGTCAGTAATATAGGTCACAATATGACAACACGTTTTAAAAATAACACGAATTGTGCAGATTAAGATTGAGAAAAAAGATATTCGGGTCAGAATTGAGTTGATCTAAAATTAACACGAAAAATATGGGTCAATTTCGGATTGAATCCGCCTAATCCGAACACGACACGAAACTCGTAAAAAACTAAAAAATACATATATTTTTCATTACATATTTTTTATTTTATTATGAACTTGTGATATCATGATAGTTGTACTCAAAATCTTATACTATTATTTGCTTAATTTCAATGGATGTTATTGTATTTTAGTGTGTTATGAATTTTAAGTTATTTATAATATGTAAAAAACTAAATAAAAATATACAATTTTCGTATCAGTTTTAGGTTCACATGTCATTTTCGTGTCGTGTCGTGTCAACTCATAAAGTGATCGTGTCGTGTTCTATTGCGTTTTTAAAAAAATTTCAAGTCACGGGTCGTGTTCAAGTTGACTGTAAATTTAAAAAAGAAACGATTAAAACACGACACATGACACGAATTGTCAGCCCTATAAACTAGTAAATGTATGAGAATGAATGTCAAGAAGAGTCTTTACAATTTTAATGCCCTTTTATATGTTACAACTTTACTGTTAATAATAGATATCCAAAATAAGAAAAAAATTATTTTATTTTATTTTATTTTATTTTATTTTGTTGTGTTTCTTCTTCTTATGGTGTATTTGAAGGTCAATGTCTTGTATGTACCTCTTAAAGCCCCACCTAACCATTTTGCATTTTATCCTCTACATCAAATTTTAATGTATATTCACTTTCTCAGTTATTAAGTCAATTAAGTTCTCATTCATTTTGCAGATTTGAATTTTTTTAAACTGAGATGTGACATTTTTTGAAAATTTTTCACTCTAAGAAAAAAAATTATATGTGACATTTTCTTAAAATTTTTAACTGTAAAAATTTAAAATTAAAAACTCAAAACGGTAAAATAACCGAGGCCTAAGTCTATAATTGGGTTCATTAAAAATAAAAAAAAAAAAAAAAAAAACACTACAATTGGGGGTCATTAAAAAATAGTCTGTAATTAAACTACGAAATTACCAATCATTTTCTTTTTAAATAGGATAGTAAAAAAAAAAAAAAAAAAAAAAGGGTATGATAGCTCAGAAACAGTTGCTTTCAGGGACAGCATAGTATATTTACCACTGCGCCTCCATTTGGCGCCATATTATACGCCTATAACCTCGTGCTTTAATAATAATTATAATTTCCGCTAATTATTTTTCAATTATTATAACAGCAATTAACATTCCATCCTCTTTATTTAAAAAGATAAAATCTTATTAATATTCCATTCTAGTGTTCGTTGCGGCATACGCGCCATGACAAATCCGGCCTTCCCTTCTGGAACTGTCTAATATCTTGCGTCGGGATGTACGTGCCTTTCACGCTTACTTCGAGGCGCGTCAAATGGTTGTCAGGTGACATCGTGTACGCTGTCATTTTATACATTCAGAAAAGATTCTCTTGCTTTGACTTTTTCCGCGCCGTTACTAAACTACCTCTCTGAATTTTTTTTTTTTCCTTCCTCCAAAAATTGGATTAAATTAATTTGTTCGCAACTCCAACGATATACTCGATGAATATTCCACTTTCTAAAACTCCACAAGCATCACTTTTATTTTTAAAATATCGTTTTTTTTTTCTTGGCCGTATTGTGTAAAAGAATTTTCCTCTTAAATGAGATTGAAAAAAAAAAAAAAAAAAAAACATTGTGCTTCTTCTACTGCACTGCTTCTCAGATCTTTGTTTTGTTTCATGTTTGCTTTGCTTCATAATTTAATGCATATATGTATGTACATGTATGCTCCTAGGACGTGTGAAGCCTCATCTCGGGACATATATAATATATTCTCCATACTTTATCATAAAAATGTATATTTATATATTTTTCCTTAAGATGAAAAAAGAAAAGAAAAGAAAAGAAAATATATATATATATATATATATATATAATTGAGAGAGATAGAATACGTGTGAGTTTAGTCTTATAACCTAAAGGGAGGGGCGTGGTTCCCCATGAAAAGAAAAAAAAAGTAGCAAGAGGGAGTTGTGTTGTGAATGAATATGATCCCTACATGTCTATAAAATATATATATATATATATATATATATATATATATATATATACACACACAAAATAATACAACTCATGAAGTTGATGGCTTAGGTGGGTCTTAGGTTGTAAAGTCGTATGTTGCTTTTTTGAACAATGATGATGCATAGAGCGTTTCTCATGTGCCCTTCTAAGTTCTAACCCCAACTTATGTTACGTGTATCATTTCCATCGTCATTCTGCGTGACTCCATTATTACAATGGGGACTCGGGCATCCTTTTCATACTTAATATATAGTCTTATAATATATAATTATATATTACATATACATATATAATGTCCACATCATATTAATCACCATCAGTGATACAACAAAATTCTACAAATTATAATGTATAACTTGATAATTTACTTTTTACCATGTAACGATTGAGAAGTACTTTCACATAATATATATATATATATATATATATAACATAACAACATGATATTTATTCAATATAACATTAATATTGTAGAAGTATATCAACATTTTACGTTAAATATGTTAGTTTATTAATTTATCTTAAAAGTTTAAGTTATTAAGTGGTGAGCTAACAATAATTTTATACTTTTAACACTCTTCCTCACATGTGGGCTAAAGAATATACAATCATCTGGATAAATTAATGAAAAAACCCAACACGTGAATATTTAAGTCTGAGATATATTAAAGACTCAATACATAATGACAATTTAAATGGAGATAAAGAGTGCAATTATGAGAGTTTAAACTCAAAACTTTCCGCTCTGATATTATGTTAGAAATAAAGGAGGACAAGAAATATGTGAAATGTTTTCTGATACTATGTTAATTTTGGTAAACTAACAAAATGAAAATACGAGTTCTCTATATATATAGAAAATGTCTTTAGTTTGGAGATTGTACCAATCCACAAAATATAACATTTTTTGTTCATCTGTGTAACATTATTTGTCCGTTCATGTTATACATTTGTCTAAGTATAACACTTAATAAAATAGAATCTACCACGATATCACATATAATTTACTTTAATATTATCACATCATATCGAAAAGTTACAAGCTCATGATGTGAAAAATGTTACACCTGTTGTAATGTATGACCTGTAGACTTGAGAACATGTGTGTGTGTATATATATATATATATATATATATATATATATATATATAAATGTATGTATATATAGCCTTCCCCGCCTGCCACTCTTAGGATCTATTTGGTAGAAGGGATGGATTGATGGAGGGATAGATAGGATATGAGGGGAGGGAATGATTGAGAGTTTCCCCAAAGTTGTTTGGTATGATAAGAAGGAAAGATAATGACTTTCTTTTCTATTGTTTGGTATTAGAAGGAAACAAGAAGGGAAAGATTTGATTTTATTGATAAAGTTACGTATTTACCCTTATATTGAAAGTAATTATATTTACTTGAAATCTTTTATTTTTATTGTATTTAAAATTGATTTGCTTTATAATACAAATGTACACACATATGTAGACATATTTTATTTGTTTCTATATAATGTAAATATATAAATTATTTAAATTTTGATTTTGAATTGTGAACATAATTTAAATTTATCATTTTGAACTTATTTGATAAGTTGTTTAATTTAAAATTCAAATTAATCTAAGTTTGACTTAAATTCGAATTTGAATTTGAATTAAAATTAGGCTACAGGATAAAGGATAATTTCTCTTCCTTCCCTATCTGGATTTGGCGCCACACACAAGAGAGAAAAACCCTAGGGTGGCCCACCACATTAAAGATAAGGTGTAGGAGATTTTTTTGTTCCAAATTCAAATAGGAGGTAGAGATTTGATTCTTTTTTGAAGTTTGACTTCTACTCTTTAAATATGAGAATGATAGAAAATTGTGAATACAATTTTTAAAAACATTTTTCAGCCCTAATTAGTTAGTGTGGACGAAATTCTCATTGGAGAGAGAGAGGAAAATTTTTTCTCCCAAAAATTCCACATCGTGCATGCGTTGGTGTTTGTGAAAATTCGAGTGTTTCTAAAACCTGTTTTGTCTCACGTGTGCCCACACACACGTCTACGTGGAATCAAGGAATTGATGTGGAAGACTTTGGTTTTCTAAACACAAAGATTGGAGCAAGGACTGTTCATGGTCAAAGAACTCAAGTTATCATCCGAGTCAGCCACCAGGTATTTTTCCTAATTGAGTTCTTGACATATAAATTAATGAGATTAATTTATTCGTGCATAAATTAATATAATCTATAGAGTATCTCAAAAGTTTTATGAAAATTTTTGTTATACACGATCCGTCTCCCCCCATGCTTCCGCATCCGAATTCAATTCGGTTACCAACAAAAGTCACATGCTGCCATGACATTTTGTGAGGGATAATCTTTCCTTCCACGATATCGTGGTGCATTCTCTTCAGACACTATCACACAAATATGTATTCCATCAATTGCTCCTACACAAACCCAAAATAAGAATAACCTTAATTTCATATAAAGAAGCACACATATAGACTACATATAATGTATAGTTAAAATGGTTATCTTACTTTAAAGTATAGGTAGAATCTATTACTATTGAATATTTGTTGTGGCACCTCAACTCCATTAGGTTATCGTAGAAATTGATCTTCTAAGGAAATAATCGCTCGTAACACCTCATGAAAAGAAGAAAAAGACATAGTGCAATTTTTCACACTATGTGCTAATAGATATAGAAACTTAGCCACTTGCTTATCTATTATGAAATTTTTATTATTCTTGAGGCGACCGGATTCCCGAAGTATATCACACAATGAAACAAATGCAAATGGACTCATTCGTATTACACCTCGACACTTCTCATTGGCACTAAGTTGTTCCATGAGTTCGTTCCTTACATTTGCATTATGACTACTAATGTTTCTCAGGCTTTTATCAACATAATTAGAAGCATCATATAATTTCATTATATATATATATATATATATATATATATATATATATAGCTTCTATGACATAACAAACAAGTTGGACAACAGCCATAGGTCTCTGTCTTTCCCAACTACTCATAAACCTTGTAATATTTTGTTGATATGTTTGTATAAAATTCTCTTCCAAACTTTCCTCTTCAGCCATCTATTTATCATAATTTACTTTCAATAAAAAAAAAAGTGATTGATAATAATGTAAATTACATAATACATGAGCAGGATAAGTAACACAACACAATGTTCAAACACTTGTAGCATACCAAAGATAAATAATTGCACATATACATAATAAAAATAACACACACAAATAACGAAAATTAAAAAGTAAATTGAAACTAATTAATCAACTTCATCATTGTTTTTTTTTTCATCTTTCTTTAAGTTACAAAATTATCAAATCTTGGATAAATAAATGTTTTAGAAGTATCTTACTGTTGCAATAAGAAATTTCTTTCAAGACTTCAGCAAGCTACAGAACAAACTCTAATGAACACAAAAATAAACCCACAATATAAAAAGTTAATGGTAACTTTGGTCTAGAAATCAAGCTAAAAAGAAAATTTTTTATTTACTTTTTCAAATATTTCTGTCATTCTTTTTTATTATTTTAAGTAACATTGTTGTTGTATAGTTAAAAAAAAAAAAAAAAAAAAAAAAAAAAAAAAAGCTCCATAAAATATTAATATGATTGTTCTGTGCACTAGCAAAACAAAGAGAACTAAAAATTAGTATAACCTTGTTCAAATTCCATCAACTTTATATGAAAACATTAGCAACTCAACTAGGAGGAAACAACATTGAACGATTATTAACCATGGAGGGGGAAAAAAAGCCCATGTTATATTTGCAAATATTGATAGTTCATAACACCATTATATATGTCATTAGCAAATATTACTACAATAATAGAAAAAGAAGACAAAAAAGTCAAGCTGTAAAAAGATACTTTTAGATTTATTTTGGCCATTGATGGAGCTCTGGATATTGGAGTTTTCTGGAAGGTAGACTTCATAAGGAAGAAAGAGAAGATCTGATATAGAAGAAGGCTCTTAAAATACCTAAGAGTATTTAAAAAATTCTTAAATTCTTAAATTCTTAAATGGTCATTTTTTTCTTTAACTCTTTCCAATCCGCCTATTTTTGAAAGAATAAGAATTTGTGAGCCCCAAGGGATTTATAATCCCTTGCTCTTTCCCCTCCTCCACTCTTTCTATCCTACCAAATAAGATTGAATTTCACTTCTAGCTCTTAATCCATCCCTCTACCATTCCTTCCCTCATGCCAAACACACCGTTAGATTTTTTGGAGGGGAGAGAGAGAGTTTGCTATTCCTATTATTATTGCTTTTGGGCGGCTTTTCTTTGCTGTTAGGGAGCTTGTGCTCAACTCTAGTGGGTCATGTGTCGGCGCAAGTGGGTCAACTTTTGGGTTTTATCCTGTTCCTTCTTTTCTAAAACAGGCGCAACAGCAAACCTCACATTACTCCTTGTACTTGGGCTCGTGGCCCAGAATCCGTCGCATCTAAAATGGACCCAAATCCACAGGCCGATATATAAGCATTACAAGGGAGAAGAAAAAATATACTAAGAGTTTTAGATAAATTAAAATTAATAGATTAATAGTTTATATAAATTAATAAATAAATTAAATTATTATTTTTATTTATAATTTATTTAGTTTTAAATTATAACTTGATAAATTATTATTTATAATTTATTTAATTATGAATTATAATTTAATAAATTTATTTATAATTTAACTGATTATGAATTATAACTTAATATGACCTATTAATTTTTATAATTAAAAATTAACTTATATATTTTTTAAAACTTTTTATATTGATCTATTTCTTAATATTTCCCTACAAAAACAACTTGGTGGCCGACGATAATATCTAAATTCGGCCCAATATCAATTGCTTCTCTATGGGCAACTTAATTGTCTACTTGTAGAGATGAAGCAAGAATGGAGAAACTATCTTCTACGATCCCGTATTGGTAAAATTCTTTCACTTCATTTCCTTTTCTGCAAATGCTTTTTTTTTTTTAATTTTAAAAAAAAAATTATTTTCTGCTTTCCTTGTATGTAGTCCAAAAACGATATGACAGCTTGCACGCCTGTTGTTTACACTAAAATGGTCCTGTGATTTGGCTCATTATTGCAAACAATTACCGGATTATTTGCAAATCTATTAAATGAGTTAACTAATAAATAAAAATCCAAAATAGAAAATATATTAGCAAAAATGGAAATTTTGGAAAAAGGACCAAATTAATAGGTTCTTCTATGTATCTTTATTGTTGATTTGTAATTCTAAACGCTACATTTAGATCATATTCATATTAGAATAAACAATAATATAAACTAACTTTAAAAAAACAATTGATTAAATCTAATATATATATATAGTGCATTCAACATATAATAAATTCTCAAAAATAATAAATGGAAAAATGAGAAAAAGAAAGAAAAGTAGAGTGCTTTAGATGTGGCCACGTGGTTCCTGGAGATGATCGGAGAACGCATAAAGTCCCACACTGGCATCTAGTTGCCAGGTGTGATGATTTAACTGGTAGAGAGAAAGGGTCGCAATCGTGAATTCACACCCCCAAAAGGCCCACCCCATAGCTGTTAGTTTCCAATTGGGTACGTAACGTTTAGGTTTTGGTCCTTTGGGCTTTTAGAAAAGGAGTAAACAAAGAAAGAAAATAAAGGAAAAACCAAGAATCACCTTATTGAAATAAAAAAGAAAAACCAAGTCAAAGTGTCAGTCAAAACAAAGTAATCAAATATTGTTTGATCACCTAATCACCCTCCACGTGTATCCATTTTGTAATCCTAACCCTTCATTGTCTTCACTAATGAAACCGCTGATCTTGTCCTTGTCCTGATCTACTTAAACTATATATATAACAAACTGAAAGAAACCGCTACTTTCACTCGCTCACTTTACTCAATTAACATACAAAAAAGAAAAAGAAAGAAAAGAAAAGAAAAATCTCTCTCTCTCTCTCTCTCTCTCTCTCTCTCTCTCTCTCGGTGGTCGGTTATATCAAAGCAGAGTTTGGCCTATATCTTACCAGGTCTCGTTCATCATCATCATCATCAAAAAGAAAAGAAAACAAAAGAAAAGAAAAGAAAAAATGTTTGTGAAGAAGCTAGTGGAGAAAGCTTCCATTAAGAAGGTATGGATTTTCTTTCTATCTATCTCATATATGTATAGATCTTTTCAATTATATACACATATGTATTTTGTTTTCTCCGAGGACATGGTGAAAGCAAATTAAACCAGCAGCACTCGAGACTTTAAGAAATGATTCTCTTTTTCTCTTCATAATGTCTGATTTTTAGAATTAGGCTTCTCCTCATAATGTCTGATTTTTGGGTGAAGGTGACCCCATTATATATATATATATATATATATATATATATATATATATATAAAGATGATAAAGCTCACTAATTGATCCTTTCCTTCCTTTCATAAATAAAGTGACGATTAATTAGAATTTAAAGATGATAAAGAAAGTCATTGATTCACTTGTCGTCTTTCACATAAATAATTGGAAATAGATCGTTTCAGAATTTGCTTGACTATGAAACTGAAAATCCAGTTTCCGTCCTTAATAAATCTTTTTCGATAATTATGGATAACAATATATATATATATATATATATATATATATGTTATCTAATACACACGCACTCATATACAAAAGGAGATGTCTTGTCTGGTAGATGGGCACGTCCCGTGTACAGAGAGCAAACATTGTTAATTAATGAGTATTGTAATGTTGGAGTTTTTCTCTATTCTATATGTGTGTATATATAGTGCAAATTTGTATTTATTGTGAGATCCAAGAAACAATGCTTTGAAGTTAGAGCCTTCTCCATTTTTATTTATCAATTATATTTCAAAAATATGATAAGAAAGAGTAACAAAAATTAAGCAATTAATATGCAGTAGATATATTTTTGTATCTTCCTTTTGAGAAAAACTAACGGATATTCATATACTCTAAATTATAAAATATAGTGGCCCAGTCAGATTTTTAATTTTTTTCCCCAGTTAGGAATCAATTTAAATAATTTTATTGTTTACGTTTTGCTTCTCTCTCTTGTTTTATATATTGTTTTCCCTTTAAATAGATGAAATATACAATTGAGTTAGATTGAATCTCTACATTTTGGGTTCAACAACTACGTTTACAAATTTCAATGCCGTGTCCACTATGTTGTGGGCATAGATATAATTTATAGTTTTTGTTATTTTGTCTTGTGAGAGCTTAACTGAATTTTAAAAATAAATAAATAAATTGTGTACTAAAATTAATTAAAAATGTATAAGACACGTGTCCCACTAATTACACACACTTGGGATAGTAAGAAAGAGTGGATATATTTTTAATGATGTTGTTTACTTACTTTTAATTAAGATGGTTAAAGGAGATTAGGTAAAGCCATACATATCGGCTGCCTCTTCTCCTTCATTTGTTATATATGCTTGTAGCACAAGTTTCTTGTTCTTTTCATCGTATTCAACGGTCATTAATTATATCATATGCTATGATATGATGCCTCATAGATATAAGAATTTAATTAGATGCCTAATTATCTTGTTGTCTTTCTTTTTGACTCATTCCTCTTCTCAATTATCAAGCGCTAATCCTTCTTTCTGCTTGCTTTAACTCATCATCACTATTTTAAGAATATAAACACATTTCTCTTCTTCTTCTTCTTCTTCTTCTAATAAAATAAAAATCTTTTTATACCGTTCAGTCCATCTAAATTTCTGCCACATGGATTTTATTAAGCTATATATATGACAACCTTTCTTATCCTCAACGGTCGCTAACACGATATGATGATGGTAAATCAAACTAAAGCGAATGATTGAAAAAAAAACAAAAAAAAAAAAAAAAAAAAAAAAAAAAAAACAAATTATAATGTGTTAGGTGAGATTTGTATTGCCCCTTTTTCTATTGGACCGTTTTTTTTTCTATTTCTTCAAAGTTCATTTATTAGGAAAAAAAAAAAAAAAAAAAAACTAATTTGTTCGAATTAAAACTCTTAAGAATGATAAATTTTCTTTATTTTTTTCCATTCAACTTTTTTTTTTTTGGAATCCACAACATTTTATTTGTCTTTTAGGCAGGCTACTGAGCCCTAAATCTTATGAGACATAGGATAACAGGTTTTTTTTTTGTTTTTATTATTTTATTTTCTTTTTTTCAGCAACTAATGTAAAAAATAAATTATTAATATTTTTTTATTTTTTAACCATTAAATTTATAAATATAATTATTTTATATATTTTTTTAATTTAATATAATTTTAATTAAATTTAACAGTTAAAAATTAAGACAGATTACAGAAAAATTCTCTTAAAAATTTTATTAATAAAAAAATATTTTAATACGCTAGACATAACGTATTAAAATATGTCTCTTATTAATAATCCATATTGCGTGGGCTAAATGGCCAAACTTTAATAATTATCTAATTGAAAATTGAAGAGAGATGTCCACGTGGTGGGCGGTGAGATAAATTATCTAATTGAAATTGCGATGTGGGACCCATTACATGGTTATGTTGAATAATGGGCGGTGATATGTTTCTCTCAAAGCGACCCCACACTAACAGCATGCGACTAGTGACGTGTTACAACTTTTTTTTTTTTGGCTGGTTAATGACGTGTTACGACTTACAAACAATCTTATTAGGAAACATAAATACCATCCTTTCTAATTTTGTTCAGACAGTTCCCAAATCTAAAAAAAAAAGAAAGTGAACTCTCCGAATGCTTCAAATGTCACTGTAATGAGAGAAAAAAAAATGAAGCAAAAGATATATTAGATCATAAATAATAATAAAAAAAAATTATGTTATTTTTATTAGACAGTTGATTCTTTATTAATATTTTTATTTTTAAAAAAGTAATTTTAGATGTATAAATTTTTATCAATTTGTTTTTAATATTGATTCATGTGATAAATGAGTTGTCATTTTTCTATCGGAGATTTAACTTTTTTTTTTATTAGTTGAATCGGCAATTTAAAAAATATATATAACATCTTTATGCGATTGAAACGGAATGTGAGACATTTTTTCAAATAAATAAATGTCACGTAAGTTGGTATTAGAACATAGAGATAAACTTTGAGATTCTCTAGCATTATTTTAATTGGATAATGTTGTTGGAAAATGCATATTAGAAATAATGAATTTGAATTTTATAATTTAATTTGAATTGGGTGCAGAGTGGAAGTAGTAACAATGAGGGTGTGAAGGTGAGTGATGTGGAGCCACGACTTGTATTTCATAATGGCATTCCAAGTTGGCTCTAACATCTTTGCTTATGATCCTCTCCAAAAAATACTCGCCATTTCTACTCAGTAAGTATTAACATATAGTTATACAACATTAAAAATTTTCTTTACCATTATTATGTCATTATTATAATTATCTACAAATTCATGAATTCTCAGGGATGGCCGTATTAAGTTATTTGGAAGAGACAATACTCAAGTTCTACTTCAATCTAAGGAAGCAGAGCCAACCAAGTTTCTCCAGGTTTTTCATGCTTCATATTTATCCTTTCTTTTTTTTTTTTTGGAGTGGTTGGATAAACTTATGAAAAAAAAAAAAAAAAAATGCTTTACACTTATAGTGATGAGGCTGGTTTTGCATATATACTCAGTTCTTTCACAACCAAGGCATCCTTGTAAATGTGACTTTCAAGAACTACATTGAGGCAAGTTTTAATTTTCCCAACTCCCTAATTCTATGCTGCACTTAATTATTTTAGATGTGCTATATATGTTTTTAAGTATTACTTTCAAATATAATATATAGCCATTGTTTGTGAGAGTTAATTAATTTTGATCTCAAACAAAAACATAGGTTTGGGACATTGAGAACAAAGTGTTGTCTCATGTGCATGCATTTCAACAAGAGATCACCTCTTTTGCAGTAATGCAGCAAAGTCCCTACATGTGAGTGTGTGTGCCAAAAATCAAGTAATGACAAGAGTCTAGAAGATGAATGTCATGCACCTTTTCAAACAAACATTTGACTCTGCTCTTTCCATATGTAAATTGGCAGGTACATTGGAAATTCTCTTGGCAATGTTTCAGTTTTGAAACTCGAGAAAGAACCGTTCCGTATAGAACTAGTACAAACGAACTACACGATACCCTTTACAATTTCTCATGGTAAGACAGAACAGACGGATGGACTTGTTGGGTTCTATTTTTGTACCACCTTTTCTATTGCTACAATGCTTAATGTATTGTATTCAAATCATCTCGTTTAGGGAATTCGACTGAAGTTTCTGCTGAGAATGCCGTGGCTCATATTCTGCCTCAACCAATGGCAGAAAGTAAGAGGTACTCTACCAACAAGACCTTGTTGGCCTACTCTATATCATGTGATGACTGAATCCTCCTTTTCTTTGACATTACTTGTTTTTGTTACAGAGTTCTGATAATATTTAGAGATGGTTTAATAGTTCTATGGGACATTCGAGAAAGCAAACCCGTTTTCATAACTGGCGGAAACGTGTTGCAATCACTGCATCATGACGCAACCAAAGCAACATCCGCATGTTGGGCATGCCCTTTTGGGACTAGAGTTGTTGTTGGTTACAACAATGGGGAGATCTTCATCTGGAGTATTCCTCCTATCACAAACTCAAGAGCTGGATTAGCATCTGACTCTCCCATGCAAAACACTCCGGTATGCAAACTCAATGTTGGATATAAATTGAACAAGATTCCTATAGCATCATTGAAATTGGCCTATGCTGATGGCAAAGCGAGTCGACTTTATGTCATGGGTGCCTCTAACTTTGAGTCTGAAAACTTGTCCCAGGTATGCGTATTCTCTTGAGAATAATGCTAGCGGTTTCCAACTTTTATTCTAATTTTTCGATACCAACCAACTTAGCATGTGAGTTTCCATTCTTCTCATAGAATGTGCTTAAAAATTTGCCACGTCAATTCATATGAAAAAATTAAATCTATTAATGAAAAGATGATAACTCACCTGCCACATGAGTTGGTATCAAAAAATTGATAAAATAGTTGGTACAACTAGCATCACCCTTCTCTTAACTAAACTCTTTAAATGCTATATGAGTTGCTTTGTCACAAACATATTTAAGTAAAATGATAATTTCTAAATTTGATGAAGCAGGTAGTCCTATTGAACGAGCACACTGAATCCCGCATGATCAAACTCGGGCTACATTTGCCCGAGCCTTGTAGTGACATGGAGATCATATCAGGTGCTAGTGAGCAAGGCAAACATAGACAAGTTTATTTCCTTTTGGTTGGAAAATCAGGCCATATTTATGTCTATGATGATTGCTCAATTGAAAAGTACCTCCTACAACTGCAATCTAGGTCCCATAATACACTTCCAAAGGAAGTTATGGTGAAGATGCCTTTTGTTGATTCAAGCATCACTGCAGCCAAATTTATAACTGATAATCCTTGTTTAGATTTTGCAAATGAGGTAAAATACAACTGAAAGTCCATTATTTGTTAAAACAAACTAAAGCTTTTAGAGTCTTTGCACAACATGATTGTAATTTTTGGGCTTTATCTGTTTATCATTATGGTTGTTTTGATGTTGCAGGACTATGCTGTGCTGGCAAAAGATTTTCCTCATATGTTTTCTTTGGAGAACAAAACGAAAGATGGGTCAACTCAGTTTAGTGGATTTTCCAAGGTTAAAAACTTGTATATAACCGGGCATAGAAATGGAGCCATAACTTTTTGGGATGTGTCTTCCCCAATTTTCATCCCAATACTCTCACTAAAGCAACAGGTAACAATACCCTCTCATGTAATTGTTCTTGTTATGTTTGCAGTTGTAAACTAGGAGATTTGGATGAAATTAGGGGAAAAAAACTGAAAAGGGACTAAAGAATTTGATGGTTCTTATATTTCTTCAATGGCATTATACTAGTACTTGTAGTTTTCGGGATACAATCAAGAAGTTGACTATGTATTGTTGAATTATTGGAAATATTTGATATGATCCACCACTACAATCCTTCTCTCTCTATCTCTATGTTACTAATTCTCATCTTTTGATACTTGAATACAGAATGAAGATGATACCTCTGTGAGTGGCATAGCAGTCACAGCATTGTTTTTCGACTGCAACTCTCGGCTTCTAGTTTCAGGAGACCAGAGTGGAACGGTAAAATTCTTTTTCCTTTTCTTTACATATAAGAAGTTGAATTATGATCATTTTGCTCTCCTTTAGTGTTACAAGTTGTGTTGTGCTTTCCAAAACATTCTAACCCTGCAGGTTCGCATTTATAAACTCAAACCCGAGGCATATGGTACAGAAAACAGTTTTTTGTCTCTTCAAGGTACTAATTCTACATGATTCAATTACAAAGCTTTAACTCTACTGTTTTATAATTAGTTTATTCACAAGCCCATGCATACTTTTTAATATTTTTTTTCTTAGCAGGAAGCACCAAGAAAGGAAACTGTCACATTATTGATAGCATTAAGCTCATTAAGATTAATGGTGCTATACTTTGTATGAATATACACCAAGACTACAAACATCTAGCAGTTGGTTCTGATCAAGGCTATGTGAGCTACTTTCTATTGTTTCTTTTTTCCATTTTCATTATCAATCCTATATGATATGATTATCCTTTCCAATCAGATTTCAGTTGTTGATATAGAGGGTCCCACGCTGTTATATCAACAACATATTGAGAGTGAACTGTGTACTGGAATAGTCTCGCTTCAGTTCCGGAGCTGCAGTTTACATGGTTTTGAGAAGAATGTGTTGGCAGTTGGGACCAAAGATTCATCTGTTTTGGCTCTTGATAGTGACACTGGAAATAAACTAAGCTCTACGAGTGTTCATCCCAAGAAGCCTTCGAAAGCTCTTTTCATGCATGTTTTGAGTAAGTAACAGATTACATCTTTATTTGACAGACTACCATATGAAAATAGGGGAAAAATATGCAGTGTAAGTTCCTTCCTTTTGACTCCTTTTGGTTGACTTGATATCCCAAGACTGGACAAAATTTTCGTTTTTGCACAACTTTCTTACCTTAAAATACTAGCGCCTAACTTTGAACGAATCTCGCACCAGGGGGTGAAATTTGTAAGGGATTTGCGATATGCAGGGATAATTTTATAATTACCAATAATACAAGGTTAAACGCTGTATTTCACTAAAATGCAAGGAGGAACTTTGTAATTTCCCATGATAATTTGGCTCTCTTAAAGTTGGTTTACTCTGATTCTCCCACTCCTAAGACCAAAAAAAAATGGAAGATGTTTGTAAGCTGATTTCTGGCAACATTGAAGAATCTGATCACATAAAGATGTATACACTTTAAACAGACGGGCAAGAGACACCAGGCAAAGGGAATGCTTCCGAGGGGTCCGGGCCCATGCAACCGTTATTATTGCTATGTTCTGAGAAAGCCTTGTATTTGTACTCCTTCACACATGTCATTGAGGTTAATAGTGCCTTTACATTTCACTCGTTAGCAAACTTATATCGTTTAAAATGACTTGATCATCTCATTTCATCTCACTTTCTTGGTATTTTAGGGATTTAAGAAAGTCATCTGCAAGAAGAAGTTCCAATCCTCTTGTTGTTGGGCATCCACATTCTGTAGTTCCTCCAAAATCGCCCTTGCACTCCTTTTTTCCAATGGAAGAATCGAGATAAGGTGGTGATTTCCTTCTCCCCATAGATATGATTCGACTAAAAATTGAATTATGAGCCACCTTGAAGAAACTACATGGCCTTTTTCGTTTTCATTTCGAACATAATTTTCAAACAAATAATGTCTTAAATTAGAGGACTCAAAAAGTTTTTGTTTCTTATCACTTGTTTGCGAAACTTTAGGTCGTTGCCGGAGTTAACCCTACTAAAGGAGACATGGATAAGAGGTTTTGCCTATTCTACTCCAAAACCAAACTCACTATCCAACACTTCCATATGCTCCTCCTCAGAAGGAGATATTGTCATGGTACAGCCGTGAAGACTTGGCTATTTCAGAACTCTTCTTTAAGGAAATAAATTCCCTTTTAACTTGTTTCTGTTCGTTCCTCCGTGTGAAGGTGAATGGTGATCAGGAAATATTCGTCGTCTCGGTTTTGTCCCACAAGCAAATCTTTAGGTGCCTATTCGGTTTTGTCCATATTTGTACTCTCTCAGTTTCAGGTGCGTTTGCTAACTTTGTGTTGCTTCATTTTAGGCATTTGGAGTCAGCTAGCCAAGTGTATAGGAAAGATCTGGTGATTTCACAAGAAGAAGGGCTTGTATCTGCAGGACCTTTCATCCACAAGGAAAAGAAGAAGGTACTAAATATGGTGCATTGCATTGCGTTAGTAGGTCCAATTTGGGATTGTAACATAAAATGATGGGACCATCAACAGAGTGTCAACAGAAAAACCTTTGCAGATACACACACTGATGCAGTTTTATATTACTATTTTGAGAAGTCAAAGACTTTTCGCTTTTAACTCATGCTTATGCTTCTGCTATAAATTAAAAGTAGGGTTTCTTTCAAATTAATTTACAACCTACGATTCCAGGGTATATTTAGCGCCGTCATCAAAGACATTACTGGCAGCAAGTCAAAGCCTGTTCCTGATCACGCAGATATAGAAGATACAAGGAAAAGTTTTAAGGAGCTTGAAAAATCTTTTCAATTGCCATCTTTCCGGTTCATACCGACAATACAGATAATAAGGCCATGGATGAAGGAGAGGTTGACTTGGACATAGGTATCGGATTTCATTTGCATAACATGTTGCCTTGCTCGCTCTTGACATGATTTAATTTACGTCCATTTCAAGTATAAGCAAGTTTGTTCTGCTCGTTTTCTTGCATGTTCATCCAGTTTCCTTGCCTCCCCCGGCAAGTTTTCTTTTTCTTTTTTGTACCAAATTCGATCGTGTTCTTGGAGATGGTCAGTAACAAGACTTTTTTGTTTTTAAAGATGACATCGACATCGATGGTGCCGCCGAAAAACCGAAAGAACAGAATATGTTGGCTGCTGCTCTAAATAAACAGAACTTGGCAAGCAAATTTCAGGTTTTAAAAGGTCAGTATGAGATGGGGTAAATCCGTGCATGTTATATTTCCAATTCAAGATTATAAACAACACAAAAAACTAGGCGTTGTTACCATTAATCCCACCCATCTTACTCAATTTTAACTTGTTGGATTTACAGGTAAACTGAAACATGGGAAAACCAAAAATGAAAAGAACTCCACCAAGGAAGAACAGCAAGATGAGAAGGCTGCCGGTACAGTTGATCAAATAAAGAGGAAATATGGGTTTTCTAATGCTAATGTAAGCATGCATATCCAATTCAGCACTCTCTTATATGTTTAACCATAACGTATGCTGTTGTATCTAATCATTCTTGTGTTTGCAGGAAACAAGTGTTGCTAAAATTGCTGAAAGCAAGCTGCAAGATAACGTGAGAAAATTTCAGGTATATATTTCTTCTTAATCCCACAACTAATTTGCTAGACATCTTATGACAAAACGTTACTATGCAAGATTGTGATCTTTCTACACAAGGCAATGGTTATTCAAGGGATAGAAGAATTAGCAGTCTAACTGTGTGTGTATTTGGACAAATAAAAATTAATGTGGGACCTCCTAAATTCGACAGGGAATCAGCCTGCGAGCTACCGAGATGCAAGACAAGGCTAAATCGTTCTCATCATTGGCAAATCAAGTGTTGCAAATTGAACAGAATAGAAGAGCCTCGTAATCCTTCTCCCTCATTGTTTTTATCATACTTGAAAAATATTAACTGGTTCCTATTTGTTGGTTTTTTCCTTCAACCCTTCCATTCTTTTGCACTAAAATACTGTACTCTTCATGTAAATGACAAAAACATGCACACGCAGTGTCCTTTCTGTTGTTGTTTTTACAAAGTTGTAATGAAAAGCAAGAGCGTATGTTGAAATCTCAAAGCCAAAGCCATAAGAGAAGAGCAAAACTTCTTTTCATGCATAATCTTAACAAAGTTTTTTATCTTAAGCATCAAGACTACTGTTGAGGACTGAAAAGGACTATTCGGAACAAACACATACAGTCACTCTGCACCACCTAAGTACCTATTTTTTTCTCAGTAAGTCTACCAATTCTGAATATATCTGGTCTTTGATGGCATCCCTATTGCTCGCTGTCAGCGCATAAATAGATGCTCCAGGATGATTCTTTAATCTAGCAACTGCAGAAGTTGAGACTTCTTATCATTTTCAAATTCGGTACAAAAGGAAAAACAGCAAAAAAAATTTAGTAATACATACTCCAAGAGAATGGTCCAGTTTAAACTTCCAAACACTGGAAGCTTTTCTCCTTTGAGGGCTTAAATATACAAAAACTGCTTATGTAACATAAAATGGATGTGTTGAGAAAATGTACCTCCAGGTATATCACGGCCAGACTTTGGAATCGGTACGGTGGCCAAAATTGGGATATTTGATTCCAGAACCTTTAAAACAGCAGGGAAAAACGATGAACTGTACAACTCCATCTTACCGACTTCATCGATGACGAAGAGATCAGTCTCTTCTCTAACCTGAAAGACATACTTATCACAGCATAACTTGCAAAGTACAACATTTGAAAAATGTAAAAAGAGAATAGGATATACTTGCACACACGCCCAAAAAAAAAAAAAAGTCCAATCAGACCTCAAAATGACTGATCAGATTGTTGGTAACTAGTACCAAATCAATCGAACTAATCCCATCTGGGAACAAAGAACTTAAACCAATCAAACAGTAAACAACCAACGAAAGAGAGCACAAAGAACTATCAACAGTCAACACGCCCATCTGACAAGGTTCGGAGCATCTAACTCTGGGACTGAAAATCAGCGAGAAGATCACAAATCACCAGAAAATTTTGATTCTTCAAGCACCCTTAAACGGGACTAAGAAATGAGAGAATTATATATATTAAAAAGAGACAACAAAACTTGTTTGAACATAATTAAATGATATTCCAAGCTAAAGCAAGCAACAAAGAGGTATAGCTAATGATTGATATTGAGAAGCACCTGCAATTGAGGGAGTGCCAAGGACTCAAAGGATGCCACATCTACTTTGTACCTCCCCACAGTTGGCCATCTCAAACACTCTGGGCTGCACCCATTATACACATACTCGTCATCATATCAAAAAAACAAAAAAAAAAAAAAAAAAAAAAAACATAATAAAAACTCTAATGTGTTGTAACATAAAAAATAAAAATATTAAAATATTTTAAAAAAAAACACCCACCCACCTAGGGGTAGAGGTGGTGGCGAGTGGAGCTTTATGGCCGTCCAAGGTGACAACTTCGAACCCAACTCTTTCACTTCCTTGTCTGATCTCCCCTACAATAAAAATACAAAAATAATAAGTATATGTATTCCTTACTAATAAATACAATGGCAAAAAAGTCCAATACTTTTTGTGTATGAATGAAATCAAAAATAAAGAAAGGAAACATTTACATACGAGTGTAGAAACCCTGAAGCTTCAAGCTGGGATTGGAGGCCTTTAGGCTCTCAAAGGCTTTAATTATTAGAGTTGTTTTACCAATTCCCTTTTCAATTCCACCCAAAAATAAATAAATAAAATCATTAGAGAATAGAGTAAAGTTTCAATTTTACAAAGATGGGATTAAGTTTGAGATTGGGAAATTTGGGATTGATTTACTAACAGGAGGGCCTGTCACAAGCAAGCATTTCCCACTACCTGCTGCTGCTGCCGCCGCCGCCATCATCTCTCTCCCTCACTCTTTCATAATCTGTTCTTTATACATTACTAGATGAAGGAAAAAAAAAAAAAAAAAAAAAAAAAAAAAAAAAAGAAAAAAAAAACCCCTTTTTTGATGATTAGTTTTAGGTGATAGTAGCAACCATTTATGTTTTTTTTTTTTTTTTTTTTTTTTTTTAAGCAACCATTTATGTTATATTTTTACGCCTTGTAGGTTGAAATTTTATACTAAATAAAATACAATTTAATAAAAAGTTTAATTTATGATTCAAATTGTGAAGAAGACCGGGCTTAAAAAATTTTTTATGGTTTTTTCTTGCAAAATGACGTTACAACTTTCTCTTTTTTCTCTACATTTGATTATAAAAGGGCAAATTGTAAAAAGTAGACTTGCATTTAAAATTTATGTTAGTAAATAATTAATTTATCAATTTATAAAAATTAATGTCTTTTTATGATTAAATTTTTTCTTTTTTTTTTGTTTCCTTAATCTTACAGTATCAATCTGAGATTTACATCAGAATAAAATTTTTGTTACTTCATATATTTTGAATTTATACGGTAAATTTGAAACTTTATTAACATAAGATAAACATCTTTTAAATTTACCATCAGAATACAAATTATTATAAATCTAGGATTTATTATAAGAAAATAATTTATGTTCTTTCACAAATCTTGAATTTACACGGTAAATCTAGGATTTACCATTAGAAACATATTGTGTTTATTTGTAAATCTTGAATTTAAAGTGTAAATCTAAGATTTACTGTTACTAGATTATATTAATATTACTAATATAAGATAAACATTTTTTAGGCCTCGCTTATTTCACCTGTTCGAGTTTTCAGTTCTAAATTTCTACAGTTAAAAGCTCTCAGAAAATGTCACATCAATTTTTTCTGTTACAGTTAAAAGCTCTTAAAAAATGTCACATATCAGCTCGAATTAAAAATTAGAATCCGCAAAGTGAACGAGGCCTTAGCTATGCTCGTAAATCTAGGATTTATCCAAGATTTATGACCAGAACGCAGATTGTGTTCTTTGTAAATCTTAGATTCCATCAGGACACAATTTGTATTCTTTTGTAAATCATAGATTTACATAGTAAATAGGATTTACCAAAATAATACATTAATGTATTTATTCATAAATCATGGATTTACAGTGTAGAAATTGGTAAGACGGAGAGGGTGTGGAGAGAGAGCCAGGATAAATTTTAGGATTTCATTTCATTTTTTAAATTAAGGGCATTTTTAGAATGTTAATTTGGTATAAATCTAGATTTACACTCATTCAACCTATTTACAAACTAATTATAAGCCTTACCTATTTATTTTTATTGCCTTTTTAATAAGCATGTTTCCCTGAATCTCCTTACAAACGATCTTGTTATGGCCCATTTGGAGAAGCCTACCATTAGTTTTTATGTATGTTTTTAAGGATAAGCATCAGGTAACGGGGTCGAGCATGCTTCCCCCACCACCACTCCTGCTTTTATTTTTTCCCTCCATACTCAACTCTTATGCCGACGTATTCAGGATAGGAGTTAGGGTTCGGGAATCCCCATCGGGGAGACTTTTTCTATACTTTACCCATTTATTCATTAAGAAAAAAGAAATATAACAATACTATTAATAATTAAATAAATTGCATCAAATTAACTATTAAATTCAACATAATATTAATATCTCATGAAAGCAAACTAAGGTTTCAAAAGAAAATCCAAGCTCTAAAAATAACTAATAAGATCTCAAAACCGTATGAAACCAAATTCTAAAAATTCAATAAAAGACATAAATAATAAATTAAAGTCTTTAATTTAAAACGTTAAGAACGTTATTATTCTAATTTGTTTATCTCTTAAAGATCTCAAGAGTATAAGCATGTGCCATACAGGTTAGGTTTAAGTTAAACTGAGTTACTATTTATAATAAGAATTTAGGAATGATTAGGGTTTTTAAGATGCTAAAATAGTAAAATACTTCTAAATTTTTTTAATATCATATTTTTTAAGTACTATTATAAGAAATAACATTCATGTGTATTAAAAATATTTGTATATCTAGGTGAGGTGAGAGTACTTCCTCTGTCCTCGCCCTCCCCATGTACATGCCCCATTTCTATTTAATAACTCCTATGTCCGTCCTATTTGGGGGTGAATATTCAGCCCTCCCCATGCACCTATCCCATCTCTATTTAATAACTCCTATATTTGCCCTATTTAGGGATGGATATTCGTAGATAAAATGCTCATCCCTATATGTTCTAATACGTGTTTAGTGTTTAGTGTTTTGATTATTGTAGCATTAGTTTTTACCATATTTCTTAGGTCATAAATCATGATCATCAGTTTAAACTTTTTTCTTACTTCTTGCAAATACATTTATTTTTCAGAAAAGAATGTCTCTATATATTCTTATGGTTTTGGTTGAATTCTTTGAGACAAATGATTTTTTATTGGATTAAACGAATACGACTTAGGGTTGTTCATTCCAATGGTAATTCATTCAACCAATACAACTTTAAATGGTTTTTTTTTTTTTTTTTTGACAACTTTGTGAACTCCAATTTTTGGCCTTAAACTAATTAGGGTTGGAGAGAAGTGTCAAAATGATCATACTTGGAAAAGAATAATCAGAGAAAAATAACTTAATGACAAGGTGAATGGACATTGTTCCTATAATACTCGGTAACCATATCATTGGAATATAGGCACAGCACACAGACTCCCACAACATAAGAAATCCCCAAAATCTTTTCACTTTGCTTTCCAAAAGAATTTCAAGCTTTTTTTAAAACCTTTTCCTTTTTCACACTCCATTGCTTTGCCTTTCTCACTCACCTCTCTCTTTTTTTCTTATGCATGTACACACAAATCCGTTTAATTTACTAATTCAAATTTTTATTCTGATTTAAATTTTTAATTTAAATTGAGATATAATTTTATATTAAAAAATTTTATTATAATAAAAAAATTAAATATAATTATTTTTTTAAAAATTTTATTATAACAAAACTTAAATTTTAAATTTAAATTAATAAAATAAACAAGTTAGAAATTTCCTTTCTTTTCTTTTTTACTTCTATTCTAGTAAACTTCTTTTTCTTTTTGATAAGGTGTTAAAGAGACAATTACGCAACTTCTTTTCCCTCTTTTAAAAGTCATTGACTTACCGTTTTGACAGGACACTTTCCCTTTTGTTACTAGTTCACTTCAGGGTTATAAAAATAAAAAAATAATAATAAAAAAATCTTACAGAAATGGACAGCACATAAAAAAGCTCCAAATTTCAGGTGTTTCACGTAAACTAGAGTCCGTTCACTTCGCTGATTCGAATTTTTAATTCGAATTGAGATTTAATTTTATGTGAGAACTTTTTACTGTAACAAAAAAGTTAGATGTGATTGTTTATGAGAACTTTTTACTGAAGAAAACTCGAATTCTAAACTCGAATAAGCGAAATGAACGAGGCCTAGGAATACCCAATACCCATCAACCAATGTTCTCTCATCATGTCCATTACAAAAACCACCTGCCACTCTGCTCAACTCTCAGGCCCAAAATGGAGCCAAACATTTACAGAAACTCCATTGACCATCTCAAAAGAGACGAATCATCGTTATTGCTTCCAAATCCAAATCCACAATTGTCAGTAACTTCTATATACTAAACAGTCCGGCATGTAAAATATTCAACCTGCTCAAACATACCAATAACAGACTTCTAACCCGTTCAGTTCATAGATTTAAATAAATACTATTACTAGCGAATTGGTTTCAATTCTAGTTCGAACTTACAAAACAAGCGCGCCATACCATTCACATACTCTATGTTACTTCTAAATTTGCACTAATTTTATGTCAACAAGTGGTAATTCTGGTGAATTTTAAGCTTAGGAAACAAAGATATGGTCATTAAAGACTGAAATCTAGTTAATATTAAGCACTGCACAATATACGCACAGAAATACTGAGAAAAGAAAAGAAATGGAAGGAATGAGAGAATTGGAATATAACATTACACTAACTGAATGATTGAACGTAAACAGAGAATTAAGTACAGAACCATATGGGAATCAGACACATGCAGAAAGCTCAAATCCGATCCCCTTTCTTTTCGTTTTCCCCCTAAACCCTAAAAATTAAACAAAAAAAAGAAGCTATTTATCATCATCGAAAGAGGAAAAATCTGAAGATGAACCGTCCTTCCTTCCTGCGTTTCTTCAGTTCCAAGCAATGGGCTCCTTCCTCTTCTTTCTACTCATCATCATCATCATCCTATTTTTTTTTAAATCACAATTGAGAAATAAGATTTACGCTAATTAATGAAGAAATTAACTAATTTAACATAAAGTCAATGCAAAGTCAACGAACGAACCTCTCCGCTCTCGTCCTCGTCTTCATCATCATCATTCACCTCTGACTTTGACTTGTCAGACTCCTCTTCGTCCGCTCCATTCCCTCCCTCAGCCTAATTTTTTGTTTTTGGTCAACGCGCACCACAAAATCACACAAAATTTTCATCCAAGAACTACAAATTCAAATCCATAAAAATTACAGGAAAACAAGAAATTACCAGTCGCTTGTTGTAAGCGAGCATGTTCTTGTTGTATTCGGACTTCCTTTTCTCTGCTTTCGCTACAAATGGAGCTTTCTCCTGAAATTTGTTACCAACAAATTTAAAATAATGAAATTACGAGCTAGTTAACAAAAAAAAATATATAGAAAAAAATGAAATAAAAATTTAAAAAAAAATCTGAAACTCACAGCGTCTGACAACGATTTCCATTTGTCACCGCCAGCTTTACCGACCTGAATCGATTTTCAGATTTCAGAAAGAAGATTTAACAAACATAATTAACTATTGCTCGCTCATAATAAATACACTTGAGATCCGAGAGGATGATGATCAGATTTGCTTACAGCGGCCACGGATTTGTTGTTTGGATGCTCCTTCTTGTACTTTTCTCTGAACTCCTCCCTATTTTCAACAACAAAAAATACGATCAGAACATAAAATTCTGCATTAAAAAAAGATAAGAGAGAGAAACGGATCTGAGAAGAAACAAAAAAAAGTAACAAAAGAAATCGAACATGAAAACGAAGAAGGCACTGGCAGGCCTCTTAGGCTTGTTCGGATCCTTTCCAGCGTTCTTGGCCGCCTTCTTACCGGCTCCTCCAGCCTTCGTCTTCAGCCTAAAAAATTGCCAAAAAAAAAAAAAAAACAAATCGAAATATCAAAAACTCAGAGACTACAGATCTTAACGGAACGATTTGCAGAAAACAATTAAAAACAGAAAATGAAGAAGAAAACTGAAAACTCACTTGGTATCAGTCCTCCTGGGAGCAACCTTGGACTTACCGCCTTTCATGGCGAAACCTGCAGAGAAAACGTCGAAAACCGGTGAGAATCGGTCGAAAAGCGGCGAAAATGGAAGAGAATAGGACCGAGTCAGCGCCGAGTTACCTTAGGGTTAGCGAGATAAGGAAGAAGAAGATAGAGAGAGAAACAGAAGGAGAGAGAAAGTAGAAGGAAGAGATATGCTTTGTTTCTTTGGTGTGGTGCTTGTGTGTATATGTTGTGTTGTGAGTGTGGGAAAGGAAGGAAAGGGATAAGAAAGGCAAAGGACCTTCCGAAAAAAATAATAAAACGAAAGGGGCCTATTTTTAGAACCCGAATTGAATTTCTGGGTTTAGGCGGGATTTCAAACGCAATAAAACAAAAATAAATATCCTCTTGCCACGTCAACGATCCGCGAGCTTTGATTCTATTGGCTCTCTCTTCTTTCTTTTATACCTCTTTTGTGTTTCCTTGTGTGTTTCTCTCTTCTCTTCTCTCCCTCACTGGCGGGAACAGTTCAAGATCGCTGCCACGTGGACTTTCCGGTACGAACAGTTTAGTATGACTTTGGGGGTGAAAGTACGAAAATGGGGCTTGCGTTTGTGCGGAGTCGGTAGTTGGGAGCCCTTTATCGAAACGAAAAACACGCTTGCTGATGCACTTGGTGACGGATATTATTGAGTCCGGGGTATGTTTGTAAATTTATCTAGCCAGATATTTTTGCAGTGAATTGCGTTTGGACTGTTACCGAATTTTTTAGATTTCTTTTTTCTTTTTATACGTTGAAATGATTAAAAATTGATGAAAATGAAAATCGTTATTACAGGCAGACAAATATTTTAATGGAGAATATTAACAGACGGCAATTTGCTGTGAGCTACTCAAAATTGATGAGTTGTCAATTTTTAGTACTACGGGGATTTAAATTTTAAATTTAAATTTTATTATAATAACAAATTTTAAAAAATATACGTATTTAATTTTTTTATTATAATAAAAATTTATTATATAAAATTATATTTTAATTTAAATTAAAAATTTAAATTAGTGAATCAAATAGATATTATGTTGTTACTTAATAAAAAAAAAGTCTTCAAATTCTTTAAAAAAAATTCAAATTATTTCTTACACTGATTGACGATTGTAGGTTTTCTTTGGCCTCGTTCATTTCGCTTATTCGAGTTTAGAATTCAAGTTTTGTTACAGTAAAAAGTACAGTAAAAAGCTCTCACATAAAATCAAATCTCAACTCGAATTAAAAACTCGAATCAGCGAAGTGAACGGGCCCTTTGTTCCTTTGCTCACAACCATCACCCTCCTTTGCCTTCTTCTAACTAATTGCGTGATTAAAAAATGATGTTTTGCTGATTTGAAGTGTCAAAATTGTAGTTCATAATAAGTTCGGTCCACAATTTCGTATCATTTTTTAGTTGTAGGAGAAAAAATGAGACGACATCAAACTATCATTAATTATTATTTTTAATCGAAAGTAATTTATTGCTAAGGTTATGGGCCCGTTTAGTTCGCTAATTTGAGTTTTTAATTCGAGTTAAGATGTGATGTTATGTGAGAGCTTTTTACTGTAGCAAAAAAAGTTAGATGTGACTGTTTCTGAGAGCTTTTTACTGTAGTAAAACTCAAATTCTAAACTCGAATCAGTGAAATGAACGGGGCCTATATTTATCATATGTCTAAAGAAATTATTAGGTTCTCTTTTTATTATTTTATAAAATTCTAAGATTGAATTGTTTTCAAAGGCTCGCATGATGAACTCAATCTTTTTTTTTTTTCTTTTTTGTTCTGTTTTTGTTTTTTTCCCCTTAAGATTGATGATTTGCATGTGCTTCTCTAAGATTTGCTCTGCACCAGGTAAGGGTATTCAATGACTTTTAATCGTCACTCTTGGTTGGTTTGGTGGTCGAATTGACCGTGTCGGTTTTTTAAATCGTGCACCGAAACTACCGGATAAAAGAGTGGTCGGTTCGGTTGACTGAACTTCGATTTTCGGTTGGTTTTCGATTTTTGTAATAAGAAAGGTAGCCATAAGTTAGCCATCATGTTACTAACATATTTAGTTGCATTTTTTGACCATAAAATGTGAAAAATAATAAAACTTTCATTCTATGCAAATTTGTAATAACAATAAATGAATACAAAGCACAACGTCAAAATTAATGATACTACAAACACAAAATATCCAAATTCAATGTATAAAATCCAAAGTACATACTGAAAGTCACAATTACGGGTTGTTATGTTATTATGATTTTTGTTTTGTGGGTTTTTGGTGATGGATGATTTGATTCATATAGGGTGAAGATACCTAATGGGTAACTGTGGATTTACAACACACTGACCTACTTGACATTTACAACGCAAAATGCCCCAAAATAGCAGAATCCATAATATGCTATGCCCCAATCAAGGTGTGTAAATGCAACAATTCATTATGAGTAGATTAGCAGCAGAGAAAAAAAAAAAAAACAAATGAAGAATGAAAATAAAATTTTAAAAAAAAACATTGAGAAAAAAAGATTTGGTCGGTTCAGTTTTTAACCGAACCTCTCAACCCAAAACTGAAACTGAACCGTCTAGGAAGTAGTTCGGTTGGTTAATCGAACTGACTATATTCGGTTCCACGTGGCACCGTTTTTTTTTTTTTAGTGATCAATTCTTCAGTCAGTGACGATCAGTTTCAGTTTTACAATTTTTTTATACAATCCTAGCACCGAGATCCTCGAACATTAATGTGAAAGAAGACTTTGATTATGGATCTACTCATATGGGCCGTATCTTTGAAGACTTTTTTGAAGAAAATTTTAAAATTTATCTTTAAAAATATATGAATATAAATTTTTATCTTTTATTTTTAATAAACATTCTTATATTAATATAATTATTTAATTAAAAAAAATAAAATTTTCACTCATGCACTTGAGTATTTGTTAAAATGAGTCATTAATAATTTGAGTTATGGGCCTTACCATGAAAAGAGGGCTTTCATTATACGTCTATGGACCATGTCTTTGTCCTACACTCCAGCTCTATTACGTCCTAAGAAAAATTACAGTTTTATCTTTTTAAATACACGACTTATTAAAAGTAGCAATTTTAAATGAAGGATCCCAAATGAGATCACAAGCTGCAAATCCTTAGTGCATCTTCATCTAGTGAGAAGAATTCCCCGTCATCTGCGACGAGAGATGCAGGGAAGGGCCATTATCAATGGGAGTGAGGGCGTGGAAGCGAGAGAAATGGAGTGTGACGGCGGCCACAGGATGTCGAGGTGTAGAGGCGAGGGTGGGGAGCAGATCTAGGTGGAATTCTGGGCGAAGGCTGCTGAGGTGTTCGGTGGAGGCTGGGTGAAGGCTCACGACGTGGGATGCTGGTGTTTGCTAATGGAAATGCTCAAACCTTTTATATCTTGTGTTGATCTGATGTTAGGATTTTCTAAAGTTAAGGGCTGAGATTAATGCTAATTAAATTAATGGCTGATATTTAATTGGGTATAAATTGATATTTTTAGAAATATAAGGATAGTATTATAATTATGAATCTTGAAATGAAGAGTGTGTGTTCTCTCTATTTTAGCTGTGGCGATGATATTTGGTAGAGAGATTCGTTTCTTGATTTGAATTATAATTTGTAATTTGTTACAATATTTTCTCATAAAAAATACGCATAAATTGAATATGTTTCTAATCACATGGTTCTAATTTATGAATTAAATGCCCAATCTTTTTTTTAACGTGTGATTTAAAACTGGCATTGTTCACTTTGCAGAGTTGAGTTTTTAATTTGAGCTGAGATGTGACATTTTTTGAGAGCTTTTTACTATAACAGAAAAAAGTTTAAATGTGATATTTTTTTAGAGCCCTGTTCATTTCGCTAATTCGAGTTTAGAATTCGAGTTTTGTTACAGTAAAAAGCTCTCACAAACAATCACATCTAACTTTTTACTACAGTTAAAAACTCTCACATAAAATTACATCTCAACTCGAATTAAAAATTCAAATCAACGAACTAAACGGTTGTAGAAACTTATAATTAAAAATTTAAATCGGTGAAATGAATGAGACCTAATAATGTAAAATTTATATCCCATCGATAAGAAAAAGTAAGTGCTCCCTACTATAGAATTCCTCATAAAAAATACGGACAATTCTATGATATGAGCGCTTCTTTTCCTTATTAGTAGAGTGAAATAATAAAGACCATTGGATTAAAAATTTTTGGTCTAAAATACTTTGTTACATAAAAACAAAAATAAAGACTAATACACATAATTAAATCTTTTAGGGTTTATTTTATAAATATTCTTTGAGATTTAACCTAAACTTTATTTTAATCTTTACTTTTTTAAACGTCGCACAATTAATTTTTTAGCGTGCGTTTAAAATAAGGATTCATGCTATAGTTTAAATTATGATTTGTGACTTGTTATAGTATTTTCTCTTATAAAAAAATACACATAAACTGAAAATGATTCTAAATCATGATTCTAAGGGGTTGTTCTTTTGTATTTTTGAGTTAGGCATTATTGAGTGAAGATCTTGAGTTGAGTTTAAGTTATAACTTGAGTTGAAGTTGTAACTTGAGTTTGTGTTTGATTGTGTACATTTGAGTTATAGTTTGAGATAATAATCTTTTTGAGTTTGTGTTTGAGTGAGTCAAAATTTGAATTTGTATTTAGATAATATTTTAATAAAAACTCAATGGTGATGGAAAATTTTAATAGGGTATATGAGTGAGGTTTTATTCGTCTTTTCGTTGTCAACGCATAGAAAAAAATTATCTCAATCAGAATTAAAACGAAAAAATTATAACATTATTAAGAATAGAAAAAATACTGTTCATTTTGAGTTTGATTTTCTAAACTCGAGTTGAAAGGAAAACTTAAACTCGAGTTTTAGTCCTAAACTCGAGTTCAAATTTAGTTTTACAAAAAACCATGAACTTAAATAAAATTATAACTTAAGTTTAAATTTCTTTTTAGTTTTATTATAAAAAAACAATCCCTAAATTTATAAACTAAATATCATTTTAATGTTTTATTCTATTTTAATTTCAGTATTTCTGTTAAATATTAATGTTTTGTTTAGTTATTAAATTTATACAATAATTTAAATCATAATTTATAATTTATTATAATATTTTTTTTATAAAAATATATATAAATTAAAATAATTTTAAATTATGATTTTGAATTTACGTATCAAACGTTAGTAAAGAATATCATGATTTTAAATATATGTATCAGAATATGTAAGAAATTATGAAAAAAAACCTTCCTTTCCCAACGCAAATTTGCGGACCCAATCCCTAATTTGCAAACCCATCTTTGATACCCCAACTTAATTTGCAGAGCCACCAGCCACCACCTCCCGGCGTCGCAAGCCAGTTTAACCCCACGGCATCCCGCACCCCGCACACCCAACTTCTCCCCTGTCTCCGACAGAAGCTCTCTCTTCCAACGGCGCCCGCACGAAGACGGCGTCATCTCGCCTATCCTCCGACTGCAGTCCTCCCCCACGACGGCGCCGGCATAATGGACTCCGTCACGGACTTCGTCAAGAGACCCACTGATTAATGGGAGGAAGAGCATGGGATTTATGTCGGTAGGTTTGATTTTCCGTTGATTGTGGCTCCGGGTTTCCACTTCTTCATCATCTTGTTTCTCGTTCATCAAAGAGACTAAATTCGCTGAAGATCTCGGATTACATACGTTTAAGAATACCCGGACTTCTTCAAAAACAGGTTTCTCCCTTGTCTTTTTTTTTTTGTTTTTTTGAAAAGGGAAATCTAGTTTATACTTTATGGTTATTACTAATATGATTATTGTTATCGTTAATATTTTCTGAATTTTGTGTAAGTTATTATTATGTCTACAATTTGCAGAGTTCATATTTGTCACGAGAATATAGAAGAGGTGTTTGGGGAAGAAGAAAATGAAGGAATTTTCGAGGAAACAATAGATTCGGAAACTGGAGCAAACAAAACCATAATCTCATTCACTTTTTTCTCTCTTGATTCCAAAATCACCCAGTTTAGGGATTTGGATTTGCTTGTTTCGAAATCAACCAGTTTAGGAATTTTGATAATTTGAAGGTTGGTTTCTGGGTTGTCTGAATTCTTTGGAATTGTTGATTGCAAGGAAAATTTGATAATTTGAAGGTTTCTGAGTTGTCTTAATTCATAAAATTTGATAATTTGATAATTTTTGCTTGAATTGTTGGTTTCTGGGTTGTTGAGATTCTGAGGAGTTTTGGATTGCGAGGAAAATTCATGATGTTAAGGTTGGTTTTTACTTTCTGGGCGTACTAAACTATTGTTCTTCATTCTCAAAAAAAAAAAAAAAAAAAAAAAAACAAAAAAACAAAACAAAACCTATTGTAGAACGATAGTTTTTATTTTATTTTATTTTAATATAGGATACAATTCGGTGTGAATGAGACTACGTAAACCTTCACTAAGATTTAATATGGATCGTTGGATTTTTCCCTACCGGTAGGGGAAAAAAGCTCCCCCTACAATAGACATGCCCAAAAAATATAATAGAAACAGGCCTAAATTGTAGGCTAAAACTTTGGGGCCTTAAGCCTGCCTTAGGGTTAAGCCGGCTCTGTTCTTTAGGAATGTTTTATGCCCATTCATGAATTAGAATCTATCAGAAAACATATTGCAGTGTTTTTTGCCAGAGGTCAATCAAAAAGAGGTTGGTGTAGTTTTGTAGAATCTGCATGTCATGGATCATTGGATATGAAGTGTCTGAGTTGGATAATATGTGTTACGTAGTTACATTTGTGGCTTGTTTCGTTCATATGTTTGAACAGAAATTCAAATGTGTTTAAATTTTTTTGCAAAAGAGGTTTGAACTTAGTAATTTTTTCAGTTCAACCCTATGAAACAAATGAGGGTTTGAACTTGTGCGGTTGTTAATCTCACTGCTCTGTCGCTGTGTATTTGGCTAAAGTTTGTCTTAGCTTTTGTAGCTTACCTGTTCATGAGAATAAAAAAGGAAGAGATGGACGTGTCGAGGATGATGTAGAGGATGCAGTGGTAACAATATGCTTCACTTTCTATATATTTTAGTTGGAAGTTATTTCTGAAAAGAACAATAATGTGGAATATTATAATGGTTTTATACTCTTGTAGGATAGAGTACTTCTAATGCTCTTGAAACATTGGGTTCCATAAACTAGGCTTATTGGTTTTTTAGCTGATAAACAAAGTGATGGAGACTGAAGTACCCAATGAACGTCAAGGAGGGATGCTGGGGATTAGGGAAAATGGCTTTCTGTTAATGCCCGTATCGCCAGAAGAGTTTGGTGAGGGTCTGCCTTATGCTCCTGAAAATTGGCCTAATCCCGGTGATACTTGGGGTTGGCGGGTCGGAAAAAGAGTTTCTCAATCTGGGAACTTTCTTGATAGGTACCTGTATCTTCCTAAGCATCTTCCCCGCTGTGATTCAGGGGGTAAGGGAGCTTTTGCTTTTGCAAGCAAGCTTTCAGTCGAACGCTATATCCAAACAACATTTCCTGGTGCAGATGTTGATGCATTTTTTGCATCATTCAGTTGGAAGATCCCTGCAAGAGGAAGATCATTAGCAAATGGTCAGCTGTAATTCCTTCCTTGCTATTTCACATGACTTTATAGACTCGTGCATCATTTTTATGTCATTGAGATATTTTTCTGTTTGATATTCTTTTCAATCTCCTTAAGAAAAAAAACTATTCATGTTACTGTTAACGTGAAACCATGAGATATCAACTATCTGTTACTTGCTAGAAGTTAGTACTATTTCCTCAAGGTAATTGCAGTAACTTGGAAATCTGAAGTAATTAATTGGATTTCTGGTGTCAAGTTTGGGAAATCTGTCAGTCTCTAAAGGCTTTCAGAGACTTATTATTTTCCAACTGTGATTACTTTCCATCTGTCACGATTCATGTGATTATCACAGTTGTAACTTTTGAATCATGCCCCTTTGCAAAGTAGTACGTATTGTTTAAACAATGTAAATAGTGCATGTTTATATGTGCAATGTAAAGGTAATTTGCTGTTAACATGCCTTAATTGTCTAAGTATGGTGTAATTTAATCCGAACAGGGAACAATATAATTAACCTATCAATTGAAGAGCGTCTAGAACAGTTTCTCTGTGATTCCAACTCTGATAATGGGGGTTGTAAGGCTGGAAATAAGATATGCAGCAGTCTAGCAGAGCAAGTGGAAAACTCTCCTTTGGGAGCAATGGTTTGTGACCTCTGCTGCAATGAACCTCGATTCTGTCGTGATTGTTGTTGCATTCTATGTTGCAAGACTGTGGATTATAGCCATGGAGGTTACAGTTACATTAGATGTGAAGAAATTGTTGAAGAGGGTGGTATATGTGCGCATATTGCTCATCTTAACTGTGCTCTGCGGTCTTATATGGCTGGGAAGGTAGGAGGAAGCATTGGGTTGGATGCTGAATACTATTGCCGGCGTTGTGATGCAAAGACAGATCTGGTACCACATGTTACCAGGCTCTTGCAGACATGTAAATCTATTGATTCTCGGCGTGACATTGAGAAAATTCTAAAAGTTGGTATCTCCATTTTGCGTGGTTCGGAGAGAACTGGAGCGAAGAGGTTGTTCAACCGTATTGAATTGGCCATTAGAAAGGTAAATATGATCTTTTTCAGTTACATATCAAAAGAGTATCTTTCTTGCTTTAGCAGCTATTCTTGGCCCTTGCATGGTTTTTATTTTTATTTATTTATTTTTATAATTAAAGTTTTTTGCATCGTTATTAATTGTTTTCATCAGCTTAATTGTGGAACTTGTCTTGAAGATATTTGGAAGGTGGAAGACGATTTCTTAGCTTATTCCACAGGTAAATCTCCCAAACTCCTGTACATTTCCATTAAAAAAAATGTCTATACAAGAAAAGGAGCCTATCTCATTCCCATATAATATATTGGAATAATCACTGTGTTTCAATATGGCATGAGAATATGGTTTATTTACTTTCTGCTTGAAGGTTTCTGTGCAAGAATATGGTTATGTAAGAACTAATATCCAATAAAGTGCCTCTAGAAAAATTCAGTCCGAATGTTGATGTTTCTTACACTATTGATAAACGTACCCATACCTACACCTCTAGCGCTCCACTGACCTTTCTCTGAACCTAAGATCGTGGACATAGGATTACCCAATATCTTTTTTTTTTTAAAAAAAAAAAAAAAGGAAACAAACAAAAAGAACCTTTGTTGATAATCAATAAAACAGAAAACGAAAAACAATGTCAGAAATATTGAAATAAAGAGCGTAAAAAAAAAAAAAATCTAAAAACTAAACTAAAATACGAAATACAACAGTCAAAAACCTACATTAAGGCCACCACTGCATCGTCTGCTTCGATACCAGAATGTCTTCCCAACTTCACATAATTAATGATAATGGAAAGCCTTTAAAAGTGTCTGTTGTCGGATTGCAGTGTTAATATTATTTTTGTGAAACTCACTCTGGGCAATGGACTTTGTGATCGTATTCAGATATCATTGGTGATGAAAATGCTGCAATGGTAAACCACCTAGAACCTATGGATGTTCTAACGGACTCACCGAATGTGCCTGTATCTTTCGATTGGCAAACTGAGTCTTGCAAGCTGGAAGAAGAGGTTGATCAGGTTCTGCAGGCACTGAGAAAGTCGCAAGAGATTGAATACAAATTGGCTGAAGAGAGACTTTATGCCCAGAAGGACTATCTTGCTAGTCTGTATCAGCAACTTGACATTGAGAGATCGGAATTGACCCGTCACATAACATCAACTAACCAAGGTGGCTTGCTGAGTGCTGTCTTGAACAGAGTGGATCAGATAAAACGGGAACTCGCAAAATTCAAGGTTATGAAAAAGGTTGCCAGCGGATTTGGAAAGACTGATCGAGGAATCCTGGAGGAGCACTTTGATTTAGAAATTAAGGGGGTGAAGTGAATCCTTATGTGCTTTTGCAATTGCGAATTTTGGATTCATCAGTTCGTCAAACTTTGGCCTTGAACCATCATCTTCAGTTTTTTAATCAAAACACCCGTGTAAATTTCAAAATTTGTCCGCCTGCCCTTGTCCGAGCTCTTATGTGTTAGCACAAGCATTGAACAAACATCGTTGGTCTGCTCGCGAATGGTGATACGCCGTGACGTGCGAAACTGATGGGTGAAATCAGGTGATGGCTTCTGTGTTTTCCTCTGCTGAGCAGAGTGATCGGATGTCACGACTACTAGGTTGTCAGAGTAAGGTTTGAAGTGGGGTTGAGAAACACTTGCAAGGGACCTTTCAAACGCCTTTTTTTTAAGTGTGCAGCTGACCCAGAGTGGGGGTTTGTATCTGCTGAGCTTGGCTCACCAATTTTGTCTTCGTTTTCTATGAATTAGATTAGCCCTTGCATTTCTCAACTCAAAAGGAAACTCTTTTGTGGTAGTAAATGTGGTAGTGAATGAGCGTGAGAGAGACCAGGCCAACATTTGGTTTCCACATTGTCTACTCTGAAAAGAGATGGATGAATCTCGTGTGTCGCTTCCAATTTCTTCTTGAGAATTGTCGCAAATGAATTCAACTCCAACCTTCAATTCTCTCTCTCTCTCTCTCTCTCTCTCTCTCTCTTTTTGATTCATAATTTGGGTCATCCAAGTATTTTATCATATTTTTTCACGTATGAAATTGAGCTGTGTGTCCCACTTGCATGGAATCGCGCCATCGAATCGCCATTTTTGCTTTGGTATTCTTTATCTTCCATGCCTAATTCTGCCTCCTCCCTCCCACACCACACGCCTAAAGCCTAAGGGGACATTAGAAGTTTTTTTTTTTTTTTTGGGTAGAATAAAAATATCAACTAAAGCCTAGGTGGATTTTCAAGTGATGGTTGGACTAGCCCTAGGGGCGTCCTCTTATAAGTAAGTTGTCTGAATTGCACTTCTTCTATAAGAACCCGCTCGCTAAAATGACATATTTTCTTTTTAAAATTTGAGAGTGAAGACATTCGAACTCTACATTTCTGGTGGAATTTTTACCAAATTATCTCCATACTAAGTAATGCGTTTATTATTATTATTATTATTATTATTATTATTATTATTATTTTTATTATTTTGCCATTCAAATAAAAGAAAATATAAAAAAGAGAGAAAGAGGACGAGATAAAGTGGCCAAAATACAAGGAGTAAAACGTGAGAACTCATAACCAAAATAAAAAAAATTATAATAATGACAATAAAAAGAGTGATCTGAACAGAAAGGAGAAAGTTCCAAAATCTGGTAAGTCCAACCGTCTCAACTGTCCGATGGCATTAGACGAGGCGGTCCATCTAACTTCTTCTTTTTTGCTTTTCCATAAAAAAAAAAGTACCAACACAAAACATAAAAAGAAAAAAAAAAAAAAAAATAATTCAACTCTCCTCCCTCTCTCACCGCCACTTCTCAACCATGCGTCCACGGTGGTTGTATGGTTTTCGTGAATCTTATTATAACATTATTATATCATTATATTTCCCATTTGACATAAATACCACTACCAATCATCATTTAGATATACAATATATTCTTATGTTGGAAGAGACATGGTAGGTTTGCATTTACTACCGAATTTTAATCCATGAGATTACAACAATTTGTCATTTCCGATTACTTGATAATTTCCAAAAGCACAATCCCGCTTTTTATAGAAATAATCCATCTTTCTTAAAGTATGCACATCTAATGAACTTTAAAAACATAACAATGGTCTTAAAATTGCATTTCCTGTGGCATGATACTAAAATGTAACTTTCAGATTGATCAGGGGCTTTTTGGTCAATGCCAGGAATCCAGAGGCAGGAGCGGTAGTTTGCATGGAGTAAATAGCTAGATGACAAATTCAACTCTCTGAAGTCCCTTTGAACCGTTTTGCTTTATTCTATTTATTATTATTTCTTTAAATTGAGCACAAAAGATATATTTCGTATTGGCTAAATGACCCATTTGCTCTTTTTTGCTTATTCAATTTAATGTTTTTATTTCCTAGTGGGGAAAAAAAAAAAGAGAACATACCAAGATATGGCCATTAAGGAATTGCATTGCATATTGATATAGTGGTTATATGCATTATTGCATTACCAAATTATTCATTTTCAGTTGCTTAACAGTTTAACGGATTTTTCCAAAGCCAAATCTTATCTCCCTTTATTCACAATTTTTTTTTTTTTTTTTGAATTTACTAACTTTTTAGCTTTAAAAGGATTATTAGTATATAAAAAGCAAAACAAGAGGAAAAAGTAACCAAGAATCTTCTTCTTCCCCAATGTTATTCCAATAAGAAAAAGGATAGGAAGAAAAAAAAAAAAGAGAGAGAGAGAGAAAGAGAGAGAGATATAAAGGAAAGAAAACCAACAAAAGGTTGGCGGAAGTGTAGGAAGTGAAACTGAAACACAACACAACACAACACAACCCAACCAAACAAACATCATGCAAACCTCTGTTATTCCAAAATGTTTGGTTTGTATGTTTTTCATATTTTTCACTCCATTTCTTCTCTCTTAGTTTTTGCCTTTCTCTCTAAAATTAAAAATTTTCATGGATTCTACTTCTAAGACTAAAACCCATTTCTTAACATCTCTCTTAATCTTCAACAACACCATCAACCGAGGTACAAACAATCCTCTCTTCAATTTTTCTCTTATCTTTTTTTTTTTTTTTTTTCATCAACAAAATGTTTTGATTTTTGGATGTTTTTCTTTCTTTAATTGCAGAGTTGATGAGAAGCTTGCATGTGTACCGATTGATGAACGGGAAGGAAAGTGAAGTGGAGAGAGAGAGAGAGTTTGTGTTCTCGGCAAATGGGCCCTACGTGGAAATGGCTGTGGACCCACTTCTCAGATTACTCAAGTTTAACAATCCTACTGCTTCTGAGGTGTTTGAAGGTTTTGTCAATGGCTTGTGGATCTGCATTTTTGCCTTTCATGCCCATCCTCACCATCTCTCTTCCAATATTCCATCCATGCTTTCTCTCTCTAGGTAACCCCACTTTTTAATTTGAGCTTTTTTTAACCAATATAACATATTAGTTTACCAAGTAGCCTTAAGTCATTTGGTGATGCAAAGTCTCTTGTTTTACTTGATCATAACTTCTGAAGATTTATTTCTTTATTTTTTTGGTGGTTCCTCTAATTGATGCTTCTAATGAAATGATTTTTGATAATCTTGAGGCTTTATCTTAATTTGACATTTACCCATTTGCTATGTTATAATCTATTTTACTATCTTAAACCATTTAGTGAGTTGTGATTCAAATAAGTCTCTTTTTTGTTTAATCAGAACTTGTGACCATTTTGCTTTTTTGGTTTGGAATTAGACTCCCTTGTATGATGACGCCTTTGAATAAAAATCACTTGGTATTTTAGAGACAGTCTTTGTTGGAGAGATATAGGAAAAAGTGAAAATTTCTTAATCATAGGCACTTATAATACCTAGGCCTCTATCTAAGGCTGGATTTTATAGAATTTTTGGATGTGATATCATGGAAACAGAGGATTTTGACTCAACTAACGAGGGACATCCAAAAGGTTTTATGTCATAGGTTTTTTTCCTGACGAGTTCTAACCTGGTCTGCTCTCAACCAAGTCTAACGACTAACCACAGACAGTGACAATCCTATCAATAATTTTATTATTATTATTTTTTATTTTTTTAAGATTCCTGGATAGTATTACCGGATAACGCTTCGAATCCTTGAATTTCCATCTCGCACCACCGAGTGTTGTAGCCTAGTGGTAAAGGGTTATTATGGTTGGGTTTGGGTGGCCATCTTTGAGGGTCTTAAATGTGAAGGCTTGTCGTGCCAACTTAGTACTTGATTTTGGTGGGTGGGGCTGGCTTGGGGATACTAAGTACTAACTGAGCTGCTTGTTGTTAGGGCAGCTTTACAACATTCCTTTGGAAAACAAAACGAAGAATTTATTTTGTCCGAAATGAGATAAACTTTATGTTTTCTATTGCTAATGATTCCTTTTATCTTTTTCGTTTTTAATCATCCAGAAATCCCAAGCTGAAGTCAATCCCATCACTGGCCAATGATCTTCAAATGATTTTCCGATTGAATTCCATATCAGATGACAAAGAGCCTTCTCAAGTTTTACCCCAGGGAACATGTCGAAGGAACAATGAAATTCACCATCAAATAAGGAGAAATTTTCCTGTCCTTGATCAAGATCTCAATTGCCTTCCTTATCCAGTTACAAAGTCTGATTTGTCGGATGATCAACAAATAGAGCAAAGTTCATCAGGTTCCTTTTTTTTTTTATTGCTATCTATTGTCACCTTTTGTTGCAAATTGGGGAAGGTGAGATATGTCTCATCTCCAAATGTTGCCAAGGAAAGAAGATTTTTACGAACAATCACAATGTCCGCAAATTCTGAAGTTTTAATATTTCTATGTTTAAAGCTTCGGTGTGGATTTTCCCCATAATCAACAGACTTACTTATAAATGTGAAACCTAAAAGTTTGATGTATTTCTTACAATCCTAACTATTGTTAATTAATCTTTTCAGCTATTTTCTGATTTTGATTTGTATGCAACTCATTATCTAGACGCCAAAAAGATTCCATACGAATATGGTACTAAAGAAATAACTTTTGTCCTTTGGAAAGAATTTCTCATAGTTCTACTATGGTTTTTCATTTTTTCATTTGGATATTAGAGTTGTGGCACGATATTTTGTATCTCACAGGAAGAAGGTTGCAGCGGCAGGTATAGTGGAGAAGAAGAAAAAGAGGGCAGCCAGCAAAGATATAGCAAGAATCGCTTTATCAGATCTGGCCAAGTATTTCGATCTCCCTATTGCAGAAGCTTCAAAAAATTTGAAAGTTGGACTTACAGTCCTCAAGAAGAAGTGCAGAGAATTTGGCATCCCTCGTTGGCCCCATAGAAAGATCAAATCCCTCGACGGTCTCATTCGTGATCTTCAGGTCTTTCCTCTCATTTCTATTGCTTAGCACATTTTATTTTGTCACAAATGTTTATAACATCCAATTACTATAGAAATAAGGCTTTGGCTCTGCGCCTTTTTGGGGCCACAGAACTTACCAGTAAGTGCACTTGTTGGAGGAAACCGAGAATAGCACATTGACACTCTGGCAACAATAGACATGGATGAATCCATATTACATTTGTGAAAAGGAATTCTTTTTTTTTTATTATTTGTTAGATTTGCATGATCATCAAGAATAATTTTATCACAAACGCAAATGCATCAAAATACTGTAGGTTCTGTGAAAATGAATCTACTGTTTTGTTCCGTCGTTTTTTCTTTACTCCTAACAAGATGTTATATTTTAGTTTCATAATGTGTTTGCATGAATAGGAGGAGAGGAAGTGCCAGCAGCAAGGGAACAAGGCTGCAGAGATAGCAGTGGCGAAGAGGCAAAGGATGTTGGAGAGTGAAAAGGAAAGCATAGAGAGGAAACCCTTCTTGGAGATGAAATCCGAGACCAAGAGGTTCAGACAAGATATTTTCAAGAGAAGGCACAGATCCAGAGTCCTTAGGACTCAGGCCCTTTCAATCTCTAGCACTTAGGAACTTTTTATAATTAAAAGAAAAAAAAAATTCAACCTTGTTTAATGATGTTAAGAGTTGCCAACTTTCCATCATCTCAACCACATATCTTTTGAGCCTACTGTTCCTATTAAAAATATTCAAATGTAACGACGTTTGACTAGTGGATTCGTGTCATGATTCGAATCATATTTCGTGATTCGTTATAATATTTTCTCTCATAAAAAATACACATAAACCGATAACGATTATAAATTATAATTCTGAATTTATAAACCAAACGTCTATAAAGATAAGCCGATTCAGTGCAGCACCGGTAGGCAGTAAGGTATTTTTCACACCCCACCAAAGTATTCTCCTAACTCACTAAGAAAAGACCTAAAAAACTTTTCAAAGGTTACCACAGGGATTTGAAGTTTCAAGGCAATGGACGTGTCATTGGACTTGCAATGTAAAAGCTGAGAATGTTTTTCGGCTTCAGAATTCATATCAAGCTAATCCTAGTGTACGTTTAACATGCATTCACCCTCTCATGACGATAATTTAAAGTGCATTTTGTTTGTTGGATTGTTGTGCTCTTTTGGGCTTTCCACAAAAGTCAAAAAGAATATGAACACTTGGATTGATTATAATTTATAATTGGCAAGACAAAAGCAATAGTCCTGTTTTTGTATTTCTTTTTGGCTGCTTTTTAGTTGACCCTTTTTGGTAGTCTGGTCAACTTCATACACGGGATATCCACCACCTTCTTATAATTCGTGTTTAAGGTCAACTTCTGGTCAGTGCCTCTCCTCAACCTTGATTGAACCTCAGTGCAAAGGGTAGAGTTATATATGTATAATGTATATGTATATATTTTTCAAAATTTTCCCCCTTATGATTAAGTTAAAAGTGTGAATTTCGATGTTCAACCTTGTATTATTAAGACTTACAAAAGTTTTCATTCATATTGTCAATCCTTTTTTCCTTAAACTTCTTAAGGGAGAATCTTGTAATTTTCCCTTTATTTTCTCGGATTCTTTTGAGCAAACACGATTTTCGGCCATTCATTAAGGGTAATGCAACGTTGTTAAAAATGTGTTAACCATAATGGGGGATTTTGATTGATTTCCTTTGAAAGTCTAAAAGACAAGTGTAAATGGAAGCAGAATGTTGGCTATATTTGACTCCTTTTAGAAGTATGCTTTTATGGAAGACAAGTCCTAATTGATTGTTATTTTCTTATTTATTTATTTATTTATTATTATTTTGGGTGTTTACTAGGCATAATAGACTAATCTCATTTGATATCCTTCCCTTTCAAGATTACATGTTGAATTTTCAATAACTTGGATTTGCTTTTTAAAGACCACAAAAGATTAGGTTCCTAAGCACAGGAAAAAAGCACATCTTAAGCAACTTTATTCAATTTAAATATATATATATATATATATATATATATGTTATCCTAGAAAAGTCTGAATAAAATGTGATGTTACTAATTAAAACTTCTCCCAAGTCACAAGTTACCAATACAAAATTACTTCTATCTGTTTGGTTTCTCACCACCAAACAAAACAAAAGGGAAAAAGAATTAGATTAACACTTGGATTATCACCACCAAACAAAAAGAGAAAAACATTAACGTACTTTCTGCCCTTCAATAATTTAGACACAAGAAAAACAGACGATCAAATGATAAAATGTAAACACAAGAAATCTATAGATATAATATCCATTTCCTTTATAAAGCGTTCTTCATGAAGGAAATTCTTAAGAAAAAAGAAAAATTGAAGAGAGTTAATATTGCTTATGCAATCTCATTTTCTGGTTTTGATCAAACTTCATAACTCAGTGCAAATGCAAGTAAAGAAAGCTAAAAGCTGCAGGTAATTTCAAGAGACCATAATTTTATTTTATTTTTTGACTTGGTGTGGAAAGATTCCAAATGTAGATTTCAATATAAGAAGAAGTGAGTGTGGATTTATTATCAGACTATAATTGAAACCGAGTAAAATAGCATAGAATTTCTTTTGGTTCCACTATTGTACTTTATTGAAATACTCCTCTCTAAAGTCCCTTTCGATTGCATATCACATTTTCCATTTTAGTATCCATACAGCACTACTTGATTCAAAAGTATATTTTGCTCTTTCCTTCCCTCTTGGTTTTTCTGAGAATTTCACCAAAGGAGCTCTTCTTTTTATTGTTCTGGCTAGGAATTATTGCACCACCGTTCATTCTTTTTGTTTTTGAAGTTTGCAAAGTGTTCCAAATGTAAAATGTGTCTAGTTTATATTGATACCGAGATTTCATCTTGTGTTAGAGATCCGGTTCAATCCCGTCAAATTTAATAAGGCCACCTTTTAAAGAAAGTCGACAAATATATCTCGTATTATTGCCAGGAGGAAAATTCTCAATATTACTTTTAGAAAATAAAATACAATCATAATTATACAAGTGACAATAAAATATGTTAAATTTTCTATTATATAATAATAAAAATGACAATAAATACATGATATGAAAAGAGCAATATACTTCCAAACTTAAAACTTTATAACAATATATAATAGAGCGACCCAGAGGACCCTCAACCAGATAGAACAACTCCATAATTATTGAGCAGGAATATTTTCTTGAGAGTTATTATTCTTAAAAAAGAAGGAAAAAAAAAAAAATCTAAGCTTGAGAATTTTGATGATATGGGATTTGAAGGTTGAGTCAATGAAATGAAGTTCAACAAACCAAACCCCGGGGCATTGACTTTTTTATGTTAATTTGAAAGGGAAAACTGTCAATTGCCAAGTGAACAACAAAGCATTCACTTAAAAAAAAAAAAAAAAAAAAAAAAAAAACAAAAAGAAAGACTCATTGATTATTATTAAAAATATTTTGAGAAAAAAAAAGAGTAAAAACATAGATAAATTGGAAGGTGGAAATAAAACATGGTACAGGACAAGAAGTAAAGAAACCACAAAGTGGGTTTCATGGTAACTGCAAAGAAAAACAGAATAGAACAATAGATATGCCCCTACAAACCAACATGCCATACAATTCTTTTATATAAATCACAACCCACTTTTTCTTTCCATTTCTCTCCCTCCTCATCATCTATCCACTGCTTCCCTTTTACCATTTTTGGTCCTTTAATATATATATTTTTCTCGTGCTTTCCTCAGGACCAAACAAAAACTCCAACAACTTATGTTCCAGTTCATCACATAAAACTTCCAAGAAGAAATAGGTTGAAAATTTAGTTAAATTACTATCTAGTACGTCATGGGTCTCTGCTTTGGAACTCCTGCTGCTAATGATCCCAGGCCTCTCTCCATCGCAACACCCACTAGTCCAGGTACAGCTATTCAACAACCCACAAAAATTGCAATTTCTCAACCGGGTCTTCTTTATTTCCACCATATTTTCTGTTTTTGACGATGAATCTCAACTGGGTTTCTCTCTGTTTCCAAATTCAATGCGTACTCAATTACTGTTTTGCTCTTTTTTTGTTTTCTTGTTTTTACTAATTATTGTTTGGGAAGCAAGAAAGTAGTAGGAGGGAGAGAGAGAGAGAGAGAGAATCTCTAGTTTATAGAGGGGGAGAAAGAAATGATGAAGATGAGTTCTTCAAATATATTATGAAAACCTTAGATTAATTAGTTACAAAATTTAGTACAATACAACTAATATTAAGGACAGAGTCTTAATAACCGTTATAACAAATACCCCCTCGGTCAAGTCTATAAATAGTTAGATTATCAATGATTATTTGAGATTTTTTTTTTTGGGCATTGGTTAGGAACGTCAAGTAATCATAGCAAGAACACTGTTGGGTTGTCGGGGACGAGCAGCAGCGCGGAGAAGAGCCAGTTTTCGGAGGCGGCGAGTGCGAGTGGGGGCATGGAGGAGAGTCGGCACCCGAACGGGCAGTTCTTGGACACACCTAACTTGAGGGTGTTCACTTTCTCGGAGTTGAAGGCCGCCACAAAGAATTTCAAGTCGGACTCGGTGCTCGGCGAGGGCGGCTTCGGGAAAGTCTTCAAGGGCTGGGTGGATGAGAAGACTCTGAACCCTTCCAAGGCTGGGACTGGCATGATGGTTGCTATTAAGAAGTTGAACTCCGAAAGCATGCAAGGTTTTCAGGAGTGGCAGGTACTTCTTTTTTTTTTGTTTTTTTGAATTACTTCTGCTCTGGTAGTTAATTTAGTTATTGTCCATGATGGATTATTATTGTACTAAGGCGTAATGATGTTTAAAAGTAACGTGACAATCAAAATATTAATGTCAACATACATGTGACAAGAGTTTGTGAGTTCTCAATTTGGGACAGTAAATGTAATATGAGACCAAAATATATAGTAAAAGTGAGTGTGGGTTTAGTCCTATACTAGACTTTGCAAACAAATATATATATATATTTTTTCTTTCGACTCCCCAAGTTTGTCTATACACTCATCAATTCATTTAAGCATTTAATTAGTAACTACTTCTCCTGTGCAAAGTAAAACAACTGTTTTTGGGGGCTTGTTGTATTAGGATAGCTTAAGCATGATTAACCTAGTTTACCAAACTCAGGATTTGTATTTGCCGTATTAATTGTTTTTAATTCGACTGCAGAATTTAGCAGATGAAGACAGGGGTCGCTCTTGCATGACATGTTACTTTGGGTATTAATATTGATTAAAGAATCTTTTTTTTTTTTTCAGTCTTTAACAGCGCATGAGTTGGTAGAGATATTGATTATGTCATTTAGTCCCACTATTTGTCTCATTTTAAGCCATGAAATGAACCCTAAGTTTGAAATAAAGAAATAATTATGACATATGATTTTTCTTTCCTTTGCCCATTACTTATTCCAAATCTAATTGTCAATTTGGGGCAGGGGCTTATAATGTCTTTTTCTTTTGATATATTTATAAATGCAGTCAGAAGTAAACTTTCTAGGAAGGCTTTCTCATCCAAACTTGGTAAAGCTATTAGGATATTGTTGGGAGGACAAAGAGTTGCTTCTTGTCTATGAGTTCATGCAGAAGGGAAGCTTGGAGAACCATCTTTTTAGAAGTGAGAACTCTTCGAATTTCACTTCAATATGAAATAATGAAAAACATATAATGTCTTTTCTCTTTTTTTTTTTTTTTTCATGAAGTAATTTTGTTAATCTAGGAATTTCCTTCTTATTGAGCAGGGCATCCTGCCATCGAGCCTCTTTCTTGGGACAGAAGGCTCCAAATATCCATAGGAGCAGCTCGAGGATTGGCTTTCCTGCACACTTCAGAGAAGAAAGTCATATACAGAGATTTCAAGGCCTCAAACATACTTCTTGATGGGGTATTGTTCTTCTCATGCCAACCCTTATATGCCATTTTTCATTCCATTATTATTCTCTATCACATATTGCAAAGAAGATATCAACATTGAAAAACAAAACAGTCTAACTGCTAATGAAGCATTATGCTTTATTTGATTGCTAAAGAAACATTAAAAAAGATATGAAAATTTTGGTATTCATCAAACTTATACTTGATTATTCAGAATTTGGAGCTCCCTTATTAGCTTCTAGTATGTGGTCACATATTCATCTTTTAGGTTAAATTGTTGGTATACTAAATTGCTACGTGTATGAAATTGATTGGCCTAATTCTTCCCAGCCTCTTTCTTGTGACTGCCTTGTGCAGAGCTACAATGCCAAGATTTCAGATTTTGGGCTAGCAAAACTGGGGCCATCTGGTGGAGACTCGCATGTGACGACGAGGATCATGGGCACCTATGGTTATGCAGCCCCTGAATACATTGCGACAGGTGACATTGAGATTTTTGCAAATACTAAATGGCATTGTCATTATTTTCGATTGATGAAATCAGATGATTCTTTGCTTGACATTATCAGTTGTTAATTCAACAGGTCATTTATACGTGAAGAGCGACGTGTATGGTTTTGGTGTTGTGATGCTTGAAATGCTAACAGGCTTACGAGCACTTGACACAAAACGCCCTAGCGGGCAGCAAAATCTTGTTGACTGGTCTAAACCGCATCTCTCTTCGAAAAGAAAGTTGAGTACCATTATGGATGTGAGGATGGAGGGTCAATACTCACCCAAGGCTGCATTCCAAGCAGCACAACTCGCCTTCAAATGCCTAGAACCGGAGCCTAAAAATCGCCCCTCAATGAAGGATGTTGTGGACACGTTGGAACGGATTGAAGCGATAAAAGGGAAACCAAAGCATTACAAGACTAGCTATAGACATTCCGCTGCTCAAAGCCCCCATGCTTAATAGCCTATGGTCAGACTCAGATCACAAAACAAGAAAATTATTAGACCTTTCAAGTTGTAATATGTAATTGAAACATTCATTGTTTTTTTTTTTTTTTTTTTTTTTTTTTTTTGCTGCTGCAATTGTTTGGATTCATCAAAATTTTTGCTGGGACAGTCCCAATTTGTTATGTATTGTCGTGTGATTATGTGTCAGATACTGCAGTTTTTCTGATGTAAACAAAACCAAAAAAAAAAAAAAAGGGCTGATGAAGGGTAGTTTTGACAAATTCTTAGCTATATATGTGTTGCGAAGCAGGAGAAATGGACATAATTCTACTTCCACAAATGATCTTTTCATTTCATGATTGACGAAGTTAACTAGTTACCACACTTGGTCTGTTTCCATTCAAACATGATGTCCAATTGAAAGGGATTCTTTGTTTTTGGGTAATGGATTAGAAGATTTAGTAGAAAGCAAAAGGTGTAATAGAAATCAGAAAAGGATGAGATATTAGTGCACTATATACTAGGCATAGCTAAAACATTGGAAGAAACCCACTAAAGTCCTAGTATTATTGTTATTTTATTTATATTAAATATAAGTGGCAACTAAAGTTTTTGGCTTTCTTTGAATGAAAGAAGAAACCACTGTGGTGGAGAACCGAAATAATATATATTTGAGGGTCAGTCAACCTCAAATGAGATGAGAGAGAAGTTCCCTCATCGTATCAGCTGCGAGATTTGGTCATGGGGAATCTCCTTGACCATCAACATTCAACTTAACAAATAATATATATGTGTGTGTGTGTATATATATATAAAAGGTCTCCAATCCGGTATGGCCAAAATTACCTATCCGGTCAGCACAATAAAGATAGCCGTCTCATTCATTTGGGACGGTCATGATTGGAAGTTCAATTAAACATTTTGTGGGGGTGGGGGCAGGAGCCACACAAGTCACTTGTCCTTATTTTTATCTAACAAAAGTTCAAAAGGTGTCAGTAAAGGTTATAAGCGGATATACTATTTTATTCATTAAAATATACTGGAAAATGAGAAGATGAAACGCATGTCGTTTGCAGGTTCAAATTGCGGTCTAAAGGTATTTTTTGTTTTAATTCCTTTTTCGTGCGTTCATTCCTATAGACGGAGTTCTCCAGCCCTCTTGGTTCAATAGATTCGTAATTTTGGAGAAACGTGGATTGTTTCTGTTTAGAAGCAATTTCAAATTTGTAAAACAATCCCTAGATTGCTTCTTTTAGCTATCCCACTCAATGTCCATGTACTTATCCTCTTAATTTTTCTACACCGCCCGACCCAAAAAACAAGTCTTTCTAAAGCTCATTTTATATACTTATTATGAGGCAAGGAGAAGGGAGTTAGGCAACCGAATAGAAAGAAAACAAGAGAGAAAGAGAGAGATGCGGCAAAAACAAGAGAGAGAATTAACAAGTACGAACCAATTAGAGAAAAGAAAAGAATTGAGAAGGGAGTTGTAACGGCAAACCAAATAGAAGCAAAGAAAAGAGAATCTGATAAAAGGAAATTGAAGAAGAAGAGAGTGGATTGAGGTAGGATATTGATTATATCCTTTCTTTAGCTGTTTTATTTTAAATATTGTTTTTGACTCATGAGATTCATGTGATGTTTCTACCTTTTTAAAGAAATTTGAATGTAATTTATATATATATATATATATATTATGCAGGAAAGGAAAAGAAGGGTTTTATTGTTCATGTTACAGTATCATGAAGTATCTTTCCTGTTTTACTATTTCTTATTTTTTCATTTAATTTTTTATTTCTATTATGTCCTTTTTAATGTGTAATTATTATTTTGTTTTTTATTTTATTTTCATTTATTTTAGTTTATTTTAACCGTTTTAGTCATTTGCACTCGCATCGAGTATTTTAGTTTACATATATATATATATATATATATATATATATATATATATCAAATTACTCTAAGTTCAGTTTTACGCGCCATAGAACCATCTTCAGTCTTTTGCCTCAAATCCCCTCAGAACCACTACCTCTCACTCTCTTCACCTCCTCTTATTCACCCATTCTCTGTAATTAATTTCTCTTGCTTTCTTCCTCACACTCACTGGTTCTTTGACGCGCCGCCGTCTTTTTCACACCAACCGGTTCTTTACTGCTGCCCTCGCCATCGTTCCTAGCCACGCTGACGCATCCAGTATATGTTTAGTTGTTTGAATATTCTTACATCACTAATGTGAGTCTCTTAATCTCTACATCGCTAATGTGAGTCTGTTTCCTGTTTAGCAACGAAAAGCCCCTGCATCTTCTTTTGTTTGGACTCTAAATGCATTACTTCAAAGAGCATTTGTTGATAAATGGAACCTTAAACTTTAATAACTTGCCGATATGCCAAAATATTATGCAGTGGGTTTATCAGAGGTCCAGGGGACTGTCCAAAGCCAATACTCTTTGCTTTTCTTTTAGTAACTGTCCAACCAAAATGCGAAGATCCGCTTAACAAACAAAGGCTATAACAGTTGACATGAATCAAAATCCTATCCTGCTCATCGTGAAGAACTGGTATATAAATTTTCTATTAGTTATATATTTTTTATTTACATTTTTTACTCTAATTGAAAATATTGCTACAAATGAATCTGGAGACTAATGATCAGTTTGTTGGTGACATTAAATTTCACCGGGTTATGTAGACTAATCACAAAACAAAACAATGGTGCAACCCTCAAATTGAACAAGATTACGTGAGTGGTCATTTTTAATTAATACACATGCACTTTTTGTAAATAAACAAGTTTTATGTGCAACATATTTTATTTGATATTATTATGTTAATAATGCAGTTTCCTTACCTTTAATTGCTTAGAAACAAATTTAACCCACATGCACTTAGAATATTACAAGTAATGGGTCACTCTTTCTGAATTGTTTATGCACATTGCTACTGTCTATTAGAGTAGATTCTTTCTCTTCTGTTTTTGTGATAGCTGGGCTGAGTTACCCCTGGACATCAACCAAGTCCAAAAACACATGGGTTCGTGGGCTGAGGCCCAAGAAGAAACAAACCTGTCTGGCACTCAAGAAGAAACGACTGAGTTGGTGACTTAAGGGTCGTTCTTGCTTACGTTGCCTTTGCCTTTTCACGTTATAACGTGATTAGTTAATGCTATTGTTTCATAACTACTTCTCTATTTGATGCCTTTTTGATTAACTCAATTGGGCTATGGCTCTTAATTATCCGTTCTATTCCCTTTTGCATACTTTGGCCTGATCGTGATGATCACTTTTTTGAGTATAAGATGACGTCTAGTAGGCTGTCGAATGACTCAGATTTTTGGACACGAATACACGTTTAGTTTCACTAGTCATTTTTTCACTATTCACTTGGTGTAGCTCTTGTCTGTTTGTGTTGCTGTAGGCCCCTGGGCCCTGTTTTCGCGTGTGAATGAAGATCACATTTAGCAAAAAAAAAAAAAAAGGGTTCACTCCACTAGAGTGGCAATAGACTTTTCATTTTATTTTATTTTTGTTCCCAAAAACAAAAGAAAATGGAATCAGATGGATTTAATATTTTTTGTACAAGTTTTTTTGTTTTTGTTTTCTTAATAGGATTATACACTACAATCTATATGTATTTTTATAATTACTGTCTAGTCTCAAACACTGCCTAAATAAAATGTTGGCTCTTAGAGATTTGCAGACCCAACAATCTTCAGAAATAAAATGTTTCCTCTAACAGAAGAAGACATTGTTCAAAGGGTTCAGAAGCCTCGTTCGGAATATATCCGAAAAAAGAGAGAAAATTCTGAAAGGAGCTTCTCGTTCTTGTGGTGCAAAGTGAGAATGACAAAGTAGTAGTGGAGTTGAAGAACAAACTTGCATCATATGAGAGTCAAATGAGTGCCTAAAAGAGCCATACTAGCATATTGGAGAATAAGCTTACTGCATGTACGTCATTTATTTAACAATTAACCTCTCAACTGAATGTGCAATTTCCTAGATGCTTTGCTCAATTTGATCCAAGAACCATCTTTCCTCTACCTTCGCCACCACAACACCCTTCACAAGATGATGATGAAGACAACGATGGTTATCGTCCCGTGATCTTGAGAGATCCATGTTATTAGACTTACAGTTTAAACCTTTAATTTAATGTATGAATTTATATTTTAGACTTCTACTTTTGGATATTGATAATATGCTTAAAACTATTATGTATGTTTTCTTTTTATTAGTTAATATGAGCTCTCAAATTTATGTTATTATTAATTTTGTTATTTATTAATTTTTATATTTTAAAAAATAATATAATTTAATAAATAAATTCAAAATAATAATGCAATATAAATTTATGTTAAAAAATAATTAAAAGTACGGTTTCTTCAAAAATGAAGAAGTTGCCGACGCATTAGGTGTAGGTAATTTTAATTTTGAGGATATTTACTAATGCTTTGATGGTGTGAGGAATTTTTATTTTTTGAAAACTTAACAACGATAGTAGTAAATTTCTTAAAAAATACGGAAGGAAACGACATTTTAAATAACTTCTGACGCTATTATGGCGTCATCAATTTCTAATCAACTTAGCGTATATTTAGGTACGCTAAATTAACGCCTTTAACGATGTTCTCGTGACGTTAAAAAATTAATTTACTAACGCCTTATAATACTTACCAAAGCAATTAATACGTCAAAAATCACATTTTTTTTCTAATAGTGTGTATTTAAAAGTAACTGCAGCATGTAAAATGTGTGCTTGGTTTAGGGACATGTTAATTTGAGCATGATAAAGTTAAGTTGAATAACCCGGATATTTTTAGTTTGAAGTAAGTATATGTAAATGTTAATTTGAGCATGATAAAGTTAAGTTGAATAACCCGGATATTTTTAGTTTGAAGTAAGTATATGTAATGTGGGGTGTTGTCTAGTTTCAGTTTGTGAATAGTTTTGGCCACAGATACAATGGTAACAACACGTCGGCAAGTATGAGGCAGAGAAGAGGGATGGTTCGCCTGTGTCCGGGACGAAGAAGGAACTACAAGTAGCTAGGAACGACATGGACTATGATTAAATTTGTTGATGCAGGTCATTATTCCACAAAAGAAAAAATATTCTTCATGACGCCTCCTGTCTCCGGCTTTATATCGTACTTTGATAGTGTCGTCTTCTTCAAATAGTAATGATTACGGGTCCTCTTAATTAAACACCTCTTTCATTGAATATGTTTTCTATTTAAACCATAGTCTTGTTTCAACAGGAGTTTCACTTATAAGATAATATTATATATAATTAGAGACGTTTGGTTTGGTTTGAGGATTTAAATTATGGTTTAAATTTTAATTTATAATTTATTATAATAATTTTTTTTAAAAAATATATATAAATTAAAAATAATTTTAATTTATGAATTAAACGACTTTTTAAGTATTCTAATTAATGGCAAAACTCCCCATTAACGTTGAAAATTATATTCCATATGCAATAATGCAATATTACGTTGCCACATTTCTGCTTTCTCTAACAAGCAAACGACCATCGAATTCATTTATAGGATATCCCGCAATTCAGGTATTGTAAATAAAACTACGTAGGGTCTCATTTGGTTTTATTCGGGTTTAGAATTCGAATTTTACTATTTGAAAAGCTTTTTTGAACAATCACATCTAACTTTTTGTTACAGAAAACCACTCACATAAAATCAAAATCAACTCGAAAATAAAAACTCGAATCAACCAACCAAACGGACCCGTAATTTGTTCACTTTATAAACGATACGTGTTGAAAGTACAAACGCCACATTAATGTCTTTGCTGTTATGATGATCCTCCATGAGTTAAATTACTTAAATGCCCCAACACCGAATAAAATACTATTTTCGACCCTGTAACCCGCCTGCAATCTTATCCAGCTGTCCATCTCTCATATAAAGGAAAGAAAAAGACATCTCCCACTTGCCTCCCCTGAAGAACACCTGTCCCATTCTCTCTATAAATATACTTCCAAAGGCTACTCCATATATATATATATTTGTTTATGTAATATATATATGTTGCGTTAATATTATATCAAAATAAAAAATATGGACTCTTAAGTCCAGGGCTGAGGGATCCACTATACGGTCCATCATTGGCCAGGCCTTACGACTCATAGTAGTCCAACAAGCTACAATACCTTATTATTGGCCCCCCCAAAAAAAACAAAGAAAATAGAGGACAACCGAAAAAGTCAAAAAAAAAAAAAAATTTTTCCTTTCTTTCTCTCCTTTTAGAAAAGAAAGAAAAAAAATGTGGCTGTTTGGTCCATTTGTCAAGTGAAATAAAATAAAAACGAAAAACCTTTAAAAAATGAGCAGCATACCCAACACAATAATATTTCAGACCATCACCTCACATTTATATATATTCTCACACAACAAAAAGCACTTTCTAACTTTCAAGGTGGCAGCAGCATATTGGGCAATCACCAAATTGGAAAGTTACACCCTTTTGACGTCTTATGAAAACGACAACGTCAAGGAAAACATCCCACACCAAAATCACAAGTTTTCAACTAAGCAAAATATTCTTCTAAAATCTTTATTAGGGGCATGAAAAAGATATTTTATCTATTGATCAGAAATTAGATTTATTTATTATATATATATATATATATTTTTTTTTTCATAAAACTATAATGAAACCCCTTATATTCTGTCAAAATTACGAAAACACCTTTTAATTGCAATATTTTACGTGAGTGTTTCTGACTCAACTCTGTTAATTTTTTATGGAAAATGAAAATACTCCAATAAAATTGTAGTGTGTTTTCAAGCCTTAATTTCTAAACAATGTATGAACCCTAACACTAACAACAAGTACAACCAAGAGTTTTGAGAGCTTCCGTATCGGCCGCCGCCCTAGCTCACCAACATAGCTTGTCCACACCTCAATAGCCCCTACCTCTCTTCTGATCTAAGCATTCTATGTGGCCCGTTGTAACATGATGACACAATCTAACTACTTATTTATTTTGTTGATTTAAGTTGAGAATTTAAGTTAAAAAATAAATTTATTTAAGAGAAAATATTATGACAAAAAAAGGAAAGATGTTAAATTTGAATTTTTATGAGATAAAATACTGTTGTAAAAAATTAAGTTGTAATTCGAATTAACAAAACGAATGAGGCATAAGCCTTATTATTATTATTATTATTATTTATTTTTTTTTACAAAATGGTGTTTTTTTAGAAGAAAACAACGGTGAATCTGCATATTAATTTTATTTTGTTTTATAGTTTTGATAGGTTTAATTGTGTTAAAATTATTAGACTTTTTTTCTCTCTTAGCAGAAGGGCATCTTTCTATTTTTTTTTTTTTTTTTTTTTTTTTCGGTTGTTAAGAGGATGTTGGTGTAAAATGTTTCAATTAAATGAGCGTCTACTAATTTTTAGTTTATAATCAAGATGTGGTGATGATAACCAATAACGATGTATAACATTAAAGTGATTGTAACAAATACACTTTTTTTTCAGATTTATTGATGATGATTTATTTATTAATATGATTTTTCCATTCATTTAGACATTTAACATAATATATTTATTCAGATTATCAACTATTTTAATTAATAAATATGAAATTTAAAACAAAAAAAATGCAATTATTATTATTTTTTGTCTAATTTTGAGCTATTGAAACTCATTCATTTTCCCAGATAAAATAAAGCAGCCAGCCATGGGAGACCTTTCCGGTCTATTCTACCAAACCTGCAAAGAACTACTTAGGTAAAGATTTGACAATTGGATGATTCATGAATGATTGTACCATGTTAGTGTACCATAATAATAATAATAATAATAATAATAATAATAATAATAATAATAATAATAATAATAATAATAATAATAATAATAATAATAATAATAATAATAATAATAATAATAATAATAATAATATAATAATAATAATAATATCTTTCTTTCCCAAGTTATTTAACATAAACAATCGAACGAAGCCTGCTTTAATAATACTCTTCATTCATACTTTTCAAGATTTCAACTTTCTGTTCTCAAATCTGTCGCCAGTCATTTCCATACTCACGTAAGTAACTCTATCTCTTTTATTTTCTGCGTTTTTAATGAACATACAATAGTTGTCTGCTATTGTTTAGTGTTTGCATGATTGGGAAAAAGTTTGTTTTTTTTTTTTTTTTGTTTTTTTTTTTTTTTTTTGTTTTTTTTTTTTTTTTTTTTTTTTTTTTTTTTTTTTTTTTTTTTTTTTTTTTTGTTGTCTCTGAGATTTAATTATTAGTGTGAAGTGAACCTTTGTTCTGTTTTTGATTCTATTGCTTTGCTTATCACCCCAGAAGACCAAAATCACTGCCCTGTTTATCATACTAGAATTCTTGGATTTGTTTTTGTACTACACTAGAATTTAAAGCTTTGTTGTTGTTGGTTGGTCTTAGTTTTTAATGAATGAAAATGAAATTCAGATCCATTGCAGCCATTAGTTACTTAGAACAAACCAGCTCCTCCTTCCCGCAAATGGGTTTTAAGTGTTTGTCAGCTTAGAGTTTCTTCAACAATGAACTCGATTTAGAAATCTATGTCATTGTTTTGTCCCCACCTTACGTTTGATAAAATGCTTGAGTCATTATTATTAATTATGTTTTAGTTAAGTTCTGTACACGGTTCATTCATTTCATAGTCTCTTGTCTTTGGCCATCTAAGAAAGCATTTTTGTTTTTCTTTTCTTTTTGAGGATTTATCTCAATAGGGCATCTTTTGGGACTAATCTGTTTGTTTTCCAAGTTAGTCACTGCGAATTCATATGCAAAATCAACCATCCATAACAATAAAAGCATTATTTTTTGTTTGATTACTTGGAGACTCTAACTAATGCTTGACTCTACCTTTGTATTGTACTAGATTGTGAAGGATTTTAGATTTCCATATTCACTCAACTCTCGTGCATCTTAAACGAATTCATTTGCTAATAATCAGCTTTGTCTGAGTCTGATGGCTTTTCTTTTGGCTTCAGATCGTGATGATGGAGAAAATGAGTGGTAGAACAATCCAACTGTTCCGAGGATTGGTTACTTTTCTAAGGAAATGCTTGTTTAATGTCATAGCTATCGGGCCAATTCCCGACCACATTGCCTTCATCATGGATGGAAACAGAAGGTACGCGAAGAAGCAGAACTCTGCCGAAGGAGCTGGGCACAAAGCTGGGTATTCATCTCTCATGTCCATGCTCGGGTACTGCTATGAGTTGGGGGTGAAGTATGTAACAGTATATGCCTTCAGCATAGATAATTTCAAGAGGCAACCTGAAGAGGTTCAGTATCTAATGGATCTGATGCTGGAAAAGATTGACGAGTTGCTTGAGCACGAAGGTATTATAAACCAATATGGTATTAGGGTATATTTTATTGGTAACTTGAAACTTTTGAATGAGCCTGTCAGACTTGCTGCTGAGAAGGCGATGAATGCCACCGCAAAAAACAACAAAGCTGTTCTTTTAGTTTGTGTGGCCTATACTTCGCGTGATGAGATTGTGCATGCCGTTAAAGAATCCTGCAAAAACAAAAGACGTGAACTTCAAACACATCTTGGAAGCAAGGTGGCCAATGGTGCGAGTGAAGGAGTTGAAGAGGATAAGAAAATGGGGCTTAACAAGGGTTTAGTCATTCATGATGCTCAAGATGACGGATTGGAAGGATCTGAAGCTGTAGAAAAAACAGATAGAATGCTGTATAAAGGTGAAGATAATTTGGATGATATTGCAACTAGAACTTGCAAAGGTTTGCTTGAAGATGCAGAAGTGAGAGAGAAGCAAAGGAAGCTTCCTAGTATAAAGCTAGTAGATGTAGAGAAGCATTTGTACATGGGAGTAGCACCCAATCCTGAGATCTTAATCCGCAGTTCGGGTGAAACCCGCCTCAGCAATTTCCTTCTTTGGCAGACTGCCAATTGCTCATTGTCTTCTCCTGCAGTTCTTTGGCCAGAGTTGGGTTTAAGGCACTTGGTGTGGGCAGTTTTGAACTTCCAGAGAAGCTACCAATACTTTGAGAAGAAAAGAAAGAAGATATAGGTGATGTAACTTTTTCTAGTCTTACAAACATGGTATTCAAATATGAGAAAGAGAATAACGCTTGAATCAAGGTTTTTTTCCCACTTTTTTTTTTTTTTTTTTTTTTTTTTTTTTTTTTTTTTCTGAAGAAGAATAATTGCTTGAATCCTTTTGAGCTTGGAAGCTTAAACAAGGATTGCGCACCAACTTGTTTGATACATACATTCAGAACTATCTATTATACTTCGACTTGAGTGGGCTCCAATGTAGGAGACAGATTATAAATGGAAACTTGATTTATTATTATTGTTATTCTTCTTATTATTATTATGTAACTATTCCATTTTAGTGTCACTAGTATAGAAGTGCATTAACAATTTTGGATGAGCTGCTTATCACAGTTTATCAAATTTGTGAAAATGCAGTAAAGATTTAATTCAAAATATCGAATTGCTTTTGCCATTTGGATTGTTTCATTTTGTAGGAAGGCCGTTTCCAATACAAGTTGTCCATGAAAATGTTCTGCTTTTGCTATTTGTGCCTCTCTTCTTCCCCTTCTTCTGAAGACCGTTTGCCGTTGTGATAGTGTTTATAAAAAGCAATACTGGGATAATTCAAGTCGTTTTGCGTATATTTGCCGAGTTTAATGATTCTGAAAATTTTCTTCTCTCTCTATTTTGTTTTCCATTATAACTCTGAAGTTAATATTTTTTTTTATTGCCTTTTTGATTATTTATTTGGCAATCCAGCAGACGAAAAGCACTGCTTCATTTATCACTAGAATTATTGCCACTTGTTTTATTTATTTGGCGACCTCACGTGCTTCCACACTCACGAGGTGCAAACTCCCGCGATCTGGTATGATCTGACTTGTTGGCCGGACACCCAAAGCTGGCATTCCTTTATGTGGGATATCTAATCCTTTTCTCCTCTGCACGGAGGAGATCCCAGGTGTAGAGTTCAAATCCATCTACCCAAGTTCAAAGAAAGAAACAACAAACATTGAGAAGAAGTCTGATGGTTGAGTCGCATACCTCTTAAAACAGATTCGTTATGCCAAATTATCTGTTTTGTTTGAGTCTGATGGTTTTGTTTCTGTCGTCAGATCATAATCATGGAGGAAATGGGTTGCAGAACAAGCCAAATTTTTGGAAGATTGGTTAAAACTTACAACCGTTAAAGAATCCTGCAAAAACCAAAGACGTGAATTTCAAACATGTCTTGGAAGTGGCAATGGTGCAAGTGAAGGAGTTGAAGAGGATGAGAAGATAAGGTTCAACAAGAGTTTGATAATTCATGATGTTAAGAATCAAGTGAAGATCGATTAGAAGGTTTTGAGGCAGAGGAAAAAACGGATAGAATATCCGATGAAGGTAAAGGTAACTCGGATGATATTGCAACTAGAACTTTCATTGGTTTGATTGAAGAAGATGCTGGAGTGAGAGAGAAGCAAAAGAAGCTTCCTAGTATAAAGCTGGTAGATGTCGAGAATGTTAGGCTCCTAGGATTTCTTTTGGAAATAATTGTTGACAGTGAAAAAACAATAGCGTAATTGAATGGAAAATTAACAGGAAACATGTCTGGGTCCTTTTATTAAAGCAAAAAGAAACAGAAATATAAATAATAGGGGGAATTCGAGGACCCTTTAGTCTCCCAAGTGATCGTCTCCTAATAGCAAAATTCTCGATCCCTTATCCATTCAAGGCCTAGGCTATTTATTCTCATCCCTGTAACTAACAAGCCACAGCCCTCCTATTGGAAAACGTATCCACTAGCGTTCACACATCTTAATGCCAAATACCCTAACCGTAATGTTTACCCCGAAGTTAACTGATACTTTAAATTACCTTCCAGCCCTTGCTTGCCCTTCTTCCTCTTTCTGGCATACACGAACTTGAGAGGTGGAGACCTAACATTAACCCCCTCCTCGAGTACAACCTTGTCCTCAAGGTTGAAATCTAGAAATTGCTCCCGAATCACAGTGACAGGTTCCCAAGTGGCATCCCAAGAAGGTAGTCTGGCCCATTGAACCAGAACCTCGGCCACGTGACGACCCCCTACAGTGACGGTGCGAGAATCCAAGATGGTGGCAGGCTACACTAGAAGTTCAAGATCCGCGGTCAACTGAGCAGGGGGAGGTTGACCCTTGTATTGCTAACCCTTAAATTGCTTTATCTGCGATACATGAAAAACTGGGTGTATCTTGGTGGAGGCTAGCAGATCCAAGCAGTATGCAACCAGTCCTACTTTCTCTAGAACAGTGAAAAGCCCATAGAAATGCGGGCTCAATTTTTCGTTAACTTTCTGAGCTAGAGATTTCATGAAGTAAGGGCAAAGTCGCAACAAAACCAAATCACCCGGGGAGAATTGAATCTCTCGTGACGCAATATGCAAAGAGCTTCATATGTTGCTGAGCCAACCTTAGATGCTCCTTAAGTGCATCCAATATCTGATTATGCTCTTGAAGGTTGATAGCGACCTCATGGACAGCAGTTGAACCATCTTGAAAATGGTAGAGAGCAGGAGGATTGTGGCCATAGACTGCCCGAAAAGGGGAACACTGAATGGATGCATTATAAGATGTGTTGAACCAATATTTAACCCATGGCAAAAAGGAAAGCCATAACCGTGACTTGTCACAAGTAAAGCAGCAAATGTACGTTTCTAGACAACAGTTGGTAACCTCAGATTGGCCGTTAGTCTGCGGGTGGTAGGCAGTGCTCGGCTAGAGTTTGGTCCCCTGTAGCTTGAACAAGTCACGCCAAAACAGACTCATGAAAATCGGGTCACAGTCACTCACAATCGAACGAGGAAAGCCATGCAGGCGGACGATTTCGCGAACAAATAATGAGGCTCCCTGCTTAGTTGAGAACGAATGAGCCAAGGGACATAAATGTGCGTATTTGGAAAGCCGATCGACGACCACTAAGATAGTGTCCATTCACTGAGATTTAGGTAGACCCCCAATGAAATCCATAGCGAGATCTTCCCAAATTTGCTACGGAGCCAGCAAGGGCAGCAACAAGCCTGCTAGTGACAGAGCTTCCATTTTAGCCAGTTGACACTTTTCGCAACTGGAGACATAATCTTTGACGGTCTGTGTCATACCCTTCCAAACGAAATTTACATAAATCCGTTTGTACGTTCGCAAGAACCCCGAGTGGCCCCCTACAATTGAACTGTGGAAATCATGAAGCACCTGAGGTATCCAAGCTGTTGGTAGAACTATCCGGTCCCGAAACCACAATAATTCATTGCAAACACCATAGCCTTCACTTACGGGCCTACCTTGGCGGATATCTGTGATGAGGTGTAACAACCCCTCACGAATCATCACAGTTATCTTAACTTTCAAACATTTACCTCTTAAAGAAAGCGAAAAATCGTTAAACTTGAAATACTTTGCTTTGAATGACTTAAAAAAAAGCCTAGATTTTTTTTTTAAAACATACTATCTTTAAATTTTTGAACTTCCTCAAAGAAAAATAAAACAACCTTTGGTTCAACTTAGTTATTAAAATCTATAAAGTCTAAAACATTCTTCAAATCAAAACCACCATAAACCGAAGTTTCAAAACAATAAAAGTAAAAACCAAAAACTTTGTTTAACCTTAAACACTTTTATCCCATGATCGTTTGCTCCCGTTTTCCTATCACGCATAGATCGCATCCGCTCTAATATTCTCCATGGCTACATCTTACCCTTTAGATTGTCTGCAACATAAAATAACTTATATAAGCAAGGGCTTAGTAAGACACTTAATTTTTACAAATTGAAATGAACATTTTTATTCATCAACAATAGACCTCATTTTGAGAATAATTATTTTTGAACATGTTTAAACTTTAAAATCCATCATATATTGGGCCCGATGTTGTACCATCATAGCGCGCTAGCCACGGAAAGCATGGGGTAGCAAATCCCAAACCAACCATGGCAATAAGACCGCTCACCGGTCACATCAAGGGTGTACAACACCATTTAAAAACATAAAAATACATATATATATATATATATTTTTTTTTTTTCAAAACGTCATCATAAGAGGATTATTAAAAACATCATAACATCATCATAAACATCAAAATCATATACTTCTCAATTCTTCAATTCATGTTGCAGGTGAGAGTGTACTTACTTGAGCTCCTTACTTAACCTTTTTAAATTTCACACGGTGACGCGATGAATGAGGTCCTCGGGTGCTCGCCTCTAGAACCGTTCATGTCATAAATCATAAATAAGATTACTAAAAAGCCTTAACATCTCATCAAATACATTAATCATGTTAAAACAACATTTAATATACCATTTTCATGATTCATTAACATCAAGACATAAAAACCCATTGATTACACAAAACCACAAAACTTAATAAAAACTGGCAGCCTAACCTTTACTAATTTAAAAACTCATAACAATTCACATATAACTCCAAATGACCTGAAACTAATTTCAAATAAAAGTAGACATCTAGAGCTTTCCAACGATATCTAATTTGTTAAAAACAGAGTTCATTTGATCCCTAAAACCCTGTTTTAAAATAAGATATGAAACCTGGAGAAATTCCAGCACTCTATAATCCGAAATTAACAAATAAATTCCCTTTCAATCAATCGTCCAAAACTCATCAAAAATCATGTATGTCAGCCTATTATATTAACCACAACTCTAACATGTTTCCAACAAAATCATATCCGAGAATTATTAAAACATGCGTCATATAACAACTCTCATCAACACCTAACTAGAAATCATATATAACTCAAATAAATCATGGAAACAACCTAAACATGTTTCTAATATTATCCACAATAAAAAATAAATAAAAACAATAAATAAAGAAAATAAAGGATTAACACTCACATAAGCGTAAAAGAAATTCTAAATATGCCATTCTATCAATCAATTAAAATTATCATCGTAGTAAAAATTAAAAACTTAGCGATAACAATCTCATTACATTTTCCACAACAATAACGTCACAACTATCATACACAAAACTATGAAGATATATGAACATCTTCCTCCATCAATAACAAAAACACTAAATATTATGATAGGAACACATACCTTTAAAATAATTTTTTCAATATTGTGTTCTTCTTAAAAGAATAAAGGAAGATAATGAAAAATTCTATGGTGGTTAGGGCTCTTGAGAAAAAGTGATAGAGAGAGGTAAAAGAGAGTTTGAGAGGGAGAAAGCGTAAAAGTTTTCTAATGGGATGGAGGTGAAAACGTATGATTTAAAAGGAGTATATTATTTTTTTTCCTTACTTTTCCCTCTTCTGACGTCCACGCTATTCCCAATATAACAAACATGAATCTGCCCATTTTACTTCTTGTGGTACGAGTATGTGTATATTTGCAAGTTGTCCACTTACTGCCACTAAGCCAAATGCAGAAAGAATCATGCAATATATATCAACTCAATTAAGAAAATTAATTGACTTGAATTGGGTGATTGATGAGCTGCAATGAGGTAGAATTCGTGTTGCAAACCATGTTCAAAGTTTCTTTATACGGTCATTGACTTCAAAGACATTAACTAATCCTCACCCTTAACAATTCATCATAGAAATAATCATCACAAAAAAAAAATGTAATAACATAAATAGTGGTTGGCTATTGATATTTTACATATAATATATATATATATATACACACACATAGCTATATAATATGTATTTTGTAAAAACCATATATCCATATAATCTATCAATGGTATTAAATCAACATACATATTCATCAAATCATCATATAAAACTTAACAATTTGGCATGAACTTGTTCTTACACCACGAGTCCTCGTCGCGTTCACCTGCAGAATATAACTCAACTTGATGTTAGAATTAACTAATTATAACATTCATGTTAATTCCTAACGTCTATTTCTATAAATTTGTCAGTTAGAAAAATGGGTGTTACATGAGGGCACAACAATTTGCATCCTCGAGCTCTCCCCGTTTAATGGCTTTTGTGTCGACCTAGTGAAGGACTGAGAGAGCTGCAAACTGTACAGGTGAGTCTTCCCCAAGGCACGAAAGTGCATCCGCCACCCGTTTGCTGCACTCGGCTTATATTGCACCTCGAAATCATAGCCCAATAACTTGGTAATCAGCCACAGTTGTTCGGGTGGTAAGGATAATTGGTCCAAAAGAAATTTTAGGCTTTGTTGATCTGCTCGAATGATAAAATGCTGCCCTAAAAGGTATTGTAGCCATTTTTAGACGGCCAGGACGATGGCGAGAAGTTCCCATTCATATACTGATTTCAACTGAGAAGAGGGAGAAAGGGTCTTACTGAAATATGCAATCGGCATCCTATCTTGCATCAGCACCGCGCCAACCCCGCTACCCGATGCATCAATCTTTAGGATAAACTCCTTAGTGAAATTCGACATTGCTAGTACTGGAAGTTTAGTCATGGTGTGCTTAAGTCGACAGAAAGTGGCCTCCTTTGTGGGTGTCCATGTGAAGGTTCCTTTCTTGGGCAAATCAGTGAGGGGCTGAGTGAGTGAGCCATATTCCTAAACAAATCGTCGATAGTAACCAGTAAGACCGAGGAATCCATGAAGTTCACGGACATTTCACAAAGATGGCTAGGACAACATCACTCTAATTTTGGAAGGATCTGCGGACTCTCCCTCTGCCGAGAGCACATGACCTAAATAATTGATTTGCCCTTGCCCAAAGAAACACTTCCCATAGTTAGCAAACAAAGCCTTGCTACGCAACACTTTCAACATGCTCTGCAACACTTCCAACACGCTCCATAACACTGGTCCTCCCATGACCTGCTATAAACCAATATATCGTCAAAAAACACTAAAAAAAATTTTCGTAAGAAAGGGTGGAATACCAAGTTCATTAGTGCTTGGAAGGTGGCCAGCATGTTGGTAAAGCCGAAGGGCATGATGAGGAACTACTAATGCCCCTCATACGTCTGAAAAAGCCATCTTTTCCACATCGCCCTCATGAACCCGCAACTGATGATAACCAGACTTTAAGTCTAGTTTAGAAAACACCATCGCGCCATGTAATTCATCCAACAACTCATCAATTATTGGAATCAAAAACTTGTTCGAATCGTCAACTGATTCAAAGCTAGCTACCATCTTTCTTCTTGACCAAGAGCACCATATTAGCATAAGGACTACTGCTGGGTCGAATGATCCTAAAGGCCATCATATTCGCTACTAACCTCTCAATTTTAGCCTTTTGAACCTACGGGTAACGATAGGGTCTAATGTTTGGCGGTGTGGTGCCATATCAAAGGACAATGCAATGCTCCCTTATTCATTGTGGAGGCAGTCCCTCAATCGTGTTGAATACAGTGTGGAATTCCTGGATGAATTGTTCACACCGTGGTGGGATTGGGCAGATTTCCCCTTTTGTATGTCCGTCATTTGCTACGCGAATTTCGAACGGTACCTTATCCCTTGGATTGGTCCAAATTTGAGATAAGGAGCTGAGGCTGATCGGGGAATAACTCAAGGAAGAGCCTGTCCAACAGACCCATTTCGCCCCTTTCTAAAACCTTATAGTGAACTTGGCCCAATTCGCTTGAACCTCCCCTAATGTCTGCGACCATGAAATTCCTAAGACCAGATTGGCACTGTCTAACTCAAATGGAAAGAAATCTACGACTAACAAATATCCCTGTACAAGTACCTGTACTCCTCTATAAACTCCACTCTGTTGGAAACTCATTCCATTGCCTACCTCGATCTTGTGCCGAATAGATAAATTAGTGGGTATGGCTAGATTGTGCACTAGATCCGTAGCAATGAAGTTGTGAGAAGCCCCACTGCCCACCAAAATGATCACTTCCCTCTCTCCCTGTTGGCAATGGTGTCCTAGAAGCATGAGATGTAATAGGATATTTATTATTTATTTAATAAAAGAGTTTATTCATTATTTCATGTGCATATATTTATGAATATTTTATGAATATCAATGAAAATTCCATGATTATTTATGTAACCTTAAACATTGTATATAAGTGTTATATACGAGAGGATAATGTTTAAGGATAACAATCAAAAAGTAATGTTCATAATGAATTTCATTAAACTTCAGAATCTTTAATTAAAACATTATTAATACATGTAATTCCCATTTAAAATGGAACGGTGTTATCCGCATTGTTAATATGGTGAGATATTGAATGAGTGTATTTCGCATAATGAGATTATGTGGAACAAGGACACAGACACAATATGAATTTCTAATAATTTCTGTTAAGTATAGAAATTCTAATTGAGTCTACCGATGGTCATATATAGAACGATCTTAATCCTGAGTTCTTAACAAACTCCTATTTATGGATTTGTGTCTTTTGATTTACTCGGTACGGATTCTGAAACCCTGAATCCTATTCCTTATATTTTGGAGACATGATAAAGTAGGTAGCTGAGAATGTTATTATACGAGATGGAATTCATTCCTTCTTGAGAAAGAAGTAGATAAATAATTCTCTTGAGGGTTGATTCAAGATTTGACCAAGAGGGAGCTCCGATTCATGAATGTGTTTTATGAATCACTGTCCATTAGAGAATCAATGGTACTCAAGGATAAAGATATAATTAGAGAGTAACGGATTCTACCCGGCTCTAATTATGAATTATTTATGGAGGATTGATCTATATGCAATGACTATATCAAATGGACACTTCACAGTTTAGAAGTAATTTATATCTATAATTTCGAGAGTGCAATTCCAAGTTTATAGTGGAGTAACTATTGGAATTAATAGAATTAATTAATTAATTAAAGTGTTTAATTGATTATTAATTTAATTGGAGCTCGGGATTATAGGTCCATTAGTCTCCGCGTTGTCCTAGTAATTTTGCCAGACACAAAGGACAAAATGGGAATTTTAGAATTACGGAATTCTAAAATTAAACACTCAAAAATAATTAATTGAGAATTAATTATTATTTAAATAATGTGATTATTTAAATTTGAATTTGAACACATCTAGATTTATCCATTTAAACTTATTTGATAAGTTGTTCAATTTAGAATTCAAATTAATTTAAGTTTGACTTAAATTGAAATTTGAATTTGAGTCAAAATTGGACTACAGGATAAATGATGATTTTTCTCTTTCTTCCCTATCTGATATTGGCGCCTACATAGGGATAAAATCCCCTAGGGTTGGCCGGCCATAAGAAGAAAGGATAAGAGGAGATTTTATTCCAAATTCAAATAGGAGATAATTAACAAGCTTTATCTTAGAGATAGAGATTGATTCCTTTTTGAAGTTTGACTTCTACTCTTTAAATATGAGAATGATAAAAAATTGTGAGAACAATTTTGAAAACAAATTTTCAGCCCTAATTGTTAGTGCTGGCCGAAATTCTCAAGTAGAGAGGAAGAAAAATTTTTTTCTCCAAAAAATTCCACATCGTGCATGCGTTGGTGTTTGTGGAAATTCGAGTGTTTATTGTAACCCGTTTTGTCTCATGTGTGCCCACACACACGTCTTCGTAGATTCTAAGAATTGACGTGGAAGACAATGTTTTTCTAAACACAAAGCTTTGGAGCAAGGATTGTTCGAGGTCAAAGAACTCAAGTTATCAACCGAGTCGGCCTCTAGGTATTTTTCCTAATTGAGTTCTTAATAAATGAATTAACGAGATTAATTTATTCATGCATGAATTAATATAATCTATAGAGTATCTCAAAGGTTTTATGAAAATTTTTGTTATACACGATCCGCCTTTCCACTGTGCTTCCGCATCTGAATTCGATTCGGCAACCAACACTCCCAGCATCCCTTTTAGCTTCATCATTTTTGCCGTGGCCATTCCCTTAAGAGAGTACATAGATAACCCCAGAGCTTCCTCCGCCGGCCTTCCCGTATCCTTGGTCGGCTCTTCCTCTTCTTCCTGGCTCTCATTTTCACTTCCTTTGTCTTCCCCCACTGTGATAAGCACCTGCAGCTGCCGATTTTTGCATTAGTGGCATAGGCTAAATTTCTCATTACGCTTGAAGCATAACCCACGTGCTCGCCTCTGCTGGACCTCATCGTAGACAATCGCTGAAAATTGGAGCCACCATCCATCGTTGGACCACCTACCATCGTAGGTTTGGGATTTTGATAAGCCGTACCTAGGTCTCGTGAATTTTGGGATCAAAAAGAGCTCTCAGGTCTTTCTACGGGGCTGTAAGTTGGCAGATTTGGGTTTGGGTTGCTAAACCTAGATTGCTCACCCCACTCAGATTGGATATTTTACCCCGCCTGAACCTTCCGGATCCAATCCATGGCCTCCAACCGGTCCTATTTGCTTGTTGGGCCAGATCCATAGCCTCCATCAAGTTAATGGGCCTATGCATTTTTAACTCATCCCTGATGTCCTCCCTCAGCCTATTGAGAAAAGCCCCTCAAAAATGTTCTCGGGTATACCCTTCATTGTTGCTGCGAGAGTCTCGAACTCTTCCCTATACTCCACCACTGTCCCACCTTGTCAGAGTGCTATTAACCTTTCCGTTGGATCTCCTTCCTAAGAGCGGCCGAAACGTTGGAGGATGGCTTCCCATTAGTCCATCCAACCTACGAAGGGCTCCTGGCTGTCGACCCATTGGTACCGCCCTAGTGCTCTCCCTTCCATGCAGACAGAAGTCGCTAAGACCTTCTCTCCCTCGTCAATGTCGTTAATCACAAAATAACATTTTACTCAGAAAATCCACCCATGTGGATCCTTCCATGAAATAAAGTTTCTTCCATTTTCTTACCTCAGTGTTCCATCCGTGCGCGCGTTCTTTCTGGTGATCGGTAACGGTGATAGCCATCTCTTCTCCTCGCGTGTTCTCTCCTCGGAGGACTTGGATCTGCTCAGGCTGGGCGACCTGGTTCTCGCTTGGGTGGAGTCTGATCTTTCTGGATCTCCCTCGGGGGAGAGTAGTCTTCCCTGGCTCTCATCGGAGGAGAGCGTTGGTTACGAACTTACTGGATCATGAGCTCCTCAAGTCAGTTGATCGTACCCTGTATACCGTCCACCTTGGCTCCCATCGCGGCTACTTCCCCTTGCACCTCACCGAAGCTCACTCTTATGGACGGCATCTCCTCTTGCAACCTTGGCACTAGGTCCACCAACGTTTCGAAGGTTTGTAGAGCATCCTGGAAATTGTTTAGCCTCCTCTCCAACGGTCCCCAATGATCTTGCTAGTTTGCCATGGATTGACGTGCTCTGATACCAATTGTTAGGTTCATGGGAATTCTTTTGGAAATAATTGTTGACTGTGAAAGAACAATAGTGTAATTGAATGGAAAAATAAACCGAAAACAGGCCTAGTTCCTTTTATTAAAGCAAAAAGAAATGGAAATACAAATAATAGGGGGACTTTGAGGACCCTCTAGCCTCCCAACTGATCGTCTACTAATAGCAAAATTCTCAATCCCTTTTCTATTCAAGGCATAGGCTATTTATTCACTAACAAGCCACAACCCTCCTATCGGAAAACGTATCCACTTGCCTTCCCACATCCCAATGCTGAATATCCTAACCATAACGCTTGCCTCGAAGTTAACTGGTACTCCAAATTACCCTCCAGCCTTGGCTTGCCCTTCTTCCTCTTTCTGCCATACATGAACTTGAGAGGTGGAAACCTAACAAAGAAGCATATGTACATGGGAGTAGCACCTGAACCAGACATCTTAGTCCGCAGTTCGGGAGAAACCTGCCTCAACAATTTCCTTCTTTGGCAATTGCCAACTGCTCATTGTAGTCTCCTGCATCTTTTTGGCCAGAGTTGGGCTTAAGGCACTTGGTGTGGGCAGTTTTGAACTACCAAGGAAGCTACCAATACTTGGAGAAGAAAAGAAAGAAGATATAAATGAAATAACTCAATTCTTTTTCTTACATTGTACTTAATACTAATGTAGTGAGATAGAAAGTAATACTTGGATCAAGTTAAATAATAATAAAAAAGAGAATAATCCTTTTGAGGTGGAAGTTCAGACAAGGATTGCACCATGCTTATCATGGTATTATAGTTAGTTAATGTACATGTACATGCTTTTTCTAATAATAATAATAATAAAAAACAAAACTCTCATTGGAATATGCCATATTCCTTTTGTTTGGTCTCAAAATTCTAACACCATTTGGAAATTCAATCCACAAGTATGACCTCCTTTTCTCTTAGTCAATTTTGAGGAATGAATAAAGAAGACCATACTTCTCCTGTATTGGTATTAGAGTAAAATTATAATTTATTAGTGTTAGTGATACAATCACATATGTAGTAACAGATGAGAACTGTCACAAAATAATATGAGATTTAATTATTATATTTTTTTTATTATGTATGTTTTTTTTTTATTACCGTCATTTTATAGTGATAGTGATGTATTTTGGGAGATGATAAACAACAATAATCAAGCAAAAAAAAAAAAAAAGCCATCCATTTGCTTTGTTGCTTGCCACCCAATCTATTTCACAGTTCTACGGCTGCTCAACCTTTTGAAAGTAGACGCTCAATAAAAGTCTCTTACACACGAGGTTTAGTCTCAAGACATGACATTAAAATGGAGTCTCTTTTGCCGTCAATTTTAACCAAACCCAAGCTTTGACGGTCTTGATGAAAACGACACCACACCACACATCCATGCATCCTCCCTCACACGCGTTGCCACATAGGCAACTATAGCTTCTTCCATTTACAAAGTGACACGTGGAAAGCCATAGCAGCCCTACTTTTGGCTGCTCCTTCTCTTTGGATAACGAAAGACTTTTCCAAGGCTATATAATATACTGCAACAGCCAAGATTTGGGGAGGGCCCCCTGCGCATTCATCTTCGAACACTGCCAAAATTTACAGCCAAGTTCCACGGCTGCTCAAGATTTTAACAAGTAGACGCTCAACAAAAGTCTCAAGACATGACATTAAAATGGAGTATCTTTGGCGGTCAATTTTGAACTACAACCATAAATTAATGCCCTCCAGATGTTATATAAGCATGGCTTGCCTAAGCAAAAGACATGTATAATTGATCTTCACTATAACACTCCAAAGACTACAATGGCTTCTTCTTTGCATACCTTTGTTCTTGTTGTTGTCCTGTTTGCTCTCTTCTCAATTCAAACCGCCACGTCTACTTCTCACCACCACCACCACCACCACCATCACCAACACAAAATCAAGTCCATCCACTTCGCGCTCTTTCAACAGGAAACCATAAACAAAACCGGGTATTTCATAGTGAAAGGTGTGGCCGGGGCCAACCTTTCTCTGACAACAGCGCCTTTTGGAACCTTGTTCGCCTTTCAGGACCCCATGACCATCAAAGCGAACAAGTCTTCCAAAAGTGGCGGGCATTGCAGAAGGAACTCTCATCACTTCCAGCTTAGATGGCCTCCGCAGCCTTTCTATAATCTCTATCACTCTCCGCCTGAAGCACCACAGTGGCTCAATATCCATAGTCGGAGGCACGCACAACACCAAGCCCTCGGATCATCCGGTGGTGGGAGGCACTGGTGACTTCACTTTTGTGCAAGGCTACGTTACCTCCTCCCCCGTCATTCTCAAGGGCATCACAGTCACCTACAAGATTGAATTTCACCTCTACTGGCCTCCGTACGCGACTCAGCTTCAAGCCTCCTCCTAGACTCTTGCTCTGTTTCTGCTAGTCTCATTTCAACTTTTCAATGTCCAATTCATCCAGATTTATGCTTTGTTACCCATCTTTATCTTTCCTTTAAATTTTAATGCCATGCGATTGTTTAGATTGTCGATTAACATTAAACAGGAAATAAAAAGCACGGTTGTTTTTTAAGGAATCGGATTCAAACGTGATCATTAGAATGAATAAAATAAGGTTCCAGTAACAGCCTAGAGTTTCCAGTTTGAACAAGCCAGAAATAAATAAATAAATAAATCAATCAATCAATTTATTCAAAAAGAATGACAACAACAACAGAAGAGCGCTCTGCCAAACCAACTACTGTTTGTACCGTGTGATAGATAAAGCAAATATATCGAGAATGCAACTTGAAAGAACTGAGATAAATGAGCAACGAGTGCGGGAAAGTGAACAGGAAAATTGATTCCTTCAGAGCTCGATGACCCAGATCTAAGACCGAGGCTTGTAAAGACGAGGCCGGTTGCAGAAAACCCGTCCATTGGCTCTCACAAATGCTGCTAAGGCCACGCTTCGGCTTGCCCACAATATTGAAAAGAATAAATGCCGAGAGTCATTCCGAACTGCGCACAGATGAATAAAAAAGAAGAGGGTGATATTTCGCCACAAGAACCAAAAGAAAACTCAACGCACCTTGCCTAAGTGACATTGTAGTAAAGAAGAATCCCATCAGAACAAAGAATAAAGCGAGCGGAAATGACTGCAACAAATAAACACTATCGAAATAAGATGCCAAGAAAAGCAACAGAAGGGTTAGAACAACCAATGCACATGCCATAAATACTCACAGCCACAGCCTCAAGGCCTCCCTTTTGCGATGGGGGGCTCATTTCTCTGCTCACCGAAACAATGTAATGTCCTTGGAGGAGATCAAAAGATTCCAAAAACAAGAAAAAGGTAAGTAACTTGAAAATACAGTTATCTTGTATAGATGATAGTCACTCAACTGGTGGTGGATGAGATGACGACCGGTAGTCAATCTAAAAGGGCACTAACCTGTTTTGAACCATCACGGAAGTAACGTACAAGGGCATTCCATCCATCCTTGAGGGTCCCATATAATAAGGAAAGTTGACAATTTCAGATATTGGACAAGCTGTAAATATTTATTTTCATTCAATATTTAAAATATTTGTATAGCGGTAATATTATTTCTATATTTGTAACAATATGTGTATATTATGTACCTTTCCTATCAATGAAATTATGGAAAAACTATTCATATATTTCTTCAAGTTTTTAAAATCCTATTCTTATATCTAATTTTTTTTATGGTAAAAAGCTCTCACATAAAATCACACATCAACTCGAATTAAAAAACTCAATCAAGCTCATTCCCATAATTTCTTCAAGTTGCTATCCTATCCAAAGTATCGGAGGCACTCTCATTGAGCTCTCCAAATGGCCGAATCTCACAGTACTCCAATAGTGTCCACTACACCTACCACACCCACCTCATCCAACTCCACAACATCTCTCTCAAATCCCAACATCACTATTCTTCAACCTTCAACCTTCGACAATTCCAAATCTCCATTTGCTCTTAACTCGGCAACTCAAATGCCACTCAAACTTACGTCAACTAATTATACCTCTTGGAGATTCCAGTTTGATGTTTTACTAGTTGGATACGATCTTATGGGCTTTGTTGATGGAACACACCCTTGCCCACCGGCCATGACTGCAGACAATCGGCCCAATCCGGAGTATTCGCTATGGACTCGCCAAGACAAACTCACCCTTCATGCAATTGCCGGTTCTCTCACACCGACTCTCATTCCATTCATTGCCTTTGCAAAGACTTCTCACGAAGCATGGACAACTTTGGTGAATACTTACGCCAAACCATCTCGTGGTCGGATCACTCAGCTTAAAGAAAATTTGTGCATCCTTGTCAAGGATTCTCTATCAATCACAAATTATATGCAGACAATCAAAAGCATCGCCGATGAACTCGCCATGCTAGGTTCACTCATCCATGCTGACAACCTCACTCTCAAAGTTCTTGGCGGACTCGATGATCAGTACACCAGTATCTTAGATGCCGTTCGCGTTCGTGAAAATTCCATTACTTTTGAAGAACTTTACGAGAAACTCATCAATCATGAAGCCTTTTTGAAATATAAATCCAAGAAAGATCAACACCTTCCTGCTTTTGCCAACCTTGCCCAAAAACCAAACTCTCAACCCCAGAAAAATCACAATCCATACCGGCCTTACCAACAAAATCCATATAACCAAAACCGAACCCCGTCCTCACCACAACAATACCAAAATCGATCCCCCTTTCTACAAAACAACACTTTTCAAAACCATAATCCACGTCCCTACCTCGGTAAGTGTTAGCTATGTGGTCAACAAGGCCACTTTGCTAAGCGTTGCACATCATTTAAATATATACCTTAGAACTCTCATCCACAACCTTCAACCAACCGACCTCCTACCCCTCAACCTACTACCCACTATGCCACACCATCTACTCCCTCCACCTCTACCTGGCTTTTAGACTCTAGCGCAATGATGACATCTTAATTGATGGTATCAGTCTCTCCATCACTCATACCGGCTCTACCACCTTACCCTATTTATCTTCATTGTTTTAACTTATCCAATGTTCTATGTGTTCCCCATATGAAAAAAAAATTGATCTCACCTACTTATTTTTATGTGAAAGATCGTCGATTGGGGACAATATTTCTGCAAGGAACAACTAAAGATGGCATTTATGAGTGGCCATCTCAGATCTCTCAAAAAAACCATTATTTGCCTTCTCAATTGTCAAAGCTCCACTCTCAAAATGGCATCATCGCCTTGGCCATCCATCACTTCAACTTTTACGTCATTTAGTATCCACCAATCGTCTCGATTTGTCGTCTACTTTGTCATCTAAATTTTCTTGTGATTCCTGCTTATGTAATAAGAGCCATAAATTACCATTTTCTGAATCTTCCCTTGTTAGTAATTCACCTCTTGAAATTATTTATTCAGATGTTTAGAGTTCACCAATTTATTCACAAGACGGTTTCAAGTATTATACAATTTTTGTTGATCATTTCACTCGCTACATTTGGTTTTATCCTTAAAATGTGAATCAAATCTATATGATGTGTTTGTTCGTTTTAAAGTCATCATTGAAAAATTTTCAACCAACCCATTATCACACTCTACTTAGATAATGGGGGCTAATATCAAGCATTAAAGTCTTTTTTTATCAACAAATAGAATTTCACATCTCACAATGCCGCCTCATACACCTAAACATAATGGGTTCTTAGAACGACGCCATTGACATATCGTTGAAACCGGTCTCACACTCCAACACCATGTGTCTGTTCCCTTTCAGTTTTGGCCACATGCTTTCGCTATTGTTGTCTATCTCATAAATCGCATGTCTAAAGTCAACGTGTCCATGTTGTCATCTTATGAAAAGCTTTTCAATCAACCACCAAATCTGACAAAATTGCGTGTCTTTGGTTGTTTGTGTTATTCATGGCTCCGTCCCTACACCACTAATAAACTTGAAACACGGTCCCAATCATGTGTCTTGTTTGATTACTCTCTAACTCAAAGTGTTATCTCTATTATAATCCAAACTCTCACAAAATATTTGTTTCTCGACACGTTATTTTTGTAGAAGACGTTTTTCGATTTCAAACCCATTCACCAAATCTTCCTCGCCCCACTTCTGAATCTTTCGAGTCTTGGTCACCTTCCTTTTTAATTCCTCCACATATATCTCTCCCTTTCCCAAAATCTGTCACTCAAAAGTCTTCCTCAAATCACGATTCAACCACATCACATAATATCTCCACATCACAGCAAAATTTGGGAACTCCAAATCTAACCGGTTCATCCTTCCAATCATTGCCAAATTGCGCTACCCTTTCTTTGTCACAAAATCAGGTCCCAATAAATCTCTCTCATTCCATTAATCATTCCTTGTCTTTTTCCTCTCCACATAATGCTCTCTCTCAGGCAAATAATGGTGACAATAAAAAAGGTCACATGGAATCCACTCATACAATGTCAACTTCTCTTGATCCTATGCAAGGTAAGCCATCCTACGATGATTCTTCCACACCTCTCTCACCTACCAAAAATATTCCATCATTACTGTTTCATCTCCAAACGATCCGTCTCATACACCAATTTCCATACCAGCCACGCCGCATAACCAAAGTCTTAACCCTCAACCCAAACCACCAATGATCACGCCATGCAAACACGAGCAAAAAATAAAATTTTTAGGCCCAACCCAAAATACTCCTTACATGTCACCACCAACAATTCCCTAAGCCTAGAACCCACATGCCTCACCCAAGCGCTTAAACACCCTCATTGGCGCCAGGCTATGTCAGATGAGTTCAACGCCTTACTCTGCAACGAAACATGGGGACTTGTTCCACCTAACAATTCTCAAAACGTTGTTGTGTGCGAATGGGTTTTTTGAATTAAACGGCATCCTGATAGCTTGATTGAATGTTACAAGGCTCGTCTCGTCACTAAAAAATTTCATCAGCGTCCTGGAATTGACTAAAATGAAATTTTAGCCCGGTCATCAAGCCTACAACTGTTCGTCTAGTTCTAAGCATTGCAATCTCTTCTCGCTGGCCACTTCGACAACTTGATGTTAACAACGCATTTCTTCATGGCCATTTCAAGGAGAATATTTTTATGCATCAACTACTGGGTTTTGTTGGCAAAACTCATCCCACTCATGTGTGTCCTAATTGGCCTCCATATATTAAGGTTATTTATAATACACAGCCTTAAAAACTAGGAAAAGATTTATTAAAATTATTTAAAAAGAAAAAGATGCAAATAAATTCTTTTACACCATTGGGTTTGTTAATTCAAAATCTGACACATCTCTGTTTATTTTCAAACATGTCTTTTACCATGTTTATTTTGGTGTATATAGATGATATTATCGTCACAGGAAATAATGTCCATCTTCTCCGACGTGTGATCAATCAAGTGGCAGCCCGTTTTTCAATCAAAGATCTTGGTACATTATCATATTTCCTGGGCGTAATTGATGAATTTAAAAATGGTGGGATGATTCTCTCTAACAAAAATACATACAAGATCTTCTCTACAACACCAAAATGCTTGATGCCAACCATAGAAGTGTCAAATGGGCCTATTTTCCATGGGTTTCCCGCCCAACCCCGCAATAGTGCATGATTTTGAAATGATTTAAGTCTAATTTAACGGTTTCCAAATCTGGTTTAAAATTTAATGCCGGGTTTAAAAGAAATGGGTAATCACATTAAAAGAATTAGAGATAGTCTTGCATGGATTCAATGTAGTAACCAAAGACAAGAAGATTGGTTTAGGTTCTTACAAGCATTAAATATACCTCCTAGAGCATTAGCGGATATGCCTATAAGATGGAATTCAACTTATATTATTTCAACAATGCATCCCTTATAAGCATGCTATAACAAACTATATGTGTGCAAAATTATGGGCCTGACATATAGATGAATTTGATTGGCAAATTGTCAAGTTTTGTATCAATTTTTAGGTAGGTTTCATGAAAAAATGCCCTAAAACTTAACCCTAATACTCCCCAAAATCACCTTTAGCTTTAGGAGAAATTTTAAGAATTAATTTTATTTCATCTTCTCATCTCACCCAATCTTTCTAGTTCCTCAAAGTCTATGGAAAAAAAAATCTTCTCAATTTGGTCTCATTCATTTTGTTATACTCTTTCATTTACAAAGTTCAATCAAGTTCTATCAATTTTTAGAAAATGGCCTCACCAAACTTTCCTTATTTTTTAGGCTATTCACGAACTTGGTGATGAGACATTTTTGAGGAAGGAGAAGAAAATGATGCCTTCCAACCCCACCCCCAATTTTAAAATGCTTGAATGGATAATGCTTGACAATAATAAAAGGCAAAAATATATGAAAAAAAGACCTACTAAATATCCGATTAGGTTTTCAAGCAGGAACCCTAGACCAAAATCTAAAAAATCGGATGAGATGGAAATTCATTCTGGTATGTTTTCAATATTGTAAAAAGAATTTTCAAATAAAAGGGTGGGGGAATGGATCATCCGGATAGACATTGGAAAGCATGTCTGACTTATGGTTGCACCAAGGTTAGTGTAGGCTCCTCCAACAAACACTATCAGTTCAATGGTGGAGGGCATGGGTTAAAAATTTTTGCATGGATATATTTGCAAACGTGCTCATCCGAGGCACTAGCTAAATTTCTAGCTAGTGCCGAGATTGCCTGCATTCTTTGATTGTTGATGATGCCTCCTTGAAGAATTCATTGCAAAGTTTGCATTAAGGATATAGCCTTTTGCCCACAATTTAAATGGATCGTAAATTAGAAACACAACCCGTTTTTGATTGCATGAAAGTTTTTATGCAATGAGACAATCTTTATTGATAATTTTAGGACTTTTAATGCTGTATTTGTGTCTTGCAATTAAGTTTGTAGGAGGGTGTAATAAAATGATATTTATGTGTCAATTTTTAATTGTTTTATATCCCAATTGGGTTTTACAAAAAAAGAATAATTGGTTTTCGTTTTTGTCCATATCCTCATAAATTAATTTAATATTTTTTTATAAGAAATAATGGAAATTTTTGGGTTTTATGGGATAGAAGATAAAGTTTTAACAATTACTTTTGATAATATAAATATAATATATATATAATTAATTAATCTATTTAAACGTAGTTTGAAACCGCATTTGGAGGGAAATTTTTCATCAACGGTGTGCATGTCACATAATTAATTTAGTAGTTCAAGCGGGAATTGAACATATCTCAATTAATCTTACAAATATTAGAGAAGCATTATCCTTCATATCTAGTTCGGAAATCGCGGGTGGCTCGGCTCCAATTTCAAACAATATTAGAAGAACAAATTCACCAAATCTTCAAGAAAGTTTCCAATCTTTCGTGAGACATAGGTGGAATTCAACATATTTAATGTTGAAAAATATCTCTCCATATTTCAAAAATTATCCACGACAAATGTAAGCAGTCCTCAAATCAAATTTTAATTTTCGATTATCTCCTTGGCACAGCAAAATTTTCAAAACTGTTTCTTTTCATTTTTAGAATTTTTTACAATGCTCTTTGAATTTCTTTTGTCGGTGTTTCATTATCCCATTTTAGCTTTACATCATTCTATTTAATATTTCCTTGTCATTTTCTTCCATTATAGGGATAGGCAAAACTTTTTAAAATATAGTTAACTTAATGGAAAATAAATTTAAAAATTATTCCATTTGTCCATCCTATATGCATTGGCAACAATTTTAGATCCTAAATATTCCAAATAGATGGAACCAATAAAATCCGTTAATGATCACTCATACAACCAGAGAATTTAAATATAGATATGCAACTAAGTATTCTTGACGCTAAGAAAATGTTAGAAAAAAATTTTTCAAACACTGTATGAAACCCAAATATCCGTCATATACACCAACAATTCCAAAAAGAGAACCCGCCGTCATCAACTAAAGTCTTAAACCCCTCAACCCACGATCGTCGTGGAGTTTCTTGAAGAAGAGTTCAAAAATAAAATTTTTAGGCCTCAACACAAAATATCTCTTACATAACTAGTCAAATATTTTGAAGCAAATTTTGTAATCGATGGGTTTTTGAACTAAACATCTTACAATGGTGGAAGAGACTATCTCAGATGAGTTCAACGCCTTGGAATGCATAATAACATGGGACATTGTTCAACTCAAGTCAAAACGTTGTTCGGTGCAAATGGGTTTTTGAGCGTTAAACAACCTCATTCTTAGCTCGATTGAATGTTAAAGATGTTAACATCGCACTAAATCTTTCATTAACTAATGTTGAAGTTAATGAAACTTTAGCCCGGTTTATGCGATCAAGTCAACAACAATTCGTTGATTCTAAGCAAGAATATTTTTCTAACTTAGAAATAACACAATCTTCCGGAAGCACTTAGATTTGTTAACAACGCATTTCTTCATGGCCATGTCAAGGAGAATGTTTTTATGCATCAACCATTGGGTTTTGTTGACAAAACTCATCCCACTCATGTGTGTCGCCTCCGCAAGGCCTGGTATCAAGAACTAAAGCAATTCTTGAACACTATTGGGTTTGTTAATTCAAAATCTGACACATCTCTGTTTATTTTCAAACAAGTCTTTTACCATGTTTATTTTGGTGTATGTAGATGATATTATCGTCACAGGAAATGATGTCCATCTTCTCCAACGTGTGATCAATCAAGTGGCAGCCCCTTTTTCAATCAAAGATCTTGTTACATTGTCATATTTCCTGGGCGTAGAGGTGCTTCCAAAAAATGGTGGGTTGATTCTCTCTCAACAAAAATACGTACAAGATCTTCTCTACAACACCAAAATGCTTGATGCCAACCATGTCACTACACCTATGTCCCCCAGTCATGTCCCTACGCTCACTAATGGCACGTCTCTCACTGATGCTACTTAATACAGATCTATTGTTGGTGCCTTGCAATATCTATTCCTCACATGGCCGGATATCGCTTTCGCTGTCAACAAAATGTTTCAATATATGCACTGACCCACATCTAAGCACTGGTCCATTGTCAAGCGTATTCTACGTTATCTTCGAGGCACTAATTCTCATGGGTTGTTTTTACAACATGATTCACCTCTCTCTTTACATGCTTTTTCTGATGCTAACTGGGCTGGGAATGTAGATGATCGCACGTCTACTAATGCCTATATTGTGTTTCTTGGTTCTAATGCGGTCTCTTGGAATTCAAAAAACCAACGTACCGATGCAAGATCTTCCACAGAGGCTGAGTATCGAGCTGTTACTTCAGCCGCAGCAGAGGTCACTTGGGTTTAAAGTCTTTTACATGAACTTGGCATTATGCATTAGTCTATGCCAACAATTTATTGTGATAATGTTGGCACAACATATCTTTGTGCGAACCCAATTTTCCACTCCCGCATGAAACACATTGCTATTGATTTTTATTTTGTTCATGACAAGGTTCAAAATGGTGATTTACGTGTCTCTCATGTGTCTTCCGAAGACCAACTTGCAGATGCCTTAAATGAAGCCACTTTCACGCGAACGATTGCACAATCTACGGGTCAAGATTGGCGTTCACTCCGGAACGTTCATCTTGCGGGGGCAAAATAAGGAAAGTTGACAATTTCCGATATTGGACAAAGCTGTAAATATTTATTTTCATTCAATATTTAGGATATTTATAGCTGCAATATTATTTCTATATTTGTAAACAATATGTTGTGTATATTATGTACCTTTCCTATCAATAAAATTATGGAAAAACTATTCATATAATTTCTTCAAGTTCCTATTCTCTATTACCATTGACTGTCCGCTGGCCGCATCTACCAAATCCAACACGATCACAAATTCAGATATGAAGGAATCAATCTAAGTTATTCCGTATAAAAGTTTTTTAGCTTAAGAATGCATCACATGCATAAATACAAAAGCAGATCCATGTAAAACTACCTGACAAAATCTCCTTTAAAGGCAGGAGTACCAGAGTATTGAATGCTTATGTCATCCCCATGAACCCACACTAAAGAAACAGAACAAGGTAAAGAGAAAAATTCAGAATTTCACATGCTTATAATAGAATGCTTCCAATCCAAGAACCAAGTATGTACATCAGAAACACTATAAGTTGGTAAGATTAAAGAATAACAAGTGTGGTAATCAGAACATACATATTTTAAACTTTTCATCAAAGTTTGGATGTGAGCTAATAGTCTCTTCAGCGCCAAAAACACCAAGCCTTCTAAGTTGGCTTTCCAACATCTTTCTACCTATCATGCTCTGCAACCACAAGTCCATAAGGGTGAGGATATATGCTGTAAAACTGATGAAAACAAAACTAGACAGAACAATATTTTCTTAACAAAATGTATACCCACACCCACCTGAGTTACATTTGTACGGTCTAAGCAATCAATACAATTGGTCCTTACAACTCCAAGCTGTTCCTTCATTTTCTCAGCCTTTTCATTCAATAAGAAATACCTAGAAATTTCAGTTCAGAAAATCATGAGACGATGCCATAACCGTGTAGGCGTAAAGTACTATTCCATGATTTTGTGGTAAACACAGATATAAGAATTTCACCAGGAGATAATATAGCATATAACCAAGCATGAAAATAAAAGGTAAATTTAACTTTTTTATTATAATAAAAAAATTTTCATTTTAAATTCAATAATTTCACGCTAATAATTTTCTCATAAAATTCTTGTCGATAAAACTCTCATTGGAATATGCCATATTCCTTTTGTTTGGTCTCACAATTCTAACACCCATTTGGAAATTCAATCCACAAGTATGACCTCCTTTTCTCTTAGTCAACTCTGCGGAATGAATAAAGAAGACTACTTCTCCAGTATTTATTAGGGAATAATTAGAAAGTATAATTTATCATTGTTGGTAATACAATCACATTTATAGTAATAAATTAGAACTGTCACATAATAATATGAGATTTAATTATTATATTTTTTTTATTATGTATGTTTTTTTTTTTTTTTTTTTTTTTGTATCGTCACGTTTATAGTGACAGTGATGTATCTTGGATGATGATAAATAACAATAATCAAGCTTAAAAAAAAAAAAAAGAAGCCATCCATTTGCTTTCTTGCTAGCCACCCAATCTATTGCATAGTTCCACGGCTGCTCAAGCTTTTAAAAAGTAGACGCTCAACAAAAGTCTCTTACACACACGGTTCAGTCTCAAGACATGACATTAAAATGGAGTCTCTTTTGCGGTCAATTTTCACCAACCCCAACCTTTGACGGTCTTGATCAAAACCCTCTAGAGTGTGTTTTTCGTGTAATAAAGGCTATGACTGTGTTGTGCTGACCTAGTCATATGACTGTGTTGTGCTGACCAAGTCATACTTTCTAGTCCACGTTCAGACAATTTTATCACCAAACAACCATGAATTAATGCCCTACCGATGTTATATAAGCATGGCTTGCCTAAGCAAAAGACATGTATACTTGATCTTTACTATAACACTCCAAAGACTACAATGGCTTCTTCTTTGCATACCTTTGTTCTTGTTGTTGTTCTGTTTGCCCTCTTCTCAATTCAAACCGCCACGTCTACTTCTCACCACCACCACCACCACCACCACCAACACGAAATCAAGTCCATCCACTTCGCGCTCTTTCAACACGAAACCATAAACAAAACCGGGTATTTCATAGTGAAAGGTGTGACCGGGGCCAACGTTTCTCAGACAACAACCCCTTTTGGAACCTTGTTCGCCTTTCAGGACCCCATGACCATCAAAGCGAACAGGTCTTCAAAAGTGGCGGGCATTGCAGAAGGAACTTCCATCACTTCCAGCTTAGATGGCCTCCGCAGCATTTCTATAGCCTCTATCACTCTCCGCCTGAAGCACCACAGTGGCTCAATATCCATAGTCGGAAGCACGCACAACACCAAGCCCTCGGACCATCCAGTGGTGGGAGGCACCGGTGACTTCACTTTTGTTCAAGGCTACGTTACCTCCTCCCCTGTCAATCTCAAGGGCATCACAGTCACCTACAAGATTGAATTTCACCTCTACTGGCCTCCGTACGCGACTCAGCTTCAAGCCTCCTCCTAGACTCTTGCTCTGTTTCTGCTAGTCTCATTTCAACTTTTCAATGTCCAATTCATCCAGATTTATGCTTTGTTACCCATCTTTATCTTTCCTTTAAATTTTAATGCCATGCGATTGTTTAGATTGTCGATTAACATTAAACATGAAATAAAAAGCACGGTTGTTTTTTAAGAAATCGAATTCAAACGTGATCATTAGAATGAATAAAATAAGGTTCCAGTAACAGCCTAGAGCTTCCAGTTTGAACAAGCCAGAAATAAATAAATCAATCAATTTATTCAAAAAGAATGACAACAACAACAGAAGAGCGCTCTGCCAAACCAACTACTGTTTATACCGTGTGATATATAAAGCAAATATATCGAGAATGCAACTTGAAAGAACTGAGATAAATGAGCAACGAGTGCGGAAAAGTGAACAGGAAAATTGATTCCTTCAGAACTCGATGACCCAGATCTAAGACCGAGGCTTGTAAAGACGAGGCCGGTTGCAGAAAACCCGTCCATTGGCTCTCACAAATGCTGCTAAGGCCACACTTAGGCTTGCCCACAATATTGAAAAGAATAAATGCCGAAAGTCATTCCGAACTGCACACAGATGAATAAAAAAGAAATAGGGTGATTCACCTATAGCTTGCTTCAAAAAGGGATGACAATATATATTTCGCCACAGGAACCAAAAGACAACTCAACGCACCTTGCCTAAGTGACATTGTAGCAAAGAAGAATCCCATCAGAACAAAGAATAAAGCGAGCGGAAATGACTGCAACAAATAAACACTGTCGAAATAAGATGCCAAGAAAAGCAACAGATGGGTTAGAACAACCAATGCACATGCCATAAATACTCACAGCCACAGCCTCAAGGCCTCCCTTTTGCGATGGGGGGCTCATTTCTCTGCTCACAGAAACAATGTAATGTCCTTGGAGGAGATCAATTGCATCCTTAAGGAATGAGCCAAAAGATTCCAAAAACAAGAAAAAGGTAAGTAAATTGAAAATACAGTTATCTTGTACAGATGATAGTCACTCAACTGGTGGTGGATGAGAAGATGACCGGTATTCAAGCATTTCATCTAAAAAAATGGCAATGGAATGACGATCTAAAAGGGCACTAACCTGTTTTGATCCATCACGGAAGTTATTTAAATAGTAACGTACAAGGGCATTCCATCCATCCTTGAGGATCCCATTGACTGTCCGCTGGCCGCATCTACCAATCCAACACGATCACAAATTCAGATATGAAGGAATCAACCTAACTTATTCCGTATAAAAGTTTTTTAGCTCAAGAATGCATCACACGCATAAATACAAAAGTAGAACCATGAAAAACTACCTGACAAAATCTCCTTTCAAGGCAGGAGTACCAGAGTATTGAATGCTTATGTCATCCCCATGATTAGCCCACACTAAAGAAACAGAACAAGGTAAAGAGAAAAATTCAGAATTTCACATGCTTAGAATAGAATGTTTCCAATCCAAGAAGCAAGTATATACATCAGAAACACTATAAGTTGGTAAGATTAAAGAATAACAAGTGTGGTAATCAGAACATACATATTTTAAACTTTTCATCAAAGTTTGGATGTGAGCTAATAGTCTCTTCAGCGCCAAAAACACCAAGCCTTCTAAGTTGGCTTTCCAACATCTTTCGACCTATCATGCTCTGCAACCACAAGTCCATAAGGGTGAGGATATATGCTGTAAAACTGATGAAAACAAAATTAGACAGAACAATATTTTCTTAACAAAATGTATACCCACACCCACCTGAGTTACATTTGTACGGTCTAAGCAATCAATACAATTGGTCCTTACAACTCCAAGCTGTTCCTTCATTTTCTCAGCCTTTTCATTCAATAAGAAATACCTAGAAATTTCAGTTCAGAAAATCATGAGTCAATGGCATAACCGTGTAGGCATAAAGTACTATTCCATGATTTTGCAGTAACCACAGAAATAAGAATTTCAACAGGAGATAATACAGCATGTAACCAATCATGAAAATAAAAGGTTGGGAGAAACAAATTAAATATCTCATTAAATGAACCACCACTTAACACAACCAACTCATTGTTTTCCCACAAACTCTAACGCTCTTATATGTTGAATTAAGAAAATATAATAATTTGATTACTATTTACTGGGTATATTACTGAAGACTGTCTATACTGATTTTTGAGTTCGACACACATGAGGAGAACCTAAGCACATAAATGTACATTGAAGCACACTAGATCTCAAGTGTGTATGATTACTTGAGTTTATTTAGCAGAACACAGCAAATTAAGTAGCCAGCTTTGCATGAAGGCCTATTTTTCTCCAAATGAACTAATTGAGCAACAAATATTCAACTGTATCTGTAAGAAATACTAAGTAAAAACCATTGGAAGGAAAACATACCCATTTCTATCAAGAAAATCTGCAATTTGCTCATAAAGGATGGAGAGGCGCTCGAAATGAACATGCCCACAAATGCGATGAAAATCAAAGTGCAAATATCTGCAGCATAAAATAGATGTCAAAATTAAATAAGACCAAATAGTTTCAGATATGCAGCTAAAAAGATGAGAGGAAAAGAAATTTTACCTTACATCATCTCCAATGACATGTTGCATAGCGCTTGCAAATTTTTCACACAAGCGTCCCTCACCTCCATGCTGGTAAATGTGAAATGCGTCATAACTAATTTACAGCAACACAACTAATTTCTATTGGCTTTAGCCAGGTGTAATGTTTCACAAGTATAAGAAATCAGATACTTCTATCTAGCGTGGAAAAGAAAAGAACCCAAAAAAAAAAAAGGTGCACCTTGTTGACAAGATTAACAGCTAAAACAGCCCCATATTTCTTTCTTAAATCCAAAAAATGTCGCTCTACTACTTTGGGCTGCAGACAAGATCAATACACCAGCAGTCAAATACAGCTAAAATGTAGTAGATGCAGAATCAAACTGGCATGCAAGAGAAACGTAATAGATGCAAACTCACAGCTTCCTCTGGTTTCACAAGCTCAAACTTAGGCTTATATGTCAAATCAACAATTTGCTCCCACAACAATGGAATTGAACCACGAACCTGCAAAAGAATTAGCAGAACAAATAACATGAGACATCTTAGATCCAATAATATGTTCCAGGACAGTTACCACAGCTTCACAAAAGAGAATTTCCAGTGCCTTTTACTAAAGTAGTAGGAATATAGGACCTATAAGTAAATTTTACCTGCACAAATGATGCTGTAAAGGCCATTCAACTGCATAATTTGCTCAGTTTCCACAAAATTTGCAACGTACCCGTCAGGATCAGCTCCTCTTCTCCACATACGAGTTCCTTCAAGAACATGCGAGTTATTTTGCAGAATATAAAGACGAAGTGCTTACTGCTTTATTTATTTATTTATTTATTTTTTTTGAAGAAATGCTGGAAATTATTTTTCTTTCCTTTTTATTTTTTCCCTAATAACACAATTATAGTTTTTATACAAGGTCGTTTTGATTTTCAAGAAATTGACATTTCTCCATTGTCGTCATAAAATAGTTGCAAACCATAAATTTCACTGATGTGCAGATTACCAATAGTCAATGCCTTTAAGTTCCTCAAAGTTTGCTATTCTTATTTGTTACAATTTTTTTGTATTTGTTAGTTGTCATTCAGCAAATTCAAAAGGGTGATATGAGCTTTAAATACCATTTCTCCTTGTGCATCTCCTAGCAATTAGGGTAACATCAATAACATTTTTCCCTATTGCTGCTTGAAAGTGCTGAAAGGCTGATCATCAATCCATTAAGGAGAACTTTCCAAGAAATACAGAATTTACAGATAATATACCAATCATGCAACAGTTAAACTAATCAAGATTGCAGCGAAAAGGTGAAAAAGCGATAATAGAATAAAGGATACTCCCTTGGATAACAGGAAGTAAGAAGGGGTCAAGCTGCAAAGAAGGAAACAATAAAAATGTCAGCCAAAAGTTACTACAAAACATAAAAGTTATCAAGCTGGTAAAATATAACAATTCGGCAAAAGTCAACCTTGTTATCTATGAGTACTTCTAACATGTAATTGTTCCAGAGAAATCTAGGTTCTGCCTGTGGAAAAAAAAAAAAAAAACATTGGAAATGTGAGAAAGACTTTCTACGTAGTGGAACCATCATTGTAAAAGAAAGAGGGAGTACCGCAGAATCAAGGTTTACCTGTCTCCAAAGAGGGAGCAGCTTAGATTCATCACCCAAATCATGCAATTTTTGTAAACTGTATACACAGAAGATGCAAAAATAAGCAGAATTTCTTCTTCAATATTCGAATTGAAAAAAAAAAAAAATCATCTAAACCTAATTTCTTTTCTTATGATTCTAAAAAAAAAAAAAAAAAAAATCACCTGAGGGTTAAATTAGTGTCATATGAGAAAAATAAACCAGAAGTCCTTTCTGCGATGTTTAGCAGCGCAGAAAACTCAGATTCCATCTTTTTCTGTCAACGAAATGATTATGTACCAAGTATAGAATTAGAAGCCACTCAAATAAGAGACAAGAAATGGGGAAAGTAGTAGCAGATTTACCTGTTGTGCATTGGAGTTCTTCAGAGAATGGTCACAAGGAAAAACTTCCAAAGATAAAATCTTGAAAATGGGATGACCCAAGTAAGATCCAACACATTCACGCTCAGTTATGACAATTAAATATGACCCTGAAAGCATAATCATATCATAGCTATTAGACAAGCTGGAATTTACATAAAGTAATTAGAAAGGGCAAATCACAAAATCCTCCGCTGGTTTTAAGTAAAGATGTTGTATATTATATTCTCTACAATTACAAAATACATCTCCATATTGTCAATCTCTTCAAAATCTATCATCAATATTCCTCAATATTTCGATCATGCCCTAAATTTTAACCGTGAAATACACTCAAATTTCAAACTAAACCTCAAAGAAAGCAAAAACCTTCTACAATACTATATAAATTCATAACTTTATGTATTTTAAAGTTTCAAAACGCATTAAACTGGATCACAAGCTTGGTTCATTTGGAAGAAAAAAGACAAGATACAAATTACAAACTGATATAAGAGTAAAAGAGAGAGATAAATAGTTTTTTTTTTTTTTATTTAAAAAAAGTACACTGTAGTCTTAGTTTAGTTTATGCCCTCTATAAAAATTTTCTCGCTCCGCCACTAGTTTTCTTCACAACTATTCTCAAATTTGTTTGAAGGCAATCATCATATTCATATCTGATGTTAATCAAATGTCGCACCCCAAGGTAAAATTTTAAAAGGATTGGCAGTGTGAGCTATTAGTAAAGAATTGAAGGTTGATAATTGCATTATCACTTAAACTGAAAGGATTTAGTAATTTCCCCTTAATCCAATCAAAAACAATCTGATTGTGATGGAAATCTTAGAAGATGATCTTACCAGCCAAGAGCTTCAGCAAGCCAACTAGACCGAAAATAGTCTGGATCTTTGGTGCCCTAACAGAAGAGCAATCTGGAAGCTCATCTGGAGCAAAATTATCCAATATATATATATATATATATATATATATATTAAACACATAATTGAAAACAATAATAAAGAAAAGCCATGAATTACAGATTAGTTATACCGATGAGATTCAAAGAGGCATCATGGCGATTAATGGACAAAGAAGCAGCAGAAGAGCCGTCAGTTGGCTCAATCACATACTCATTCGGAAACTCCCATAATCTCATCCGAGAGTACAACTTCTGCGAAGAATCTGCTTTCTCCATCATCGTAATTTCTGCGGATTATCAACAATTTTTAACACCAAATTAGCACTAAATTAAAACAAAATAAAGAAAAATCAACACAAAAGTAAAATATCTCCAAATTAACACAAAATCAAAACCAACACAAGTTCTCTTCTTTAATCAGTGTGGATTTCAGCACCAAATTTACACAAAAAGTAACACAAGTTCTGTTCTTTAATCAAAAAAAAAAAAAAAAAAAAAAGCTTTTCCTGACAAGACTTTGAGTTTTGAATCAAAAGGGAACTCTCTCCAATGCTGATACAATAACAAATTATAACACAAAATTAACGCAAGATGAACACAGATTAACGCAAGTTTTGTCTTTTTTTTTTCCCGTTAGTTAATATGATGAAAAGGGAAAAAATTTCAAGCTTAGTGGAGAGAAGTTATAATTCATGAGAATAGAATCAAATTTCATACCTGATCTGACCTTAATTGATTCCAGGGAAGCAAATTGAAAAATCAAAATGTTAATCTTAATTAAGTGGAGTTAATTAGGACAAAGTAAAACACAATTGTTTTCAGATTTGAGATTTGAGATTCTGTTGGGCCACTATGCCTTTTCTGCTCAAACTTCGGTGGAAAATTGAAAAACCCAGAAAGCAAATACTTTATTAAATTTGAATTTTTTGTAAAAAATAAAAATTTCATACGTGGAGGGTTACTATTGGTTGGTCGCTCGCTGAGACGCGTTCAAACGCTTGAAGTTTAGAACCGTAAGATCTGAATACTTGTGGTGGACATTAACCTCGTTAATTTTATGATTTAAATTTTTAATTTTAATTTTATTATAGTTAAAAATTATTATAAAAAATTATATTTAATTTATTATGTTATAATAAAAAAATTTAACATAAAATTATATTTTAATTCAAATTAAAAACTCAAACTAATAAACTAAATGAGACTATTTTTTATCTTTATTATTACAATGAGGATTTTATTTTTGTCGCATGGATAATTGATAATGGGTGGTGGAGAAAAAAAATAATTAAATAGTGTTAATTTTCAGAGATTTTAAGGAAATGTTATCCGAAGGATTGATTATACGGTAATGGTGCAAAAGAAAAAAAGTTATTATTCAACCGATTAAATCCAAGTCAAGTCATAACGTTTCTTTAAATTGTTGTTTAGTATAAAAAGCTCATTCTTTTTCACCAAAGGTAGGATTTTTATAAATATATAGTTCAAGTAAATGCTTACTATGGTAATTTAGTTATAATAATAGCAAGTGGGTTATAAGGAAATGATATAAGAAGAATTCTACGGTGTGGTGAAAAAAAAAAAAAAAAAAAAAAAAAAAAACTTTATTATTTAACTGATTAAATCCTAATAAAGATATGGCGGTATTTTTTATTCTATCGAGAAACTTGTTTTATTATAATTGTTTAGTATAAAGTGCTCATTATTCTTTTTCTCAAATATTTAAGACTCATTCGTTTCACGATTTTAAATGCGTTTAGAACTCGTTCTAAAATAATTTTATTTTTTTATAAAAATGAAAACGAAAACGTTTTTATTTTCATTTTAAAATCATTTCTAAAAATACGTTTGATAGTTTTATTTTGAGATTATTTTCTATTTAAAAAAAAAACTAAAATATTGTGTTTGGTGGTTTAATTTTTTAAAACATGTAATAATATTTAAAATAATAATATATTAAATAAATAATATTATTAAATATATTAAATAATAAGATATTAAATAAACATTATATACATAAAAACTACAGAGGAAATGGAAAGAAGAGTGGGGAAGAAGAGAGCGGCGGCGGGGAAAAGGAGGCAATCGGACAAGAGTGGGGGTGGGGTTGTAGCCCAAGAAGGGGGGGGTGCAGGGGAAAAAAATGGAAACTGAAAACGATCCTTAATCATTTTCAGTTTCTGTAACCTTTTGAGAATGAGTACAAAAATGTTTTCAACATTTGTGAGAGCATTTTCATTTTTTTGTTCGTAAAAAACGTTTTTAGAAATGATTCCAAACTAACACTTTAAGTTTTTAATTTGAGTTGAGATATGATTAAAAAATGTTTTCAACATTTATGAGAGCATTTTCATTTTTTTGTTCGTAAAAAACGTTTTTGGAAATGATTCCAAACTGGCACTTTAAGTTTTTAATTTGAGTTCAGATATGATATTTCTTTAGAGTTTTTAATTGTAACAAAAAAAAAATATATTTTTTTGAAAACTTTTAACTGTAAAAATCTAAAACTAAAAACTCGAATCGATAAAATAAATGAGACCTTAAGATTCTATAAATATAGTTCAAGTAAATGCTTCCTATAGTAGTTGAAGTTAAAATAAAACATATCCTCATTTTATATGTAGGGAAAGGATTGTCAGAAAAATACAAAGACAACAATTATGCCATCCAATCAATTGCATGCATACAGGTTGAAGATCTCCCCAAACATTTACCAGTACTGGCACTACCATTTTAATTATTAATTATTTAATTTGTCCTTAAAACAAACATTATCTGTTCGTTTTCTTCTTTTTTATTTTCTCTAAAGTCTAGTTCATTAAAAAAAGTATTAATAGTCATATTCATATACAAAAAACAGATTTTCAGAAAAGAAAAAAAAAAAAAAAGGTACTGCAGATTCATAAGAGCCAACTAATACTGCCCCAAAGGATCAATATGATTATGCCACAAGATTAAAACATTGAGGCAATATTGATTAGGTTCAAACCCAATTACTAATAACCACCAATGCTTGGTGCAATGATAAAAAGCTTTTCCTTTTCATGCTTCAATATAGGTTGAAGATCTCAATAGTCGATACCTTAAAACCTTATTTTAAAGTCTTTATTCGATTAATGAACTGTGTGGTGTTAAGTTTGAATTTCTGTTGTAAATCATGAAATGAACGGAAAACGAAATGACAATAATAATTTCTTGTATATATATGTTAGTCAAACAAGATTTTCTTTGCATGTATGTTAGCCAAACTAGATTCTATTGCCCTACATATATATGATCACCAAATGTGTTCCAGTGATATATAAATATATCTATGCTAGCTGTATGTATTACCCAAAACTAATATTACAGTAGAATATACGCCTGACAGTTCAAATGACACCTATATATGCTACCACAGACATATAGCCCATCTCAAATATATTCAATTAGTATACGTATTTGTTGTGCTTGTGAATCTAAGTCAAAGATCAGAGCGGACAAAATTAGATGCTGACACCTGGAAGGTTCTAATGCACAAGGTTCTGGATAACAACAAGGGTAGTTTACACTTTTCTGGTATTTTTTTAGACGTGTTGATTTTATTTGTAAAGTACTGTAATTGAAAAGTGTATAAATAGAATTACTGAAACAATAAGAGATTTATCAGTGGAGATAATTCCTGAATGTTCTGTTTTCTGAGTGAAGAAATTTTTTCTTTCTTAGGGGTTGAGTTGAGAGAGAAAGTGAGAGAAAAGGGGAATAATTTTCTCGGGAAAATTCTGAGAAAGGTGGTCCTTGAAATGTTTGTCCTCTTTGTACTTAGAATAAGATTCTGGTTGTTTTTTGGCCGTGGTTGTAAGGGTTTCTGAACCCCGGGAGAAATTGTTCTTATTCTGAGTGAGGTTATGTTTTTTTTTTTTTTTTTTTTTTTTTGGTTCTTGAAATTTCTTATTCGAGTTCCTTTTGTTAGAGTTTTTGCCATATTGTTGTAACAGTATTCGTATTAATTAACCTGCGCATAAGTCATCAAGCATAAGTTTGAACCTAGAATCCACCATGCCAGAGACGTTAAATGTGCTTAATTTTCTTGGTTCATTTTAAAATATTTACATGCATATAAAATCAAAGAATCATGATTAAAGCACTCGGCCCAGCGGCGAACATGCCGGGCTCCGACTCAGCACATGACCTGCTGCACCTTTGGAAGCACTTTCTAAATGTGTTGCCATATTAAAAAAAAAAATAAATAAAGGATCTAAACAGATCAGGGAATATTAGTTTTGTTGTAAGTTAAAGAATAAAGGATCTAAACACATGGAATATTCAGATATATTGATCATCTTATAACATTATTCAAATATATAACAAGACCTACTTACTCAATATAACACACACACACACACACAATATATATATATATATATATATATATATATATACATGAACATATATTTGCAGAAAGCACTTCAACAAATTAATTAATTAAAAATATGAATATATAACTGACATAAGATCAACATGATGAAATATAAGCAGTTAAATATTAGCTTAATAAATCGAAGAAAGTTGGGACAGGAGAAAGTACAATAATATTATATATATGCAGACAAACAAATACATGTATATATTGCAATTTGCAAGTGTATATGATAAATCTAAATCATATGATGTCCAACTGACACAAATTGAATTACATACCAGTCAAACTTTCACAAACTTAACATTCTATGATTTTAAGAGAAGAACCAATTCTGATTTATTTCATTTAAAAAAGATATTGTATAAAAAAATAAAAATATATACAATTGTTATATTAACAGAATATGTTATAAGATAATCCAGACAGTATATAGCGAACGAAACTATAGCAAAAGTACCACTTCAACTTTCAAGACAGCTTACATAATTTTGATCGAGAAAACGAGAACAAGCAATGCATACAAATGAAAATAAATGAAATTTTTTATTGATTTTTAGAAAGTGCCCAATTCAAATTTAATCCAGGCAAAAGAATTTCTCTTTCAAAATAAATACATGTATGAGAGAGAGAGAGAGAGAGAGAGAGAGAGAGAAGGAAGAGAATAATACATTAACAGAAGGGTGGTTATATCTGTCTGTGTGTGTGTACAAAATATGTAGGAAGTGCAAATGGTGAATCTGGTGACTGGTGATCAAAAAGATCTCAATTTTTACATATTGCAAAAGGCAGACATAAATTTGCTAGTGAGATACATGTAAAGATACAAACGGGAATTATTCAAAGATTATTAATTAGAAAAACTAACACTTAAAATTTCAAACAACTAGCATAAATCATGAATATTGACAAAGGCGCCCTAAAATCCAACCAACTTTCGGAGACCAATATTCTGATTAATTTGTACGTGTTAATAACAACATACATCTTACCCCACACACACATACACACATAAACATATGTATATATAAGACGCGTTACTTAGTTTGAAAAGAAAAATATCGGAATAGTACATAACAGTAGCTAGATAGAAGATACTGCAATAATATACATATATATATATATATATATATACACACACACATGTATATACATTTTGCAACTGATCCGCATATAGAACTCAACCATCACATATTCTATTTCTAAAAAAAAAAAAAAATACATCAGATAATTATATATAAAAATATGCAGAAAGGAAGCAAAAAGGGAGGACGAACAGAAAAGGGAAAGGTAATTTCGACCAAAAGGTGAGTGTATATATACCACTTAAACATTAATTTCAAGAAAAAAAATATATTATATGATTTTTGAAGAAGCACCAATTCTGATTTCTTTCATCAAAAGATATATATTTTATAGAAAAATGGATACGACACACATAAAATTTGCTATATCAACAAGTTCTCAATTATCCACCTGTAAAACTGCACAGAGATGTTTTAAGATATATGTAGCCAGCGAAATCATAACAAGAACAGCTATTGTATGGAAGATTACTTTGACCTAATTATGTAAAAATTACTTGCATAAAAGAAGATATATATTAACTGACCGTGCAAAAATTACTTTGACCTAATTGTGGAAGATTATTTTCTTAACAAGGTTGATATTGACATATTGTTTAATTTGATAAAAGATCATAATATTTAGGGTTGAGGTGACGTTATATATGATATTTTGAGATCAGTTTTCAGCCAAAATTACATCCAAATCTCAAGATCCTTTGAACAGCGGATGGTACTTATATATATATATATATATATATATATATATATATATATATAAGCATGTGTACATACATAAAGGAAACTAGAGAATGTTTGTTTCCTGTCGATTCGGAATCATGATTTATAGTTCTCTATAGTATTTTTCTCTCATAAAAAATACACGTAAAATGAAAATAATTCTAAATCATGATTCTAAATTCATGAACCAAAACCCCTAAAGTCCAACATGATTCCACAAAAGTCGTTAGAGGAGAAAGTACATTAATAATAATCACACATACAACTACATGTATATCTCGCTATCTGCAATTTGCAAGTACATGTCAACAAATCTCAATCATAATGATGCCCAACTGATACAAATTGAATTAGAATATACATGCATACGCCCACACACACAAGTTAAACTTTTAAAAAGCTAAAATAATATGATTTTTGGAGAAGAATCAATTCTGATTTATTTCATTAGATCAATATATTGTATATAAATATGAATACACAAATATAATTGTATATTAACAAGATATAAGTTACACCGGACAGAGATATAATTAAGGGTTGAGACATATTATATATATATATATATATATATATTACAACAAAAGTACCACTTTAACTATTTCAAAGAACTTATATATATATATATATATATATATATATATTACAACAAAAGTACCACTTTAACTATTTCAAAGAACTTTCATAATCATGATCAAGAAAACGTACGAGAGCAAACAATACATACAAATGAATTAAATGAATGAAATTATATTGATTTTCTGTGAGTACCAAAACAAATTTATTTGATCAGTAAAAATAACTTTTTTTTTAATGAAAAGTATATGTTTAAAACTAATTACAGACCCAAGATTTTTTGTTCTTTAGAGAGAGAGAAAGAGAGAGAGAGATTGCAAGTGGTGATGAACAAGATCTCAACTTTTTGCAAAGATCTGATTATAATTACTCTCTAGTGAGAAATGAAATTATTCCTAGATTATTAGAAAAAAGAAAAGTACCAATTAAAATTTCAAACAACCAGCATAAATCAAAGTCCAACCAGCATAATACCAAGTGAACACAAAGCCCTAGAATCCAAGTCCAACCATAGCTTTCGGAGACCAATATTCTGATTTGTCTTTGTTAATAAAAGTATATATTTTACAAAGAAAAAAAAATTAAGTACAGATCCTTATTTTGAAATGAAAAACATATAAGACATAATTTAATAGATAGACTATTCTAAATACACACACATATGTGTGTATATATTTGCAAATGATCTATATATGTCAACCTCATCAGATTATAATGTATAAAAATATGCAGAAAGGATATATAGATCAGAGAAAAATAATGAAGGCTAGCTATGAGGATCGAAATATTCAAAAACAGACATAACCATGACCAACAAAACTACCACTAAACCAGAATGACAAACATTAATCAAAACAAACAAAAACAGATAATCACTCAATATTACAACATTTAAACCAAATGAAAGTACGTACTGAGATATAATAAAATTAAATAGACAACAGATTAAGATGAATTGGTACTATATATTTTTACAATATATAAATGTATATCAATGGTATACAAACTTCTTTTGAAGAGAAAATTAATGAATTAGATTTAAAAAAAAAAAAAACATATAATATATGCAGGGAAAAAACAAAAAAGACAAATAAGAAAAGAAAAGTAAGCAGAAGCAAAAAGGGAGGACGAAAAGATAATATATTTTACATACATATAATTGCTATATGAACAAGCCCTCAATCATTCACATAGTGTGCAGATATGAGTTAAACTGGACAGAATTATGAAGATATATGCATACATAGCGAGCGAAATTATTAAAAAAAAAAAAAAAGTGCTGCTTAACCTTACAAACAACTTACGTTACCTAATCTTGATCAAGAAAACGATCACAAACAATGTTAAATGCCAGTGAAAGTAGAATTTTTTATCGATTTTTTTAGGAGAGTGCCAATTCAAATTTATATCAGTAAAAAAGAAATTTTGTACAAAAGAAAAAGTGTACAAAACTGAAGATGCAAGATTTTAGCTCTTTCGAAGAGAGAGAGAGAGAGAGAGAGAGAGAGAGAGAGAGAGAGAGAGAGAGAGAGAGAGAGAGAGAGAGATTGCAAGTGGCGATGATCAACAAGATCTCAACTTTTTGCAAAAAGCACATAAAATTTTATCAGTGATAGATAGGTGAAGGAATAAACGGGGATAGAATCATAGAACAAATATTCGTAGATTGTTGGAAAAAGTACCAATCAAGATAATCAACTAACATAATCAAGATTCAGAATAGTACCAATCCAGACAAAACCCTAGAATTCAACCATCTTCGGAGACAAATTTTGTCTTGTCTTTGTTAATAATAATAAAAAAACTTTATGTTTTACAAAAAAAATAAATAAATAAATAAAATGCAGTTATTAATTTTTGAAATGAAAAATACTCAGAATAACGCATCATTGAAAACCCATCAGATAATATGTTGCAATAGATCTATCAATAGATCTCAACCTGCATCACATAATATATTTCTCAAATAAAAAGAAACCCCATCAGATAATATATAAAAATATGCAGAAAGGATGTAGATCTAAGAAGCATAACGAATGCTATAAGAATCGAAATATTCAAAAAAACTGAAATATTCATTGACTAACAAAAGTATCATCCATAAAAGAATGAAAAAGATTATTCAAAACAAACATGAAATTTGTGATAAATATCCCATCAAAACAACATTTAAACCAAATAAAAGTACGAAACATCATATAAAACTATCTAGAAATTAAAATGACTAGGATAAATTAGTGTACTACGTATAAAAACTCTTTGTGTTGCGCATCGCAAATGCGCATGGTAGCAATAGTACAAAAATTAACTTCATGAAACTTCTAAGCAATATCCTCGTCGTCCGACGGCGGTGTCTTGTTAATGTCGAAATCAGCAGGTCTTCCATTCTTCTTGTTCTCCAGAGGCGGCGTACGGACGGCACCATCGTCCACAGTGGGGCCGTGTGGTTGATTTAGATCAATGTTTAGTCCTCTTATGGTCCCTCCTTGTGCCCCACCAGCCTCAGCATATGCCGCTAATTAACAAATAAACATACAATCATTGTTTGTGTTAGTACTAATGCAAAACACCAAAAACAGATCCATATTACTATCAAAATGCAACAGCATCTGTATGTATATATGTATTTTCTATAGTACCACACCTGGAAGTGGAGCCGACAGTGCTTGTTCTTGTTGGGGTTGCTCGACGGGCGGGGGAAAGCACCCGCGCCACTGGCGCTCAGGATGAGAGCGCATGTGGCCGAAGAGGGCCTTCCAGGAGTAAAAGTCCCTACGGCACACGCTACAAATCGGGCGAACCCCTGGAGGCGCCAAGACATCCGACTTCCGTTTCAGTGGTCTCTCACTGGTACTACTTCGGTTGTCAGAAATGGGCCCCACACTAGGAGCAGCCGTGGCACCTCCCCCAACTAGAACTCCTCCTCCTCCACCCATAAAAGTCATGGTGGGAGAGACACCAATGCTCCCCTTGGCTCCGTCATCACCAGGGGCTTGAATAGCCCTAAAAGGGGGTGGAGGAGGCGGCATAGGGTTTTGAGAGCCTCCAACTTGGTCCTGATCACTGGAAAAAGGCTGAACCCTACACTGTTGTTCTCCAACTTCTTGCCTAGGGTTTGCCCTAGCAAGAAGCGGAGCAGACATTGCAACAACAGCATGAGGGTTCCCGACATCGCCTTCGTCCTGTTGGGTAGTTGGCTTCTTTTCGGCCTCGAATTTCTTGTCTGATTCATCCTTGTTATTGGTCATTTTTCAAAGAAAAATATGTCATTTATTTTCAGATATATTACAAGAATTTAAGAGGGTTCAAGCAAGTAGGGTTTTGTCCTTGGCTAAGGATTGTATATATAGTGAGCCTGATGACATTGATTTATTAAAAAATATAAATGCATTTCATTTGTTTTCTTTTTGAGGATTCATTGTATCCCTAAGAATGAAAAGAGGCCGACCCTTCATCTGGAGAATCCCCAGAAATGGAAGTTTAAAGCCTTAAAAGTTATGTCTCTTCATTTGTATCCTATTGGGGGAATGTATTTGGCTCCACGTAGTTTTTTGCCCTAACACTTCCTTTTTTTCCTCTCTCTATTTTTTTTTTCTTTTTTTTTTTTTTTCCCTTTCTTTTATTTTGTTTTTTAGGATGATCACGTCCTTACGTTTCCTTTTTTTCTTTTTTATAGGGAACATGTTTTTCCTCTTCGGGGGTATTTATAACAATTTCTATGAGAAAATAAAAAAAAAAAAAATCAAAACAAGGAACAAATTTTGGATCATTTTATACTATCTTCCCTTCATATTAAGTTGGTTAGGATTAATTTCTAGCATAGCAATTCAGTTTGAAGTTGATGTATAGATTGGAATTAAAGTGAGCTTATGATAATTTACTACGTCATACAGGTTGTTGTTTTTTTTTTTTTTTTTTTCTATTTTCTTTTCATTTCGTGGATTCTTTTCTATACTTGGTGAGTATTAAGATATTGTAGAAATCTTTCTATATATAATAACATTTAATAATATGGAAAGAAATCCTCCATCTATATATATATATATATATATATATATATATATATATATGATTACAAAGCTTATCCCAAGGTTTTCCCTATAGAGAAAAAACATTAACGTTTTTGTTATGGATAAAAAAAAAAATCTTCCAGTTTTGTTATTACAAGATTTCCTATTAAATGACTCAAGCCAAGCAAGCTACAGCTATATATCACAGATTTTGAATTTCAAAAATATGAAAAGAAATCTTGCTATTTAAGGAATATTATATATCCCGCCATAGATTTTGTAGATACATGTAATTCTGTCCACATCCATTTTCTTACAAGTTTCGAGTGTTTGTCTCTTCACTTATTTATTTCATTATATCTTGTAGACCACATTATATAACTAGTACAACAATTATAAGCAACAAGCTATAGCTAGACAACGTGATCATAATCACGAGGAATTATTATAAAAACATGATGATTAGGCGAAAGTAACTAGCTAGCAGTAAATTAATTAATGTACCCTACAACATGCTTTAATTTTTAGAATAATTAATTAAAATGAAGATATATAATAGGCATCATGCTAAGAAACTTTTTACAAAGTAATATTCATGTATATAACTAATACATAGTCTTTTAATTCCCAATAGGCGCTATCAGACCCAGAAAAAAATTTAATTAGTGTGAAATCACTACCCCTATCTCATGTGTTTAGCATCACATTCGATAATTTGAAATGGATTAAGGCTATCATATGATATTATGTAGTAAAATGATTTGAATTAAATAATTTAAAAGTCATAACATACTGTAGGTTTCAAAAGAAAACAAATTACTCTAGGACTTACGAAAAAACAAATTGAGTGTATAAGAAGTAGAATTAACCGATAAACTTGCTTGAATTGTTTTTGCTGACCAAGTTTTTACCTAGGAAAGTAATTTTGTTGGGAGAAAAGATTTGTACCTACGAAAGGCTTTTAAATTTCGTTGGTAGGAAAGATGGTTTTTAATGGATGTGAGTCTTCTACGCCCATGCTTTTTTCTAAACCTGCACCTTTCTTTATTTAAAAAAAAAAAAAGAAAAAAAAAACTAGGTGCCGTCTTTTTTATTGCGTTTTTTTAAAGGTAATTTCTTTTGATATTTCCCAAAGAATCTTTCGTCAGAAACAAATATTCAATGGTTGCCAATGGTTCATCAATCAAATCTTCGTGTAGGTGAAATGCTAGATAATCTCCTTTTCATTTCACCGATTCTATTTTTCAATTTCAGGTTTTTACAGTTAAAAGCTCTCAAAAAATATCATATCTAACTTTATCTATTATAATTAAAAACTCTAAAAAAATGTTACATCTCAACTCAAATTGAAAACTCGAATCGATAAAATGAATGAGGTCAATATTTACTAATACTATAAAGATTCTAAATAAGAATTTAGATTATTATATACTTGAGGGTACTATAGAAATACAAAAAGCATGTATATACTTTGCGTTATTTAAGAAGAATCATCATTCAACTCCACCGTTCCACCGTTATAGTATTTATTATTAGAATATTTTTATGCAGACTTCATCATAAGAATTCACTTTATTATGAACTAAAGCATGTTGTAATAGATAATTGTATTGTTTTCACATGATTGATATTGATCATCTAAGATTATTATTCGTTTATATTGTAGTACTTTTCAACATTTATTTCTTCTTATATATTCCCGCCTTGTTTTTTACCAATCGCTTCATTCATGAAAGTTCAAGTTATCAGCGCACTGATGATTGATGAGAATGTTCTATGTTATAATAGTATACAAGGTTAATCAAGGCAAGAGGAAGTAATTTTGTCTGGAAGAAAAGATTTAGAAATTAAATTAAATGAGATTCATAAGCTAAAATTTCACCTGGACCATCAATAGATTTAACTAGTGCATTGATAACATGATATGAAGGGCCTCACTTATCGGTATCTGAGCAATTTATCTTGAAATGCTTTTAGATTTTGTCAATAGGAATATGGTTTAATGGATGTGACCCTTTCGTATTTATGCCTTTTTGCTAAAATTGCACCTTTCTTTATAAAAAAGAACTTGGTGCCGTCTTTGATATTTCTCAAAGAATCTTTCATCAGGAAACAAATATTCAAGGGTTGCCAATAGTTCATCAATCAACTCATCGTGTAAGTGAGATAATATTTACGAATACTATAAAGATTTTTATATACCTAAGGGTATTTTAGAAATACAAAAAGCATAAACTCCGGGTTATTTAGGAATAATCGTCATTTTTAATCTCCATCTTTGTAATATTTTTCTTCTTCTTGTTATATATTTCTGTAACTTTTTTTTTCTTTCTTTTTTTTTTTTATACTAATTACTTCATTTATGAAAGTTCAAGTTAACAACCATGAAAATGTTCCATGCCATAACATAAAAGAATTAGTATTTGGTTGACCAATAAGTTTTCCCGAGGAAAGTAATTATATCGGGAGAAAATTTTTAGAAATTCAATTAGATGAGATTCAGAAGCTAATTTTACCTAGACCATCAGTAGGTTTATCCTGCATTTATAACATGATTCAAAAAAACCTTATTTACCGGTATATGAGGAACTTGTCTTGAAACCTTTTAAATTTCTTTAGTTAGAAAGATGATTTAATGGATGTGACTCTTTCGTGTTTTTGCTTTTTGCTAAAACGATTTCGATAATCCCCTTGTTCTTTAAATGCATTTTTCAAAAAAATATATATTTATAATTTTTCCCGACAAAGCTCTTTTTTAGTAGTAAATCATTATTCGACAGTCGCTAATAGCTAGTTCGCGTCCCAAAATGTAATGTAAGTTAGATATTTACGAACACGATTAAGATTCCAAATAAGAAATAAGATATGGTTATTATATACTTAAGGGTGTTCAGAAATAGAAATTATGTTACTTTGATATACTATTTAGAAAGAATTATTAGCTTCACTCACCGGTATCTGAGTAATTTTGTAATATTTCTTAACTCTATTTTGGATAAAACCCCTTGAATACCCACGTTATGCTTATGAGAATGCCAATGGATTGCGACTTTAGTGTGACAGACAAGCCACATATAACTAATAGTACACTCCTAGAAGCCGAGTTCGATTTATTAAATGGTACGTGAGGTCTGTGTGTGTGATTCTTTAGACCCATTAGCCTAGAGTCTAGGATAGCCACATGATTGAGTATTAGCCAGCATAAGGTAGTCCCAAGGGCCCATTAGTATGTGCACGTTAGGATACTAGTCAATTGAGTATATGACAAGTTATGCACATTGTTAGGACATACTAATATTGTGCTATGAGTTATTATAGAATGATTAGTTCATGATAATGTATGATATGAGGTTATGTTATGAGTATGAGAGTATGATACGACATGGTAAGACTATAGCATGATAAAACTGTTGATTTACAATATGTATGTTCCTAAGTTAGATTTAATTATGATCATGTTAAATGGAAACACGTGATTAATATGTGATTGTGTTGTTTTCTAATATCTTCTTGGTTGTTGTGAACCTCTAATAAAAAGGCAAATATGGGTACACTAGATTATTAGGGGTAGTTATGTGTTTTAGATTTTAGCTACTATCAACGTCATATTATTATTTAAATCCTATGCACGATTATAATTATGGGAATACATAATTGCTTGGTAATGCATGCTTCGGTTATGGTAAGAAATTGATTAAGATTTGTGATATGATATGATTATGATTGTAGTATGTTAAGATTATGATTTATGATGTCATATAATTATGATTATGGTACATTAAGATTATGATTTTCATACATTTGAATATGAGTTATAAATCAAAGTAATAGTCAACTTATAACATGAATATTTAATATGACGAGTTTATGGATATTGTAGTGTAATACACTCTTCTATGAAATATGTTAGGAGTTAGTATGAAGTATGTCATATTATGATTACTTATCGGTTGATAAAAATTATGAATTATAGGATTATGTATGTTGAGAAAAAAAATCATGAGAACTTGAATTAGGTATTCGAATTAATATCGCTTATGTCTATGTTTACTTTCATATCTCTTTTCTGTTAAGGAATTATTGTGTTACATTTCATTCATATTTAGAGTAGTTAGTCTACTTGCTTACTGAGCTTTCTAGCTCACTAAGATTCGGTGATCAAGAAAGCGGATCGAAGTGAATGCGCATATGGGATAAGACTTGTAGTGGCCAAACTTTGATATTAGTTGTTGAGAATTGGCCTTATGGCTTTAATACGATTTCCGTAAAATTATGTTTTTAATTAAAAAATCCCTTTCAAGCACTTTTCTCCTTTTAAGTTTTAGAATTTTCATGTTTTGATTAAGGATTTATAAGCTTTTAAAAGTTTAAACATTCTGTATTATTATGATTATGTTATATATGTGTGTTTGTATGGCAAAAAAAGAAAAAAATTATAAATATAGTATGATATGTATGTATGTATATTATGTTTTCCTATTACGATTTATCTCCGGCCTAGCATAATAGGTAGTTGACGGCGGGTCGTGACAGTCTTGATTAACACTTTTGAATTTTGCTTCTTTTATATATATATTTTTTAATGGATGTTCTTACATATTCTAACTAACTGATTTTATTTTCTTCTCATTTTTACCACGCACTTCATTCATGAAAAGTTCAATATATTTTAATTAACGAGAAATTAACTTTTTGCTAACCAAGTTTTCCTTGGGAAAGTAATTCTGTTGGAAAAAAAGATTTGTAACCACAAAAGACTGTTAACTTCTAGTTGTAGGAAAGATCGTATTTGGTGTTAGCAAAGATTAACTTTTACTAAGACGATTAAGATTCTGAATAAGAATTAAGATAATTGTAGACTTAAGGGTATATATTTTGAAAATAGAAAAAGTACTGGCTCTGCAATATTTACATTCCCATAACTGTCTACTTTTGTTTTTGTGTTTTTCCCATACATTTCATTCATTAAGAGTCAAGTTAACAACATGTTGATGATTGATGAGAATGTTTTTCGTGAAAATGTAATATATTAATTCACAAGAAACTAGTTTTATGCGGACTAAAGTTTTTCCCGAGAAAAGATTAATTTGCACTTCATGCATAAAAGAGTTATACGAAACCAACATATGATGATTGATGAGAAAACAGGTGACTTGCTTAAAGTATGAGAAACCTCAAAGAAATGAGAATATTTTCGATTAGATATATATATATATATATATATATATGTATTTATTATAAATGACTAGAATTCCTTTAAGCCCATTAGTCAAGGATTTGCTGATGATTTTACAAGTCGCCATATGCATGCAATTATGGTCAACGGCAGAGCCACGTTTATGTGAGTACGAGGAGTGCCCTAGCTACTCACATGCATTTTAAAATTTAAGTTTAATTCTGTCCCCAATATATATATATATATATATATATATATATTTTTAAAATTTAGTTTATTTGTGCCTCTTATAATTTCATATGAAGAATAATAACTGTGATCTCATTTAAAAATTAAAATTTATAATTGTGTTCCACCATAGATTTTTAATTTTTGGAGATTTAATTAGGAATGAGCATATTACATATATAGTTATAATAACACGACCGATCACTCCAGGATTCAAAATGTTTAAAAGCACAAAATAGATGTTTGCCCAGAGTAAAAACTTCAAAATACAACTTATATATGCAATATATTGTTAACAGTAAAAAGGGCATTGATGGGCAAACATATTTCATTATATATAGAGTGTTAATTTCTTTTGATAAATATTGGTTAGTGTTAATTACCATCTGTATTCTTATGTTTTATATACAATATTAGTGCCAATTACATTAGTAATAAAATGCAGAGAATTATCCATTAAGAAAAAGCAAACAAAAGCAAATAAACCGTCTAACTGTGGTGATGTGGTCTATCACAAAAAGGGGGGGAAAAAAGACCCTTGATAGTAATTAATTTAAGTAGCACGTTTTAGTGGCAATTCAGTTTGGAGTATCTACCCATCGGAATTGAAGGCTACAATAATTGATTATGTATGGCTAGGGCATGTATTCGTTCGTATAAACAATATATATATATATATATATATATATATATATATATATATATATATATATACATATACATCGTATACATATATATCGTATACATATATATACATATATATATATATATATATCTCCTCCCTTGTATGCCAACAAATGATCCTGAAATTTTCCCTACACAGAAAACGATATTACTCGATTATCTTTCCGCATTAAATGAAGAAAAGTTCTTGCAATTTTGTTTATTAGAAAGAATATTTTCAAAAATCTACCAGACTCTTGCTATTAGGGAATATAAAGATTTTCCTATGTCTGGAGACTCAAGCCAGCGTGATATACAGTCACCTAAGATTTTGAATATGGAAAACTTGAAAGAAATATTATCATACAACTTATAAGGAAGCCTCCTATATCCCTTTATTTATTTATTTATTATTTTTTTGAAAAACATTGATATGACAAAAATATTTTAAAGTTTATTAGTACAAAGCACTCAGGTTTAAATATTTTTCTTATATATGCTTATGAATGAATAATTGAGAAAGAAGTTATGGAATTAACCAATTAATCACTTAATAGTTGAGTTGTTTAATTTACATTGAAGCTTATTAGTCATATGTTTATGAGGTCCATAATCAATATGAGGAACATAAAAATAAATAGCAAATAGAATTAATAAAAAAAAAAAAACAATTCAGTGAGAAATTTACTAACACTATTAAGAATCGAAATAGGAAGTAAAATGACTAAAGAACTTTCGGGAAAATTTCGATTTAAAAAAAACAAAAAAACTTTCTGCTAAAAAGATTTTGGGAATAGACATAAAGAGAGAAAGGAACAATTACAAGCTATGCATATCTCAGGAAAACTACTTAAGGAATGTAGTTCAGAAGTACTCAATGGACAAATCAAAAGCTGTGAAAGTTCCTCTAGCAGGCCACTTCAAACTTTCGGCAGATCAATCACCAAAGACAGAAGACGAAAAGTTGAAGATGGCTAATATTCCCTATTCTAGTGCAGTAGGATCATTGATGTATGCAATGATCTATACTAGACCAGACTTAGCATATTCAGTAAGTGTACTAAGTAAGTATATGTCCAATCCTGGAGAAGAGCACTGGCAAGCAATTAAATGGTTACTAAAATATGTAAACTGTACATTAAGGATTGGTCTCATTTACAAAAGAAATTCTAACCATTTGTCTCTAGATTGTTTTGTAGACTCTGATTTTGCAGGTGACAGGGATAAACGAAGATCTACTTCAGCCTACATGGTTACTTTAGATGGAAGCTGTATAAGCTGGAAAGCTCAACTACAACCAATAGTAGCTCTGTCCAGCACCGAAGCTGAATATATAGCAGGGGTTGAAGGTTTCAAAGAAGTGATTTGGATGCAGGGACTTCTTAAAGAATTAAAGGTACTAAGATCAGCCCCAGTAATACATTCGGATAGCCAATCTGCCATACATTTGTACAAGAACCCAGTATATCATGAGAAGACAAAGCACATCGATGTCAGATTGCATTTTGTAAGGCAGAAGGTTGAAGAAGGAGTTATAGAACTGGAGAAGGTCAACACAGATGACAACCCTGCAGACATGGCTACCAAAGTTGTCACTGCAAGCAAGTTCCAAAAATGTTTGGACTTGCTTAGCATAGGGATAACTTAAAGCTGAGGTAGTCGAGCCATAATTCTCACAAGATGCGTTCCATAAAGGCCACTGTCATTTTATGTGATTAAGGTGGAGATTGTTGACATAATCCCACTAAAACGACAATGAGTTTAAAGTTGATTACATTCCCTCACAGCAAAAAAACGCAGCGTTTAGCCAAAGGAGTCTACAACCGGATTGTGACACGTGGAAGAAGGCTTCACCGACTAATAGCTTTCCTCTTTGTTAATATATATATGCTACGTGTATTGTTAAAGACTTCTTCTTCATCATCTTTGTATTTCTGGGATTACACGGAGAGAGAGAGAGAACTCTGCGAGAGGTGATCTAAGTTCTAGAGAGAGAATCTGTCGATAGCTTATATTGGGTATTGAGAAGATTTCTAGGTTCTATTCCAAGTGGGGTAATCTTCTCTGTAATTTGGGGCTAGGGATTTCTCTGATTCAAGAACTTAGGGCTCGTGGGTTTTCTTCTGTAATTGTTGTGAGACTGAGGGTGTAATCAACTTTGTAATAGTGGAAATAGCTCTTGTGAGATAGCTCAACGGGGACGTAGGGGATTTCTTGCCCCGAACCTCGGTAAACTTCTGGTGTTCACTTTTCTTTATTTGATTCTATAGTTTCTTGATTATTTGGGTCTGGAGTTGGTCTCGTTCCAACACTTTCGATGACCACAATTGTTGTCCCCTAAAGATCATTTTATTGCTATTCAAACCGTTACTTCTCACATTTATGTTTTCTATTTCCACTTCCCCCATTTTTTTTTTTTCTGACCTTGCCATTTTCTCCTATTCTTCTCTCATTTTCTCTTTGTTGGTAAGACCCGACCCCGTTCATAACTGTCAAAACTTGATAAGCCAAATCACTAATTTTTTTTTTAAAAAAAAAAAAAAAATCTTTTTCAAAATATCTGGGCCCTAGTACGTTAATAAACAAATCATCACTTTTATTTACAACATTGAGACTAAGATGCATTCAATAACAAATTGGGTGCGACTAAAAACTCTTAACTCTGTCGACTAAAAAAAGAGTTAATTAATTAAAAAATAAATAAATAATTAGTAACCTTACATCCTAGTAAAGTTAATCGATTGCATCTTTATTCCTTAAAAGAAAAATTACAAATATATTTCTTTTAGATATAATACAGGGTTACTTAGGGTTCATTTAGCATGCTAGTTTGAATTATAAAATTTGAATCATGTGGATTAAACTGTAATATGAATTGACATTTAAATTTGCAGTTAAAGTGTTAATGTAAACAAAAAATAAAATCCCCATTTTTATTTGTATACGTGTTGAGAACATTAATTTGAACTGAGAATAAGACATATAGATAGGTAATTATTAATTAATAAATTAATTTTTTGTATTGGGTACCATAGAATAAGTGTGGTTTGATGAAAATTGAAAGATAGGCAAATCAGAAAAATGCTAATTTGGGCCAGTTTCAAATCAGAATCACATATTAAATTAGTCACTCAGGGTACGTTTGATTTATGAATTTAGAATCATAATTTAAAATTATTTTTGATTTACATGTATTTTTTTATAAAAAAAAATACTGTAACGAGTCACGAATTATAATTTAAATCATGACACGAATCCTTGAACTAAACGCACGCTCAAACTTGTATTTCAAACCATAGATGAAGTTCGAGCTGCTTGACCGATGAAGAGGTTTTTTAGGTCTGTTTGGGCTGGCCCGACCCTGAAACCGACAGATTTAACACTTATGACGTTGCATATATCATTATCATGAGATATGATGTTAATGAGATATGTTCTGTTAAAAAAGTTAAAAAGGAATTTAGGCCAATTTGAGAATGCTTTCGGCCTAAATTATCGGCCCGTTCAAAAATTCTTTTGGGCCTAAACTATGAACCCAGTCTGGATGCTAAAAACAAATTGGGTCAGACCAGAACCCGACCAATAACAAAGCCTGACCAATCTAACAGCTCTTCGATTTAGGATCCGTTTAGTTCATAGATTCAAATCATGTGATTAGAACTATTTTTAATTTATGTATATTTTTTATAAGAAAAATACTGTAATAAATCACGAATTATGATTCAAATCAGAAAGCAAATCTAAGTACTAAACAGACCCTTAGAATCACCTTCTAATTTTTTCACCGCAAGTGATCTAAAACAAGGGGGAAAATAAGCAAAAGTGAAAGATAATTTAGAAATTAAAATTGGAGAGAAGCTTTAACAAATTTTTTATATCGTTTTCTCTTTAGTTTTTTCTTTTCCCCTTTTTCTCTGTATAATATTTTGACATTTTTTATTAGTCAAAATTAATCTTCTTCGGGTCCACCACAGTTGGTGACGGTGCAGATTGTCAACGGTGGAAAAGTAACTGTCGCAAGAACTTTGTATTTTTGTCGTTTTTTTTTTTGGGTGCTAAAGATGTAATATCTGTGTCGTTTGTGTTGTTATGTTTACTCAATTAGATAGAGAAAAATAAGAAGAAGAAGAACAAGCGCGAGAAACAGAAATAAATAAATTAAAATAAAATCATTCATGGCCCGATGATCCCTAAGGTCTCCTCCTCTCTCCGCCTCCTCTTTTCTCTTCAACGGGTTAGTTTCTTTTTCCTTTTTTTTGTTATTAAAAGAAGAATTTTCGCGTTGTTTTCTCTGAGCCATTTTCTCGAACAGTTTGTGTGCTTGCGTTTGCTAACTCCGACCCCTTTTTGTTAGTGTTAAATTTTTATTTTCATTGACGCATTTTCTCAAACAGTTTGTGGTCATTGTTTCCTAACTTTTTTTTTTTTTTGGTTGCAGAGATTCTGCCATGCATTGGTTGAAGAAGCTGGAGGAATGCCACCCAAAATGAGCTCACTTTTTGGAGCTCGCAAAGGTGAATCTATATATATATATATATATATATATATATATATATATATACACGCACACATATATATTGTTATAGTTATTATATATAGTTTTGTTCAATTATATTTGCTAAAGTAAATTCCTTTTTGCTTTTTTAGCGAACATGGTGTACATGGAAAAATGGAAGATTGTGGATTCGAGAGCTCTTGGGATAGACCGCAGCGTGGTACCGTCATCATCATTGACTGTCTTGAAAATTCTGCGGAAGCATGGTACAAATTTATCAATCTTTTGACTTTAATTAAGTGATATTTCCTCTAATTTCATGATAATTATGTTGTTAATCTATCTTACGTCACAACGTCACAGAATCTGACTCGTAATCCTTATATCCATATGTTATGTGATAAAAGTTTAGGATTTTGTATCTTAACGACCAACCTAGGAGCTTGGAAAATCCTAAGTTTAACTTGTCTAGCTTGACAGTTAATTTATTAGGATTCACTGCCTTTCTGATTATTTGACCTAGTTTTTGTGTTAATGCTGTTCTGTGTTCAGTTTCTGTATGATTCGCTTTTTATTATGAGTAGTTGAGCTTTCATGTGTTTGTTCATAAGGAATGAACAAACACATGAAAGAAAGAGAGAGAGAGAGAGAGAGAGTGTGTGTTTTCTTGAATGATGAGGTACTCAGAGAAGTCCATTCTTGTAGTGTTATTGTACATTCGTGACTAACTAAATGGAGTTCCTAAATTTTGCGGTGTTAATCAGAGAGAGAAAGAGTGTATTTTCTTGAATGATGAGGTAATCAGAGAAGTCCATTCTTGTAGTGTTTTGAACATTCATGACTGATTAAATGGAGTTCCTGAGAGAGACTGTATTTTCTTGAGTGATGAGGTACTCAGAGAAGTCCATTCTTGTAGTGTTATTGTACATTCGTGACTAACTAAATGGAGTTCCTAAATTTTGCGGTGTTAATCAGAGAGAGAAAGAGTGTATTTTCTTGAATGATGAGGTAATCAGAGAAGTCCATTCTTGTAGTGTTTTGAACATTCATGACTGATTAAATGGAGTTCCTGAGAGAGACTGTATTTTCTTGAGTGATGAGGTACTCAGAGAAGTCCATTCTTGTAGTGTTATTGTACATTCGTGACTAACTAAATGGAGTTCCTAAGTTTTGCAGTGTTAATCAGAGAGAGAAAGAGTGTATTTTCTTGAATGATGAGGTACTCAGAGAAGTCCATTCTTGTAGTTTTTTGTACATTCGTGACTGATTAAATGGAGTTCCTAAGTTTTGCAGTATTAATCACGAATCACCAACTAACTTATTACTGGTCATTAGAAAATTCTAATGGAGTTCCTATGATATAGAAGAATTCTGGGATTGGGACTCTTAACTATCTTAACACGAAATAAACAATGCAGGTTTTGATGCCTACTTAGTGGGTGGATGCGTGAGAGATTTGCTTCTTAACAAGATTCCTAAAGACTTTGATGTTATCACCACTGCTAATCTTGACCAGGTAATTTTTTTCACTGCTTTTAGATTTTTTTTTTTCTTTTATTCGGTTGCAGTAAATGCATCGTGTTACAAGGTTCAAAGTTTTTACTCATGGCTGTCATCTTATCAGATCAAGAAGCAATTTCGTAGAGCAATTATCGTTGGACAACGATTCCCGATATGTAGAGTCCATATTCAAGGTTCTGTCACCGAGGTTTGTTACTGTATTTCTTATTACTTCTTTGCACTTTTGCACTTTGCAGTGCTCTTTGCATAATTTCTAACATGTTACCCACTCCTCCAATGTATGAGATAGGTGTCTAGTTTCGACACAGTAGCTAAACAGGATGGGGAAAAAGAAAAACTTGATTTCTCCGAAGCACCACAAGGCTGTGGAAAAAGAGACTTTATGCTCTGGAGAAACTCCTCGCAGCGAGACTTCACAATTAATAGGTACCTTTTGCAGAACATGGCTGAGAATATAAGAAACTCTCCTTTTTAGCAGAACCTGTTACTTTATCTACATTGCCGTCTAACTAGATTAATTTTCTGTAAAATTGTTGAAACAGTTTATTCTTTGACCCTTACTCAAACAAAATATATGATTATGCCAATGGAATGTCAGACTTGAGGTCTTTAGAAGTGAGTTTTCTTGTCCTGCTTTATTGTTTCTGCGCATTCCCCCCTATAATTCTCACCTTCTATTTTGCTACATAAGTCTTATCTTCTCCTTTGGCTTATAAGTTTTACCTTCTAGTTCATGTTTGAAGTTTACTAATATTTTTTCATTGTTGGGTAAAAATTGAACTTAGCTTCGAACATTAATCCCCGCAAAAGTGTCATTTGAAGAGGATTGTGGTAGGTTTTCTCCACCCCTTACCTATTAGTGAATTTTTTGGCACCATAATTTTTTGAGCCAAGTGCTGAATTTTGTTTCATAACAACTAAACTGGACAATTCTGTGGTGAAACTGCAGCAAGAATCTTGCGTGGCTTAAGAATTGCTGCACGTCTAGGCCTGTCATTTTCAAAGGACACTGAAACTGCAATTTATGATCTTTCTTCATCCATTCTGAAGTTGGCCAGGGTATCCAAAGAAGCTAGAGTGAAATGATATCTAGCTTTAATGTTTAAGATTCTTTTTTAAGGTCGTTGATCTTGAAATAATATTCGTTCTTCATTCAGGCCAGAATAATGATGGAGTTGAACTATATGCTCTCATACGGAGCTGCTAAGCCTTCACTTTGTCTGCTTCAGAAATTCAATCTTCTGAAAATTGTACTTCCCGTCCATGTATGTGTGTGCGTGTGTTTTGTTTTGTTGTGTTTTTTTTTTCCTAATTTTTTTTGGAGTCCCGGTATTAGAGGACAGGCTTTTACTTATTATTTAAGCTTGTAGCTGGGCCCTATTTGGATTGCAGGCAGCATATCTTGAGCAACAGGCTTGCAAGAAATCTGATGAGAATTCTTTAATGTTGATGGTAAGTACAACTAATGAAATATTATTTAGAGAAGTTGTGGAAATGCTCAGGAAACAGAGATTCCCCAAACAGAGAAAAGTAATATTTTTAAAAGGGCAATCATTTATTTATTTTCTGTACTTCATAAGAACCTTAAAATGGCTCACTATCTGAAATACCCTTGAGTTATATCTAAGAAGTAGTAATAACGCAATAATCCTTGGTTTTCTAGATTCCAAGTATAGAAATGATGTTTCAATGTGATTGTAAGTGGCATTATATACTTACGGACTAAAGGAGTGGCTGTTAGAATTCTAGTACAGCTTTTTCTTTAGCAGTACTTGTAATGTGATATTCTGTTCTATTTGCTGTTATGCTGGTTGCATACGTACCATGTCAGAATCTGGTTTCTTTCATTTTAAGGCAGGTCAATTAATATGCCATGTAAGTGCTCTCATAAGGCTTTTCTTTTTTTTTTTTTTCTTTCCCCTAACAGGAACTATTCTTCAATTTGGATAAAGTAGTTAGCTGTGATCGTCCATCTGACTGCAGATTGTGGTAAGAATAACTTCTTTTTTTTTAACCTTCGCCAAATTGTTATGTCGAAATTAAGCACCTGTCTCATAGATGTATCGTGGGTAATTTTGTTTCAGAGCATGTAGTTTGATTCTTATCAAATTCTTTTGATTTTTCAGCTGTTGACCCAGCTTTGTACTATGGAATACATTTGAGGACTAGTTAAAAAGTGTAGTTGTTTTGATGTTTATCATTGTACCTAATAAAAAAATGACTCCACAATGTAGCTGCAACTTAAGAGCCACTAAATCACATCCAATCGGATTGCAAAATTGTCTGTATAAACCATATTTCTAAGTCTAGTGTAAACTAGAAAGGGAATGGTTGGATGTTAAGTCTTTCTGGTTTCTTTTTTCTTTCTAAATGAGAAACAATATCGGTATTATTATATCTGTGCATTCTCTATGTTATGTAATTCCACAATCAAGGTTGTCTGGTGTGTCGATGCTGATTATTTTTTGTCTAATTGGCAGGGTTGGATTGTTAGCATTTCACCTTGCATTAGTCAATAACCCTCAAGATCCTTTTGTTGTTTTGGCTTTTGCGTCTATCTTGTATCACGGAGATTGGAAAGAAGGTATTAGATTTGCAAAAGAAAATGCTGAAGTCAAAGTTAATTTTGCACCTGAGCTCTCGAGATCCTTCACATTCAAATCCGACAAACAACTTGTTGAAGAAGTTTCTCAATTAGCTTCTTTTGTGCAAGATTCTATATATGTTTTAACTGATACTGAGAGTCTTTTTGAATCAATGTCCAGTTACCCAACTTCCCCATGCTCTGGTTTGGTTAGTATATGTTATTGATTAATTATTTCAACCTGCATAGTTTGTACATTATTTTTGCCTAATTAAATATGTGCCTGTGGTGTAATTAATGTCATAATATTTCAGGTATTTGTATCAAAGAAGGTAGGGCAAGATGTTGCGGTACTTTTCGAATTGCTGGTGAATCATATTGGATGTTATGAGAAGCGAAGGGAGAATTTTGATATTGATTACCACTTGCTTGGAAAGGGTTATTTGTGGGAGACAAGATTTGTTCTCGGCAAAGTTATTCTTGAGACCATGGACTGTGCAACTTCCCAAAGAAAGGAAGAGGCTGTCAAGGAGAAGAGCTACCACGAGACCATGGATGAAAATTGCAACACAGAACTTTCTTGTCTGGTGAAGAAGGAACTGCTTGTCAAGGACGGAAAACCGAGCATTTTAGTAGATGCTTCTGAAGTAAAACAAGAGTTGGCCAAGAAGCACAAGTTGAATGTTGATAACTGTATCGTTTCCGAGTGGGAGACAACTCTAGGGAAGGAATGGATGACCGGGAGAGAGATGTGCGAGGAGACAGGTAAGAAGCAACAAAAGGTTGATGGAACAAATCAATTATACAGGGGTGAGTTGATTTCGGTGCCAGGAAACTTGTTGGAGAACACACGTCAAGTACCAGATGACGAGCTCATTGTAATTGAGAAAAAGAAAGAGGACGCAAAGACAAAGAAGCGCAAGAGTGAGGATGAGAGGCCTTTGGTGGTGGTAGAGAGGCAGCACTTACTTGAAGAAGACGAGGGGGTAAATGAGAAAAAGAAAGGGGAAGTTAAGAAGAAGAAGATGCACAAGGATAGTGAGACGGTGGTAGAGAAGCACCATATTCTACGAGATGAAGAGGTATTCGAGAAAAAGAAAGAGGATGGTAAGAAGACGAAGTGCAAGAGCAAGGATCAGAGACTTTTGACGCTCAAAGAGAAGCACCATATTCTACAGGATGAAGAGGTAATCGAGAAAAAGAAAGAGAATGTAGAGAAGAAGAAGCGCAAGAGTAGGAAAGATCAGGGGTCTTCTTCGAAGCACCATAAACTACAAGATGTTAGGGTTATTGAGAAAAAGGAAGGGGATGTTCATGTTATGAAGAAGTGCAAGAGTAAAGAGGAGAGGCCTGCGAAGGTCGTGGAAGTAGAAAAGACGTGCCATACAGTAGAAGAACATAAGGTAGCCCAAGAGCGGGAGGCGGTCCGAGTAATGTCACAGGGCAAGCACAAAAAAGTAGTGGTAAAAGAAAACGGTGGTAGTAGTAGTACATTGCTTTCTGATCTATTTAGGTGAAGCTATTTAATTCCAGTTTACTAAGCTCAGAGGGCAGGGCAATCCTGTTTTGAAATAGCATTACCATAGAACTGGCTACTGAGAAATGATAGGTATGCGATACATCGGTGAACCGGCCTTCCCTCTCGGCTTCCTTCTATTTTGGTTAAGATGGCTAAATTATCTTTCTTGTCTATGCTTGGTATTTTCATTAGATTATGAGTGTAACAATAATACGTTCCTCTTGAATTTAATTTTCAGAGCTTTTTGGTAGTCATAGCTCAAAGTTAGTAGCATTTTTGGAGAGGCATCTAGAGTTATATGTAGGTGCTGTTGTATTCTTAGTAGAAGAAACACATTGGGGCCAAAAAAAAAAATAAAGACAGATAATTGTGTGTTTTTTTTAATACAAGAGAAACAGACTCTCTCTCTCTCTCTCTTAATTTTGAATTGCATCTTTGATAATATAAAAAGAAAAAAGGAATGTGGTGAACTCTTGGGATGCTGGCTCAAAGGAAAAGGGGATATTTACCATTTTATACTCTGTGTTTTAGATTTATTCAAAAATTATAATTTTGATTTTTGATTACAACCTTCAAATTAGATTTAATATATAAATTTATATCTTTTTACGGTCAATGTGTGATTTTAATCTTAAAAATACTTAAAATACTCTGGAATAAAAATGGTAAATGAAACAAATAATTAAAAAAATTAAACTTGCAATTTTGACCTTAAAATATGCAAAATACCCTTGAAAAATATATTTTTTGTGTTTTTTATTCTTATTTTTGTAATATTATAAAGTTTTTTAGTTTTTTTTTCTTTCTTAAAGATAGTTTAGTTATTTTAAAAGTTAAAAATTAATTGTTGATTGAGATAAAATATAGATTTATATATTAAATGTAATTTAAAATTACATATTTAATGAGATAAAAAATTAAAAATATAATATATGCTATAAAAATATAAATAACTCAATTAAAATTTGAGGAAAAAGGCAAATAGTGTTTACCCAGTATTTTATTTTTGGGCTCACTCTCTCTTCTTTTCTCTCAGTTTCTGACAGAGGAATGAATCATAACAAGAAAACCAAATCAAGAAAATGACGTATGTGATATTTAGCAAAAAGGTAGAAGAAAAGGTGTGATACATGTGATCCGCCAAATACATCCAAAATTCTTCTTATGATTAGTTTTTTTCCCCTTGTTCTTAAATATTTCTTTTCTTATTGTTTGTTTGCTCTTGTACATCGCAGTTATTAACTTCCCTATTATCTTTATTTTTTTATTTTTATTTCTTATTTCTTTTATCATGATCCAGATAAATATAATTCGATATAAAGATTATCTTGCAAACCATTAAAAAAAGAAATGAAATATTTCTTCTACAACGAAAAAAGAAATCAAAAGAGGATCGACCACGTAACGATATTATTCTAATAAATACAAAAATGAAAAATTATTTTCCACTTCTTATTAAATTAGATTGAAATGAATTTGCATAGGTCAAATGAAACATTATAAACTTGCCAAAAAAATGTAAATAATATAAACAACACTTTTTTATTTATTTTTTAATTACCTTGGCTTGAATTGGACATCTGTAAAAGACTACTAGATACATTCCTCTCATATTGCATATAAACGTATCTAATTCTTCACTTTTTAAATATGCATTCCTATTATGTCACATAAGGATAAGAGCATTTATTTATTTTTCTATTACATTACATAAGAGTATCTTTTTTCCCCCTCTCTATATACATTTGTATTATGTTGCTTAAGAATATCAGTTACATAAGAATATCTATATAGATTCACTTTTATTATGTTACATGAAAATACAAATTCTTCTCCCCTATAGATACATTCCTATCACGTTACATGAGAGTATCTATTCCCCCCTAAATATACATTCCTATATATTCCATAGGAATATCTATTTTTTTCTCCCCTAAGAATACATACCTATTATGTCATATAAGATTTTTTTATTTATAGAATTTTTCATGCAAGATAAAAGTATCTATTTTTTCTCCTGAAGGTAGTAGTAAGATTCATTCTTACTATGTCACATATAAGTAAATAATATATATATATATATATATATGATTATTAACTTTTTATTTTGAAAGTGAGACGGACCAGAAAACAAAGTGCAAATGGGGTGGAGCGCGTCCAAGAGGACGAGATGGAGTAAAAAGCAAGCCCCAACCAACTGGAAAAGAAATCCGACAAAACCAATCATTGGTCCCATAAATTAAACAGCTATTAAATCATAAAAGAAAAAAGAAAAATGTTTATGGACAATTTATTTTGAAATCAGATGCGGCAGGCCACATGCCAAGTCCAAGTGACCGTTATTAGGACAAAGTAAAAATGACATATGACTAAAAATAAAAATAAAAAAAAAGTCATCATCCAACGGTCATATTTCACTAGCCGTTACGTTTGAAAAAGGCCAACAAATACCCTCTCACTATTTGTTTTCTGAGCTTCTTAGATCAGAAGAAGAAGAAGAAGAAGAGCTTCCTTTATTTCTACTCTCTCCTTAAATTTTTCTTTCTTCTCCAGATGAATTAAGGCTCTTCTCGTTCTTCATTGTCAAATTCAAATACCCACTTGGGGTTTAGTTCAAAGAGAGGAAAAAAATGGTTCTCTCTGACCAGAACAGCCAGAATCTGATCAGATCCACAAGCTTTCAAGGTGGGTTCCGCCGTTTGATTTGATCAAACTTCGATTTTAACTTAAAACATGATGTGAAAATGGTGTGAAGTCTTATAATATTCTGACTTGGGTTTTTTTTTTTTTTTTTGGTGAAAAAATTGTGTAGAACATGTAAAGTTTGGGCAGGAGATTAGGCAAAACAGGAGGGCATTAGCGGCCATTAATCAGAGTTTAGTTGGAGGTCAACCATACCCTTGTGTTGTTAACAAGAGAGCCTTCTCAGAGTAATTTTTTTTAATAAATTTTTCTCATTTTCTTTTCTCCTGTATTTTTATTTTCTGGTTTTGTTTCTTAATTTTTTAGTATTTTCTCTTTCTGAAATTGGGGGTTTTTTTTTTTGTTTTTGAATTTTGTTTGCTTCTTCAGAAATCAGGAAGTTTGTGAAAAGAAGCAGGCAGGTCCAGCTCATAGACCAATTACCAGGTTAGATTTTTCACCCAATTCTTTTATTTTTTTTCCTCTATTGTTTGTTTGCCAAAAAAAATTCAAACTTTAATGGGACATTTCATTCATAAATTTAAAATCATGATTCATGATCTGATTTTTAAAATTTAAATTTTTTATGAGAAAAAAACACTGTAAAAAATCAAGAACGAACCCGTAAAACAAACTATCTCATGAATATAAGAGACTTGATATCAACATTGATCATACTTACTCATTTCAAGAACAAGAAAGCACTGAAATTCAGGTAGTTTAATGGTTTTCACCTTCTTTTTGTCTGTTGTTTGTCTGCCAAAACATTAAAAGAGGAAGAAATCAAAATTTCAAAACGTGAATCAAACTTAGATGTAAAAGTCAGGTTAATTTGAAATTTTGTGTCTCTCTTTTTAATAGGAGGTTTGCTGCACAAATTTCAAGCACAAAACAATCTTGCCTTGAGGTGACTATTTCTCTCTCTCTCTAGCGCTCTCTAAAATTGCTTCGTGATTGGCATATGAAGACATATGCAAATGTTAGTGGCTAATGGTGAAAGTCCACCCAGGAAACAAAAAAGAAGACAACTAATTCATCATCAGTCTCAAACCCAAATGTATTTGGTGAGAGCATTTTCATAGATGAGGAATGTAAGTCCCCTCAAGATCAGCCAGTTCCCATGTTCTTGGAACAACCAGAAGAAACCCATCATATGGTTGGTATCTCTTAATTTCTGAAGACTTAGATTTACTCGACTGGATTTTTGTTGTTGGGAAATCCTATTTAAGTGACATTCCCATATCTGTTTAGGAAGAGGTTGAAATGGAGGATATAGTTGTAGAAGAGCCCATTGCGGATATTGATAGCTGCGACACAAAGAACCCGCTTGCCGTTGTTGATTATGTTGATGATCTTTATGCTTTCTATAGGAAAGTGGAGGTAAATCCCATGGTTCAAATAAGTCCTTATTAATTGTACAAGGGGTTGTAATTTATTAGCTCAAATTGGTATTTAGCTTTAAAGAATGTCTTTTTTTAAGGGGTTCGGAATTTGAACTCTAGACCTTAGAATATTATTAAAGTTTGTTGCGATATTTTACCGCTACACTTAAGCATAAAAGGATGTCCTTCACTATAGCTTCATTTGAAATAAATCATTTGTCCTTTTTTTTTTTTTCCTTTTGAATGGTTAGGGATTCGAACATTAGAGTTCGGTGTGATATTTTGCTGCTACACTAAGCGTAAAAGAATGCTTGATTTGACAATCTTTTTTCCTATGCAGGGGCTAAACTGTGTTTCACCCAATTACATGGCGCAACAATATGACATTAATGAGAAGATGAGGGCTATATTAATTGACTGGCTTATTGAGGTATACTAATTTCCCTAAAATGGTTAACTTTCAACAATAAATTCGACATCGAAAAATGCCCGTTACATCGACGCGGAGTATACAGACTGTTCTTTTTAATCCGCTTTTCTCCAATCAAAACAGGTGCATGACAAGTTTGCGCTCATGAAAGAAACATTGTTTCTGACTGTTAATCTGATAGATAGATTTTTATCTAAGCAAACAGTAGTAAGAAAGAAACTTCAGTTGGTTGGACTTGTTTCCATGCTTTTGGCATGCAAATACGAGGAAGTTTCTGTTCCTGTTGTAGGTGATTTGATTGTCATATCAGACAAGGCTTACACAAGGGAACAAGTTCTTGAAATGGTAAATTTCTTCTTCTCTTTTGCTTCTTATTATCCTAGATGGGCACATAAATTAATTGATTAGCAAAGTTAAAATTAGCACCTTAATTTGACTTTCATTTCTGCAAAACTAAATCCTACAGGAGAATTTGATGCTCAACACATTGCAGTTCAACATGTCAGTTCCAACACCTTATGTCTTCATGAGAAGGTTCCTCAAGGCTGCTCAATCTGACAAAAAGGTCAGTTTTTCAACATCTTATAAAATGAGTAACATTTCAATTGAAGTGGAAGTAGTAGACTAGACATGTTTCAGTAACTTCAAATAAACATCTATTATCAATAATATTTGTTCATTTTTACCATATGATTATAGTAACATCTTGCTATAACCTATGATCTCAAAACAGCTTGAATTACTATCCTTCTTCTTGATCGAGCTTTCGCTGGTGGAGCATGAGATGCTCAAGTTTCCGCCATCTTTGTTGGCTGCCGCAGCAATCTACACCGCTCAATGTACTCTTTACGGGTTCAAGCAGTGGAGTAGGACCTGTGAATGGCACACAAACTACTCAGAAGACCAGCTCCTGTGAGTATATTCATTCTTCTCATCATCCAATTTTACTAAAAACAATTTTACCAATGAAACGCAGTAACCTCATGAAATCATAAGAACTTTGTAGTGATGATGCGTGTTTCCATTGTGCGAATCATTCGCAGAGAATGCTCGAGATTGATGGTGGGGTTCCATCAGAAGGCAGCAACAGGAAGACTAACAGGAGTACATAGGAAGTATTCAACATCTAAGTTTGCATACACTTCAAAATGTGAACCGGCAAACTTTCTATTGCAGACTCAGCTATAGCTATAGCAGCAGCCATGTATAGCTATATATAGTAGCTACACACTAACAATAACCAACCAACCAACCAACCGTGATAACTGTTTGATTCTGATTGTGATGATCTGGATGGGTGGTGGGGATTTGAATTTAAATATGCACATAATAATTCAGCAACTTGGGGTTCCATCTAGATATTTCTATTCTAAGCATGTACCCGGTTGTTAATTGCTCTACAGCCATATTATATTCTATTTTTAGTTCTATGTTCCAATTGATCATAATACGCATTGTTTGTACTTTTATTGTTCACTTTGGACAATAATGTGACAAATTATACACACCACAAGACGGAAATTTTTTGTTTTATGTTTTTGGCAGTTGACTTTTATTATTTGAGACGCCTTCTCCTTCTTTGTTTCATCTAGTTTGCAATTGGTAATGGCAACACAATTAATTGGCACTTGCTTAAACATAACTTTTCTTTTTTCATATTCGAGCAACACAAAATATTGAAGAAAATATTGAAAATTCTAAGCTACGAATTAAAAAGTATATCTTTATCTTGATCTTCTATATTATTGAGTCTCAAATGAGGCAAGTTCAAACTTTTTTCCCCTTTTTGTCTTTCTTTTTTGTTTTTTTACTCAACTACATTTGTTGCCTTTCGTCGGTCCTCCACAAGTAGCCAACATAAATACATTAAGATTGACAATTTTACTCGTTAACTCATTTATCTCGTGGACAGAGAAAATCTTATTTAAATGGATATATTTAAACAACACTTTTAAATGAATTTTATTTAAATGTTATATATAAACAACATTTTTTTCCTTTTTATTCTTTTTTTACTCGGCTATATTTATTGCTTTTTACTATCTTTGTATTCATACTTAACTAACATCTATATGGGATGATCATTTTATCCTTTTAACTCATTTACTTGCAGAGACTCGCCTTAAAGGAGACAACAAAATTTTAACTCATTGTGGGACACAGACAAGAACGAGTTTAGAAGTTCTCGACCTTATTTCCTGTTTATCCGCCTCATTTTATTATATCATATTGTTAAACTATAAATATTATGTATAATATATTATAATATATATGTTAGTTTACTAAACCATTTCAAAAGCTTAAATTGTTAGGAGGCGGATCAATAATAATTTTATACTTTAACACTCTCCTCACGTGTGGATTGGATAATGATTAATCGTGTGGATAAATTAATTAGAAAACCCAACACTTGAATATATTTAAACCCGATATATATTAAAGACCAAAAACATGATAGCAATTTAAATGAGAATAAAGTGTGATTATAAAAATTTAAACTTAATACATCTCACTCTAATATCATGAAATCAGATTGAATTTATGTATTTCTTGAAAAAAAAAATGTGTAAAATCTGTTAGCCCTATTTGCCGTACTAATATCCTAAATTGAGAGCTAATTAAGGACTGTAAATTAGCCAGCTCATCTATAATTACACTAGGTCAGCCGTGACTCCAACAATATATTATATATTATAATATATAATTTTAAATATGATATATTACATAAATGATAATTCAAAACTATTTCTCTTTATTAGTTATTATCTATCTTACTATAAAATTAACCAATGTCCTGTTTATTTTACTGATTTGAGTTTATAATTCGAGTTTTATTATAGTAAAAAGCTCTAAAAAACAATCACATTTAACTTTTTTACTACAATAAAAAATTTTCATATAAAATCACATTTCAATTCGAATTAAAAATTTAAATCATCAAACTAAATAGATGTAATTATGTAAATGGCCATGAGTACCTTGAATTCGTAAGAGAAAATCCACCTCTTACGTCGTCAGCTTATGAAAATTTATTTTAAAAATTATATAAGCTATTAGATGTAAGAAACAGAGTCGTGTGTGATTTATTTTTAAATTTGTTATTATGTATTTATTATTTAATTAATCACTTATATTAATCACTTTAACTAAAATAAATTTAAAAAAAAAAAATGAATGGACATAAATGCAAGTGCTTTACAAGTGCAATTTTTGCTGGTGTATACTACTGAAATGGAGCGCAAAAAAAAAGGCCAAGCGCGATAAACGACGTCGTTCAAACCAAACAATAAAGTTATTTGCCCTGTACGGTCAACGTTTCACCAACCAAACCAACCGCATCGAAAACAGACAACTTGGAATATTTGGTTTTTTTTTTTTTTTTTTTTTTTTTTTTTTTTTTTTTTCATTTTCGTATGTCTAAGTAGATTCAGATCTTTTGTCACCAGACCTTTTTTTTTTTTTTTTTTTTTTTTTTTGAAAAGGAAGTGCTTTTATTAATCTAAACAATGGCACTCACGGCGTCAAAATAAAAACAAAAATAAAAACAAATAAATTTTATTAGCAAATTGCCAAATTATATCAAAATTCCAACAATCTAACTCGATAACAAAAAAAAAAAAGGAAATAAATTACGTCAAAAAAACAATGTGAATTAAACAATAACTTTAATATTAAAAATCTAACCTTAATAGTCCACATCAATAACTTTTTTTACCCACTTATGTAAAATAAAATAAAATAAAATGAATAAAAAAAATAAAACTTTATTTCAATTATATATACACGTAAAGTCTTTAATCTGACACTTGGCACTGAATTAAAATGATACATATATATTTTTTTGAAAATATGTATTTTTTTTAAAATATGTATAATATAAAAAAACACTTATAATACGTATATACATATATTTTTTTAAAAATATACATAGTAATATACATGTAACGCTCTGAAGCAAGATTTTATATATATATATATATATGCGCGCGTGTGTGTGTTGAACTAGATTCAGATCTTTGCCACCAAACACAAACAGCTTTCTTTCTTACACACTCTTCTCTCTGTTGGCCGCCATCATGTCCATCGCAATGTCATCAACCTCCTCTCCCCACTCTCTCCTTCTCCAAAACCGCCGCCTCTCCGCCGCCAAACCCTTCTTCAACACCGCCGTCTCCCTCCCCAACCGCCGGATCTCCACCTCCATCACCTGCGTAGCCCAAACCCAAACTCCCCCTCCGGCCCAAGCCCAAACCCAGTCCCAAGATCGGGTCTTCAACTTCGCTGCCGGCCCCGCCACCCTGCCGGAGCGGGTTCTCCTGAAGGCCCAATCGGAGCTCTACAACTGGCGCGGATCCGGCATGAGCGTGATGGAGATGAGCCACAGAGGGAAGGACTTCCTCTCCATAATCAACAAGGCCGAATCCGACCTCCGATCTCTCCTCGGAATCCCCGATGACTACGCCGTCCTCTTCCTCCAGGGCGGCGCCACCACCCAGTTCGCCGCCATTCCCTTGAACCTCTGCACTCCCGACGATTCCGTCGATTTCGTCGTCACCGGATCTTGGGGAGACAAGGCTTTCAAGGAGGCCAAGAAGTTCTGCAAACCCAATCTCATCTGGTCTGGCAAATCCGATAACTACACCAACATTCCGGCGTTCGACGATCTGGATCAGACCTCCAACGCCAGGTGTTTGCTTAAATGCGTCAATGAAACTTCTTTTTTTCTTTTTTTTTTTTTCAAGCTCTTATTGTTTTCATGTTTTTGCGTAGATTTCAAATTTAAGAAGAAAAATAACCAAAGTTTACATTTTGTTTTTGTTAAAACCAAAAATATTTGTCTTGTCCTAAGTTAGAGTTTGGTTCTCCTTTTCATTCTAATTTTGCTGCTCTAAAAGTTCTAAATTTTAAGTTTTTTTTTTTTTAATTTATTGCTTAAGTTCACATATGTTTTTGGACTTAAACTTAAAAATCGAATTGAAATGACTAAATACAAAAAAAAAAAAATAATAAAGAAGAAGAAGAAGAAAGAAAAGAAAGAGAGAGAGAGAGAGAGTTAAAAAAGAAGAAAGTAACATAAGATTTTTAATGTTTAATAGTGTACTATTAGTTTAATTTAAGATTTAAGTTTAACTCTTGCTTTGGAAAAAAAAACTATACATCTGGTAGGTATTTGCATATATGCGCCAACGAGACCATCCATGGCGTCGAGTTCAAGACCTACCCCACACCCAGAAATGGCCTCCTCGTCGCCGACATGTCGTCGAATTTCTGCTCCAAACCCGTCAACGTGACTAAATTTGGTGTCATCTATGCTGGAGCGCAGAAGAATGTAGGGCCATCCGGGGTCACCATCGTGATCATAAGGAAGGATCTGATTGGCAACGCGCAGGAGAAGACGCCGGTGATGCTCGACTACAAGATCCATGCCGACAATAACTCGCTCTACAACACGCCGCCGTGTTATGGGATCTACATTTGCGGTTTGGTGTTTGAGGACTTGTTGGAGCAGGGGGGTTTGGAAGAGGTGGAGAGGAAGAACAAGCACAAGGCCAATTTGCTGTACAATGCCATTGATGAGAGCAAGGGGTTCTACCGGTGCCCAGTTGAGAAGTCGGTGAGGTCGTTGATGAACGTGCCGTTCACACTGGAGAAGTCGGAGTTGGAGGCAGAATTTGTGAAGGAGGCTGCAAAGGAGAAGATGTTGCAGCTCAAGGGACACAGGTCAGTGGGAGGCATGAGAGCCTCTATATACAATGCCATGCCTTTGGCTGGAGTTGAAAAGTTGGTTGCTTTCATGAAGGATTTCCAAGCAAGGCATGCTTGAAGTTGAAATTCAGTAATTATCTACTATTTTTGTTTTTGTTTTTGCTTGGTTTGCTCCTTTTTTGGGATTTTTTTTTTTTTTTGGCTCTTTTTTTGAGATTGTTGTACTTGTGGGTCAATTGTTAGTGAGCAATAATCAACAAGTTTCAATTGTTAGTGAGCAATAATCAACAAGTTTAGTTCCTAGTATTTTAGTGATGGAGGGTTCAGTGAGACCCTCAATACTGCAATTGTTTGGCTCATTCCCCAAAAAGGAAGGAATCATTACCAGCTTTGCAAAAACAAAATTTCTTTCTGCATAAAAAGTTTTGCTCAGTATTTCACAAAATTATATATAGAGCTGTACTAACTTTGAATGGATTATGAATTTTGTTTTTTTGGTTGATTCTGTGTTAAAAATTAGACGTCCTAATTCTATAGAGCAATAAAATTGTGGAAAAATTAATCAAGTAAAAAGTTGTCACATCAAATCTATAGATCTCGTATCAATTTGAGAAAAATCGCATGTTTTTCAGGCCTGTGTTTTTTTTTTTTTTTTTTTTTTTCTAATTAATCCCTCCGCGATGTCTTCTGTATAATATAATAAATAAATCACCAGGGCAATTAAATTTTTTGCTGATCCATCAGGGCAATTAATGATATGGTTGATTACTTTATGAAAAGGAAAGATGAATCACCTATTATTTGGTTGATGCCTTTCTAGTTTTTATGATATATATATATATATATATATATATATTTCTAAATTATAATGCAATGTCAAAAGTTAACACAAAGGCAACTTGGCTTGGAAATGAACACAACATGGGACTCGTCCAAAAAAGAAAAAGAAAAGTTGTGGGCGGAAATATATATATATATTTCTAAAATAATGCAATGTCAAAAGTTAACACAAAGGCAACTTGGCTTGGAAATGAACACAACATGGGACTCGTCCAAAAAAGAAAAAGAAAAGTTGTGGGCGGAAATATATCTGTTAATCTCACTTTACTAATTGTGAGAGTTAGGAGTCGAAATTCCCCGGAATGAAAGTTTAGGCACCCAAATATATTAATATGTTATATTTCTCTTAACATATTCTTATTCCTAATATTAATATTTCTTTGTTATATTTCCTTAAAATATATTATTTTGTTATAAATTTTCTTAACATATTAAATAACATATATTTTTATTTTTTTGCCTAATTGATATGTATAAAAATTATTGTTAACTAAAATATAAAAAAAATATACATTATTTTTTACAAATAAAAATATTTTATTTACTAACACATTTTCTACATTTACTTTAAAAATTTCTTTTATATTTTTAATAGTTGAAAATATATTTATTATTTTAGTATCAATGAGTCCAAAATATTTTAATTATAATTTTTTAATGAAAAAGATAAATTTATTAAAAAAATACTTGATTTTATTGCCAACTTTCAGCCACCAAACTCCGCACCAAGGTCTAAATAATTGACGTGATTGACCAATGCTCTTAGCATCCACGTCACTCAATAGTTAAATCAGGACAAAACCCAGAAAATAAATAAATAAATAATAATAATATTTAATAATAAAAACATCGACAATATTATTTTGTTACACAGAATTATTTTACCAAACCACATTTAGATTACAAATATTAATATGTTATAAATCCGCTGGTAAGATTGGATTGAGTCAAAAATATTATTTTATTATCACTTCTTGAAAAAATTTTATCATTACACCCTCTTAAATTTATAAATTAAATATGTCTTCACATAAAAATAAAAAAAAGGATCATATTTATTTGGGTTTAATCTCTCAATAACACATCAGGATCACTTTTTAATCAATTTTGTGTTATTTAAGTGAAAATTATTATAATGCTGAAATCATTCCAAAAGGCACTATGTATTTTCCTTCAAAAGGGGTCTAAAAAGATAAATTTATTAAAAATACTTGAACAATTAAAACAAACTCCGCTTTGAAATCAAACAATTGACGTGATAAATAAAGAATGTCCTAATTCAACAACTATGGCATAGTTAAATCATTTTTTACAAAACCGTGAAAATAAAACAAAATAAGTTAATAGTTTAAATAATAAAAAAATTCATAAACTTATGCAACTAAGAATTTGAAGTGTTGGACATTATTTTACCTTTTTGAACATGTTCGGCCGTTAGGGTTATCTCACAAATTTAAATTTTTAATTTAAATTGAGATGTAACATTTTTAAAAAACTTTTTATTAAATAAAAATTTTAATGTGATAATTTTTGAATAAGCTCAGCTCAAATTGGCTGGGTTTGTTAAATCAAGGTGATTTTTTATAAGCCTTTAGATTACCGTTGGTATTAGCCCTCTGAATCGCCTTTCTTGCTAAGTCGGTCTTAGTTCAAATACTAGTCTCCCAAAATACTACTATTCAAAATCATGCATTTTGACCTGCACTCTTATAATAATTGTCAAAAATCAAAGAATCAGCTTTATGACACTTCTTCTGGATAACATACCGAGTACTGCCAAAATGTTCTTGGCTGCCGTATACAATTTCGCTTTCGAAATGGTTCTTTACAATTTCATGCGGTTTCACAAAAACAATGGGTATAATAATACTACAAAAGAATTCAAGTTACTTGGACCCACACGTCCGCTTTGAAAGTGGTAACCGAGCAGTTAACTTTGCTGCTGCATCTGCATCTAGATTGCTGCAGCAACAGGCAGTTCTGAAGCAACAGGGAGCCAGCTCTGCTGCAGCAGGATTGCAGTAATAGACAGTTCTTGAATCTTGAGCAACCAAATAATCTTCTGCATCTTTTCTGCAACTATGTGAATGAGAATCTTGAGAAAAGAGAGCGAGAAGATCCCGAGGCGTCACCGGACGGGCTGGGAACAGCCTCTGCAGAAGTTCGATACGCTTGTTGACACTTTTGTATCTGCGTTGGCAAATGAACACTGATTAGCTTGAAATAGGTGATAATCTATACGTTAAAACCAGGGGAAGCTTGGATCGTTCCAGAATGATCCGATTCTTAACGCTATTAGTTTTGTACGGCGCAAATAAAACATAGAAGATTGACCTCCAAGCATGAACTGCATGCTCATTCCATCATAATGCAGAACAGAATGATTACTGCAGCTAAATAAGACATGCATATGCACAGGCGAAAAAAGAATTGCAGGGTTTAAGAATGTCACTCTTATAGCTTTTATACACTTGTAGAAAAGTCCCTCAGAATTTTATTCTTCCACAATAAACAACATATTGTACCAGCAGATTTTTAAGATAAACCTTTCTGATCCCCGCATACTAGACGTGCATTGAAACTTTCATGCAAAAAACAATTGCATATTATAAGCAGTGACGGAAAGACCAAGTATTAGGATAGTATATTTCACCTCTTCGGGACTAAATTGAAGAAGCATTCCAATCACAGGTAGTAGAGCTTCCACTTCACCTGTGTTCAGATAACAGCAAATATAAGTGTTTTTCATATCGCTAATGTCTCAATAGTTGAACACGAGAAGGAATTTTCATACAGATACCTGTTTCAAGAAGCTTTAAGATGACATTTTTCAAATATGTCATATCTACTCCTTCCCTCTTCTGTGTCCTGTCCATGTTGCGAAGCTCTTCCTTCAACATGGCTTCCTATAGACATATGTTTGAAATAAATAAATAAATAAAGACAAAGCAACATGGCCAAGCACCAAATAAATAAATAAAAGACATCTGCAGAAGTACAGGCTTAATATTACCTGTTGGCTGTGGAGGCGATTCTCACGTTCCAGCTCTTCAATTTCTTCCTGAAATATTCATTAAAAAAAATTTGCTGAACTGAAACAAAACATCAGAAGTGGACAGCAGAAAGCTAATTGGTCTAGATTGGGGAACATACTTGAAGTGCTAGAATGTGTCGTTGTGACTGTGCAAGCTCCTCCTCTCTCTGGGCTTGTTGCCTTGCCAAAACCTGAAATTTGTCGTATGTGTCAGCAAAAATATTTTAAGATTTAATTTATAAATGATGTGAAGATAACAAAACATCCTGGAAACAGGTACTGGGTCTTTAAAAGTCTCCTAAAATATCTCCAAGATGAAAGCGTAAACCATGTTGGACATAACTTGTGTTCAGATATGACAGAAACTCGTAGTCGTCCCCATTTCAATTGAAATCCTATCAGCTAAGATTTTTCTAAATTCGATACAACAATAGTTTAAGAGAAATTAGCATACCAGAATCTGTTGTTCTGCAGCAGAGGTGCTCAAACCAGATGTATCCGGTTTCTGCGAGCCTAATCATACCAGTTTAATACAATATACAAGTTAGAATGCAAAGTACCCCTACTTCTCAATATATGCTACTATTGTCTTAGACTAAGAAATGGAAAAGATGAAATGGCACTGAGACTGTCCTCATACCTGTGTTGTAATTGTCATTCTGATCAGCCTGAGATTGTTTATCACATTGTAAGGCCAAATGAAACAAATATTAGTCAGAAAAAATAAATAAATAAATAAAGACCGAGTGAAAGATTCGGGATAATGCATAAAGGTTAGATGCACCGAGATCTAAAAAGTGAAAGACACCTACTTGTGGTCTTGATTCCAAAGATCGTTGAAGATTCTTATTATCGTCTAGAAGTCTAGAGATTTCATTGTCCTTTTCCCCAATCATCCTATCAGCAAGATCGCGAAATGAATTGTGCTCTTCCTACATATTAAGAATTCAGTTTAACAAAAGAATCCCAGAGAGGAAAAAAAAAATGATGTCAAAGCCATAAGGAGCATGATGCTAATTTAAGTACCTTCAATTTTTTATACTGTTGCTTGAGATCTCCTAATTCCTTCTCTAGCTCTTCACCAGAAGAAGCTTCATTTTGAACTTTCAGTGCATCATATCTTGCTGTAAAAGTTTTGTCATGTACAATTTTCTATAAAAATTTGACCTATGAGCAGTAGTTTCAAAGGAAAAGCTAGAGGAGAAAAAACAACACAAGAAAGAGAGAGAATATTTACATTGCCACATTTCTTCTAAGTTACGAAGGTTCCTTTCCCATGCTTCTCTATCTGATTGATGGCGGGCATTAGTGGAATCAAGCTTTGCTTCTAAGCCCTTGATCTGCTGCTTGAAAGCATTAAGAGCTGTTTCTCTATGACAAACATGGAATTGAAAGCTTCAAAATAATTGTTACACTTGACAAAATAATGTTAATATATTTCTTAAAAATTCGATAAAATGTTATTAAGAGCTTAAGCATTTCATGGAAAAAAGACTGGTAAAATCTGTTCAAGGTGTCAAGGGACCTCAAAAAGAAAAGAATTTGTATTAGTGGAACTGAAATTAAATGAAAACTGATAATGAAACTTCTCATCAACAGTTTTACCTTTCTACAAGTTCTTTATCATGATTAGCTAGAGCGTCCTGAAGATCTTGAAGGGCTCTGTCTCTGTCAGCACATGTTAATGATACTTCCTTTTCAGCCTCCTAAAGAATGAAACAAAATTGAGAACTAAAAGAGCATTTTCCCACGTCAACCCCATTTTTCTTTTCCTTCATGAAGAGAGAGAAAAATTAAGAGTTCTACGAGCATGTACTTTAAGTGCTTCTTCAAGAGCTTTGACTTGCTCGGAGTCTTTAGCAGCAGCCAGCTCTGCATCCTTCTTTTGCAAAAGTGCATGGGCACGCACTTTATAAGAGGAAAATTCAGTTTCAAGGCGGTTGATCTGCAAGAAAACCAACTCAAGCAACTTCAGATTTAACACATGGCAGCAATAATTTTACGTGTAGCTAAGGAACATCTTGATTCTTGACTTGTGAATTTCTATCACAGAAACAGAAGCCATCAACAATGCCATGTTGATGCCAACTTGAAATCTTCTCTTGCCTATAGAATTACTATGAAAACTAAAATCGGTGAAATGAATGAGGCCTATGTAATTCCAGTTAAATGGCAACTAGAAAAGGCTTGATTTTATCATTTTGCTAGACCATTGCGATGACTGTGTCACCCAAAATGCTGTTAAGTAGGCAGCTCCATTTTCAATATTATCTTTTCAAGCATCTTAAAAGAATCTCGAGTAAACAAAGAAGTTGGTTCAGCAAACAACGAAATGTAGTATCTTGATACCTCTTTTCTGGCAGCTGCTAGTTCAGCATCCTTCGCATTAAGCGTTTGGGTTTGTGAGGATACTTCTGATTCCAATTGGCCTGGCCATTGTAAATGCATGGTTTAGTATTATGCATACAATAAATCAGCAGATGATAACTATACTGGGGATAGAAGTATACTTCTCATTTTAGCTGCTTCGATTTCTGCACGTACACAGTTATTCTCAGCCATTTCCAATCTCGTTCTGAGTGCCTGAGATGTAGCTTTCCAGCTTTCCCTTTCTTTCTCCTGAAAGTACAAAATATCTCTTATGGCTTAAAAGCAAAGTAACTCTTCAAAAGGGTAGCATGTCCTTGACAAAGGAGGGCTAAACTTTACGTTAGGCAGATCAATAAATGACAGCCAATTTATATGTTTAGGACTTTTTAAGTATCAATTCAATTTCAATGCACTCAGTTGATATCGTGAATAGGTAACTCAATATAACCCTTTCTGGAAAAAACCATAATTCAAGTTCCAAAAGCATAATGCAAGGATGATACTAAAATTAGTTTAAATGGCATGAAATACCCTTAAACTCAAACAGTCAATAATATAAATTAACAGTCAACGCAAAAATTTAGAGGGAATCAACCAACACATTGTGGTTTAATGGCAGTATAGAAGTCAAATCCATACATGTTCATCTTTCAAGTGAGCAATCTCTCCTCTACAGTTTCCACAGCAGCTCTAAGTCGTGCTGCTTCACCCGTTGATGCTGCATCCATTTCTGCAATCTTCGATTCCTTCTCAGCAACCAGCATCTGGAAAAAAGTTTCCCTAGCGTTGAAGATCATCTACTATTGAAAAAGTTTGAAAATAATCTAGAACGATCAAGCAGAAAAAATTGCATGCGTTGAAAATTTATAAATGAGCAAAATCATAAAATAAAAGAAACCAACCACCAATCCACATTTGTTTATGATTTCTCACTTTTTAAGACATAAAATCAAGACCTCAAATGCCATATAATAACAATTCCCACCTGAAGTGAAGAAATAGTTTCAGTTGCTTTAGTTCGGTCTGACAGTGCATCAGCCAGTTGGGCTTCCAAGCTTTCCAAGTTCTGAAGGAAACAGAGACAAAGCATGGATAAGGCATGATTCTTGCTGAAATCAACGAAGGAAGAAGGAAAAAGAAAAGAAAAGGTCTTGTATTTAACAATAAAAAACCATATTTTTGGTGAGTGTCAAAAGTGAACCTTCTGATGTTTAGCAGAGATTTCGGCTATTGAAGTTTGTCGTTTTTCTTCAGCAGCCTGTAGCGACCCCCGCAAGTCTTCCAACATCTGAGATGAATGGAAGTTAATCCACACAAAAAATAATAATTATAGTAAACAGATATATAAATAAATAAACCTCAAGATATAATTGAATATTTTGCTACATGGTTAAAAATTTTAAAGATAAAAGCCACAGAAGGTAAAATAAAGAACTTGGAAACAAAGATAACAAATAGTAATCATGACAGTTTAAGACTAATAAGCAATTTACTATTTTAGGATACTTAAATGAAAAATTTGTACACATAATAAGTGCCAATTCTCAATGAGTTTCTGAGTTCTTATATTACTGTTTCACCTTAGGACTTTTAAACATAATGATCTGGAGGTAGATAATGCATAGATTAACTAAAACCTGGAAAAATAAGATGCCTTAAGAATTGTGTTCTAAAGTAGTCGAAGAGGATAATTAGAGTGTCTCTAGTTTTGTACGGCACATTGAAATTGGAATATCAACAAAGCATATGAAAACATCCAGAGACAGAGAGAAATATATGAAATGTTTATCTACAGTAGATACATGAGATCATGCAGCTGCGGTTCAAATTCTTGGCAAAAGTTTTGAGAAGCACAGTTTCAGGTTCTTCAACATAAGCATAGGGACTCCTACCTGGTCCTTCTCCAGGAGTGATTGCTGCAATGCCGCGATAGCGATCTCTTTAGGTTGTAATGAATGTCGTAGTTCCTCAATATTGTCCCGGAGTCTGAGCAACAGCATCATGATAAATGGAAATAAATGAGAAAGGTAAGAATGGAATTTAACGGTTGTCAGGTTACTAATTCTCCCAAAAGCTAAATTATTAGGCCAATATTAATTTCTATGCATGAAGACATAGAAAAATAGCACAGATCTAAGATGTGTGAAAAAAATCAGCTGAACAAGAGATTTACTTATTGTTTGCGCTTCTTAATTGCTGTCGCTCTGCATCCATTGCTTTCAATGCTTCATTTGCTTGTTGCCGGGTACGTTCCAGATCTTGCTGTAATACTGATTGTTGGGACAATGCTCGCTCAGCAGATTCATTTACCTCACGTAATCGTGCCTCGACATCATCTTTCTCCTGGAAATTACAATCTCCAAATGAGGTCCAAATTTAGTTTATGCATAGAGACGGGCGATAAACTTTTGCAAAAATGTATTTGTGATTCACAGGTTAAGTCATATAAGGTCATCAAGACATCATTTATCAAGATAGCATGATATACTGCAGAGAAATTTCTTCCATAACAAGCTGATGAAAAATGTTTGCAGCGTCAATTTACCTTTTGAACATCTTGAATGCGTTGTTTGGCTCTTTTATGAAGACGGTTAAATTTCGAGTCAAGCTCAGAGTACTTCTCCTCACGTTCTTTTATTTCTTGATCTAGCTTCTGCTGAGCTATGAGAATGAAACAATGCAATATATTCAGACTAAAAAAGAAGGGCAAAAACCTTTGCTATAAGATACATCTCTTTTTATAAGCTTCAATGATTTTGCCAAACAACCAACAACCAAGTTCTTATTTCTCTCTTACAACTTTACAAGGCAGAACAAAACTATGACTCAAATCATCCATAAAATTTGATTTTTTTTTTTTTATTCTTTCAAAAATTATACTTGTAAATGTTATACAGAACAAATTTGCAAATGTATATGTGATGCCATAACTTTCACAAAGGTAATGTACATAAGAATAGACTCAAACAAAAATCTGACCTTCAATAAGCTTCACAGAGAGCTCCTGGGCCTTTGCATCAGCCTCCGAATGCGCCACTTGAAGATGCTTCAAGGCCTCCTCGGCCGCGACCCGCGTTTGCTTTTCTTCCAAAAGCTGTTTCTTTAATGATTCCACCGTCTCCCGAAGCTCCCTGACACCCTCTTCATCCACATTTCCCTTCACATTCTCATCGGATACGCGATCCACGGCCTGGAAATTCTTAAAGCCTTCAAATTGAGACTTCAAGTACTCATTCTGAAACCCCAGTTCAATAACCGTTTGGAGAAGCTGATCATCACCGTCCGTCCGAGATAGGCCGCCATCGGAAACTCCATTTTCCACGGCAATGCGTCCGTTGTTGGAGCCAGACAACTGTTTATCTTTATCAGGTGTAATAGTATCTTCCATTTGAGTTTCTGGGATTTCACCAATACTGTCCATTGACCAAAACTAAAAGTACCCACTTGACTAAATTTCCAAACTCAAGCGATTCTATACTGCAAATATACACACACACACACACACAACATTAGTGAAGTACTAAAGCTAAATTCACAAGTCAGTAAGAAAATTTGAAGCTTGCCCAGTTGAAAAGAAAGGTTGAAGACAAGAATTTTCCTATTTCCCAATGGAAAATTGAAACAAACATCTACCCCAACATACAAATATCTTTTTCATTCAAAGACAGCCATTAAGAAAACAAAATTGGATGAATCTTGGTTGAAGGAGAATCAAGACAAGTTCGGAATTGGAATCGATCAGATCCCAACTTCCCTTTTTTTTTTTTTTTTGGTCATGGTTTTTACCTTTGAGCGAGGAAAAAGAAAGATGAATTAGACAACCATAGCAGCTTTTCGATTCAACTAAAAAAAAAAAAAGCTGAAGAATGAAGAAGATGGTGGCCTTCCATTCGAGATCTCAAAAGCGGAACCCAGAAAACGACGTCGTTCCGAGTCACGACGGACGGTCCTCTGTAATTCTGTTGCTCAATTCAATTCATTGACAACTTAACAGCCGGAGACGGAACTTTTTTTGGATTTCGGCCTGCTAATTTTATTGCTCAATTCTGCATAGTTTTCTACTTCTTACGCCCAATATTCACTGTCGTTTGAATAAAAAAGAATTATGCTTGCTGTCGTTTATGGTGCACTTTTAAAACGACATTATTTCACTGTTGTTTCTGAACTATGATGTTGTTTTGGTGTTGTGGAACACTGTCGTTTAACATTCCCCAGTTTCGCAACTCTTGGATTAATCTTTATCGTGGATGAAAAAAATTTCCTTGATACATATAAAATACCAAAACTGCCAATGACAGCATCCTAATAATTCACAATAGCTAGCCGCTGACCGACGGTATACTGATATGAAACTGAAGGTAGTCTGCCGCAATACCATTCCAGCCACCAACGTCAGCCTCCAAAAATGCCAGTAACAGTGGTATTCTACTACAATATTGGTTTTAGAGATCCAAAAGCCATCCCTAGCAGAGTAATTTTAGATTGGAATGGATCAATGGTTCACTACTTTGATTGATTGTGTGTTGTGTGTTTGTACTTACATACGTTTAATTTATAAATTCAGAATCATAATTTAAAATTATTTTTAATTTACGTGTATTTTTTTAATAAAAAATACTGTAATAAATCACAAACTATAATCTAAATTACAACACAAATCCATCAACTAAACGCACATATTCTATCAACAGTAGTTTGTCTTGATGCCACAAAACGTGGCTCCGAGGAATAAATTTAAAAAAAAAAACACTTTTTTGGAAGTGGGAGAATTCAAATTCTAAACCATTGCTTTAATTTTACAATTATGTTGACGATGTCGTAACAGTGAAATAAGAGAAGCTCAGATTAACGTTAATGATAATAAGGAATTAACTTAAAGTGGCCACTGATTATTTTTTTTCTAAAACAATAGCTAGCCGCTGACCGACGGTATACTGATATGAAACTGAAGGTAGTCTGCCGCAATACCATTCCAGCCACCAACGTCAGCCTCCAAAAATGCCAGTAACAGTGGTTTTCTACTACAATATTGGTTTTAGAGATCCAAAAGCCATCCCTAGCAGAGTAATTTTAGATTGGAATGGAGCCAGGGTTCACTACGTTGATTGATTGTTTGTTGTGTGTTCGTACTTACCTACGTTTAGTTCATGAATTCAGAATCATAATTTAAAATTATTTTCAATTTATGTGTATTTTTTTAATAAAAAATACTGTACCGAACCACAAACTATAATCTAAATTACAATACGAATCCACTAACTAAACGCATATCAACAGTAATTTGTCTTAACCAGATGCCACAAAACGTGGCTCCAAGGAATAAATTTAAAAAAAAAAAAAAAAAAAAAACTTTTTTGGAAGTGGGAGAATTCAAATTCTAAACCATTGCTTTAATTTTACAATTATGTTGACGATGTCGTAACAGTAAAATAAGAGAAGCTTAGATTAACTTTCAGGTGCTGAAAATGATAATAAGGAATTAACTTAAAGTGGCCACTGATTATTATTTTTTTTCTAAAACAATAGTGACAACAAACACATCATTTCCCTCTCCCCCATGCATTTCCTCCTTTTGACCACCCATTAACGGTCTATAACTATAAAGGATGCATTGCAACATTTAAGGAAAAAAAAAAAAAAAGAAGGATGTCCAGGTCTGCCTGCATCTCTCTACTGCCTCCGTTTTGAGCTCCTGAAAAGTGCTATTCTCAATATATTGTTGAGTTGATAGAGTTGACTTCCTCAGACTAACGGACATCATGAGATAGAAGGCAATAAAAAACAGCCATTTCCAATATTTTCCTACTTAGAACAGGTTCTTCGTATCAAATAAACCGAAAAAACGGTCTAGAGTTGCTAACCCGCAGATCTAACATTTCTATAGCTATCTGCCGCATTTTTGAAAAACCCTTTGGTAGCATCTGTACAAATAATAACAAGTGTGGCATAAGATATCACTACACCGAGAAGTAGATGATTATTCATGAAATTTTTGTTTCTGGGGAGGACATACCATGCTTCATGGTTAAAGAGGGGTCTCGCTCATCTACAAATCCAATCACCTTTGCAGGTATTCCCGCCACCATGCTATGGAGAGCAAAAAAAAAAAAAAAATCAGTTCGATAACATTATAAAGCTCGGAACGTACTTAATATGCTAATACGGATAGCTAATAATGTTCACCTGTGAGGAGGAACATCCTTCAACACTAGGGAACCAGCGGCTATCATGGCTTCATGACCTATCTTTATGTTTCCAAGCACAGTCACGCTGGCTCCAATAAGGGCACCGTCTCCGACTTTTGGATGGCGATCCCCAATTTCCTTCCCAGTTCCCCCCAAAGTCACCCCCTATTGAACAGTTTTTCGTGATGAGAATTGTGAACCAGAATCAAAGCTCATTTCAGAGAAACAAAAACGGGGAAAAAAAAAAAAAAACTAAAAGGACAATAGTAACTAAACAGAATGCACGAAGCCCCAATCATATGTGCCACAGTTTAATCTATAGAGCCTGTCATACAAATCGCTGACATGAATATAACAAAGCCTTCTGAGTATCTGATCTCAGCTATTGAGGTTTACGGATCCTTTTCTACCATTAAAGCTTCTATACCCTCAAAGAAGACAGGTTTGTATGAAATGATGATTTCAGTAAATCTGCCTGCTTTTGATACAGGATCAAACAGGCTATTTGATAAAAGTAAAAGGCGAAAGGGTTCATTTTATGATTCATTCCAATTTAAAAAGTAACAATTCCAATGAACAGCCCCGGGTAGGGGAATCAAAATGGGTGTTTGATTTCAACAAGCACGTGGTTGCTCGACATGAAGAATGACCACACCGGAAAAAGGAATGGTAAAGAAATTGGCTTACATGCATCAATGAAACTCTATTGCCCACAACCGCAGTTTCTCCAATAACAACCCCAGTCCCGTGATCCAATAGTATCCCCTCGCCAATTCGTGCAGCTATAGAGATGAAAGCGAAGGAGGGAAAATGAAAAAATGAAGTTATTAAATCTGGTTTAAGAAAAATGTATATTTCTTTATGGTTAAAAGAATCCACTTCCGTTTTAGGATGTTCGGGAATTGCAAAAGTCAAATGAAGTACCTGGGTGTATGTCAACTGCAAAAACCTGGTAAAAGTAGCTTGAAAGTTAGGAACAGAAAAAAGAATGCACAATTCTAAAGTAGATAACTTTGATCATACAAACAAAGTACCTCGCTCATTCGGCTTTGTAGTGCCAATGCCAATACTTTTCGACCTTGATTCCACAAGGTGTGAGCTACTCGGTATACTTGCAGAGAATGGTATCCCTGTAAAACTACAGCTTGCGTTACAAAAACGATTGATAAGCTCAAAATGTTTAAGCATCAAGTAAATACAACTAAAACACAATCAGAAGTCATTAATCAACAATGTGAAAGATGCCAGCAAAACGATATCACCAGTTCAAACAATCCAAATAGACACTAAATATTGAAATTTTCTTTTCATCCAAACTTTCATTGTATAAGGAAAAGGAATAAATCGTCATCAATTATGCAATCACAGCAGATGTGAAAACACATCAGAAATGCCTCATAGCAGTGTTGGACCCGACTGCCGTACTTTTTTGCCGCGTGACGCTTCTCTTATGTTGTCACACGGGTTATGATAAACAACACCACAAAAAGTGGCAAAGCAGAGCAAGAGTACCTTGAGGTACAACAGGGCCGAGCAGTACGACAAACAAGCTGGATCCCGATCCTTAAGCGCCTGTGAAGCGAAGATTAAAAGACAATTAAACACAGTTGTTCACACTATTAGCACAACAATACAATGAAATTTTGACACTCTTCGGAAGGCCAATGAAGTTAGTAACCTGCACATCTAGGCGAATGGAGCGTTGAATATCAGAATCATGAAGCATAACATCATAAAAAATGTCCATCAATTGAGTAGCTAAGAGAGTAGGATTTTGGAGTCTGTTTGCAAGAACAAAACCCAAGGCTTGCTCTAAACAATCATGGGCAAGTATACTCGCGTACAAGAAGCTGCTTAAAATTGGTTCATTTTCTGCCTGCAAAAGAAATTATAATAAGTGACAACTTGTATAAGCGAAACTGTTCTATTAGTGTTAATCCACAAATAATATAAACAAGGAAAACAAAAAAACAAAAAAGAGAGAGAGAGAGAGAGAGACAAAATTTAGCTGAAAATAGACTAGTGTTTATCATTCCCATGAATTTCTTTGTTTGGGAGAAATCATAAAGGTCTCTCTTTTATAAGCAATAATTTAGGATATTTCTTTCCATGTTGGGGCAATAATTTGGGATATTTGCAGAAGTTTTTAATGAAGCAGTAAAGGGAAAATAAATAAATAAATAAATAAAAAGACAAAGTTTAGCTTAAAAGAGACGACTTTTTGTTATCGACCAAAGCTTACTCTTTTATAAATTCCTGGAGATAATCAAAGAGAAGGTAATTTCAAGCCTTCACTTTTATTAATTAAAACAAAACCCCACGAAATTTTTAAAGTAAAAAAAAAAAAAGGGTTAGAACAAAAACACAATCTCATGTAAAATCAAGCTCGTTTAAATCGCTAATTAATTTTTGAAATATTTTACTTTAATAAAAAAATTAAATGCGAGTGTTTTTCGAGAATAGTAAAATTTAAATTATAAATTCAAATCAATGAATGGGGTTACGGAAAAAAAAACATACCTCCAACTTGGCCTCATGTCTGACGGCGTCCCAGATCGGGTCGGAGTCGGATTCGGCGGCGGAGTCGTTGAGGGCAACCGGAAGGACCGGTTCTGATGAAGAGTTGGGAACCCCCAAAGCGTAGACGGGGAAAACCTTCTCCAGCCGGTAGGAGGGGATTTGGCGCTTTACATCATCGTTTTCTTGGTCTCGGTCTTGGTCTTGTCGGAGAGATGAAGAAGAAGAGTGTCGTGAGAGCATTTTGGGAGGGAGTGGGACCCAGCTCTCGTCGCTCACACACGCCATAGCTGAAGCTTAAACTAAGCTTTGGCAAGTGTGAAGACGAGACGACCGCCACCACTAAACCGCTGCCTTTCGTTTGTCTCTATTTATAGTTTCGACAGGGGACCAGAAACACACGTCCCCTTATAACATAAAAAATGCTAAAAATACTTTTTTTTTTTTTTTTTTTTTTTTTCCGTAAACAGAGCCTGTTCAGTGAGCGGTGTGATTTATAAATTAAAATTATGAGATTAAAATTATTTTTATTTTTAATTTATATATATTTTTTATGAGAAAAAATATTATAATAAATTGTGAATCATAATTTAAATTAAAGAATGAATTTTTTAACTAAATGGGTTCTAATTTAATACGATGAAAGATTGTAAAGTATTATTACTTGAATAAAAATAAGTGTTACACGGACGTGTAATGAAAATGTTCTTTTTGATAGACTGAATTTAAACTATCTTAATTTTAATAGAGTATTTTATCTTATAAAATTTAAAATATATTTATTTTATAACTCAAATTATTTGAAAGAAAAATATTATAATAAAAAAATTAAATTTAAATTTTTATAAAAAAAATGCTATAATAATAAAATTTAAATTATTACAAATTATAAAAAATAACAAGATCTTAAATTTTAATTCAAACCACCAACACCTGATTTGAGCCCGTTTAGTTAGGGGATTCGTTCTCTGATTTGAATCATGTTAACGGTTCACTACAGTATTTTCTGTCATAAAAAACACACGTAAATTAAAAATAATTTTAATCTCATAGTTCTAATTCATAAACCAAACGAGTTTTTATACTTACTTTAATGCTATCTTGTTGAAATAAAACGTTCTGAAGCTAAACGAAAAATGTTACATCTACTATTATCAAATGGCGACCAAACTAAAAACAATACTTATATTTTCAATGCCTATATATTATACAATTCTTTTGGTATTAGTTTTACCTAAAACTAAGGTATTGTTCTTTTAGAGTGTAATTTAAGTGTAGTTTTTGAATTGAATTTGAGTTATAACTTAAGTTTAAGTTAGAATTTGAATAAAATTAAGTAAAATTGAATAAAGTTGAAACTTAAAAGAACATAAACTTGAATAAAATTAAAATTTGAGTTGACTTTTTTTGAGCTTTTTAGACAAAAAAAACATGCCCTAAATGTGTAAGAAATTTGACGTTTAATTTTAAGATAAATAACTTTTTTAAATATTAAAAAACTAAAACTAATCAAAAAATTAAAATTAGCCCTTAAAAAAATTAAAATTGAGTATAAACCCGAATGCGGAAAGAAATTAATAACGTTTGTGATTTTGACCTTGTTACAGTTCTAGTGTATAACTCTTTAAGAAAAATACTTTTATGTTGATAAGGATATATCACTATTGAGCACGAATAGTGACCGGTCCTACTTAGTTGATGGAACCACTTGTTCTTTAAATTGTATAGCATTGACAAGGTGATTTGTTTTTTTAATCTTGTAACAAAATTTTTCTATAATAAAAAATTAGTAACTAATGTTGAGCGTATCGATTATATTGATGCAAACTGAGTTATTATCTCCTTATGTTTTGATATAATTTCTTGTTATTAACTAATATGATAGCTTTTTTTTTTTTTTTTTTTCAAAAGGAATATCACAGCTTTATACGTATTTATATTAAAAAATTTTAATACGTGATTATTAAAAAATTAATCTAACAGACAAATACGCCGTTCTTACTGATAGAATAAAATAGTTTACTCGCAGTAAAGGCTCCCTATAATACATTCTTGCTTTGCTAGGATCAAGACAGGATCAACATGTGTGATGGATTGATTTTGATTGTGACACTTTTGGAAAACGAATAAGAATATGGTCTTGTCTGGTTCTACTCTTTTCAAATAAAGGTCAATAGCCAAAGAAAGCTTTGCCACTATCATTGCCCTCCGTCTATTTCTTTCATCAATAATACATAATATTTGAATTGAAGCATGTATTATATGTGTAGATTGTCCCTTTACTTGTTGGGAACAAAATTAACTTTATCAAATCAAGAAGAAAAAGAAGATGCGATTGATAGATTAAATAAGTAGAACCATGCTAATAGGGACTAACAAGTGGGTCCCAGCCAACACATTCGATTTGATTGCTGAATTTTATATTAAAAACAAGGTGCTTTGGACATCTCTGGCCAAATGTTTATAGAGTGCGTTTTGTTTAAAAATTCGGTATTATAGTTTGAATCATGGTTCGTAATTTGTTATTGTATTTTTTTCTCATAAAAAATACATATAAATTAAGAATGATTATGAATCGTGATTCTGAATTTATCAATCAATACATAATTCTCATAAAATAAAAATAAAAAAAATGTGCAGAATTAATAGATTTAATAAGATTTTAATAAAAATCTTATTGTTAAAGATGAAGTCTCAATAGAATATTCTTTTTATACCCAATACAGAATTCTCACAAAAAGAGTGGAAAAAGGCATTGCCAAATAAAAAATAAGACTTTGTAAAGTGAAATGTGAGTGGTAATTATGGTTTATTTGGACTCGACGGTGGAAAAAACATTTGTCCACAAATGCAATGTGGTGCTTTTTTCTAAAAAATATATATATATATATATATATATATATATATATATACACACACACACACACACACACATAAGTGGAGATTGGTCTTTATATCTCTTAGGTTCACTTTTTTACGGCCGTTGCTGAGCAGCCCTTTAGTGATGGCGACTCAACTAAGGGGTTAATTGAATTGGTCACCACTTTGGACTTGGAGAGATTTTTTTTACGGGTAATTATTTGAATTGGTATTCGTTTTATGATTGATTACAAGAATCTTCCCTTGATACTGAACTTCGTTGCACAAATACATGAAAATTACAATTTAATATGGTATAACTTGAATTTCTTTGTAAATTTCTCTCATGCCAATAGTAAGATTTAAAAATTTCAATGTTAAAATGTTAGGTCACTCTCTTTAAGCTTTATGAGAATACCTAATTATTTAAATAATTAATACTTATGTGATTACAAGTATTGTCTAATGATAAATTCACAATTTTTTTTTTTATTTTTTGAGGTCAAAAATCCAATCCCCGCAATTCACAAAATAATAAAAAAAAAAATAAATATTTTGTATTAGTTCATTTAAACTAATAAATGATTGTGTTTTGAGTATTAATAAAAAAAGAAAATAAATTAACACTCCAAGTTTGCCATAAGGACATTGAGCGTTGCTTTATGTGTGTTTAGTTATTTGACATTAAAGGCCTTGTAATAAGAAGGTTATTTAAATTATGATTCTTATTCTCATGTGTAAAATTAAATTTTTTTTTAAGAGAAAAATATTGTAATAAAATCAATGATTTAAATTTAAATATATGAAACAAACAGGTCTTAAAAATCTTGTCCCAAGCTAACACACATTAGTTGTCTAATTCTTAAAAATGCAAGATTATTTGTGAAATAAAAAGTTGAAAAATATAAGAGAGGACTTTTGTAATTAACCATTGGTTTTATAATGCCCCAACGTAAGTATTTTGTAAAATCACCTTGTAACCTAAAAATGAAACTACATAATAAAAGGGTATTAGTGGTGACTAAGAGCATAAGCATACTATAGAATTAATATTAACAACATTGGTCTTTCCACTAGAAATGTTTTATTGGGATTCATCAATAATTGTTGTCCTTTGGCTGTATATTATAAAATTATAGACTGGGACACAAAAGTATAGCCGCACATCAAGGCCACTGTTGGCATATAGTGTCCTCTATCCCTAACGTGGAGTTGAAGATTGAATGTGGTCCATATACAAGGCCAGAAACATTCTCAGTTGCTTTAATGTCAATCCCATATGCTGCTAATCATTGTTCCTCAAAAGCATGAATCAGAGTTGTATTTCTTTAGAATATAAATATATTAAAAAAAAAAAAATTTATAATCATAATTTAGTTTATAGATTTATAATTATTTTTAATTTAAGGTTATTTTTATTTTATATGTATTTTTTATAAAAAAAAATATATTATTTTTTTTTTAATAAATTAATTAATTTTTTTTTTTTTCTCAAAAATTTAAATTAAGATTTAAATTTTTTTTTTTTTAATACACTTTTTTCTTTTTTTCTTTTTAAAAAAAAAAACTCATTTTATAATTTAAAATGATTTTTTATTTATGTGCATTTTTTAAAATTTATATTATTTTAATTAATATTTTTCAATTTTTTTTTCTCAGTACAATTCTTTTTTTTTTTTTTATCAATTATTTTTTAATTAATTTTTTAATTTTTTTCAATACACTATTTTTTTTTTTTTTCGATTTTTATTTTTTTGCTTTTTCTACACGTTTTTTTCTTCTTATTTTTCTTTTATGTTCCTCTTCGTTATGTTCCTTGTTTTTTCAATCAATCAATCAATCAATTTTTTCAATCTAATATACTTTTTTTCTTCCTTTTTTTTAATTGTTTATGCACTTCACCGCGTGAAAATGAAAAAAAAAAAAATAGAAATAGAAATACTAGGGCTCAACCTGCAACATGGTACATGGGTTTGATATGTCACAAGTCACACAACCCTTCAAGCCTTCAACAGAGATGTGGCAGTTCACTTTTGTGATGTGAGTGATAGTGTTTATTGATAAAAATCTATACTCTCACTTTAATATAATGGTAGATATGTTTTTTAATATTTATTTAGATGATTAATACTCTCACCATTTTTATTAGAAAATTATTTTTTATAATATTTATATACCGCACGAATTTTTATTTCACTTGTTTTTGAATTTTATCGGGACTTCTCTGTGAAATGCTGCCATGCGGGAGCAGTTTGTGGTCTTTTTCCCTACTACGTTCTCCAATTTCCTCATTGTGCACTAAAGCATTATCAACCAGAACAGTTTCGGTTCAGTGGGGTTGGACTTGTGGGCCAACATTTAATTCTCGTAAAATGGCTCATCACCAAGCTCAGGGAGTATAATGAAATTAAGGAAATTGATGTGACCATTTTCTAGGAAAAAAAAAGAAACTAATGATAATTCGTTCATTTATAGATAATAAACAATATAAATAAACTTGAGTAATACAATGTTATGTAACAAAATTGATAACTAGAATACTTTTTTTTTTTAGATTTCTTCAAATTGATTGAACTTTGTAAGTGAAAGAGCAAGAAAATGAGTAATCGAAAAAGAAAAGCTTAGAATCAATACCAAAGAGACAAGATGAGAGATAGAATGAGAATGAGATGAAAAGTTGAGAGTAAATTGTTGTGGTAAATGTTGTGTGGGATTTAGAGGTATTTATAAAGGATGTTTTAGAGGATTTTTGGCAAGTGCGTCAGGCCCATCACGGGCCGACCGTTGAGCACGCGATGGGCCTAACGATTACTTGCCAAGCGTGCCTGGTAGGTTGTCTGACAGACCGAATACGGGCCTAGGCCGGGTTGAATCCGTGTTTGGACTGAATCAGGGTTTGGCCCGGGCTGCGGGCTTCAAGGGCTAGGGCCGGGCCTGGGCCGCGGGCTAAGAAGCCGCCGCCCAACCCTAGCCCATCCAATGTGCCGGGCTAACACAACCCGTAAGTACTGTCTTGGGCCGTGCTAAACCCGGTACTATTACGGGTTAGACGGGCCCAGCCCATTTGACAACTCTAAAAACAACATATTAAGAAGCTCAACACTAGTACCATGTTTTGATGATAATATTATATAAGACAACTTCTTATTCTCTTCTTTCACATCAAAAGAAAATCCATTCTCATCAATTTGATAAAGCCATCATCTATACTTGCAAACATGCAATATTCAAGAATGTATGCTTCCTAGTAAATTGATACTTTTTTTTTTTCCTCTCACTTAAGTCAACAAAGTAAAATACAACAAAATAAAACAAGAACTATGTTTGTTAACTCTTCTTCCAATGTCTCCCCTTATAATCCATGGTAAACCATTTTATATTTTTTCTTCAAATTCTTTAACGGTTACCCATGCTCTCCTTAGAGAATAAGATTGTGTCTGGGCCACACGACCCATGGACATCTTGTGGGCATCTACACACTATGGGCCGATTGAAGAATTTACATCAAATGGCCTTTCTTCCAATGAATGGTAGTAAATAATCTAACGGGGAATAGGATAAGGGGAATCTTCATAGAGATTTGAGATTTCTATGTGTTTCATACATTAAAATAAAAAAACTAACTCATGGTTGAAGCACCCCTAAAAATGGTAACTAACCGCAAACTAGCACCCTGGGCATTAGATGATGATTTCTACCTAAATTGTTTTGTTTTTTATTATTAGGTTGTGTTTTCAACTTTTCAGAATTATGTTATTATAATTTTTTTTTTGTGGCCTTGGTATTACAGGTTTTTTTTTTTTTTTTTTTATTTCAATTTATCACATATGTTTTATCGATTATAGAGGATTTGTTAAAAAGCCAATTCTTAGTTTATCTATTTGAATGCCCATTTTAAAACTCGATAGTACTTTTTTTCTCTTTTAGCTTTCCATTCGAATTTATTGATCGAATCAATTGCTTTTCGAGATCATGGTTTTCCTATAATTTGGGGTCATATCGATTAAAAAACTTACGTTTGTATTGTCTTAATTTGAGATAAATTTTCCCTTTTTCTTTAACATATATATATAATATTTGATTTGAGATAAAGCCTATTTGTGTGGTGGAAAAAGCTACCATATAAAGATATAATTGATAGGAATGCATAGGAAAAGGAAGAGAATGAACCTGATGTGAAAGGGTTCACATGCATAGTCAATATCATATCACTACTGTGAGAATCGACGGTCCCATATAATTTTAGAGTATGATCTCAAGTACCATAGGAAATCTCAACATACCGTGTGACATGTTCTCTCGATTTTTTCATTTCTTGTCCCTTTCGCCTTCAAAATAAAGGAAAAACAAATACACAATTTAAAGTCAAACGTACGGTTCTCCTTGGTTGAATATACATACATAGTGATGATGATGATCTTTTTCAAACTTTGGTTGGTTGGTTGGTTAGTACATTTCATTCCCTTATTATCTCTCTGCCACCACTATGAGGCAATATAGTAATTTCCTTATCAAAAGGTCATGGTCTCGCTTCACTTGTGCATTCAACCAAAATTTTCGCTTCTTCTCCGGCGGCGGTTTCGACCCGCCGGAGTCATGGAAATCGATGGAGGGATTGATGCGGTGCCGGGCGAATCACGTGCCGTTGACTCCCGTAAGCTTCTTGGAGAGATCATCAAAGGCTTACAGAGACAACACATCACTTGTGCATGGCTCTTTGAAGTACACATGGGGACAGACTCACCAACGTTGTCTCAAGATTGCTTCTGCTTTGACTCACTTGGGAATTTCCAGAGGTGATGTGGTCAGTAATACTTGTACTACTTGATTCCTTTTTCTTCTACTTTGGTCTTCCGCTGATTAGTTTATTTTCTTTGCTTAATTGATTCTTTTTTTTTTTCCTCATGTTGTTTGGGGCAAATGAAAAAAAAAGAAAAAAAGAAATGGGCGATTTGGAGACTTCTTTTTTTTTTTTTTTGGATAGATTTTGAGAGTTATTACTTTACTTAAATAAGTTCACCATATCAAGTTTTGTTTGAATTTTCCTCTTTCTAAAAAAAAAAAAGTTTTGGTTTTATTACAATTATGAATGGACTAAAACTAGTAATGGGGTCAACTAGTTTTTTTTTTTTTTTTTTTCTCTTTCCATTCAATTTTAGAAAAAAGGACTAGTGATTAATAACTAGTCTTGGTCTTGTTTGTGAAGTTCCAGAGTTGATGTGGTCAATACTATTAGTACTTGCGTGGGTTCTGCTAGTGTTTTATATATATATATATATATATATATATATTATTTTATTTTATTCCACTCGATCAAAATTTAGATACAGAAAGTCACTGATCTTGATCTTGTTTGTGAATATGGTGTAAGTCAATGAAACACATATATTGGAGGCGCAATATTTCAGCCATGCCTTTTCTTTGCCTAATTATTCCTGATTTATTTAATTTTGAAGATACAAATTGTGATCTGTATATCTCTACAAAATTAATCAGGTGGCTACGTTTTCCCATAATCTGCCAGAAATATATGAGCTCCATTTTGCAGTGCCAATGGCCGGAGCAGTCCTTTGCACTCTAAACGCACGCCATGATTCAGCCATGCTCTCAACGCTTCTAAGACACTCTGAAGCCAAAGTCATTTTTGTTGATCACCAATTACTCGAAATTGCTCTTGGAGCTCTAGATCTTCTCTCCCAATCAAGTACAGACATAACAACACCCCCGATTTTAGTCCTTCTCACCGATAATCCCGACGCGTCGTCTCCTCCGACGTCCTTACCTTCAAACGCGTACGAGTACAAAGATCTTTTGAGCATCGGGACCGACAAGTTTGAGACGAGACCGCCGGACAGCGAGTGGGATCCGATCAGCATCAACTACACCTCTGGCAAGGCAGAGCAAGAAGTTATTGCATGAACATTGATACTTTTTATAAAATTAAAAAATTTTCATATTGTCTCCGTCACTGATTTCAGGTACAACCTCACGCCCGAAAGCTGTCGTCTACAGCCACCGTGGTGCCTACCTCAACAGCTTGGCCACAGTTTTGCTTCATGGCATGGGGCAGATGCCGGTGTACCTATGGACGGTTCCTATGTTTCACTGCAACGGTTGGTGCTTAACATGGGGCTCCGCGGCTCAAGGCGCCACCAACATATGCATTAGAAAGGTCTCTCCAAAGGCCATTTTCGACAGCATATCACTCCACAAAGTGACTCACATGGGGGGTGCTCCGACAATAGTGAACTCCATCGTGAACTCCCCTGCCACCGATCGAAAACCGCTACCCCACAAGGTGGAGTTCCTGACAGGAGGCTCCCCGCCACCGCCCCAGGTACTCGCTAAGATGGAGGAGATAGGGTTTCGGATGAACCACGTTTACGGTCTCACAGAGACCTATGGTCCCGGGACTAATTGCGTGTGGAAGCCCGAGTGGGATTCTCTCCCGTTGGAAGAATGGTATAAGATAAAATCGAGGCAAGGGGTGCATCATCTAGGGTTAGACGACGTCGACGTTAAGGACCCGATAACATTGGAAAGCGTGCCACCCGACGGGAAAACAATCGGGGAGATCATGTATAGGGGAAACACTGTGATGAGTGGATACCTCAAGGACTTGAAGGCAACACAAGAGGCTTTCAAGGGTGGTTGGTTTAGGAGTGGAGATCTTGGTGTGAAGCATCAAGACAATTACATACAAATCAAGGATAGAATGAAGGATATAATAATTTCAGGAGGAGAAAATATAAGCACAATTGAGGTAGAGACTGTTTTGTATAGCCATGAGGCAGTTCTTGAGGCTGCGGTTGTGGCGAGGCCTGATGATCATTGGGGAGAGTCGCCTTGTGCTTTTGTGACATTAAAAGAGGGATTTCATCATCATGTTAGCGGTGAGGACATTATTAGATTTTGTAGGGATCGTTTGCCACATTATATGGCTCCTAAGAGTGTCGTTTTTGGGGAATTACCAAAAACTTCCACAGGGAAAATTCAAAAGTTTATTTTGAGGAAAAGAGCAGAAGCCATGGGGAGCCTTTCTTGAACTTGTATGGAGATCATCAAGTTTAACTAGTGTGGTAGGTTCCTGTTGCCATAGATTTGTTCCTTTATTTAATTTGTTCCTTTATTTAACTGTAATTCCTCTGAAAATAAAACACTCCAAAGTACCAAAGTGTGTATTTGTTGCAATAGATTCAAATCATTCTCAATTTTTTTTTTCTGCCTCTTATTTATTTTTATTTATTTTTCAATCTCACAGGACCCAATTGAAAGATATAGATAGTTCCATTATTTCAAATTAGTAAGATTTGTTATCGTATTTGCTTTTTTGAAAGTAGGATCACCTTCCTCACTTGGTTCTCAACTCTCCCTCACTAGTTAGGCTTTTTAACCAAGGTAGAATGAGAGAAGGAATGCAATCGTCTTCTCTTCATTCTCAGCTCTCCCTAAATCGTCTAGGCTCCGACCTCGTCTCGGTCGAGGTAGAGCCAGTAGAGAAGGAATGTAGTAAGTTTTTCATCGTTTTCAACTCTCCACATCTCGGTTATGCTGCCGAACTCACTTTAGTCTCCACCTAGCTCAGTCATAGACTTCAATTCGGCTTCCCTCCTACCTTAGTCCTAGACCTTAGTTTAGCTCTTCTCCAATGAGAATGAACATGGCAGGAAACCATACACCGCCGACTTGTTTAGGTCGATAGCGGTACAACAATTTATATGACCGATTTTTTTATTTTTATTTATTTTTATTTTTTATTTTATAATAACTCATAGAAAGATGGAGAAGATTTGCAAATAAGTCTTTTTATTGCACTCCTCTACATGAACTTTAAATCAAAAGATCCTTAGTACAATCCTACACTTTGTGGACTTATTATTTGGAGGTTATTATACATCTCTAGCTCATGATCAAGTGGTGGGACGTGCAGGGTAATCTTGGAGATTAAGTCTAATGATGTAGGGATAAGCAATTGAGCCACAATAGAGATGATTTCCAATCTTGGCACCACTAGAGATCAGTGACAAGGCAGGATCGTAGTAGTGGAAAACAGGCTTCCCTTCTAAATCAACAGCAAAAACACCGCCATTCTTCTCCATGTGTGGTCGACCTATGTGCCTTACTATGATTGCTATTGCCTTTCGGATGAAAGGAAATTTCTGTGCCAAATTCCAAGACCAGGTAGCTTCCTGCAATAATGCAGTTTCGAAACGTCAAAATATGACACGAGAATTGTATCAGAATTAAAAAGCTATATCAAGTTTAACGGAACCTGCTGAAAATTTCACAGTGCATAGTTGTATAGCATCAGTAAAGTTCTTTTTATTTATCTTTCTTTCTTTTGACAGTGTGATTAGAATTTTCTTTCAAATAAAAGTAATATAATCCCTCAAACAAATAATTGTACATACCGTAGACAATGCAATCCAATAGAGGCCTTCCCCGTCATAGCGGACATTGTCAGGCATGCCTGGCAATCGTTCGATAAAAGGATCGACGCTTCCTTTTCGCTCTCCTTTCCGATGATATTTTCTACACCTTCTCCTGTAGCATTATCAATGCAAACGAAATCTACCACTGTTAAATAACACAAATATGAAAAGTAATATTTCTCGCTATGCAATTGTTATCATTTGTTTATTTACTTATTTTTTCACGTGTTAGTTTTATTATATAGTCACATGAACAGCCATACATCACCAATTAAAGATGAAAACCAATTTTTTGGTTCCCAACAGTTCAAAAAGGGAATCATTTAAAAAAGGAAAAAAAAAAAAAAAAAGGGAATCGTTGGGGGTTCAACCCCATCTTGCAATTAGGGATCAAGAAATTACAACGTACATAACAGTCTCACAGAAGATGACGGAAGAGTGATCAGGTGAAACCGCAACTCCATTGGCAAAGTAGAGGCCACGTACGAGCACTTTGGTCTGCTTGGTGGAGGGATCATAGCTCAGCAATCTGCCGTGGGGCTTACCCTCCAAGAAGTCCCATACGAAGTCTTTCAAATGGTATTTGTGTGAAGCATCTGTGAAGTAAATCGTGCCATCTTTTGCTATGTCCACTGCATCTGTCAACTTGAATTTTAGACCCTCCGCTTCATCACTCAGCACTTCTATAACCCCATCTTCACTTATGCTCAACAACCCCTGATGAATTATTGCGCCACACAAATATGATGTCGCTTCTTCATAAACCATATATATATACACAAAAAAATTTCAACTTTTTTATTTTTTTATTTTTTATTTTGTATTTTCCGTTTTGGTAACAAATAAGGACATCTCTAAACTCTTTGTGGTAAGACATACCATATCATAAGATATAAAAAGGTAAATAAAGTACACAAAATTTTAGTGGAGATCAACGTAAAAAAACCTTACTTTTGACAAAATTGGGTCGAATGTAAGGTCTGAAAAGACCCTTTAACATACATGATCAAAATACTTTAAGTTCGACTAATCTAGTAATCAGCGTTGTGGTTAAATTGGTCTTTTAAGTTCCACTAAATTTCGTCAAAAGGAGAGGGTCTTGAGATGAAATTAAAAACACCGAAATGATTATTGTATTTTTTAAAATATAGTAAATATTAAAATATAAAATTATTGTTGATCCACTTTTTAATAGTTTAAACTTAACGTGACATTTTGATAAAACACGAAGTTGAGGAACTTATCTCATAATTTTCCCTATAAGATTAAAAGTCAGGTCGTGGTATTCCGTGTAAACTGTAAAGCAGAAATTTCCTCTCTTTTACTTTTTTTATTTCAGTATCACACTATATATATATATATATATATATATATATATATATATATATGTATATGTATATGTATATGTATGTATTTTCTTTTTTCCCTTACCACACTAAATTAAGATAGGTTGACTGAGGCAAAATAAATGTCACATGGCTTTCCCACTACAGCACCAAAACAAACAAAAGAATACAGCATATATATGGACAATCAACTCCCTAAAATATCATTGTAATTTCAAATATCTCTATTAATAACTCCAAAGAAATCCAACTGGGATAGTGTTTTGTTTTGTTTTTTTGGACACACATCTTTAGTTTTCATTTTCATCCGTAGGAAAATCCAATCAAATTAAGTTGAAATAGGTGGAAGTGAGATCATAGTGCGTAATTTATAATTAATTAATTAATTATTAAATATGCTTCGAGGGGACACGTGGTTCCACCACTAATTGAATTTGCTGTTGCATTGTATAATTTAATTAAATTAATAGCATAATAAATATTTTTCATCAAAAAAGAGAAATAAAGTACTGAGAGAAATCAACGATTCTCAAGAAGCACAAGAGGATCATTGTAATAAAATATTAACAAATATAATCAGTGGAGATGATTGCTAATATCATTGATTCTTACTTAGCCATGAAATCAGGTGATCATCATAATTAATCCTAAAAGTACTTCTACTTATCAATTTCTAATTGGTTTAAAAATTTAATCAAATTACCTTTTCTGCATCAGCAACAAGAAGTTTATGATTGGCATGGTCAACGGCCAGGCCGAGCGGTCTGCCTCCGGTGTTAATCCAGCTGTCGACCCCCGAGTCGTTCAACCTGACTCGCTTGACCCACCCGTCGACGCAGCCGGTGTAAATAACCCCCGATTGCGCATCATACGCCACGTCCTCCGCCGCCACTAGAGCCCCGACGCCGACGAGCTCCGCCCCCCTAAGAAGGCGGTCGTTGCTCGCCGGCGCCCGCGCGACCGCTCCTATCAGTTCATGGACAGGCAAAGGAACCGGCTCAAACGGCTCAAGTTGATAGACAAGCAAAGCCAACACCACGGAAAAGATTGCCGAGAAGAGAAGGAAAGTACTGAAAGGCCTCGAAGTCTTTGTCTCTGTCTTTTTGTCCGCCATTAGAGTTGGTTGGTGATGTGCTGAAGATAAGCTGATGAGCTTCAATAACTTAGTCCTTCCAAAGTAGTACAAGCAAGATCAGAACAAGTAGTGATAGCGTATAGTAGTAATAGCCTTTATAATAAGACTTTGACTCTTTCTTTGTGTTTTACAAATGGGCCACGTATGTAGACATTTATGTATATATTCAGCATGCATTAATGAGAGACTATCGTTCGGAAATAATATATATATATATATATATATATTTATAGCTTCGAGGGAGACATTATTTTACTGACAGAGATGTTAGCTCTTACATATATCTGCTGTGCGGATTTCTATGAATAAGAATTTTATGTTAATATTAACGTAAATTCCGTTAAAATCATACCAGAATAAAATATAATTGCATTAAGATGGTAAAATAGAAAAGAAAAGAAAAAAAAAAAATACTCCTTACCAAAAAGAATTCTCTTTTCAAGATGATAAAAGAAAAAGGGTGTCTTAAGATGAGAGAAAGGGTGTTTCAAGAAAAAGGGTGTTTCAAGATGAAAAAAAAAAAAAAAAAAAAAAATGGCACACATTTTTCATTGATGAGAAAATGTAATATGTACACACAGAGTAAAGTAAATTCTAATCTAATTTAATCAAATTTAAACTAAAAACTTATCTCCTAATCTAACTCAAACTAATAATTATAAAAATTAATTCAAGCCTTAAAGTAAAGATAATTACTAATCTAGCTAAACATAAAATAAATATCCTACTTATAGGATAAATACAGAGTAATTAAATCGTTTTCGCGTTTTGAAAACAATAACAAAAGATTACATTCCTAATAACACAAGCAATTAAGGATAGACAAGACAACGTTACTAATGATGTAGACAACAAAAACAATGAATTCACGCCAACAAATTAAAGAGAGATTTTTTGGTACGCTTGATATATTAGTAGATTGAATTTTTTTAACCGTTGAATTTGTGTATTTTTTTGATTTTTATGTGATTTTATGTAGATCTGACGGACATCAAACTTAACCTACCGATATGTTAGCGTACCGAAAAAAATTTCCAAATTAAAACACAATTAAGATAGTAAAATAGAAAAGTAAAGAAAAAGAAAATAATTATTACCAAAAGAATTCTCTTTTCAAGATAAAAGAAAAGGATGTGTCTTAAGATGAAAGGTCAGTAAATGTGAGATTCTAATTCTTACTTAAAAGTCAAAAAGGGGTGGCCAAACTCAAGACTTCATATACCAAGACCAAAAGAAATTTGACGTATTAGCGGTTGTTTTGTTGTTTCTTCTCTGAAAGGTCCTCTTCTGTTGATTCATCAAATTGTTATCGCGTTTTGAAAATAACGGAAGATAAGTTCTTAATAACACAACTTAACACTTGGAATTAGTGATAGACAAGACACATAATCAGAATGACGTAGATAATTAATACAAGGAATTAGTCACGCCAATCAAAACACAATTAATAAGGACAACATCTTAATATATATCCAATCAAAAGGGGAAAAACACAATTATCATAATAAGGATAAATTAATTGTTTAATTTAAATAGCTTGTATTTAACTAGCAAAAAAAAGTTTGTATTTATTTTATAATTATTTAATTTAATTTATGTCTAGTATTCAGAAAGTATGTTAGCATTTATCTTATTATTATTATTATTATTATTATTTATTCTAGTTTATTCCTAGTATTTAAAGACTAAACTAATATTAGATTCGAATTCATACGTAAAAAAAACTAGTACCATTATTCTTCAAAGACCAAATCTATTAACAACATAACAGTATATTTCAAGACGTTTTAATCACATTTTAAATCACAAGCATTGCATGTTTACAGCATTATAGTATATTTCAAGACGTTTTAATATTAGTCCCAACCGCAATTAATATGATTGCTTATGAACTTGATTAAACATGTTATGTCTCCATCACAACTTATAAGCATTTTGGATTGCTTAAAACTTGTAGGAGCAATAATGCAAACTTTTTGCCTTTATTTTTGGGCGCGGATAGCAATAATGATGGAGATATAACATGTTTGATTAGGTCTGTCGTACCTCCACAAGAGAGCAGTACTGTCCTTGTACTAGTTGCCTTATTATAAGAATTTAAAACTAAGGACATGTTTGGCACATATATGACGTTTAGTGAAATATATTGACTGGATTAATAAGTGGACATTTAATTTATAGATTTAGAATTATTTTTATTTTATGTATATTTTTTGTGAGAAAAATATTATAAAAAATTATGAATTATAATTCAAAATTATAAACGAATATAAAAAATAAACCTATGCTAAGCCATTGATGACAAAAAAGACAAAGTCTCCTATTTGTGCAATTAGCAACTCCTCAAAAGAGGTGGTGTTATTCGTGTTGTTGGAAAAATCAATTGGTTACGCCACGGAGTTTTAAATTTTTGTTTAATTAATTGCTAGGAACAAACTCATGTTACTATGAATAATAAATTACATTTAAATAATTCGCACTCCTTGAACGTTTTTAAAAGATTCTCAACCAACTGACCTTAATTTTATGTTAATCTCGTTTCTGCAGATCGTTGTGTGTGGACACAACTTAACAACTCCTCTTCCTACCACTAAAGAGCTATGGAAAATTAATTGCTAAAGGTAAACAATTAATATTCTCTTTCAAGTGCTCTCAAACAGTGTAATAATAAATAAAGCTCCATGCCTCTATTTATATAACTTATTTGAGGAGTCTGAAGACCATCAAGAATAGGAATTCTAGTCCGACTGAGATACCAAGAGATTTTCTTGTAGGTGGCACCATACAGTCTATTTTTGGACTGAAAATTTAGCCAAGTCAACCCGTGGAATTTGGTCAGTATTGATAATAAGCTATAGTCCAATTTTGCATTATCCTGCTATTTTTTATTTTTTTTTTTTTTTTTTAAGAAAAAACTTGTATTCAAATATAAACAAATAAACAAACAACACAATAATGACTCGATTGAGAGACGACGTACACTTAAGGCTTGAGAACAAAAGATAAACTCGGCACACTAAGATCGAGCACACTTAAAGCTCTATTTGAAAAAATTCTCCCATCAAAATAAGCTTATGAGCACTGGTGGGACAAACACCAACCCCTCACTCAGAGGGGACATCAGCACGATTTTAACTTGACTAAATAATCCATACCGTTGGTGAACAACTCAACCGGATGGGAGACATAACCAACACAAGACGGTAGGAAAACCACCTTCGTTATTACAAAATAATAAACAAAAAGTGGTGACAACAACATCATCGTACCTTTATTACAATCTAAGATACAAAGCAAAGCAAAAAGAAAACCCAAAGCATAGTTGGCACAAGCCTCCGACGATGCGCAACTGGTGAGAGGACCACGAGGGAAGGAAGAATGCTTCGAGAGCTAAACAGTAAAGCCGCCGAAAAGAGACTATGAAACGACAATGAATGATTCACCTTCGCCACCGCCGCCGACCTCCGAAGACGGTACCACCCTTGCCAAGGGAAGCCCTGTGTTGCCAGGACTAGACCTCTTTAAGGACCAAGCCACCCAACGTTGACGGTGTCAAAAAATGCCTTCCAAACAACTGGTTTCAAACTTCTAAATGAAGCCCAATCTGCCTTAATGAAGCCACCCCACGACACACTGACACCACCATTGAAGAGCCCTCGACAAGACGAGCTCAAGGATTGATTTTCATGGCAAGGAGTCCAGCGATGTGCCCGAAGGTGGTGCCAGAACTCCAACCAATACTCAAACTTCTTTTCTCTCTCTTTTGTTCCTCCTTATCAAAAGACGACTAGGGTTTCTATTATCCTGATAATTTTAAATCACAAGACAAATCCTACTTTGCTTAAATAATATCATTCTGATAATTACCTAATTAAAACAAATGTGTCATAATTATCTATATATCAAATTTCACTAGGGTTCAAACACAGATGATCAATTATCTCAAATCTTAATTTAAATTGAATTATAATTATCTAGAATAGGATAATGATCAAAATTTAATATTTAATAATTATTTTTACAATTCATTAATTAATTCTTCCCGATTGTCGACTCGTTTGTTCCTTTTGTGTATCGGTTTGTATTTCAAAATTAATCTAATTTGTTAACTATAATTTTCTAAGCTAGCACAAGAACCCGATAGATATATACAATCAAATACTAACAATAACTGATAAATTAATCAAAGATTAATTTTTGATAATTGTATTTAATTTAATACAGTCTAGGATTGTTTTTCCATACATCCGATTGTTAACTATAATTTTCTAAGCTAGCACAAGAACCTGATAGATATATATATATCAAATATAATAACTGATAAATTAATCAAAGATTAATTTTTGATAAATTTAATTTAAACAGTCTAGGATTGTTTTTCCATACATCCGATTGTTAACTATAATTTTCTAAGCTATTTAGATATATATATAATCAAATACTAACAATAACTGATAAATTAATCAAAGATTAATTTTTGATAATTGTATTTAATTTAATACAGTCTAGGATTGTTTTTCCATACATCCGATATAACAACTTGCAAAGGACATGACAATAATCCCTCCCAGACCAGTCTTAATCCCAAAATCCTATCCAATCCAATGTGTCAAACAGGGCATAAATGTGTCATAGTTGCCCATATACATCATGTAGTAGAATTTGAAAGTTTGTTGGACATGGTATAAAAATCATTTGGGCATGATATAAAAATATAAGAGATAGTTTTTGGTGAGATTTATAGTAAACATGTTTTTGGCTGTCCATGTAATGTTAAATATTGATCACGAGAAATGCTAGTATCATTTTTTTTTTATCATGATTCTCTGCACCACTATCATCATTTTAGTAAAGTCTATGTGTTAAACAGTGAATGTCACGAGTAATGTAAAGAGAAATGGTAGTATTTCTCTTTTGACCACTAAATGATGGTTAAAACAATGAAGACTGTTGAAATTTAAGATGTTTTTTGCTGCCAGATTTCACGGTATAAAAGCTATAAAAGTTTCAACGATATAGTTTGCTTTTAACCACCGTCCATTCAATGAAATTTTGATATGCATGTACAACCAAAGAAATAGATTAGCTATAATTCTCAAGCATCTTCCTATTAGATAGGTCGTAGTTACACGTAATTCATTTTTCAAAGAGAGCAAATTATAACCTTTTTTTTATTATTATATGGGGCCTAACTAAAATTTTATGAAAATCACACAAGTGAGACTCAAAGTCTGAGTGATCAAACATGTGCACTTAATATTGAAGTACATAAAATAGCTTTTGCATGGATATTTCTATTAATCAATTTTCAATAAAAGCCATACTACAGATTTATACTCATACACTTGCATATAAAATTATACATGCTCCTGATGGGATGATCTGTTTGTGGCTATACTAATATTGAAGAATAGTTTTGGAGATTGTTAATGCGGACCATGTAGAGATTAAAGAGGGAACCACAGTAAACAAAGTTTCTAATCTTGACCCCACTTGAAATCAATGAGAATTGTGGGCCATAATAGTGAGAAGTTGGATTTCCTTTGGTGTCTACAACAATAACCCCACCAGTTGTAGTATTCATACTCTCTTTCTGATCATTTGCTTGTCCATTAATGGACCTTCTTAAGCTGTATCTATGTGCTAACTCTGAAGAATTTCTGCTAGATGCCTGCATCCAATAATATACATACAAGAGGAAGAAGATTAATGTTAGCTATATATATATATATATATATATATATATATATATATATAGCTAGTAAAATTAAATACGACGGATATTGTCGTTACGTTGCAAGGCTTAACCTAATAGTGAATCGAAATTTATTTCTAATATAGTGTTCAGATTCTCCAACCTTCTATATATTCAAAAATGATTTTTAAATACATATACGACAAATATTGCTAGCTAACGCACTATAAAACTCCTAATTTGAAGAATATTGTAATTAACTTGCGTACCATAGCGACAAATCTACATCCTCTTCTAATATTGAGTTATATATATAGTTATATCTACGAAGAAGTAATGTACTAATTATACAGTCCAACACAAAACGAAATAAATAATCTCTACCCGTTTTTAACGCTGAGGTCCAGAGTTCAGATTCCTACCCTCAAGATTTTTTTTTTTTTTTTTTTTTTGCAAATTTCTAGCAAGCTAGCTAAGATGCTGTGAACTTCTAATTTGAACAAATATTGACCTTGATTAAACACGCAAGGTTTTTCTTTAATGAGTATTATGTAATTAAATGAAAATGAAAGGAAAAATTAAAAAAAAAAAAATGATTAAGCACCATTGCCAACGCAATCCAATAATGGTCTTCTCCAATATCATAATGAATGTTATCAGGAAAGCCCGGCAGATGAATGAAGTCTTTGACACTTCCTTTCTTCTTTCCTCGTATGAAATACTTTCTACATCTCATCCTACCAACAAAAAAACTTTCAAATTAACCTCAAACAACACAAAGAACACAACTTTTTTCATAAATTACGAGTGGAGATAACTGATATCAAAGACAGCTAGCACATCTGAAATTAAGTTAGCATCCACTAACAACCAAATCCTCTATCGAATTCCCTACTGGAAAATATATAAAAACTTAACCAAGTTAATTATCATTTAACCTACATGACTGTTTCGCAAAAAACCACCGAATTTTGATCGGGCGAGATGGCTAATCCGTTGGCAAAGTAAAGGTTGCGGAGGAGCAGCTTGGTCTTTTTGGTGGATGGATCATAGCTCCATAATCTTCCATGGGGCTTGCCCTCCAAAATGTCCAACATAAATTCATCCAAGTTGTATTTATAGGAAGCTTCTGTGAAGTAAATCACCCCATTTTCTGCTACATCAACGCTGTCTATCAACTTGAACTTTTCATCCTTAGTCCCTTTTGTCAGCACCTTCATCTTACCAGCTCGCGTTATATTCAACAGTCCCTGTATAATATATATATATATATATATATATATATAATTCTTAACGAGTTGAAATTCCTGGCTATCTGATAATTACTATAGATAATTGCTATTACATATTAGGTAAGTTTGTGACTAATTTAAAGATTAAATTACCAACAATTATGTGATTTGGGATGAAAGTGCTATATTACAAGAAGGGTAGGGTTATGTAAAAAATCATAATTATTCTATCCAAGATTGAAGTCTCTGTTGATGATTGCTGTTAGCTGTTATTATTTTGTAAATTCGAGGACTAAATTTCTAAGTGAAAAAAAAAATTAAAGACCAAAGGCAAACCTTTGAGAAGTTAAAATTGATACGGGTGCTATAAAAAAAAAAGAAGACCTTTTTAGGATCGGTGACTATAATTTCATTGTGACGTCCAAAGGCGATTCCGAGGGGTCTCCCACCTGTGTCTACCCACTTTTTTACCACAGTGTCAACACCCGACTCGTTCACCGTGACCCGCTTGATCCACCCATCTGCGCAACCAGTGTAAATGAGCCTCGACTTCGAATGATAAGCCAAATCTTCGGGCCCTTCCAAGAGTGCCAACCCCACCAGCTCCCATAGCGCATTTATAGCTGGCTCATGCTCACCCGCACTGCTTGGTAGCCTAATGAACTGGTCAAGGGGTACTACTTGAGAAGTTTTGAAGACAAATATGGCTACCACCAGGAGAAATAGTACTAAAAACAGGGTAACAATGAACCATGAGGAAGACTTTGTTGGAGTGGGGATAATGGGGCTGGCTAGGGGAACCGAGTCGAGGTTTTTGACTCGGGCATCGATTATTATCCGGTGGTAGGCTCAGCAGAAAAAAGCGGTTTATTTCAGAAGCACAAAATTTTCATTTTGTAGAAGTAGTTGTATGTTATAAGTTTATAACGTGTAAGGCTTGTACAACAACTCAGTAGTAATAGTATAGTAAAGATCAACGTCCATAGTCTCACAAGCAATGTATGAGTATGGTCACGTATCAGTTCTTCTAACTGTCTTGTTTACAAGTTAATTTCCATAAAAATTCACAAGGATTCACACTAATCCCATTATGCCAAGTTTGATGTGTTTTGTGGAGAATTGATGCACCATAGAATGCCATTGAAATACACACGGCAACAATGAATGCAAAACAAAGTAAATAAGATTTCTTACATATTAACTTAGGTACCTCTCCCAATCAAATTTGGATTACAAAAGACTTGAAAAAAATGTGATCTTTACACAAAGTTACAGAGTTATATGATCATATAATCTCTATTCTCTTTTTTAATCACATAACACCGTTTATGTTGGCAAAATATATAAAAAGTAAATGATGTACCCACCATGTAAAGTTTTAAGTTTGAGTCGGGCTAAACGGGCTGACCCTAGGCCTATTACTATTGATTCAGGCCCGGCCTTAGATTTTTAGGTTTAAGACTTGGCCGGCCGAGCCTATCTCCTTCAAGGCTAGGCCGAGCCGGATCAAACAACATATTTTTTAAATTTTTTTGAAAATATCTTATAAAATTTTAGGTTAGGCCGGGCCAACCTTAAACTTTTTGAGCTTAGAGCCTGGCAGAGTCAACCTTCTCTCTTTTAGGGCTAGATTGGGTGGCCCAAACTTACACTTCTACCGTAATTTGAAGAATAGTATTTAAGGAAGAAACTATTACTTCACCTTTGAATCTTGGGAAAGGGAATCCAAATGGGAGTGGATTCTTATTAAGTGAGTTTGCACCATGAATATTGATCCAGTTCCTGTAGAATCTATCACTAGCCATAGGGCTAATCAAATTATGAGTAAAGATTTCAGCAAAATAAAAATAGTAGTAATAATTATAATGAGTAAAGAATATCTGTTTTCTGCTAAAAGAAGATGTATTGAGCTCATACTTTTGTTGAAAAAATAAAAATAAAAAGAATCATCAGAAGGAAGATAGCCCGGCTATGTGCCTCAACTTCTCGTATGAAACCCAGAACACAAATTGCCAAGGACCAAGCCTGGCCCATGTGGGGAAGAAACCCTTCCACAGTGCTCTTATTCCTTCAACTTTAACGGTCTTAACCAGACAATCATAAGAACTCTTGTACAGAACCTTCTCATCATTTCGAACCCCTTGATTCATCATTCTTGTCTTCACTACATCGGCCGGACAACTCAGAGTTGTGGCTGAGAGACCAGACATTACAGAGGCTAAGGTGTGGGCATATATGTTATCCTCGGATATCCGATTCCGAATAATGAAATGCTTTGCATGATCATAGCAGGCCAATTCTCCCATGTTCACCAAGAACGCTCTTTGGACATTCGGAAAAACGCCTTTCCAAAGTCCTCCAAACCCTTCTGAACGGACAATCTTGTTCAAAGCATCAAAGGGGCCTGAGTACCTAGGCCGTAGGCCTTGGCTTACCATTCGACCGTCAGCTTGCATTCTCACCTTGACAAGATCAGCAGGGCTTGCCACTACCTGTACTACTAGCCGCAAACAAAAACGAACACTAAAATTATCAAACAATTACAAGAACCGGGAAAAGTATTAGGCTTCATAGATCATTGGTTTAATTATTGGTCATGGAATTCACAATGGACACTTTTCACACATGCAGATACAAAATGTAGCATAAAATATTACCAAGTCCAGCTAATTTCTTATGTCAAAGGTGCATTTTGAATTTTCATTACTAATTTAAATGAGATTATATCAAGCTATCAACTAATTCGGATTTCCAAATAGCACCATCTTTGTAAACCAGAAAGTCAATTAAGCAAAGTAGAGTTAGATCTAAGAACCGAAAAATAAGTGATGATTTTCGTAGAGCTAATAACACTTTAAAAATGTATCTTTGCACACTGATAAATCAATCAACAAAGCTTAACTATTTCCTAATTATTAATTCAGACCTTATAATAAAAATAAAAAAGTAGTCTTTTTGCTGAATTAAAACTGAGCTCCATAAGAAACTCTCCTTGTAAAGTTGTATGCTAATGATTCAACCAACAAAGCTTATTAATCTCCTAATTATTACTTAGACCGAAAAACCAAGAGAAAGATCTTCTTGTTTTTCTCTCACTAATCCATAAAATTAAGCTTATTAATATCCTAATTATTATTTACTTAGCCCTAAAATTCCCAACGTAAAAGAAGCCCTCAGTCCATAAGAAAACAGAATTGCATGAGCCATAACGAATCAAGCTCGTCAAAAGGTCTTCTTTTGGTTGATAAGTGAATCAATCAAGCTCAGTAATCTTCGAATTAAGCTCAGAAGTATTCTTTTTGATATTTATATTAAAGAAAAGAGAAAAAGAAGTGTTTAATTGAAAAGCAAACAGAATTACCACAGAGATAACGAATCAATTAAGCTGATTAATATCGATTAATCTCAGCAAAAGGTCTTCTATTCAGCGATAAATGAATCAGTTAAGCTCATTAATCTCCTATATAAGCTCAAAAGTATCGTTTTTGATAATTACCTGAGCGAGAACGCCGGAGAGTCCACCGAGGAGAGCTTTGGAAGAGAGTGAAAGAGAGGAACCGCCATCGGAATGTGGAATTAGGGATCTGAAATGCTCGTAAGAGACGATTCGAAGAGGAGTGTAGAAGAGGTGCCTGAGAATCGCCGGAGAGAAGCCATTGTAGAGCCCTAGGAGCCCTTGCCGACGGACGATCTCCGCCGCCACTCCCACGGCGGAGGAATGCGGCTTCCCGTGAAGCTGGAGCCTCGTCTTGGTCAAGTCCAGGGGAAACGTTGTCGTTTCGGCCGCCATGGCTGAGAGTGAGGTAAGTGCGATCTTGGTGCTGGTTCGCTCGTCACCTCCATTTTGTGGGATCTTCATCTTAGAGAGAGAGAGAGAGAGAGAGAGGACACCAGGGAAGAGAGGTTGAGCCTGTTGGCCTGTTCATTTGCGTTTGAGTTTAAAATTTAAATTTTATTACAATAAAAATTTTTAAAAATAATTAAATTTAATTTTTTATTATAATAAAAAATTAAAGTATACTTCAATTTAAATTAAAAACTCACTAAACAAGTTCATTAATTAAGCGTTGAAAAGCGTGTATTTTAATGACAACAATGACGATATGTCATTTACAATTTAAACGACCTGAAGATGCTCAGAGAGCACGAGAAGCATGACATGTGCGGCATGAAAAATTTCTCATTTATTAAACTTTTACCTCTGATGTTGCTATTAATAGAGATGCAATAATAGGCTGGGGGCCTTGGGTTGGCCTAGGCCCATCTTGACACAATGACAGGTCAGATTGATACGGTCTGTCACTGTTTAAGACATGGTTCAGCCCATAAATATTTGTGGACTGGGTTGAACCAACATATATCAGCCCGGTACGGCCCATGAAAAATTATGAGTCAGGCCGGGTTTAGGCCGGCCCGTCTAGGTCTATGATGGGCCGGCCCAGCCTAACCCATCTAGGCCCATAAAATTTTTATGCTTTTTTTTTTCTTTTTTTTAGTAATTTTGTAAACATTTTATGTATAATTATTCTTACTGTACTCTTTTTTTACTAAAGTTTTGTCCTATTTGGTTTTTCTTAGAAAGATTTTTATTTAATAAAGTAATTGTAAATAAAATATATTTTTCATATTTCCATTGACTATTCAAACTTATATATCTGTTAACTTGTTTAAAAATTTAAAAATAAAAAATAAAAATAAAAAAAAGAAAATTACATGCTTAGATGAGTTGACCCATCTAAACCCATGATGGGCCAAGATGGGCCTTGAGTGGGCCAGCCCATTCAAAGCCCATGGCACGATTCATCATGGCCTGCAGAATGACCCCCATCTTGGCATTGCGGCACACGGTCTAGCTTGGCCGACATAAAATTAACCTGTGGTGTGGGTTGGACCGAAGTCATTGTTATATGGGCCCACCCAACCCGGGCCATAAAATTAAATGAGTTGGGCCAGCCCGGCTCGTGGCTTGTGTTGGCCTAAGAAGAACGGGCCGGACCGGGCCTAAAGAGGAAGTTAAGTATACTAAAAAAAAAAAAAACTTTTGCTACATAATTATACTTTTATGTGACTGTATAAGAAGGAGTTAATATGATAATTATTTATTAAATTATTTGTTCCTTTAAAAATAACAAAGTACTGCTGGAAGCAAACTAAAACAGAAGAAATCAAATAAATTGTTTTTTTTTTTTTTTTTTTTTTTTTTTTTTTTGTGTTTTTTTTTTTTTACAACATTTCCTTCTTGATACTCATGATGTTCAGATTGATATTCGCAAACAAAAGGGATGCAAGTGCATTCCTTTTAACATGTCATCAATTTTGAAAACAAAAAAAAAGAAAAAGAGTAAGAAAAGGTTCATTATTGTGTAAAAACATTGTTACTTTTCAATTGAAAACAAAATTCTTGCTTTGTTCCATATATGATATAATATAACGATTTTATTATGTTCACATTTACAACCTACTTACTTTTTAGAAGTGACCTCTTGTATCTGTCTGTAGTGTCCCAAACTACCAAACAAAGAAACTTAACTTGTATCGGCCACTCCATTAATTAGCCATTCCTTCAAACTCAAATCAAATACAACTAGCATGTGCAACGCACATGTTAATTCTTACTAATAATACTATATATATATATTTTTTTTTTTTTTTTTAAAAAAAAAACGATAAACAATGTATTCTTACTAATAATACTATATATATGCTACATTTAAAAAAAAAAAAAAAAATGATAAACAAGGTTCACACTGGCATGTTTCTTTGCTGGGCGACTCTATTTTAGGTGATGAGACCTGAGTATTGGGGTACAACTTTTAGATATTTAAATGTTAGTAACTTTACTTCTTTCAAGAACCATTTGAGACAACTTTTTATAGAAGGCTAACCTTTAAAGACAAAATAAGGGATGGCTAAATGATAACTTTCTGATGTGGACTCCTAAATTTTATTTATTTATTTATTTTTTATTTTTTTAGTTTTAAACACAGCCAAAATATTTCGACACTAACTAAAACAAAACACTCTTTTTTATAATAACAAAAATCTTATGTTTTTATTTAATATTGCCTTTCATATAATGTTTCAGTAATGCTACATCTATCTTATGTGCTTTTAGTTGTAAACATTTCCTGCAATATATTTTGGTCAAAATAACTGTGTGGAAAGATACTTTTAACCTTCTATAATTATTATTTTTTTTTTTTCAATTTTAAATACAGAAGTCAAAAACTTTCTAAACAAATTTAAAATTTTTTATTTTTTTCCTAAAAAGAGAGAAGGAGGAGTTAAAAATAAAAAAATATTTATTTATTTTTAAATGTTTGAATTCTAATTCGGGCATTTCAATCATTTTGAAAAATTTTATAAGTTATGTGAAATATTAAAAACTAATTATAACCTTTGACCTACAGGTTCATTTCCCTCAATCTCCCTAAAAATTGCGTGCAAAAAACACGATGTTGTCTCTCCCAAAAATAAACGGCATGTCGTTTATATGAAGACCAAACTGAATAGTTTTTTTTTTTTTTTTTTTTTTTTTGTTTTTTGTTTTTTAAAAGAATTCTAAGCGTCGTGTTTTTATAGTTCAAAAGGGAATAAACGGCATGAAGTTTTTCAACCAAAGCTTTTTTTTTTCCCCCGCAAAAATAGTGAACATGGTATGTAACAATTTTATTCAAGTTCACGTTCTTTTAAGTTTTAATTTTATTTAATTTTACTCAACTTTATTCAAGTTTTAACTTTAACTCAAGTTATAATTCAAATTTAACTCAAAAACTACATTCAAATTATACTCTCTTATCAGCTGCAATTTGAGGAAACTGTACAGATGATACCTTTTGTTTTTTTATTAAAAATATGCCTCTTTCCGGACAAGTGTTTTTTTTTTGTTTTTTGTTTTTTGTTTTTATTTTTTGTTTTTGTTTTTTGTTTATATAAAAAGAAAACATGGCGTTTCATATCTTGAAAAACAAACGACATGTTTGTCGTGTTCCAGTTGAATTTTTGTTTGACGTCGTTTTTTACTTGCTCTCTTCTCCCGTTTAATATTTTCAAAAAAAAAAAAAAGTAAAAATTTTAAAAATACTGTGAACCTACTTAAAATCAATTCAACCGACAATGAATAAAATATTAAGATAAGACCTAGACCAAGTTGGGGTTGAGCTGGGCAATCTTGTCGGGTTCTTCAACAGTCAACACCCTAACTAAACGACTTTTTAATTACAAAACTTACAATTGATTTTCGATTTGACATTAATAACCATCACATGTCCCGGCCAACCATATAAATACTTAACCATGGTAGTGCAGCTAGCACAAAGATCAAATTGTTTGATCAATTCATGAAATACAAAGATACATATATATATATATATATTTATATATATTTTACATTTGGCGAGTTTTCTTTGATACCACAAAAGATAAAGATTCAAAAGAGGAGAAGAAGAAAAAGGTCACGACTCATGAGAGTGAATAATCGTTTGCCATTAGCAATAATATTAATTGTTTCATGGTTATCTCTAAGATGATCTCAACATCATCCCGCCGGACACGTAAGCTAAGTCAATTCTTTTTATATTCATTTATGCCTTATGCTCTTCTGAGTCAGAGCTCATATATTACAAACATATACATATGGAATATGTATTCTGTATATAGAATATATATATATATATGTATATTTATTTGTATATATGGAAGACCAAGACCTTGGAGGAGTGGTTAGAACTATAGACGTAATGAAGGGTCTTGTGAAGTGTTCAGCAAACTACGTACCCTTAACACCAATTGGTTTCTTAGAGAGAGCAGCTTTTTTATGGAGATGAGACTTCTATCGTTTATGGTAATTCTGTTAGATTTTCATGGAAAGAAACTCACCAAAGATGTCTCAACTTTGCTGCTTCTCTCGTCCGGTTAGGGATTTCTCGCCATGATGTTGTAAGTACTTGTCCAATACTATATAATTAATTACTCTTTTTAGCTCGTTAATTTGGCGCTTGATTGTAGTATTACTTTCTAATGTTATATTCCAATTTGATGAAATATTTCCATGAAAATGAATATGGTGGAGTTCTTCGTGGTTTTGATTTACTACACAGTAATAACAATATCTAGGCATATGTGTGCACTCACGCAGCGATCTAAAGATATACAAACACATGATTTACTTCCTTTCCCAACAAACTATATGTATGTATTACACACACATATTGTTTGTTTGTATTTATGTCAAACTTAGGTTGAACCCACTAACCCTAGAAATATGTAATTTTTTTTTTTTTTTTTTTTTTTAACGAATAAACAAGATGAATCAAAAGGAACAAAAGATCCCAATTAAGAGAAACATAAAGGGCTCATTTGAAACTTGTTTTAAAATGATTTTATTTTTTGTATGAAAATAAAAATGAAAACGTTTTCAATCTCAGATAACAATTATTTTTAAAAATGCGTTTGGTAGTTTTATCAAGAGATTGTTTTAGTGTAAAAAAAAAACATTAATGTATTTCTTTCTCTCTCTCTCTGCTCTAAAGAGGAGAAAACGAAAACAAAAGATGGAAAATAATTAAAAGTCATTTTTTTCATTTCTCTCTCATTTTACGCTAAACTAAAAAAAAATCGTTTTTTTTCCCTTTTTGTTTTTATTGCATCAAATGCCGTTTTAAAATATTTTTATTTTTCTTTTTGAAAAACATAAAAAATAAAAACGAGATCAATTTTAAACACGGTATGAAAGTTTTCTTATATCTTGCATGTTGCTGCATATATATATATATATATATATATATACATATACATATACTATATTCATCGTTTTTTTTTTTTTTTTATTTTTTTTATTAATGATGAAAAGAGATAATTAACTATGAAAGAAAGGGAGTACGTAGGTCCATAAGAAAGAAAAAAACTCATCTCACACTAACTAAACTTCTCACCGAATCTTATTAAGAAAAAAAAAGATATACAAATTACAAACTAAAAGTCAAGCTAAAATGCAGCGAAAAGTCAACGCAAAACAAAATGAACTAATACAGAACAGTTAGCAAAAATATCTGCTTTGTTAGAAAAACTAAAATTAATGGCCTCATTAAGTCAAGATTAATCCAGATTAATCTTCAACTTTAAATGCAAGCATTTTGAACCGCCACATGCAAAACCATTGACTACTATATCACTGCTAGGTTAAATTTTGCAAGTTAACAGTCTGATATTAATTATTAAGTACTAATTCGTTAGATATTATAATCAAAGTTTCCGTAAAAATTTGTTTGATACTACTGTATCAGATTGATCACCTAAAAAATAAAGTCATGACAGAAATATGGATGTATTAATTTTTGGCAGAGAGAGTCAACGGTCTTTGTACATGCATATTATATTATAATTAAGGGAAATAGTAGAAAATAGGCCAATATGAAAAGCTTAAGAAAGGAAATAGGCCAATTTTTAGTTATAGAAATTAATAGGCCATAACTTGTCAAGTTATGGTTTTTAACCAGATAAGTTATGGACAAACTTGTCAAGTTATGGTTCATAACCGGACAAGTTATGGACAATTATGAATAATAACTTGTCAAGTTATGGTTCATAACCGGACAAGTTATGGATGAAAAAAATAATAATTTGGCCTATTTATTAACTTATGTAAACTATCGGCCTATTAATTTTAATTCATCTCAAATTTTGGCCTATTTTCCCTTTCTCCTATAATTAACATGTGGTCTAGGATTACTTTCATTAGCCGTCTCGTTATTAGATACATATGCACTTATCTAACTTTAACCCCGAAATACATTCAGAGGTTGTTTAAACACCCTGATGTTTGTTAATATACAGGTTTAGCTCTTCTATTAATAAATTGTCTATTTTCGGACGTAATATAACACAAGAATGACATTTCAGGATTTCAAAAAAATAAATTTGTAAAAAACTAAAAAGCCACACGGTTTCATTTTGAGTTCTTTTATAACTTTATTTTTTGGTTCCTTCTTATTTTTTAGCCACTTTATTCTTTGAAAACCAGTACCATACTCATGATACATTTTGTTTGAAAAGAGATAATTTATTAATAACACAACGAACAACGTTGTATATTTTAAAAATGTCAGGATAGATAAATCTTTAAAAGTGAATGTTGAAGAGTCAAAATGAGACAATTGCATATATATTCCCGCGGTTATAGGTAAAAACAATCCTGTATTCTAATATGAAAAGAAGAAGACGTGATAATAATTTAAATTTTTGTCCGGTAGACTTGACTTTGCTAGAATTGCTGGTGAAGAAAAAAAAAAAAAAATCACGCTAGATATCCATCTAAACTAACGCATGCTACTTGCGACATTTGTCATTGTCCCCGTGCGTGCAGGGCCTATATTTGTGGAAATTAAACATGAAAATGACAATGAAAAAGAAAACCCACTTTATTTGAATTCAATCAGAAGATATAAAGATGATACACATTCTATTCTATATATACGTGATAAATGCCATATTAAATTAGCACAGATGGCTATATATAGCTACCACTGATAGCGTCAAGTCAAAGTCTTCATAAAAGGTTCATACTCATTTATACAAGATCATAAGTATTTCATGCGTTCACTACAATACACACATGCATGTTTTATTGGTTGAGTTAGACGTCAAGCTAATTAATTTCATCACTTGTTAGTACAATTTCATTCTAGTGCAATATGTGCGCGCGCACACACAAAAATTAAAGATTTCTTTTTCAAATAAAATAACTTACTTTTTTCATTTTTTTACTTTCGAATTGCTTGTATTGGATATGTGAAAACGCACTAACAAAACAGTCAGGCACGCGCGTGTGGATATATTTTGAGAAAAGAAAGCATAAAAGGAAAAAAGTTACTTCCTTTTTCATTTTTGTTTTGTTGTGTTTTCCTTTTGGTATGATACCTTTTGCTTTCCACTTTCTTTTGCTGTGGTAACAAACGAGGAAGATTCAATGCATCACTTTGCTAGTGGCTTCAATTTATGTGAAAGTCTATATATTTGCATAGTCAATGTAGACCACTGAAAAGAAAACAAAAATATATGTCGGACAACAATATTGAATATGAACAGATTTTTTTAGACCCGTAGTGAGGGCCTGACATACGTAGACTCTTTAGGTGGACCTCATTAGTCCTTACTATGCGAGTGATGGGTTCTAGTCTCATCAAACTATTTAAGGTCCGTACGAGGGTTTAAATGAAGATTGTTTAAATTTTTAGATTTAAATTATGTGGGTTTTAAATTGTGGAGTTTGAACTTAGAGTTCAAATCATGAATTTTGAGTTCAAATCATATGTAATTTTGAACATGGGGTTCAAACCAGTCAAATCTAAAGAGAGGAATGGTTTCATTTTTGAGTTCAAAAAAATTAAAATATCATATCATGGTTCAAATCTTAAAATTTTTCTTTTCAAATCAAATATTAATTTTGTTGAATTGGTTTCAAATCACTTTTTATTTTTTATAAATAAATACTGGTTTAAATTAAAATCATAATTCATATTAAACGGAGCCTTAGTATTACTCCTATACATGAGTGCATATTAGGGAGTGCATCCATGTGGAGGTTGTCCTTACTGGGAAAGTAATTGATGCAATACGGAAATAATAACACTTCTACACAGGGGAATGCGTCGTCTTTAGTGACGATAAGTGGCCTTGTGGACCCGTAGCATTCCACCAATCTTTTCAGATACCCAAAAACAAAATATTATTCCTCTGACGCCATCATTGTGACAAAATAACATTATATGATTCCCAAATACCACTTGGAATTTGCCTAGACCAGTGATTTTTCTTATATATGTGTGTGTATATATATATATATATCCGCAGAATATATCCAAGCTAACTAAGGTGCACTTTGTGGACTTTCTTTTATCTCCCTGCATCAGGACTAACTTTTTTCATGCAACTATTTCCCATCATAACATGCCTCTCTTGGTTAAATAATAGCACTCAGCATCCCTAATTATTCTATTGCACAATATTGAAGAATAATGATCGTCATTTCTTTGTCGTCTTCTTCTTATGATCACTCTTTTGGGTGTACTTTGTTGGTCAGTCATAATCACTTTTGTGTTCTTATCACTTCTCGGCCACTTTTGTAAGTCGAACATTTATTGCAAGCCAAGAGATACAAAAATACGTACAATCTCAAACTATATGAAAAGCACAATCCCAATAAACAATTGGCCCTACTAGTAAAATCAAATAAAATGCTCACTATTGAGTTTTATTAAGTGAGTTTTATCGATGAATGAGATAAGGACTTCATTTTTGTGTTTTTTATTAAAGTTGGTTTGTTATGATGGATTGTAATGCTTCAATTTAGTTTATTACCGAAAGCTCAAATTTAATTGAGTTATAACTAGTTAAATTTTTGAGTTGTGAGGACTTTTGAATTGATAACAAATTGAACTTTTCCCAGTCGGAAGGTTATGAGTTGATTTACAAATTACCATATTTGTGAAACTCAATCTATAATTAACAAATATCCCTACTTTCCAGCAATGATTACATGCCTTGTATTGTTAAATAGACCTCTTGAATCTCATAAGCTAATGATTTCATGGCACAATATAGTTGAGTTAATGCTTTCTTTGTTGTCTTCTTCTCTCACTCTTCGTTCCAATCAGTTAACATTCTTATGTAAGTTAAACATAATTCACTAAGGAAAATTACATCATTTTATATTTCTTCTTCGCATGACTAGTTAGCTTGTTTATCAAGATTATGATTAATCATATGCTTTTAGATATATTTGTGATGATCAGACGAACGCCTTAGGTCAAGACGTTGTGTGTTCCATTCTCTACAGCAATATCTAGTGATATGATCGAATTTAGCTCCGAGTGATTAATACATATATATTTAGATCAATACATATATATTGGTCAATCATAATATTTGTACATGGAATTATTTATAATTAATTTTTCTAATTTTTGTGAGAGCAGGTTGCGGCTTTTATACTTAACGTTCCGGCATTGTATGAGCTGCACTTTGCCGTTCCAATGGCTGGGGCAGTTCTATCTGCCCTTAATTTCAGGTTAGACGATACCGTGTTGGCACTCATATTGCAACAATTGGAGCCCAAATTCATTCTTGTCGACCATCAATTTGTTCATATCGTCCTCAAAGCACTCAATACCATAAGTCAAACTGCACCAAATTGCAAGCCGACCCTTGTTCTAATTCCTGAGTGCAACCAAAAATCGTCATCGTCATTGTCGTCGTCATCGTCGTCATCGTCATTATCATCTAATAACAATATTCTCAACTATAATGACCTGATTGAAGCACGAGATCATGGCGACCTCGAGTTTGAGATTATAAGGCCAACCGATGAATGTGATCCGATTTCAGTGAACTACACTTCAGGCTCAACAGGAAACCCTAAAGGTGTTATATACAGCCATAGAGCCGTCTATTTGAATTCACTGGCCCTAATTCTGAACATGGCCAAGAGACGAGTGCCGGTGTTTCTATGGACGGTCGACATGTTTCGGTGCAACGGTTGGTGCTACCCTTGGGCGATTGCTGCCCTCGGAGGCACCAATATCTGCCTAAGGAATACTAATCTCTCCGCAAAGATTATCCTTGACGCCATTTCCCTTCACAAGGTGACTCACTTGTGCGGTAAGCCCATCATTCTAAACATACTCGCGGAAGCATTGGATGGTAAGCCATTGGCATCAAGGGTGGACATTGTCATCGCAGGCGCGTTGCCATCTCACCAAATTCTCACAAAGGTCACGGAAATGGGATTCAACATCAGCCATGGCTATGGCATGACGGAGGCCCTTGGTCCGCAAATTATCGAGCCTTGGAGACCTGAATTGCCACATTCTCACATAGCAAACGGCGATAACAAGGGTGATGATGATGATAAAAGTAGTAAAAGATGTCGTGGAGAAAACCTAGGCCGTTATCATCACAACCTCATGATAATGGAAAGGTTTGACGTGAAAGATCCAAGCACAATGGAAAGCATCCCAAACGACGGGGAAACAATGGGGGAGATAATGTTCAGGGGCAATACTTTGATGTCGGGGTATCTGAAGAATTCGAAAGCCACAGAGGAAGCTTACAACGGCGGATGGTACCGAACAGGAGATGTCGGAATTAGGCATCAAGATGGGTCCATACGAATGAAAGACAGAGCAGAAGATATAGTGATTTGCGGAGGGAATGCCATAAGCACACTTGAGGTGGAGGCCGTGTTGTTGAGCCATCCAAATGTGTTGGAAGCGGCTGTTGTGGGGCGTCATGACGAATGTTTGGGAGAAATTCCATGTGCTTTTGTCAAGTTGAAGAAGGGTTGTGAAAGTACTATTACTAGCTCTAAAGAGATTATAGAATTCTGTGGGAATAATTTGCCGGCTTATTACATGGTTCCTCATGCTGTGATTTTTGGGGATTTGCCTGTTAATTCCATGGGAAAAGTACAGAAATTTGTTCTCAGGGACAAGGCCAATGCTGCGAATGGTAGCGATTAGCCTAGATCTAAATAAGTAGTGCTTCTAAAATCACTCTAATTATGATAGTCAGTACTGTTTGATCGGTTTGTTGTTTTAGCCCTTTTATTATGTATCATGAAATGAAAGACTAATTATCAATTAAACTTAATTTTGGCCATCAGTGGATGATCCCATATTCACTTTTCCTTGTTAATTATTGAATTAATTGATGCATTATGATGGACATAACGACATAATATAAACCTCATTTGATTCAATGCTCAGAAAGTATATGGGATAAAAGACGTGGAAAGTTATTATTGGTTGGGAGAGAACCGGCCCAACAGCAATATTTAATTAATTATTGAATTAATTAATTATTGATATCTCAAGTAATAACTTCGCAGGCGAGATTCCAAAGGAGATTGGAAAGCTTAATGCACTCAAAGGCTGGCTCAATTTTTCTGGATACGTTCATTTCATAACTCAAGTCATATTGTTACAGTATTTTTTTTACAAAAATTAAAATTTAACTTTTTTACTACAGTATTTTTTTTTTCAAATACACAACTCAAGTCATGTAACATTTAAAAGTTAATGTTATTACCTTGTTAAATTTTTGTTTGGTAAAGGTTATTGAAACCCTAAGTTTTTATTAGGACACCTTAACATAGTGAAAAATTTAAATTATTCTCTTTTTCAAAATTAAATCCCTTATGGTTTCAAAAATACCCTTATATACACCCCATACTTTTCAACTTTTCAAAATTGGTTACTTAAAAAGATTTACTTTTCCTTTATTTTTGGTGAGATATGATTCTTCCCATTTATTATATATATATATATATATATATATATTCACATAAAGCAACAACCAGCTTTCACCAAAAAAAAAAAAAGAAAAAACCATCCATTTAGCAAAACAAGGTAGAAACCCAGCTGTGCGTGGGTTCTGCTTATTCCTTAAACAGATACATTGTCATCTTTTCATTTCTCATTTGTTAAAGTATAAAACTATTGTTGGCTCACCTCCTAATAACTTAAGTTTTTAGGATGGATTAGTAAACTAACATGGTATCAGAGCGAGAGGTCCTGAGTTCAAATCCCCAAAATTGCACTCTTTATTCCCATTTAAATTGTCATCACGTGTTGGGTCTTTAATATATCTCGGGCTAAAATATTCACTTGTTGGGCTTTTCAATTAATTTACTCACACGATTGTCTATTGTCCAGCCCACACGTGAGGGGGAGTGTTAAAGTATAAAACTATTATTGGCCTACCTCCTAATAGTTTAAGCTTTTGAGATGGACCATTCACGCAAAAATTCTCAATGTGTTTCTTCATTTTCGTCCTTTTCGTCCTATAAAATATAATTAAAAACCAAAAATCAAAACTAACAACTTCGATAAAACAAAACACAAATAAGAAAGAAAAAAATCTATACATTAAAACTTGAGAAAACTTTCTCATTTTGCTCCATAAGTTGGTGAATAGAAATTTTTTTATTAGAGTTTGGGGAAAAAGACAGAGTAGATGATTGTTTCAATTTCGTTTAAGAAAATAGAAAACTCTCTGCATTTTAGTTTTTTAACTTTAAAAATTACGCGGAGGAGAAAAGATTCAAATGGAAAGTTTTTTTTTCAATACGTTTAAATGAAAATATTTAACGAAAAAAAGGAAAGAAAATCTCTTAATAAACCGTTTTTTAAAAGTGAAGAAATATGGGGTGTATATAGAGGTATTTATGAATTATAGGGGATTTTAATTTAAAAAATAATTAAAATATATGAATATATTGGGGTGCTTTAATTAAATATTGGGGTGTCAATAGAATTTCCCTTTTTGTTTTAATTGTTAGCCCGGCTGACGAAAAGTTACGACTCCATTGCTATCTTGTCTTATTTCTCCATTGTTGAGAAACTCGAGCTATCTTAATGGTTAGATGTCTCCTCAAACGAGTTTTCCGGAGAATATTCCGTTACAATTAACTCGAAGTCTTAAACCATTTCAATAACAAATTGGTGGGAGAAATACCTCATGAGAAAGTAATTTGATACATTTTCAGTACTATGAACGATTCATACGGTAGGAACTCGGGCTTATGTGGATTTCCCAAGTCTCTTGGGTCCGTTTGGTTTATGGATTCAAATCATTTGATTTAAATCATTTTCGATTTACGTGTATTTTTATGAGAGAAAATCATGTGGCGAATCATGAATCATGATTCGAATCATGGAGTGAATCTAGGAACCAAACGGGTAGTAAATCATGCAGCAATGATGAGGTAAAACAAGAGATCAAGGTGTGATGATCAAGAGCATACTAATTGAATGATTGATTCGATGGTGGTGATTCAATATGTGAAAGTGCTGTTATTGTGGGAACTTTATCCTAATATATATTCTTCATAACATATAGTAATTGGAACACTTTCTCCTATGAGTTAACTTCATTACCACCAAAACCAATGTATAAAAAAATTGATTAGTAAAAGTAGATCACTGGTGATTAGTGATTCTCGTGACATTCAAGAATATATAGAAAGTGGACTTATATGCATGTGAACATGTTCTGGAGTAATATATATTATCCAGTATAAGAAATTCAAAAATAAAAAATAAAAATTGAACCCGTTTCCAATGTTTGGTAGGCAGAAGTAGAACTGATCATCATAAACCCCATCTAATCCACGACCCTAGTTGTTGTTGTTATTGCTGTTATTATTATTGAATATGGCTCCTATTACATTCTAAGGTTTCCAACCTAGTTATTACTTTGTAGTAAGATAATATTTTTCTTTTCTTTTTCGTGCTTACAATGATTAAATTAGAAACTAAAAAAACAAATCAACTCGCGCTATACTTGTGGTACATTGTTGTCATCTAATTATGTCTTGCCTTGTTGCTAAAAGCCTCTATATTGCCGAACAATGTGTAAGCTAATGGGATATCCTTGTACAAGTCATGTTTAACTCTATAGTTTACTCCAGATAAGTTAAGGATTCACACACAAAAAGCAAAATATCACTATATAAGTTTGACATAATCTTATTAAAGTGGGGGGTTTTGTCAACATATAAATATATATATATATATATATATATATATGTATTCTTTGCCGTTGTCACTGGCCACCTTGCAACATTAATATGAATTAATATCTCATGAGCATGCCAGCTAGTTCTTTACAACTGTAAGTTCACTACATCACTACTATTCAATTAACTAACTAATTAGTACCAATACTAGCTAATTGATTTTATCGTGTTAATTGTTGAAAAATTTTAGTCACTGAGAATGCGTCTTCTTAATTATAATAGCATATATAAATTAAGTGATCACCGTATCTTGTTAACTTATGACTAATCTATGCGAAACCGTGCCTTTGGTTCTACCGGTACTACTGAAAAGCTAAAATTGATTAATTAGCGAAGAATCGTGTTTCTGAGCAGAGAATTAATTGATAAGATCAAGAATATATTAAGAGAGTGTTAATCACTATTCCTAATATTTTGAGAAGAAAGATTGTGAGAATATATTTTTACTTATGCGAAACGTGATCAGCATTGACTAATCCACGTGCGAAAACGTGATCAGCGCGCTTGTAGATGGGAAGGAGATGATAATATTGATTAATTAGCGTATGTAGAATCATGCATGTTTCCAAGTAGAAAATTAATTAATTGATAAGATCAAGAACAATATAAGAGAGTGCAACTTTTTGTAATATAATAATAAATTAAGCAAATGTTGAGATCAGCGCGCTTCTAATAGGAAGAAGACGACAATGGTGTTTTATTAATTAGCGCGGAATCACGTTTCTGAGCAGATAATTAAGAAATAAGATTTAAGAATATAGCATTAATTGTTACTCTTTGTTCTAAGAAGAAAGATAGAGAACATATAATTCAAATGAATGAACATGTTTTAATATTACAGTTCGTACTTATCAAAACGAGGAAAAATTGCAGTAAACAAATGATATTAAAAATTGGCATCCAAGAAAAAAAAAAAAAAGAAGAAGAAAACGTGGTTTGGATTGGAGGTAGGTAGGATTCAAAAGCTCTCTATATATAGACGCGCTGAAATATCATGCATGAACCAACTTTTTACTACTTATTATAATTTAATCAAGATGATGATCAACTTGCGCACGACTCTTGTAACTATCTTGTCCCTTGGCTTGTTGCTAGGAACATCCGTGGCTGAACAATGTGGAACACAAGCTCCAGGTTTTGTGTGTCCGGATGGGTATTGTTGTAGCAACTACGGATGGTGCGGCACCACCGACGCCTACTGTGCCCCCTGAAAACTGCCAAAGCCAATGCCCCACTCCTACTCCTCCACCACCACCGTCTCCACCGCCTCCACCGCCTTCACCACCTCCTCCCTATGTCCCGCCGCCTCCCCCTTCTCCCGACGACATCACCAATATCGTTTCTGAGTCCCTCTTCAATGAAATGCTTCTCCATCGAAACGATGATCCGAATTGTGCTGTAGGCTTCTACACTTACGACGGTTTCGTTACCGCCGCCAGACGTTACCCTGAGTTTGGTGCTACCGGCACTCTTGAAGATCGTCAAAGAGAGGTCGCGGCTTTCTTCGGCCAAACTTCTCATGAAACCACGGGTATGCATGCAAATATATATATAGTGTGCTTATGATCTAATTTTGTGCTATCTAGTGCATCACTCTCTCTGTTTTGACGCACGTGTAGGAGGATGGCCCACAGCACCGGATGGTCCATATACCTGGGGATATTGCTTTGTTAGAGAAGTAGGCACCCCATCTGGCTATTGTCTTCCTAGCACTGAATGGCCCTGTGTTCCTGGTCAAAGTTATTACGGCCGAGGACCCATCCAACTCAGCTAGTAAGTAGTAATCTAGAAATTGAATTAAGTAATAATTAAGTTATGGTTGTTTGAATTTAGTTAATTACTTTTTGAGCAATATCAGTTATTTTCTCTCATAATTTTTTGTTAAAAGATTAATTTTTGAAACATATCAGCAACTTCAATTACGGACCAGCAGGAGCCGCACTTGGATTAGACCTACTTAGCAATCCCGATCTGGTTGCCACAGACGTCGTTGTATCATTCGAGACAGCCTTATGGTTTTGGATGACTCCACAAGCCCCCAAACCTTCATGCCACGATGTTATGACCGGTCAATGGACGCCAACTCCAGAAGACATAGCAGCCGGCCGACTTCCTGGCTACGGTATGACCACCAACATCATCAATGGAGGTCTAGAATGCGGCCATGGTACTGATTCTAGGGTGGAAGATAGAATTGGCTTCTATTTGAGGTACAGTGGCTTGCTGGGAGGGGCCCTGGGGATAACCTGGATTGCTATAATCAAAGGCCTTATGGGTTTAGTCTTAGGAATCCAAAATATGGGATACTCAAAATGCCTGTCGACATATCATAATAATGTATATGGGATACTCAAGGCATAATCATATTATTAGCTTTCTCATATCAACAGAAAGCTAGTAATTTGCTATATATTTCCATATATGTTGCGTGTATGTAATAAAATAAGCAGGCCTCAACAGCTTGTAGTGTGGCGTGCTTAATTCGATCTTATAATTTATATATGTTTGTAAGATCTTTCTTGATTTTTTTTTTTCCCCCAATTAACTTTTTCTTTATTAAAAAAAGAGGTTAAGAGCACTAGCATATTCTATTTGTTGACAGGCCAGTGGAATCTACCTCATTAAATCTAAGAAACGTGCAAAATAGGGAATGAATTGTGGCGAAAGGCTCTAGTCTATATGATCTTAAAAAATGTAAACGGCTGAATAGAATTCCTATAATTAATTGCGACAGGGCGACTTAAATCTAAATTAAGTGGCACCATTGTTATTCTTTTTCTTATTCGTTTGAAATATATATATATGTGATTTTAATGGTTATTTAATTATTTATTTATCGATGAGTATCATTTTAATTATAATATATTAATCTTACGGCTGTAATAAATTAAATAGTTGACTAAAATAATATGATAATTAATAAAATTGATAAAAACGGGCAATCAGGAGCCGCACTTGGATTAGACCTACTTAGCAATCCTGATCTAGTTGCCACATACGTCCTTGTATCATTCGAGAGAGCCTTATGGTTTTGGATGACTCCACAGGCCCCCAAACCTTCATGCCACGATGTTATGACCGGTCAATGGTCGCCAAGTCCAGAAGACAGCAGCCGGCCAACGTCCTGGCTACGGTATGACCACCAACATCATCAATGGAGGTCTAGAATGCGGTTTCCGGGTCCTGATCCTAGGGTGGAAGATAGAATTGGATTCTATTTGAGGTACTGTGGCTTGCTGGGAGTGGACCCTGGGGATAACTTGGATTGCCATAATCAAAGTCCTTATTGGGTTACTCTTAGGAATCCAAAATATGGGATGCTCAAAATGCCTGTCGATCAGGCATAATTTAATATATAATACGACGAGATCGAATAAATCATCATATGTTATGAACTTTCTGATCATGATATCAAGAGAAAGCTAGTAATTTTGTGCTACTATATATATATATATATATATATATATATATATGTAGCGTGTATGTAATAAAATAAGCTGGCCTCAACTGCTTGCAGTAACATAATAATAAGCACTTGTCTGGCCTGCTTAATTCGATCTTATGATTTATATATGTTTTTAAGATCTTTCTTGTTTTTTTTTTTTTTTTTTTTTTTTTTTTCCAATTAACTTTTTCTTTATTAAAAAAAGAGGTCAAGAGCACTGGCATATTCTATTAGTCGACAGGCCAGTGGAATCCACCACGCAAAATATGGAATGAAGTAGTGAAAGGCTATAGTCTATATGATCTTAAAAGATGTAAACAGCTGAATAGAATTCCTATAATTAATTGTGAGAGGGTCACTTAAATCTAAATTAAGTGGCATGGTTGTTATTCTTTTTCTTATTCATTGGAAATATATATGTGTGATTTTAATGGTTATTTTATAGTTTATTTATCAATGTGCATCGTTATTTTAACTGTAATATATTGATCTTATGGTTGTAATAAATTAAAAAGTTGACTAAAATAATATGACAATTAATGAAATTAGATTTTTATCACGTCACATTACTAAATTTTTATATTTGATAGTAACAATTGATAAAAACCTAACTATTAAAAACTCGTCTATCCAATGTGTTTTATAAAAAAATGTCATGTTTTACCATGTTTTTTTAGGAATGAAACAACATTATAATGTGGTTTTGATTTCATGTTAGAATCCTTCCTTTTAACAAAGTTTAGTCAAAACTAAAAGTGCAATGAGACCATTTTACGGAACCTAAAAATGAAAATTACAATGAAAGAAAAGGAAATTAAAAAAAAAAGTGGTTAAATTACAATGAAAAAGGAGTTAAAAAAAAAAAACGGTTTTGGAGGTAGTTGGGGTTCAAGCACTCTATAAAACAGAATTATTAATAAATAATAAAACAGACAATGCCGTAATTATTAGATATAAGTTTGTCATCTATCCCTTTTAACTCTTTCCCTGTTACCAATAAAAACAAAGATAATTATAATAACCATTTTCATCATTTCCATTCCGGCCCTCTCCATCTAAATCTCTCTGTCATTACTACTCTCCGAAAGATAAAATATGGCGTTTTTAAAAACACTTGACATTCTCTCCCTTTTAATTTTATTTTTATTGTTGCCCCCTTTTTTAAACGAAGACAGAATATAACTATCTTCATATATAGATTTCCATGATAATTTCAAATAAGTTGGAACCTCTTAAAACCTCATGTCATACACTAGCAAAATCTGTTGAATTATAAACAGTTGTTTTTATGACCCAAAATAATAATAATAATAATAATAATAATAATAATAATAATAATAATAATAATAATAATAATAATAATAATAATAATAATATTGAAATAAAATAAAGCCTGTAGGAAGCTAGCCTATTACCTATTGTACAATATATATGAAATAAAGACAAAAAAAAAAAAAAAAAACTAAGGTGTATGCGTGCTAGGAAGTTCTGATGAATGTATGGCCAAGGGTGTGGTAATTTGTAATCCACATGGTGAGATTGGGTAGAGATCCTTCGGTTAAAGTAAAGGCCATTAATGTGGCCTTGTGTTCTTTTCAAAAGCCAAGCACCTTTTGCTATAAATAGGGCTTTTGCCATTCATTTGTGTGTATCGCAAAAGAAGCGGAGAAAAAAGAAGCAAAAGCTTCTTGAGAGTAATGAACAAAGCATAGCTTTGTCTTGTGAGTGAGAGTGTTTGCCGAGAGAAAAAACATTGATGTATTTTTGTGTAAGAATGTTCTCTCTTTTTTGAAATAATATTTTAATTCAAGTATTACTCTGTGAGTTTATCCATTTTATATTTATTCTAACAAAATCCTCCGCTAAAACGTTTATAAGAAATATATAAACAGAAAAGTTAAATAAATTCAACTCAACAGAGAGAACTCTAAATTCGAGCAAGACAATTCATAACTATTAGAGGGGGAAAAAAAAAAAAACTTTAGAGCACCTGCAAGGGAGGTTTCTAAATTTTAGCTAAAATGACTAGAAAGTTATTTTAGCAAACAATTTTTAGGTGATATACTCCAATCATTCTCCTTATTTTAGTTAAGTATAGATTATTTTAAATTGAGCTTAAAAATAATATAAATAAATTTATTGAAGTTTAAAAGAACCTTTTCATTTATTATGGTTTGAAATAATAAAATAATACAAAAAATTAAATAGCTAGGCACTTCTTGCTAGCTGTATTTAATTAGTGCGAATTAAATTTTCTAAAATAGCTAACCATTTAGCTAATAGTTGGAGTGAAGAAAAGGTAAATTCTAACTAAATCATTATCTATTTTAGACAAAAAAAAAAAAGCTAAATTGGTTAGAGTTGCTCTTAGGATCTACCCGAACCACAGTAATAATGTTTCATTTTATTAGTTTAAAAACGAAGAAAATATTGCTAAAAAGAACAAGGAAAAAGAAATTTACAAAACCAAAAAAAAAAAAAAAAAAAAAAAAAAAAGAGTACCTAAAATAAGAAGAAAAAAACAAACAAAATGAATCCCTTTTTTTAAAAAAAAAAAAAAAGCGAAGCAATCCTTAAGATTTTTTTTTTTTTTTTTTTTTTTTTTTTTTTTTTCAACTTAAAACGCTCCTACGTACTATGATTAGGGGAAGCATTTCTTTAAAGAATCTGGATGGTGTCAGGTAAATCTCCTACTGATCCATTGTATTAGTGAAAAGAAAAAAAACATGAAATAAAAACATATCTGAATCTAGCCATAATTAATAAAGTAAATAAATTTAGTAAGAGGGATAATGGACAAAGATAAGTGAGTACGAATAATGACTTCATGTTTCAAAAAAGGAACCACTATATATAGACATTTTAAGTGAGTGCATTTACTACCTAATCAGAAAAGGAAATTAAAAAAACGTGGTTTGGAGGTAGGTGGGGTTGAAACACTATATATAGACACGTTGCAATCTCATTCATGTAGTTGGATACAGACAACTTCTATCTTGATCCTCTAGCCAAATAAGAGTCGGGTACAATTTTCGGGTCAATAGCTTAGTTTTTAATTTTGGTCTGAAATTGAGAATTTTTATCGTTTTATATTTTCAAACATCTTCGATCACCTAATCAACTTATTTTACACATCTCATTCCTCCTATTCTTTATTATAATTGGATTTGGTTCACATTCTCAAACTAAATTTCAGCAGAGTTCCGCCTAATTTTCGTATTTTTCGAGCTAACCATAGCTCATTTTATCCGTTGTTTCAACCTTTCAAACACATAACACAGCCTTTCTCATTCTTTACATCATCATAAACAACACAAGCTGTAGGGTTTCATCATCATTCTCACAAGAATTTCCATAAACAAAAAATTTATCCTTTGGTCATTAGGTTTTTCAATACCATTAATAACAATAAGCAAATCATCATCCTTAGCAAAACATTTCCATGGTCTCTACTATTCATGGACGTGCAACTATGTAGGAAATAAGGAGAAAAATTAAAATTTTACCTTATACGAATGAAGAGAAAGCTATAGTGACACTAATCAATGGTGATTTTCCGTTGATTTCGATTTGAACTTGTTTTTCTCACTTTAGGAAATTTTTTTCCTCTCTCTTTGGCTGAGTGTTCTTTGGTGCTTGTGCATGGAAAATGAACATTTTGGTTGCATTTTTCCCCCTTAAAGAACCGGTCATAATAGGATAGGGACTTGGGGGGTGCAATTTTGACATAATCTAGAGTCTTTTTGCAAAAAAAAAAAAAAAAAAAAAAAAAAATATTTTCTTCTTCGCTTCTCTCCTAAGCTTGGCTGGCCATCCTTTCCTTTTCTATATGTCCTAATCTCAGCCCTCCATCTATTTATCACCTTAAATTTTAACCATTCATTTTTAATAACTATCTTATTTTAGTTCTGTTTAATTCCTATCCAGTATGCGTTTTATCTGCGTTTTTCAGACAGTTGGTCAACTTTACTCATCCTTGACTAACTTTTCAAGAGTGACCTATTGGTCGAATCTTGGTCAACAAATTTTGACTCGGTGAATCCTAATCAGTCAAAAACCCTAATTTCTCAGTTCGGTATTCCGAACCCTTTTTTCGTCCGTTCTTCATTCTGACTGTTTCTAAAACCCTAGAATTGACGTCTTTTCAATTCTTTTTCATTTTATAAACTTAATATTCATATGTTTGTCCTCTTGTGAGAATAACACAGTGTTCCACGCCTCTTTCTTAATTACAGTCTGAAATTCGGTAACTGCATCATATATAATTCAGAAATTTTTGATCTTTAACTTATAAGATGCTATTCAATATTAATATCAATAAATACTTATTATAAAAGTATTCATATTCATAATACAAAGAATTCTAAGAAATGTTATCTTATACAATAATTTTTTCGATAAATTTCCCAATCATGACATACACTCTCATTTTATAAGAATAAAGCTAAGTAAGTAAATGAGATTTCCCACACCCATATAAATATTAGGTAAATTTCTTACTGATCTATTGTATTAATGAAAAGAAAAAAAATTACATGAAATAAAAAATCTGAATCTAGCCATATTTAATAAAGTAAATAAATTTAGTCAGAGGGATAATGGACACAGTTAATTGAGTACGAATAATGACTCCATGTTTCAAAAGAAAGATAATAAAGAAATTAATAAAGTTAAGTGAGTACAAACCAGACATTCAAGCAAAACTTGAACATAGCTCAAATGTAATATTATTATTGAGTCTTAGTTAATAGAAATACGTGTTTCCGTATAGTAGGAGGAATTCCAAAACCCTGTTAGAAAAACATGGGTTAGTCGCTTTGGAGGCCATATACCTGAATTATAGATCGATCAACACCGTAATACAAAAAAAAAAAAAAAAAAAAAAAAAAAAAAAGAAAAAGAAAAATAAAACCATAAAACATAAAATATATTCAGATGAATGAAACATGTAATACAATATTACCTCGATAAATTAATAACTCCAATTAAATAATATTTTTAGCCGGTCCTGGCTTGGTCTCAAGAGTACTAATTTAACTCGGTTAAATAATATATTGATTAATTAATTAATTTTCATTGTCTCAACTGTGTATTACCGTTAGTACTAATTAAAAAAAAAAAAAGAAAGGTACGGAGGGTTCAAAGAAAGAAAGAAAATGTATTCAAATGAATGAACATATTTTGGAGGTAACAGTGCATTTACTACTTATTCAAAAAAACGCTCTCACATTTATTTATTTATTTTTTTAAAACTTAAAACGCTCTCTACGTACTATGATTAGGGGAAGCATTTCTTTAAAGAAATTGGATGGTGTTAGGTAAATCTCCTACTGATCCATTGTATTAGTGAAAAGAAAAAAAACATGAAATAAAAAAAAAAAATCTGAATCTGGCCATAATTAATAAAGTAAATAAATTTATAGACATGAGTACGAATAATGAATCCATTTTTCAAAAAAGGAACCACTATATATAGACATTTAAAGTGAGTGCATTTACTATCTAATCAAAAAAGGAAATTAAAAAAACGTGGTTTGGAGGTAGGTGGGGTTGAAACACTATATATAGACACGTTGCAATCTCATTCATGAACCACCTTGCTACTCAATGCAAGAGAAAATCAAGATGATGATCAACTTGCGCAGTGCTAGTTTTATAATAATCTTGTCCCTTGGCTTGTTGGTAGGAACATCCGGGGCTCAACAATGTGGAACACAATATCCCAATTGTAACTGTCCGGAGGGGTATTGTTGCAGCACCTACGGATACTGCGGCACCACCGACCCCTACTGTGCCCCCGGAAACTGTCAATGCCAATGCCCCGCTCCTTCTCCTCCACCTCCACCGCCTTCACCACCTCCTCCCTATGTCCCGCCGCCTCCCCCTTCTCCCGACGACGTCAGCAATATCGTTTCTGAGGCCCTCTTCGAAGAAATGCTTCTCCATCGAAACGATGATCCGAATTGTGCTGTAGGCTTCTACACTTACGAGGGTTTCATTACCGCTGCCAGACGTTTCCCTGAGTTTGGTGCTACCGGCACTCTTGAAGATCGTAAGAGAGAGATCGCGGCTTTCTTTGGCCAAACTTCTCATGAAACCAAAGGTACTTACTTGTATGGATATATAGACAGGTTTTTAACAATTACGTTTTTATCCGTGTTTATCATTAAATTTTTATATTTAATGAAATTTAACCGTTTTACATATATACGTACTACTAGTTGATCTAATTTGATGCTACTAGTTGATCTAATTTGATGCTACTAGTTGGTCACTCTCTTCTATTTTTTAAGAAATTATGTATGTATGTAGGTATATCTATGTATATCGTGACTACTTATATTGTTGTTTTGACGCACGTGTAGGAGGATGGTCCACAGCACCGGATGGTCCGTATGCCTGGGGATATTGCTTTGTTAGGGAAGTAGGCAACCCACCTGGCTATTGTGTTCCTAGCACTGAATGGCCTTGTGTTCCTGGTCAAGATTATTACGGCCGAGGACCCATCCAAATTAGTTAGTAAGTAGTAATCTAGAAATTGAATTAAGTAATGATTAAGTTATGGATGTTCATAATTAGTTACTTACTTTTTGAGAAATATCAGTTATTTTCTCTCATAATTGTTTGTTAAACAATTAGTTTTTGAAACATATCAGCAACTACAATTACGGACCAGCAGGAGCCGCACTTGGATTAGACCTACTTAGCAATCCCGATCGGGTTGCCACAGACGTCGTTCTATCATTCGAGACGGCCTTATGGTTTTGGGTGACACCACAGGCCCCAAACCCTCATGCCACGATGTTATCACTGGCCAATGGACGCCAAGTCAAGCTGACAAAGATGCCAACCGACTTCCGGGCTACGGTTTACTCACGAACATCATCAATGGAGGTCTAGAATGCGGCCATGGTCCTGATGATAGGGTGGAAAGTAGAATTGGCTTCTATTTGAGGTACTGTGAGTTGCTGGGAGTGAGCCCTGGGGATAACTTAGATTGCTATAATCAAAGGCCTTATGGGGTTACTCTTAGGAATAATAATTTAAAATATGGGATACTCAAAATGCCTGTAGACATGGCATAATAATGTATATGGGACGAGAATAAATCATCATATTATTAGCTTTCTCACATCAACAGAAAGCTAGTAATTTGCTATATATTACCATATATGTTGCGTGTATGTAATAAAATAAGCACTCCTCATCAACTGCTTGTAATAATAAAATAATAAGCACCTCACCTTAGTGTAGTGTGCTTTTTATATGATTTGTATCTGTAATAAAATAATATTAGCTTTCTCATATCAAATTTTTATTTTTATTTTTTATTTTTTATTTTTTACTCAAGGCCCTTAAGATCTACCCTTACCATAGGAATGATGCTTCAAATTTTTTTTTTTTTTTTTTTTTAGACTGAGAAAAAATTATTAAAAAAAAAAAAGAAAAGGAACAATACAAAAATAAAAAAAAAAAAAAAAAAGAGAAGTAAAAAAAAGAAGGAAAAACAAACTAAACGCAAACTAAACAAAAAGAAGAAGAAAAAAAAGAAGTAATCTAAGAGAAAAATCTCAAGACTTTCTTAATGTTAAACCATTGCCACCAGAATCAATGAAAGCATTTTTTTTTTTTTAAGAGGAATGGTGTTATTATTAAAATTATGAGTACCCATTCCTCAATCCTAATTGTATGGATTTTTCATGCCAAACTTAAGATAAAATTTGGTAAAAGAAGTTTATTATGTCCCTACTAAATCGACACCTACAAAGAAATTATTTTATATTAAATCTCTCACTCCACTTTATTAATAAAAAAGAAAAATACATGGAAAAAGAAAAACTCTGAATCTAGCCACAACAATTAAATAGTAAATGCTTTTTAATGGAAAGGTAATTAATAAAGTTAAGTGACAGTACAAATTATGACTTCATATTTCTACAAGAAAGATAGAAAGTTAATAAAATTAAGTGAGTACGAATAATGAAACTCAACAAGAAAGATATATTCAAACTCAGCATGAACATATTTTGAAGGTATTATTAATTAGGTCGGTAGTCTTCTCAGCGGAGGCCAGTTTTTTTTTTTTCGCTTCAGGCAGGCAAGAAGTTCCATCTGAGGCTCAACTAGGTTGGTACCCTAAACCTCTTTTTTCATACTGCTTTTCATTCTATATATTATTAATAAGAACAAAAAAAAAAAAAAATTTAACAAAGGATTAAGAATACAACATAAAAGTCAAAAAAGACATCGGCATAAAAAATAAAGATTTTATAGGAAATTAAATAAGAACAAGCGGAGAGCTAACACCACACGGTCAAGTCAAAACTACAGAGTGAAAAATTAGGTAAAAATCTTTCTAGTAAAACCAAAATAATTTAAAACACATTCGAAATTCTTTCCTATCGGATAGTACGTGTTCCATGGTCGATCATGAATTATAGAAGAAGAAATGTCACAATAATCCGCTTGTCTCTTACTGTTTATTCTAATATTTGTATTCGTCTCTTTTGCATCACCAAGAACACGTTGATCGCATGGTGTGTGTGTGTGTTTTTTTTTTTTTTTTTTTTTTTTTTTTTTTTTTTTTTTTTTTTGTGCTGTCGTATTCCGTTGTAATTAGTAATAAATAGGATGATGTTTAGGAGATACGTTAAAGTATCTTTGCAGTACGCACTTTTTTTTTTTGAACATATGTTTGCAGTACGAACTAGTTTTGTTTATTATACCGCTTTTTGTTATTCTCTTTATTTATTGAAAATTTTTTCTCTCTGTAACGCCCACAAAATTTAAAATTATTAAGTGTGTTTAATTATGTAAAATTAAAATTATTAGCGTGCCAAATTAAATATTTAATTATAAATATTGTTATTTTTTTTTACCTGAAATTTAATTTAACATCATTTTGTCATTTTTGGAAATTTTCATTTTAAGCTATGGATTTTTCAAAAATTTCATTTTTGCCCCAATTAAAAAAAAAATTGTAAAGAGATTCTTCTCAAATATTCTGAGAAGCCACGTGATATTCAACTGTAGAACACATTAAACTGTTCAATTCCTACTTCTATGGCACCGTTTGACATCTTTAGACTATACATTTTTTTTTTTTTTTTTATAAATACTAAATTAATGCTATTAATTTTTAACTCTCATTTTTACTCATTTCATTAATATTTTTTTCACACTTCTTTCTTCCCTTCTTTCCCTCATTGTTTGCAGAGAACTAGCCCCTTCCTTTTACTAGAGAAACTAAAACCTTTAGAATTGAAAAACCATCTTTGTTTTAATTTCTTCATTAGAACTCATCAAGCGTAAGGGGAAACTTGAAGACTTTGTTGAAAAAGACTGAGAAACCAGATTAAAGGAAGTGATTGAATCGTTGAATTATTTAATAAAGGATCATGGGACAGTTAAAGCGGAAACGGGCAAACGTCAACACTGAAGAAATTGGTTAGTAAAATTTATGCCAAAGAGGTAGGATATCTGATGAGTTGAATTTGTGTTTACATTTGCATTCTCCTGACTCATTATTTTCTGGGTTTTTAGGTGTTTTTAAGAGTTATTTATGTGTTTTCAATTTACTTTGTAGGTTTGTTTCAGTTGGAGTCCATTGGTGATTTTTGGGAATTCTTTTGAGCAAAATTGAAGGATGGGCGCTAAGGCTTTGAAAAGGGGCACCAAGGCTTCAAAGATAGAGGAAAAATAGTTTTTCAGTACAACAAACCTGAGAGCAAAGCGCCTAGGCGCCATAAAGTTAAGCCATGGCGCCAAAATCAAATTCTCCAGTACAACAAACCCGAGAGCAAAGCGCCTAGGCGCCATAATATTAATTACCACGAGGACTGAATAATATTAATTACCGAAATTGTATCAATACTAACTTTATTTGAAAGAAATAAACAAGTGAGGATTTTTATATAAAATAAAACTAAACAATCTAATTAACAATTTAAGTAATTATCAAAATTCAATATTAACAAGCTCTAGGGTTTCCGATTTCACCAATCCATTCCGGCTTGAATTATCTATCTAATCAATCTTAAATTATTCCCCTTAATTGATAGTTAAAAATCCCTAAATTAATCGATGCTCCTTTCCGAGTTACATCAAAATCTCTTTAACTGCTAACACACTATATTCCTATGTGAATTTCAAACAAATAAAGAGTCATTAAGTTGTTTGGATTTCCATGTAGCAACCACACCAACCATGCAAGTATATCCCTATCTTACATGCAATCAATGGAATTCAACACAATGATTGAAGAACATAAATCTCCTTCCGGTTTCATTATGAATTAACTAATCATCCAATTAGTGGCCAATTAATTAGAGGCATTAAGAACAGTGATGAAAACTCAACTAGGATGAATAATTCTTCGATTGATATGATAACATAATTCAAAACCTCATGATCCGGCTACATCGTAACCCTAGAATAGGAAACTTAGAACATAATGAAAAGAGAAAACATCATAACAATATTCTTAAACATAAGAAGAGAAGAAGGAAAAACTATTTTGATGAATTGAAGTAGAATTCCGTTTCCGGTTGATTCGTCTTCTCCTCTGCAGTAGAAAAGTTTTTCTCTCTCTTTTCTAAGTCCCAGCATGCCCTAATTGAGTCTAAAAAGTCCTATTTATAGGTTCGGAGTCGTAATGGCACTTTTGGTAATTATTTAGAGATTAAAACATCAAAATCCCGAACTGGCGCCGTGGCTCTACTTCAATGGCGCCGCGGCGCCATAACAAAGGCCTTCAGGAATTCGAAGTGGCGCCATGGCTCTGTCTCTGGGTGCCATGGCTCTCCGGCAAATTTGCGATTCTTTTTCGTAACACTATAGCTCCACTTTATGGTGCCTAGGCGCTTTGCTCTCAGGTTTGTTGTACTGGAGAACTTGATTTTGGCGCCATGGCTTCACTTTATGGAGCCTAGGCGCTTTGCTCTCGGGTTTGTTGTACTGGAAAACTATTTTTCCTCTATCTTTGAAGCCTTGGTGCCCCTTTTCAAAGCCTTAGCGCCCATCCTTCAATTTTGCTCAAAAGAATTCCCAAAAATCACCAACGGACTCCAACTGAAACAAACCTACAAAGTAAATTGAAAACACATAAATAACTCTTAAAAACACCTAAAAACCCACAAAATAATGAGTCGGGAGAATGCAAATGTAAACACAAATTCAACTCATCAAATTCCCCCAAACTTAAGATTTTGCTAGTCCTCGAGCAAAAGAAAATAAAGAACCTAAACTTAATGAAAATGAAATTCCAAAACAAGAGTGACGGTTTGCTTTGATTTACCAAATCGGCCTCAGAGATTTCACACTATAATAGCTCAAGAAAAATATCAAAAATTTGTGATTGTGTAGAATTTCAACCCAAATATCAACTTTCAACCTTACCTTAGATTCCTTAAGTGTGTTTGTGTATAGCCTATCACAGTCAACTACTTACACCCATATCAGTTTATGCAACCAAGTTAATTAAAATTTAGATCTCTTAGATTAAGAATAGTTAGAACTCCATATGCTTGCTTTCCTCATTACTCTCCACTAATGTAGACCAAACAGAACAAAAAGGATCATTAGGACTTAACTTGGCTTGTAATGTGTGGCTCGGGGTTAAAGGTAGGATATAGGATATAAACATGGCTCAAATCACCCAAATATACATACGCATTCTATTTTCAAGACCTTCTTCCAATATCAACGAAAAACGCCCAAACTTGCTTTCACTTCCCATTGTCAACCGCTTTTCTTTCCTTTCTCTCTTTTTTTTTTTTTTTTTTTTTGGAATACCACACACGTGATCAAGAGATGTGGTACCTACCCCCCCAGCTCTTTAATAATTATCTAGAATGTCCACATGCATATGAGTGAAAAGGTAGAATAAGAGATAAAATTTCAGGCTAAGGTTAAAACGTGGGTAACAAAGAAAAGATTAATATAAGCTCAAAGGGGTGAACGAAGGGTATATTATGCACAGGTTGGCTAGAAAGGCTCAAACGTCCAAAAAAATGGCCTAAATCATATCCTCAATGTAATGTAGTCTAGGATTTCGCCTCGAGTAACAATTGAACAAGTTCTAGAATTCTTATGTGATCATATAAATACATAAATCACATAAACTTTCTCTAAGCGAGCAACGCAATCAACTGTTCAAGGCTAAGTGCTCAAAATGTCAAGGAATTTAGGCAAGGCAATCATCAACAAAAGCATCAAGCACACACACAAGACACTTCGATCAGATCGAGGGGGTGAATACCTAGACCAAGAGTTCTGGGATTTCTTGATTGAAGAAGGTGTGGTATCCCAATTGACTGCACCCGGTACACCACAGCAGAATGGTGTGGCCGAAAGGAGAAATCAGACTTTGCTCGACATGATAAGATCAATGTTGAGTTATTCTTCACTGCCTACTTCTTTTTGGGGTTATGCCCTAAAAACCGCTATGTATATTCTGAATCTAGTTCCCTCTAAATCTTTACCTAAGACACCCCTAGAGTTGTGGAATGGTCAAAAACCTAGTTTGAGACACATTCGCATATGGGGGAGTCCAGCACACGTGCTAAGGCAAACGACCGGGAAGTTGGAACCAAGGTCAAAAGTATGCATCTTTGTGGGATACCCACGAGGGACAAGAGGAGGACTGTTTTATAGTCAAGCAGATCAAAAGGTGTTTGTATCGACAAATGCCACATTTCTGGAGCATGACTATATGATAGATTTCAAGCCCAGAAGTAAGATAGTATTAGAAGAGTTACTTTCCGATGAGATCGGACCACATTCGACAAGAGTTGTCGGACCACTCAGAGAAAAGACCACAGTTCCTGATCAGACTCCTATGGCACCTCGTCGTAGTGGGAGGGTAAGCAGGTTACCCGACCGTTATACCAGGGAAGCCCAAATCTGTTAGCGTTTATGCCCTTAGGAATAAATGTAACAATATTCTTCGAGACATATTGACTATTAATAAAGATTTGTTTATTTCATATATCTATGTATTGTCCTCTTTATGTTCATAATAGTTGAATGTATGATAAGCAAACTGAAAGTCTGAGACTGTCATTCTAAATCTTTAGATCATGCATGTAATGTGAAGAACATGCGGAAGACAAGAATCTAAAGATGATAGTCTAAATCTTATGATCCACAATCGAGGGAATAAAGTTGGGCGCTTTATTCATGTTAAGATTGTTATGTTGTCTACTTCCTAACGGAGACGGCTTGTCTTGGTCGTCGGAGGTGGGACTCCATGGGTAGAGACATTGATATAGTTTCTAATGGTGAAATCTATATTGGACCGGACCAAAGATGAATTGTTTTAATTAATAATTCTGTTTGAATAAAACAATTCACTTTTAACGAATTATATGTTGTCATCTTAATCCTGAGATGGATGATGAACCCATATACTTGACTTGTATCCTTTGATGTACTAAAGGGAGACATCCTGACATTATGTAAAGGTACGCTTGCCGGTGCATTGGTGGTATGACTCATGTATGCGTAGATTCATTATTCATAGATAGTGGAATCCATAGCTCCTATAAAGAGTCAATGATATCCTCTTATGCATTATCGGTGGATTGGAAAATACGAGCTTCGCCATTAGACTACTCTGTGTTATCTAATGGTTTACTATTTGTAATAGTATGAATAGTGTTTTTCCAATGGTTTGATAATGGAACATAAGATAAATGTAAACGGGAAGGTAAAATAGAACTTGACCTCAAGTCGATTATGGATATCCTATGGGGATGATATACTAATATATGAGTCATGGACTAGAGCTAATCAGAGCTTTGTAAATATGCTATATAAATCGAGAGTGCATCTCTAGGCTTTTAGTGGAATAGCGCTAGATTTTTATAATCATGAGACGGACTTGTTGGTTTACAAGTAGTGTTGTGATTATAGGAGCTTGATTTATATATGTCCATCGGGTCCCTTTGCTAGCTCACATAATTTCCTATAACGATACGGTGTATTTCCTACATATTGGTAACTCTTGTTATTTCCGTAAAAGAGGTTCAAAGTTAATTCATGAGTGATTTATCGGGTGAATTAATTGATAAATTGATTCTAGATAAATTGGTTGAATTATTGTTTTAAGAGTTGTTTAATATGGGAAGACTATTATATGACTGTTTTGATCAGGCAATTTCTCAATTGGGTTGCTTGAATCAAAACTGAGGCTCTATGCAAGTTTCCCATGTTGGAAAACTAGAAAAACAACTTTCGTCAGTGCACACAGGTTGACCGGTGGGTAGACCGGTCACAGGTCGACCGGTCCGGTCGACTGGTCCGGTTGACCGGTGGGTAGACCGATTTGTGAAGGACAGGTCGACCGGTGAGTTATAACGTCTCTGTCTCCGGTCGACCGGTTGTAACGCGTAACGCGTGCTGATGTGGCAAAATCGACTCTGGGTGCGATTAAATCTTTGGGAAACCTAATTGTTACGGAAGTATGACTTCCTAAATAGTATAAATAGCCTATTAAGTCACATTACTCATTAGATCACTTGAGAGACTTTTTGGAGGCTATTGATAAGAGATTCCAAGAGGAAAAATTGTTTAATTATCAAGAACAATTTTTCTTTGGCTCTCTTGTGATTGGAAGGAGATCAAGAATACCAAGAGGAGATTAAACGAAGTGTGCCCACCCACACACCGATCATGGAAACGAGAATAGCAAAGAAGACCAGTTGGTTGAGGCTCTTCTGGTTGCTGTTTGGAACGCTTTGATCTGTCAGACGTGCAGTTTCCTGAAATCTCAAAAGGTATGATTTAGATCTTTAGTATTTATGTTATATAGCATCATGAACATGTTCTTGTTTGGCTTTGACATTGATTAAAAATTTTTAAATTCCGCTGCACACTCGATGCCATTATTTTCCAACAAAATCGTCACTGCTGATGAGGGTAAGGAGGATCCATCGACCTTTAGGGATGCGATGGATGATTCTGATAAGGAATAATGGCAAGTAGCTATGAAAGTCGAGATGGACTCTATGCACTCTAACTCAGTCTGACAACTTGTAGATCTACCTGAAAGGGTAAAACCCATTGGATGCAAGTGGATCTTCAAGAGAAAGAGAGGAGCGGATGGAAAAGTAGAGACTTATAAAGCAAGGCTAGTGGCTAAGGGTTATACCCAAAAGGAGGGAGTTGACTAGGAGGAAACTTTCTCGCCGGTAGCCATGCTTAAGTCCATCCGGATACTCCTGGCCATTGCAACATATTTTGACTATGAGATATGGCAGATGGACGTCAAGACAGCTTTTTTGCATGGCTATCTTGATGAAACCATCTATATGGATCAACCAGAGGGTTACATAGAGGAAGGCCAACAGCAGAAAGTCTGCAAACTGCAAAGGTCCATTTATGGACTGAAGCAGGCTTCTAGATCATGGAACATCAGGTTTGATGAGGCTGTAAAGTCTTATGGATTTGATCAAAACATTGATGAACCATGCGTCTACAAGTACAAGAAAGAAGAGAAAGTGGTCTTCTTAATTCTTTATGTCGATGACATCCTACTCATAGGGAATGATGTGGGAATGATGACAGATGTAAAGGAGTGGTTAGCCAGCCAATTCCAAATGAAAGATTTAGGAGAGGCAAGCTATGTTCTTGGGATCAAGATTATTCGAGATCGCAACAAAAAACTTTTGGCGTTATCACAAGCATCATATATAGACAAAGTGTTGTCTAGGTATTCGATGCAAAACTCCAAGAAAGGGAATTTGCCTTCCAGGCATGATATTCATCTTTCTAAGGAGCAATGTCCAAAGACCCCACAACAGGAAGAAGATATGAGAAGGTATCCCTACGCTTCGGCTGTGGGAAGCCTTATGTATGCCATGTTGTGTACAAGACCAGATATCTGCTATGCAGTGGGAGTAATCAGTCGCTACCAGTCCAACCTAGGATTGGATCATTGGGCTGCAGTAAAGTGTATTCTCAAGTATCTTAGGAGAACGAGAAACTATATGTTGGTATATTCCGGAGAAGATCTGTCTCTCACCAGATACACAGATTCTGATTTCCAATCGGATAGAGATAGTCGACGGTCGACATCTGGATCTGTGTTCACTCTTAATGGAGGAGCCGTGGTATGGAGAAGTATAAAGCAAAAGTGTGTTGCTGACTCTACCATGCAAGCTGAATATGTTGCAGCTTGTGAAGCCACAAAAGAAGCTACATGGCTCAGGAAGTTCTTAACTAATCTGGAAGTTGTTCCAGATATGGATAAGCCAATTAAGCTCTACTGTGACAACGGTGGAGCGGTGGCTAATTCAAAAGAACCTAGAGGCCATAAGAGTGCGAAACATATAGAAAGGAAATATCACCTGATCGAGACATTGTGGATAGAGGCGATGTAGCGGTTAAAGATCGCGTCGAGAGGACAACCTTGTCGACCCGCTCACCAAGACATTGCCATTGAATGTTTTTGATCGGCACTTAGATGGATTTGGGATTAGAGACATGACACACCGCTTTAGGACAAGTGGGAGATTGTTGGGAATAGTGTCCTGAAAGCATGAGATGTAAAAGGATATTTATTATTTATTTAATAAAATAGATTATTCATCATTTTATGTGCATATATTTATGAATATTTTATGAATATCAAATAAAATTCCTTGATTATTTATGTAACCTTAAACATGGTATATAAGTGTTGTATACGAGATGTTAATGTTTAAGGATAATAATCAAAAGTAATTGTTCATAATGAATTTAATTAAAGTTCGGAATCTTTAATTAAAACATTATTAATACATGTCATTCCCATTCAGAATGGAACTGTGTTATTCGCACTGTTAATATGGCGAGATATTGGATGAGTGTATTTCGCATAATGAGATTATGTGGAACATGGACGCAGACACAATATGAATTTCTAATAATTTCCGTTAAGCATAGGAATTCTAATTGAGTCTACTTATGGTCATATATAGAATGATCTTAACCCTGAGTTCTTAACAAACTCCTATTTATGGATTTATGTCTTTTGATTTACTCGGTACGGATTTCGAAACCCTAAATCCTATTCCTTGTATTTTGGAGACATAATGAAATAGGTAGCAGGGAATGTTATTATACGAGATGGAATCCATTCCTTCTTGAGAGAGAAGGAGATAAATAATTCTCTTGAGTGTTGATTCGGTACTTGGATTAGTAAGAGCGCTCTGGTTCATGAATGTGTTTTATGAATCACTATCCATTAGAGAATCAATGGTACTCGGGATAAATATGTAATTAGAGAGGTTAACAGTTCTACCCCGACTCTAATTATGAATTATTTATGGAGGATCGATCCGTATGCAATGACTATATCAAATGGACACTTCACAGTTTAGAAGTAATTAATATCTATAATTCGAGAGTGCAATTCCAAGTTTATAGTGGAGTAACTATTGAATTAATAGAATTAATTAATTAATTAAAGTGTTTAATTAATTATTAATTTTATTGAGCTCGTAATTATAGGTCCATTAGTCCCCGCGTCGTCCTTGTAATTCTACCGCACACAAAGGGCAAAATGGGAATTTTAGAATTACGGAATTCTAAAATTAAATACTCAAGAATAATTAATTGAGAATTAATTATTATTTAAATAATGAGATTATTTAAATTTGAATTTGAACATATCTAGATTTATCCATTTAAACTTATTTGATAAGTTGTTTAATTTAGAATTCAAATTAATTTAAGTTTGACTTAAATTCAAATTTGAATCAATTAAAATTGGACTCTTGGATAATGGATAAAATATCTTCCTTCCCTATCTTATTTAGGTGCCACACAAAAGGAATAAATCCCTAGGGTGGCGGCCATTAAGAGGATAAGGGAAGGATTTTTGTTCCAAATTCAAAATTGGAGATAAGGATTTGATCCTATTTTGAAGTTTGACTTCTACTCTTTAAATATGAGATAGATAGAAAATTGTAACAACAATTTTTGACATATTTTCAGCCCTAAAGAAGGTGTGGCCGAAATTCTCATATATGGAAAAAGAGTGAAAAATATTTTTTCTCCAAAAATTCCACATCGTGCATGCGTTGGTGTTTGTGGAAATTCGAGTGTTTAAGAAACCGTTTTCTCTCACATGTGCCCACACACACGTCTACGTGGAATCAAGGAATTGATGTGGAAGACTTTGGTGTTCTAAACACAAAGCTTGGAGCAAGGACTGTTCGTGGTCAAAGAAAATCAAGATATCATCCGAGTCGGCTACAAGGTATTTTTTCGGTTGATCCTTGAATCTTATAAATTAATGAGATTAATTTATTGGTGCATAAATTAATATAATCTATAGAGTATCTCAAAAGTTTTATGAAAATTTTTGTTATACACGATCCGCTATTCCGCTGCGTTTCCGCCGTCGAATTCGATTCGGCAACCAACAGGCTGCGGCGCGCATCTGAAGCCCTAGCTCCGAAGTGTTTCATTAAAAAAGGAAAAAAGTTGCCATTTGAGAGGAGAGCCCGGGAGAAGTGAAGAAAACATCAAAAGGAGGCCGAAATCCTTCATCTTGGAGGTCCTTGGAAGCTCTTCAATGGATATTGGGTTTTATCTTCTTTCATCTATTTTTCCATGTTGAGCTAGACATTAAATCTAGGACTTGATGTAGTTTTATTTGAACTATGTTTTGAATATTTTGTTGATTGTTAATTTAATTTCATTTCCAATTCATTTATGTTTCTCTATGCTTAATGCTTGTAATTTATTTTGCCAATGAGTTAGATGAATTTTAGATTGCGAATTTGATGCTCGGGAGAGATTGAATTCTTTATCTAGTTTTGAGAAGCATAGTCTAGGTTGTTGTGAGACCGGGAGGAGATCAACGCTTAGATAATCAAATTAGGATTTAGGTTTTTGTGAGGCCGGGAGGCGATCGACATTCCTATTTTCTAATCATAAAGGCGAAGCTTAATTTGTGTTTAAATGTTCATTTCGAATAGGGATATTGTTTTGGGCATTTAAATACAATTTCTTGTAAGGCACTCGGGAGAGGTTGCAAGATGATATTAGAGCCTTGATTAATGAATTGAATGGAATTGATTAGCGATTACATAATAGGATGAACATAGGAATAATTAAGCGAAATCAAGTCCCTAGACCATTTGTGTATAGATACTTTATTTTCTTATTTTCATATTTATTTTGTTTTATTTTCTTAATTGTCATTTTATTAGGTTGCCTAGATAAAGTTAAGTTACAATAATTGCGTTACTTAATGGTTGAGATTCACTCTTGACTCTCTACTTTTGAGCACCATGAATCATAATCACTTGATCTTTTGAGCATTTGGAGAACATTTATGTGCATTAGGTAGACTTTGATATCTCATGAACACTAGAACCCATTTGAGTGAAACTTGAGACGAAATTGTCGGTTTAGTGTCATTGGAGAGATGATTAAGGCATTTTATTTGGATCGATTGGGCCTTCGAAGCTAACCCTTGAAAAGAAAATTCATCATTTGTGTACCCTTTTTTTTGAGCCATATTGCTTACTTCGTTCATCACGCATGTTTTGTACATCCAAACCACCAAATGCACTTTCACTTCCTAAACCCATCACTAATAGGCATGATTGCATTAAACGCTAAGATTGAGAGTGAGTGTGGGTTATGTTTGGGAAATCATTAGTGGATTGGCTTGTGATGTTATTTTTTTTTTCTTCCTCATAAAAAAAAAACGAAAAAAAAGAAAAAAAAGAGAAAAAAAAATATATAAGAATTAATCGGATGAGGAATTGAGTTACCACTCCATTGCTTTACAACATTGGGGACAATGTTGATTTTGAGTTTGGGGGTGTGGTCTTTATTTCTCAAATTTTGTGGTTTTTATTTCTTTTTGGGTTCGATTGAAAGCGAATGTATGCTGAAAAGAGGAGGCGGTGAATTTTTTTTTTCTTTTCTTTTGTTGGAAATCATGTGAGATACATGAGTTGTGATACATGCCTAGTGTGATTTGAGCCTAAAAATTCTAATCTCATCCACCTGTCACCCTAGCCATACATTACAACCCTCAAAAGTCCTTTTGATCTTCAATGACAAGTGAACCTTTATTAGTGGAGAGTGACACGAAAAATGGGCCTATGGTAGTTCTTATTAAGATATCACTCATAGTCTCCTCGGCTCATAGGTCTATCCAGATTTTATTTGGTTGATTGAGAATGATTGTGCACACACTTACACTTTGAGAGTCTTGAGTGGAGTGAAATTGATGCTTGATGTTGAAATTCTAGATAATCTCAATGTTTGCATTTCCTTTGAGCTTAGAGCATTATGTGGCTTTGGAGATACATGCACAGTTGTTGACTCGATACAAAACTCACACTTTCTTTTTCGTTTGTTTCTTAGTACTTGATTTGTGTTTTCTTTTTTCTTTCTTTTCTTTTGCTTGAGGACAAGCAAATGTTTGAGTTTGGGGGTAGCTATACCTAAAAGGAGGGAGTTGACTATGAGGAAACTTTCTCACCGGTAGCCATGCTTAAGTCCATCCGGATACTGCTGGTCATTGCAGTATATTTTGACTATGAGATATGGCAGATGGACGTCAAGATAGCTTTTTTGAATGGCTATCTTGATGAAACCATCTATATGGATCAACCAGAGGGTTACATAGAGGAAGGCCAACAGCAGAAAGTCTGCAAACTGTAAAGGTCCATTTATGGACTGAAGCAGGCTTCTAGATCATGGAACATCAGGTTTGATGAGGCTGTAAAGTCTTATGGATTTGATCAAAACATTGATGAACCATGCGTCTACAAGTACAAGAAAGAAGAGAAAGTGGTCATCTTAATTCTTTACGTCGATGACATCCTACTCATTGGGAATGATGTGGGAATGATGACAGATGTAAAGGAGTGGTTAGCCAGCCAATTTCAAATGGAAGATTTAGGAGAGACAAGCTATGTTCTTGGGATCAAGATTATTCAAGATCGCAAGAAAAAGCTTTTGGCATTATCACAAGCATCTTATATAGACAAAGTGTTGTCTAGGTATTCGATTTAAAACTCCAAGAAAGGGAATTTGCCTTCTAGGTATGGTATTCATCTTTCTAAGGAGCAATGTCCAAAGTCCCCGCAGCAGGAAGAAGATATGAGAAGGTATCCCTACGCTTCGGCTGTGGGAAGCCTTATGTATGCCATGTTGTGTACAAGACCAGATATCTGCTATGCAGTGGGAGTAGTCAGTCGCTACAAGTCCAACCTAGGATTAGATCATTGGGTTGCAGTAAAGTGTGTTCTCAAGTATCTTAGGAGAACGGAAACTATATGTTGGTATATTCCGGAGAAGATCTATCTCTCACCGGATACACAGATTCTGATTTCCAATCGGATAGAGATAGTCAACGGTCGACATCTAGATTTGTGTTCACTCTTAATGGAGGAGTCGTGGTATGGAGAAGTATAAAGCAAAAGTGTATTGTTGACTCTACCATGGAAGCTGAATATGTTGCAGCTTGTGAAGCCGCAAAAGAAGCTACATGGCTCCGGAAGTTCTTAACTAATCTGGAAGTTGTTCCAGATATGGATAAGCCAATTAAGCTCTACTGTGACAATGGTGGAGCGGTGGCTAATTCAAAAGAACCTAGAGGCCATAAGAGTGCGAAACATATAGAAAGGAAATATCACCCCGATCGAGACATTGTGGATAGAGGCGATGTAGCGGTTCAAGATCGCGTCGTCGAGGACAACCTTGTCAACCCGCTCACCAAGACATTGCCATTGAATGTTTTTGAGCAAAGACTTAGATGGATTTGGGATTAGAGACATGACACACCTGCTTTAGGACAAGTGGGAGATTGTTGGGAATAGTGTCCTGAAAGCATGAGATGTAAAAGGATATTTATTATATATTTAATAAAATAGTTTATTCATCATTTTATGTGCATATATTTATGAATATTTTATGAATATCAAATGAATGTAACCTTAAACATGGTATAAAAGTGTTATATACAAGAGAATAACGTTTAAGGATAGTAATCAAAAGTAATTGTTCATAATGAATTTAATTAAAGTTCAGAATCTTTAATTAAAACATTATAAATACATGTCATTCACATTTTGAATGGAACGGTGTTATTCGGACTGTTAATATGGCGAGATATTGAATGAGTGTATTTTGCATAATGAGATTATGTGGAACATGGACGGAAACACAATATGAATTTCTAGTAATTTCCATTAAGCATAGAAATTCTAATTGAGTCTACCGATGGTCATATATAGAATAATGTTAATCCTGAGTTCTTAAGAAACTCATGTTTATGGATTTATGTCTTTTGATTTACTCGGTATGGATTCCGATACCCTGAATCCTATTCCTTTTATTTTGGAGACATAATGAAATAGGTAGCTGGGAATGTTATTATACGAGATGGAATCCATTCCTTCTTGAGAGAGAAGCAGATAAATAATTCTCTTGAGTGTTGATTCGGTACTTTGATTAGTTAAAGTGCTCTGGTTCATGAATGTGTTTTATGAATCACTATCCATTAGAGAATTAATGGTACTCAAGGATAAAGATGTAACTAGAGAGGTTAACGGATTCTACCTGACTCTAATTATGAATTATTTATGGAGGATTGATCTATATTCAATGACTATATCAAATGGACACTTCACAGTTTAGAAGTAATTAATGTCTATAATTCCGAGAGTGCAATTCTAAGTTTATAGTGGAGTAACTATTGGAATTAATAGAATTATTTAATTAATAAAGTGTTTAATTAATTATTAATTTTATTGGAGCTCAGAATCATAGGTCCATTAGTCCCCACGTCGTCCTTGTAATTCTACCAGACACAAAAGGCAAAATGGGAATTTTAGAATTACGGAATTCTAAAATTAAATACTCGAAAAAAATTTAATTGAGAATTAATTATTATTTAAATAATGAGATTACTTAAATTTGAATTTGAACATATCTAGATTTATCCATTTAAACTTATTAGATTAGTTGTTTAATTTAGAATTCAAATTAATTTAAGCTTGACTTAAATTCGAATTTGAATCTGAATTAAAATTGGACTACTGGATAAAGGATAAAATCTCTTCCTTCCCTATCTACAATTCGCGCCACACACAGGGATAAAACCCTAGAGTGTGGGCGGCCACCTTAAGGATGAGGGGAAGGGATTTTTTGTTCCAAATTTAAAATTGGAGATAAGGATTTGATTCTATTTTGAAGTTTGACTTCTACTCTTTAAATATGAGAAAGATAGAAAATTGTGGTAACAATTTTTGAAACAATTTTTGACACACTTTTCAGCCCTAAGAAAGGTGTTGGCCGAAATTCTCATATAGAGGAAAAGAGTGAAAAATATTTTTCTCCAAAAAAATCCACATCGTGCATGCGTTGGTGTTTGTGGAAATTTGAGTGTTTCAGAAACCTGTTTTGTCTCTCGTGTGCCCACACGCACGTCTACGTGGAATCAAGGAATTGACGTGGAAGACTTTGGTGTTCTAAACATAAAGCTTGGAGCTAGGACTGTTCGTTGTCAAAGAAATTCAAGTTATCATCCGAGTCAGCTACCAGGTATTTTTCGGTTGAACCTTGAATGATATAAATTAATGTGATTAATTTATTCGTGCATAAATTTATATAATCTATAGAGTATCTCAAAAGTTTTATGAAAATTTTTGTTATACACGATCCGCCTTTCCGCTGCGTTTCCGTCGCCGAATTCGATTCGGCAACTAACAATTGGGTCTTCATAGATGTGATCTTTCTCAACCGGGGGTGGCACGACAATGGGGGTCTCGAGGGATTGAGACTCATTGACATCTTCTTGAGATTCTTCACTAACCAATTGTTGAGTCTCCATCTTCTTGAGGTTCCCTATTCATGGCGTTAGTAGATTCATTTGGAAGTAGCTTCAACCTAAACAACTCTGCTAGAGTTGTCTCCATTTCCTTGTGATGTTGGTTGAGTGCCTCCATCCTCTCTAACTTCTCTAGGCGGAGTCTTGTCTCCTCCAAAAATTGGGCGACAGGGTCTTCAAGTGAGGTAGAAGACTCTGCTTGGTGACGGGGAGTGTCAAGCCATGGCTCTGAAATGTTGGAGCTATCCACAAAACCATGGTGGTTTGTTGAATACCTCCAATACCGATAGTGAACATTGGCCATGTCTTCCAACAACCAATAAGATTCATCCGCGGATAGTTGGTGAAAAGAGGTGGTACCATTTCCTCTTTCCACCCACGTTCTTGTTGCGACATCTAACCTATCGACGAAGATTCATAGTTGCACCTCCCTCGGGAAACCATGGTGGGGAAACTGAATGAGCAGCTCCTTGTATCTCTCCCAAGCGCTAACAAATGGCTCAGAGTCTCGTTGAGAAAATCTTGAGAGGACTTGTTGATCAACCATCTCGAAGTACCTCGTAAAACAAGAGAAAATAAAAATAAAACAAAAGATTAAAAATGAAAAAAAAATGCCTAAATTAAAATCAAGTTATGTACTCACAATATTAACAACAATTTCAAATTCCAATCCCCGGCAACGGCGCCAAAAACTTGATGCAAATTGATTTTGTATAATAAATTTCCGCAAGCGTACGGTGTCAAGTTTTGAGTATAAGGTAAGTGAGTATCGTCTCCACAGGGATTGGGTTTAGAATCGCCATTAAGTACCGCAATTATTGTAACTTAACTTTATCTAGGCAACCTAATAAAATGACAATTAAGAAAATAAAACAAAATAAATATGAAAATAAGAAAATAAAGTATCCATACACAAATGGTCTAGGGACTTGATTTCGCTTTATTATTCGTATGTTCATCCTATTATGTAATTGCTAATCAATTCCATTCAATTCATTAATCAAGGCTCTAATATCATCTCCCTAGCACTCCCGAGTGCCTCACAAGAAATTGTATTTAAATACCCAAAACAATATCCCTATTCAAAATGAACATTTAAACACAAATTAAGCTTCACCTTTAGAATTAGAAAATTGGAATATTCATCGCCTTCCAGCCTCACAATGACCTAAATCCTAATTTGATTATCTAAGCGTTGATCTCCTCCCGGTCTCACAACAACCTAGACTATGCTTCTCAAATCTAGATAAAGAACTCAATCTCTCCTGAGCATCAAATTCACAATCTCTAAATCATCTAACTCATTGGCCAAATAAATTAAAAGCATTAAGCATAGAGAAACATAAATGAATTGAAAATGAAATTAAATTAACAATCAACAAAATATTCAAAACATAGTTCAAATAAAACTACATCAAGTCCTAGATTTAATGTCTAGCTCAACATGGAAAAATAGATGAAAGAAGATAAAACTCAATATCCATTGAAGAGCTTCCAAGGACCTCCAAGAAGAAGAATTTCAGCCTCCTTTTGATGTTTTCTTCACTTTTCCGGGGTCCCCTTCCAAATGGAATCTCTTTCCTTTTATTCTACAACATTTTAGAGCTAGGAATTTAGTTGCGCGCTGCAGCCCGCGTGAAAACGCGCTGCGGCGCGCATTTTTGGAAGAGGAATTTTGCTCGCAGGGGGCTGAGATGTGCTGCAGTACCTTTGGACGCGCTGCAGTGCATAGGACACATTCCTGGGACCTTTTGGCACGCTGCAGCACGTGTCCAGCCTCTGGGCACGTTTTGGACGCGCTGCAGCCCCTCTGGTGCGCTACAGCGCGCATTTTTGGAGCTGGGCAGGTTTTGGAGCGCTGTAGCCCACTTTAGTGCGCTACAGCCTGGGCCTCCCTTGGTCTCTGGACTTCTTTGTATTCCTTTGTGCGTTGTAGCTCAAAATGGTGCGCTGCAGCCCGCTTTTTTGCATTCCAAGCCTCCTATTTTGTGCCTTAAAATTCTCTTTTGCCTCCTCTTGCCAGTGATTCACAAGTTGGGCAAATATTCTTCTTTGCTTCATGCAAAATCATCCAAGTTTGCATTTATTTATAACTCCTATAAAAAACACATAAAAGACATTAAACTAACAAAAATGCTTGAAAACTTACAAATATTCAAGCTTAAAAGTACTTGATTTGTTGGTAGAAATACCCGTCATCAAGCATGATAATAGGATCATGCTAACCCTAATTTTTTGTTTATGCAAGAGCCGTGCTAAAGGAGTCTAACGAAAACAATAAACCAGAAGTGTGCGAAAATAGTCAATTTATAGTTTTTATATTTATCCAGATTGATTTGGTGTGTTGTGGGATTGTAAGGTTTGGTTTTTATTTGGATTTGTTGCATGTATATGTTCTGAAAATTTAGTACTTTGAATATGGTGTGAATAATTTCTTAACAAAGACAAAAAAGGAAAAAGAAAAAAGAAAAAAACGTCACAATGGTTGGAAAGTAGACACCTATGGATTCTTACGGTGATTTTTAGTCAACTAGAATTAGCTCTCCTAGAATGCCTACAGTAATCTCTCACGGATTAATTAAGAATTAATGTTGCATGATAATATAAGGGAGACATAAGTTTATAGTGGTTCAGCAAGATTTTTTGGCCTAGTTCACTTGTGGATGCACTAATATTTTGTTGATTACAATCTTCTGGAGTAGTAGAATAGTGCGTAAAAAAAACTTAATGAATTCGTATGCCTCTATTTATAGGCCTTGTACATATGGGAGATCTCCTCTTCATTCCCAGAGGAGATCATCTTCTATCCCTAAATTCTGGGATTTGGTAGTTGTATTTTCATGATTGCAGCTTCGGGAAATCAGGCTAAGCTCCCTTACCAGCTACATAATTTCCTGACTTCGACAATAGTAGTTGGCATAGTGTATCTTTCCTTGAGTTGACAGGACTATCGTTGGAGTCTCGGACCTTTCTGACACCGAGGTCGAGGCAATGCTAAAACTTCCTCCTCGCTTTTCTCTCGTCTTCCAGGCGTTGTACGAGTCCTGCCTCGAGCCGCACTGGGTCGCTGCCTCCCAGTCTTCCATGGTCGACCGCCAGCGGAAGCAGATCTCCTTCCAGATCCATGTAAGTACATATACATATACATTTTCTCTTAAAGTATATTTATTTAGCGTTCTGTCCTAACTCTTTGTGATTTTTCAGAGCCTTGTCCTCTCTCTCCTCAACCTTCTTGACCTTGTTAAGGTTGAGGAGCGCCAGGGGGCGATGGACGATTTGGAGGCCGGGCTGAATTCCCTTGTTGACGCAGCCAACAAGAGTAGGGACGACGCCCGTGAGGAAAGGGATTTGGCAGTGGCCAAATTGGAGAGTCTGGAAGGTGAGTTTGCCAAGCTGAAGGGCAAGGCAGAAAATCTTACCCGGCAGGCGGATTTGGCCGAGAAGAAGCTGGCCGTGGCTCTTGTCGACGCCGAGAACCGTTACGCCGAGGGCAGGGCCGAGGGGAAGCTTGATGCTGAAGTAGCGGCTGAAGCAGCTTTTAATGCCAGACGGGCGGAGATGCTTGAGGAGTTCAAGGTCTCCCAGGAGTTCTTTGATATCCGCAACAAGGACTTTCAGTCGGCGGGTAATCAAATCATCGATTTGATTAAAAAAGTGCGTCCTGAGTGGGATTTGAGCTTTCTTTACAACTCCTCCACTCCGGCCGTTGACGAGGAGATGCTTCCCTCTGCGGCAGAAGCGGCAGATGTTCCTTCGGTGGGTGGTGATGATGAGCCAGCAGCTGGTGGCGCCGAGGCTTAAGGAGCCCTTTTTAGCCCCCTTCCTTTTCTTTTTTGTAACTAACTTTATTTTCTTCCAGACAATTTATCTGTACTTCTATATATTTTTTTTTATTTAATGGCAATGGTTTTTGTTCACACCTTGATTGTTGGTCGTTTTGTTACTTTCTTTTTGGGAAGATCTGACGTCGAACTCATCCGATGGGATCGTCATCTTAGGAAATTCCTTAGAATTTCACTAAGTATTACGTCTCTCCTCCTTGGAGGATTTCTGACGTCGAAGTCACCCCTTGGGGTCGTCGTCTTAGGAAATTCCTTGGAATTTTACTAAGTATTACGTCTTTCCTCCTTGGAGGATTTCTGACGTCGAAATCACCCCTTGGGGTCGTCGTCATAGGAAATTCCTTGGAATTTCGCTAAGTATTACGTCTTCATTTCCCCCGTGTTGGTTAAACACACCCTTGGGTTTTCTTTTAAGCAAACACGTTATTAGGGGATCAATCTATTTCATGCTGCAAGCACATTAATTTATTTCATTTGTAATGAATATACAAATATAAAATGTGTAAACAACTACATACGCTACTGGTAGTATATCTTTAGCTGCTCGGCATTCCATGGGTGCTGAACCTTCTTGCCGTCGAGGCTTTCTAGGATGTAGGTGTCGGGTCGCAGCGTCTCCCTTATGCGGTAGGGTCCTTCCCAAGTTGGCCCCAGGGGACCAGTATTTTTAGGTTTCGTGCTTTGCGTTACCTTTTTTAATACTAGGTCTCCCGGGGTGAACCTTCTTTGCCGAACCTTCTTGTTGTAGTACCGCGCCATTCGTTGCTGATAAGCGGCGAGACGTAGTTGGGAGTCGAGTCGCTTTTCTTCCAATAAATCGAGTTCTTCGTTCAAACCTTCTGCGTTATCCTCGTCGTTGTGAACAACGGTTCTTAGGGTCAGCGTCTCGATTTCTATAGGAAGCACAGCCTCGACGCCATATGTCATGGAGAAAGGGGTTTCTCCTGTTGTAGTTCGGCTGGTTGTTCTATGTGCCCACAAGACTTTGGGAAGTTCCTCGGCCCATCTTCCTTTTAGGTCGTCGAATCTTTTCTTGAGAGTATACTTGAGTATTTTGTTGACTGCTTTGACCTGTCCATTTGACTGTGGATGGATCGGCGCCGAGAAGTCCTTTCGGATGCCCAAGCCTTCACAGAATCTGCGCGTTGCGGCGTTATCGAACTGTTTTCCATTGTCGAAGACTATTGAGTGGGGCACTCCAAACCTGCACACAATGTGATCCCATAGGAATTTAGTGCAGGCTGCTTCGGTTGTTGTAGTCAAGGCCTTGGCCTCTGCCCACTTTGTGTAATAGTCCACCGCTACAATTGCGAACCTCAACCCCCCAGGTGCAGGGTGCAATGGTCCGATTAGGTCGATTCCCCATTTGGCGAAGGGTCATAGACTAAGAATGGAGGTCAGTTTTTCCGGGGGTGCTCAGGGAATTGTGGCGTACCTTTGGCATTTATCGCATCGCCGAGCGTACTGAAATGCGTCCTTTTTTAGCGTAGGCTAGTAGTACCCTTGCCTCAAGACCTTTAGTGCTAGAGATTGTCCCCCGGTATGATTACCACAGACCCCTTCATGTATCTCTTGGAGGACTTTTTTAGCTTCGGCATCATCGAAGCATCGTTGTAGGGGCGTTGAATAGCCTCGACGGTAGAGCAGGCCGTCGTATAATAAATACCTGGCGGCTCTATACCTGATTCGTCGGGCCTCAACTTTGTCGCTCGGCAGCTGTGCGTCCATTAGGTATTGGATGAGGGGAGTCATCCAATTTTCTCTTTCTTGGACACTGAGTGCCTTCGCCAGTTCCTCGACAGTTGGACGCTCTAGCTCTTCAATGGGCACGACGCCTAGTGTATCAGCATTCGACGATGCTAATTTTGCTAGTGCGTCTGCGTTTGCATTCTCGGCCCGAGGGATCTGGAATATTTCGTACTTCTTATATTTGACGAGTTCCTCTTTGGCTTTTCTTAGATAGGCCCCCATCTTTTCACCGCGTGCTTGGTATTCCTCTTTGATCTGGGCGACGACTAACTGGGAGTCGCTGTAGATGCTAATCCTTTCGACTTTCAAGTGTTTAGCTAAGCGTAATCCGGCAATTAGGGCTTCATATTCTGCCTCATTGTTTGAAGCCTTGAATTTGAATCGTACCGCCGAGGTGATTTTGTGACCCTCGGGGCTAATTAATAGAATGCCGGCTTCTGATCCGTTTTCGCTCGACGCCCCATCTACGTAAAGCTTCCATGTTGTATCATTGGTTTCTTCAGATGCGGCGGAAGCAGGCCTGTGAGAGAACTCAGCTAGGAAGTCGGCGAGAGCTTGTCCATTGATCGCGGTCCTCGACATGTACTTTATGTCGAACTGGCTCAGTTCTACCGACCACTTGAGAAGTCGTCCGGAGGTTTCCGGTCTTTGTAAGGCTTGTCTCAGCGGGTGGTTGGTGAGGACCCGTATTGTGTGGGATTAGAAGTAATGTCGGAGCTTCCTCGAGGCAATCATTAAGGCGAGAGCCAGATGCTCCATTTCGCTGTATCTAGACTCGGCGTTGAGGAGCCTTTTGCTTACATAGTAAATTGGCAATTGCACTTTCCTTTCTTCCCTTATTAAGACGGAGCTCACGGCGTGTTGGGACACGGAGAGATACAGGCTGAGTTCTTCATCGGCGTTTGGTTTTGACAAAATTGGGGGTTTGCCCAAATGTTCCTTTAACTTTTGAAAAGCTTCCTCACACGGTGGTGTCCACTCGAAGTGCTTATTTCCTCTCAGCGCGTCGAAGAAAGGGACACATTTGTCAGTAGCCTTTGATATGAATCTGTTCAGAGCGGCGACGCAACCTGTCAACCTCTGCACATCTTTGGGTTTGGTTGGCGATCGCATATCCTGTAAGGCTTTGATCTTTTTCGGGTTGGCCTCGATCCCTCGGCTGCTGACTATGAAACCGAGAAATTAACCCGATCCGACTCCGAAGGCACATTTCTGGGGATTAAGCTTCATGTGGTACTGTCTCAATATTTTGAACATCTCTCTTAGATGGTCGACGTGATGGCTGGCCTTGGCACTTTTTACGAGCATGTCGTCGACGTAGACCTCCATCGTTTTGCCAATCTGTTGAGCGAACATTTTGTTCACTAGCCTTTGGTAGGTTGCCCCTGCATTTTTCAGGCCAAATGGCATTACTTTGTAGCAGTAGAGGCCCCTGTCGGTTATAAAAGACGTGTGCTCTTCATCGACTGGGTTCATGGGGATTTGATTGTACCCGGAGTAAGCGTCCATGAAGCTTAGCATCTCATGTCCTGCCGTGGCGTCGACCATTTGATCTATCTAAGGGAGGGGGAAGCCATCCTTTGGGCATGCTTTGTTGAGGTCGCTAAAGTCGACACAAGTTCTCCAGCTTCCGTTAGGTTTGATTACCAGGACCGGATTGGATATCCAGCGTGGATAATGCGCCTCCCTGATGAAGCCATTATTGATTAATTTGTCGACCTCTTCCCTCAGCGCTTCATACCTCTCTGGGTTCATTGGTTGGCGTTTTTGGCGCTTAGGAGGATATGTAGGGTCGACGTTCAAGGAGTGACACATTACCTCGGCGTCGATTCCCTCCATGTCGGAATGGCTCCAAGTGAAGACATCCAGGTTTTGCCTAAGGAATTTCTCAACTTCGCTTTTGAGGTTAGGAGTCAAGTCCGAGCCAATCTTCAGTACTTTAATGCTCCCATTTTGGTCGATTTTAATTTCTTCCAACTGTTCGATAGGTTGGGACCAAGTAACTTCCTCTTGAACCCTGGGGTCTATATCTTCGATGAGGCTTTGTTGAACCATCCTCATTTCTTGTCTCCCCGGCTGGTCATACCCACATAGGGCATCGAAATATGCAATCCTCTCTTCATATTGATTGCTTTTAATTTCCCCCTCGCCATTCGGGGTGGGGAATTTAACCTTTGGTGCTAGATGGAGGTTACCGCGCTTAATGCCTGGAGGGTTGGTCTCCGATGACAACGTTGTATTGGGAGCCTCCTTTGATGACCACAAAGTTGGCCATTGTTGTTGCTTGCCGGGGCTTTTCTCTGGCGGTTATTGGTAGCGGATAGTTCCTTGAGGATGACGGAGTCTCCGGTGAATCCGTATAATGGCCCAGTGGTTCGTTCCAACCGCTCCTTGGGTATTCCCATTTTGTCTAAGCGATCGGAATACAGGAGATCTCACCGAGCTTCCGTTGTCCACCAAGATCCGACACACGGTGTGGTTTCGATCACGACTTCAACCACCAATGCATCGTTGTGGGGAAGTAGACCCCTAGCGTCATCCTCGTTGAAGGCTACATCGGTGTGGCTGTGTCTTAGGGCTTTGGCGGAGGGCAGCGTTCCAAAATCGCTCTGGTAGACCCGTTGGCCCTCGTGGGCGTGGTCCTTACATGACCTTCTGAGTGTCTCCTCCTATGTAAGGGCCGCCGGGACTGTTCCAATGGCGCTTGACCAGTTCCCGATCTTACAGTCGGTGGTTTTCCTCTCGGCGTTGATCGTCATTTGCCCGCCATGGCGTTGTTCGAGGCCTTGATCAACCCTGAATTCCTGCAGCCTTCCCTCGCGGATTATTCTTTTCGACTTCATCCTTGGTCGTGTGTCAGTCGATGGTGTGGTGGCCGACTTCATAAATGGAACTGCAGAATTTCCTCTGGTTCCTTCGGTTAGGATCTGACTTCATTAGTCGGGTTAGCGTAGCATGTTTCATGACCTATCTGGTTCAATATTTCTCGGCGCCTACCGTTAGTTCATGGTAGGTGTCGTATTTTTGAACTGCCGAGGCCTGCGGGGATCCTCCGCTCGGCCTCCGGGCCTCCGGTGTTTTTTGTGTCGAGGTTGGTTGTTTATCGCCGCCTTCCTCGACGCTTCCTCCCATTTGGCCTTGATGGTGCCGCCCTTTGTTCAACCCCTTACCCTTGTTGGATCCGTGGTCGGGGTCGTTAGCGTCCGCCTCTTCCGCGTTGATGTATCCTTGTGCCCGCGCAAGGAACTCTTTTGTAGCCGGACGGGGTTTCGGTTCAGCCCTTTTGAAGGGAGTTGTCTTCTTTATACTTGACAAAGGCCCCCATCGGGGCTTCCCGCTTCGGTGATATCCATCGTCGTCGCGACGGCCTCTCCGCACTCGGCAAGCCATTCCCTCAGTACGCCTCATTTGGCTTTTTGGTATATCGTTGTCGTTTTGCTTTGGGGCACATACTTCTTGACCCCGATGAATTGGAGAAAATGCCTCCTTTAACTCATCCCAGCTAGAGATAGAGTTTGGCCAGCCATCCGAACCATCGTCGGGCGGAGTCGGTCAGTGTGGTTCTCGAAGGCTCGACATGATCTCCTCGGCGTACCCATGCAAGAGCATATGTCCCGTATACATCTCTAAATGATCGTCGGGATCCCCTGTCCGTCATAGGGGTGGAATCGGACGGCGACCTGTACTTATCGGGGAGGGGGAGCGCCATTATCTCCGTAGTGAACGGGTAGTAGTGAGTGGAGCGCGGCCGTGTGATGTCGATTCACCACCGCCACCGCCAATATTCTTTTTCAGCCCCGCAACATCCCCGGTAAGTCTCCTTTCCAAGTTGGCCATGCGTTCCATGAGGGTCCGGGCTTCTTCCGTCGAGACGGCCGAACCAGCAGCTCCCGGTGCTTCCGGCCTTTGAGCGATGGATCCGCCCCTGGCCTGGCCGCCCACCTGTACTGAACCCGAGTCTCCCGGCGGGTTTCCTCCCAGATTTTGAGGAAGTTCCTCGATGGCTCGGATCCCAGCAGCCCCAATCTACCGCCGTAAGAGTGGGTGGGCCGAGGGTGGAAGGCCCTCGCGGTGCTCGCCTCCCGGTTCCTTCTTGGGCGTGTGGGTGTTCACCGTGATTTGGATTCTCCATTACGGCCGGTCCTTGAGGTCTCGGGCATCTTCTAATGGTGGCATGGAGTTCCTCCCGTCAAGTCGCTCCACTACGGTCACCAGCCCACGCACCAGCTCGATTAAAGCGGCTAGTTGGGCTTGCATCCGCATCGGATCCGGTCGTGGCGCGTCGAGGGGGGAATTCCATTTCCGTCTGACGATATCTCTTTCCATCCTCCTATCCCTTTGGGTGGATGGCTGATTGCAACTTTATATTATTGGGGGTCGAACGCTTTTCTTCCCAAATGAGTCGCCAATTGTTGATTTGAGAATTTTTGCCAACAATAATCCAGCCCGGTTACCTTTGGTTTCCCCTCGGATTACCGGGCTGGCTAACGTGTTTAAAGATAGAGAATTAGTGTTTTTATGAACTGAATGTAAAAACACAAGGGAAATTTTATAGCAGTTCACTCTATAAAAGCAGAGTTACATCCACTGTATAATTTGTATTGCTTAGATAGAGTTTACAGTTTACACAAGTTGTCTCTTTTTCCTTTCTGAGATCCACTTCTCTTTTTTTCATTGACCCCCCCTTCATTGGGGGTCTTTCTCCTTATATAGCCGGGCTTCCTTCACTGGGGGTTTTCCTCCGTAGGCACATGCACTCAAGTGCTTCTCCTTTTAGGCCCAGTGATAGCCCCAAGAGCCACTAATCAACCTTTGCTCACTCTCTTGATTAGTCTTCACCACGGCCTCTGTGAGTCTCGTAATGCTTTTGTGTCCCCTGTGGGCGGTTTGTAATCTTGCCATTAATGCCGTCGGCATCTCACCCTTTTTCGCCACGCAACCCGTTATGTCTCGACGGAACATTCCCTCGTCGTCGATTACCGCCTGCCCTTTTTTTTGGTTCTCTTCAAGCGACCCTTCCTACAATCGAGGGACCCTAGCGCCTTAGTTCGTGCAAATTGAATCCGTCGACGCCACATGGGGTCGCCGCTCAATTTGACATTGGCTTTGGGCTCGGCGGCCGATTTTGAAATGTCGGGCGTCGAGAGTTCTCAAGAATCGGCAGAGAGCACGCTGCCACGTGTCATGATTTTGGTAGTCCACGCCTTCATCACATTTTCCCTCACAACAAGCATAATTCGTTCATCATTTAATAAATATTACGAGTAGAATAATTAAGTTATTCCCATTATTGCTTTGCTAGCACGATCCAAAGCCGAGGAAGAAATGGCGGAGACTTTCCTCAACCCCAATGATTGAGAAGTTGGTTGAGCTGCTGGCCGATGAAGTCGGGCTTGTTTGAAAGGAGTCCACAAAGAAGTGAAGAGCCTCAAAGATGAACTCGAGATCCTCCAGCCGTTCCTTAAAGATGCAGAAGCCAAGTCGGAGAAAGGAGAAATCAATGAGGCTGCACAAATATGGCTGAAGCAGCTAGGGGAGAAAGCAGAATGTATCGAAGATGTCGTCGATGAATACCTCCATCACCTCTCATAGCGTCGTCAGCAGCAGCGGCATGGCTTTGTTGGTTCACTCCGCAAAGCGGGTCAGATCATCAGAGCCTTAAAACCGCGTCATGACATAGCTTTTGAGATTCGAGATATTAAAAAGTCATTGCGTGAAATCAAGGAAAGAGGTCAGAGTTACGGGTTGAGACCATTCGAGCAAGGATCTAGCAAAGGTAGTACAACCAGTAGTACAATTCGATTAAGTCCTCTCTTCATTGAGAAAGATGAACTTGTGGTGATCGAGTCCGCCTCAACGGATCTCATAGCCAAGTTGATCGAAGGAGCGTCCACGAGATTGATAATTTCTTTGGTAGGTGAAGGCGGAATTGGTAAGACTACTCTTGCGAAGAATGTCCACAACAATGAAGTGGTGAAAAAGCACTTTGAACTAGCCAGCGCATGGATCACTGTCTCTCAGCCCTACAACCTAACAAAGGTCCTAATGGAGATGAAACGACAGTTATGCAAATCAGGGGCCGATGGCCTAGTGGAAGAAAACAACGCGATCGAACAGCTTATTGAGTGTGTGAGGGCATATTTGCAGACAAAGAGGTACGTGATATTTCTTGACGATGTCTGGGAAGAGAATTTCTGGGATGATACTAAACTTGCTTTGCCTAATAATAACGAAGGGAGTAGGATAATAGTAACAACCCGTAATGTCATTGCTGCAGATTCCCCGTAAGGAAACACCATATGACGTTGTACAAAACCCAAGCCTTGGTCTCAAACATTGGCTTGGGAATTGTTCGCTAGAAGGCTTTTAAGTATGAGTTTCAAGGAATTGTCCTCAGGAATTAGGGCAATTATCAATTGAAATTGTTAGAAAATGCCAAGGTTCGCCTCTTGTTATTGCAACCATAGCTAGTTTATTGTCAACTAAAGAAAAGTTGAGTCCGAGTGGCTAAAAGTGCTTGATGATCTCAATTCAAGGTTGAAATAAATTCTCAATTCTCAAGAATCCAAAAATTCTCTCTCTTAGTTATTATGATCCGTCTTACTTCCTAAGATCGTGCTTCTTGTGTTTTGGTATCTTTCCTGAAGACTATTCAATTTCTGATGAAAGATTGTTTAGACTGTGGATTGCTGAAGGTTTTATCAAAGCCAAAGTAGGAAAAACGTTGGAAGCGGTTGCTGAAGAATATTTAAGTGGGCTGACCAAAAGAATCCTGGTCGCTTGTGATCAATTGAAGATTATTGGGGTAGGTAAAGGGTTCCGAGTCCATGATTTTGTTAGGACCCTGTCTTCCTAATCTCCTCAGAGTCAATGTTTGCAAAACAAGAGAGCAAATAGAATATCAATTCAACCCAAACGGGGCTGATTTCATTGTATTTCTTGGAAAATGAAAGGTTCTGAGATAGAAGGGGAATTCGAGGACCCCGGACCTCCTTAGACTAATTCTCACGTATAAAATAATCGATATCCTCCAACCCTCGGGCTGGTCTTTCTTATACTACCTTCTCTAACCAACTGGACACAAATCCCGATGGTTTCCAATACACTCGACCCTCACCAAAACCAAGACCAAAGATTCTAACAGAATAGCTAGACCAAACAACTAATTACCGATTGGTCCCTGCTGGACATTCTTCCTCCTCCTAGCGTAAACAAACTTGACAGGTGGTGACCTAACAATACTTCCCCCCTGAAGATCAACCTTGTCCTCAAGGTTGAAGTCGGGAAATTGGGCCTGAATTAACGCCACGGGTTCCCAGGTGGCATCCTCCGGGGAGAGGCCCTCCCATAGAATCAAAACTTCTTTCACTTGGCGCCCTCCGACAAAAATAGTACGCACGTTCAAGACAGCCTCCGGTATGACCTTCAATTCCAAGTCAGCTGTCAACTGAGCAGGAAGAGGACGACCCTGGTACTGCTGCCCCCGAAACTGCTTCAGCTGGGAAACGTGAAAAACAGGGTGAATCTTCGCGGACGCCGGCAAGTCGAGGCGATAAGCCACCTGTCCAATTCTTTCTATAACCGCGAACGGACCGTAGAAGCGAGGGCTGAGCTTCTCATTGGCCTTCCGAGCGATGGACTTCATGAAATATGGGCGAATGCGTAGAAGCACTAGGTCACCAGGGGCGAAATGTACCTCCCGGCGACGCTTGTCTGCAAATTCCTTCATGTTCTGTTGTGCCAGCCGGAGGTGCTCTTTCAGTATATCCAGCATCTGATTTCTCTCTTGTAATTGGGAGGCAACTTCATGGACAGCTGTGGAATCTTCTTGGTAACGCTGGACAGTAGGGGGTTCCCGGCCATAAACTGCCCGGAACGGAGAACACTTGATGGACGCATTATACGAGGTGTTGAACCAAAATTCCGCCCATGGCAAATAGGATAACCAAGACTTAGGCTTGTCACACGCAAAGCAACGGAGAAAGGTCTCTAGACAGCGATTGGTTACCTCGGACTGGCCATCCGTTTGGGGGTGATAGGCGGTACTCGGCTTAAGCTTGGTGCCCTGTAGTTTAAACAGTTCGCGCCAAAACAAACTCATGAAAATGGTATCACGATCGCTGACGATCGAGCGGGGAAACCCGTGTAGGCGAACAATCTCTTGAACAAACAATGAAGCCACCTGTTTAGCCGTGTACGGATGGGCCAAGGGGCAGAAATGGGCGTACTTTGAAAGGCGGTCGACGACAACTAAAATGGTATCCATTCCTTTGGACTTCGGAAGTCCCCCAATGAAGTCCATGGCTATATCCTCCCAAATCTGCTGGGGGATCGGGAGAGGTTGTAATAAGCCGCCAGGTGAGAGAGCTTCGGACTTAGCCTGCTGACAACGTTCACAGTTGGCCACGTAGTCCCTGACTGCTTGTTTCATGCCTTTCCAGAAAAAATTCGCAGAAATTCGTTTATACGATCGCAAGAACCCAGAATGCCCCCCTATAACAGAACTATGGAAATCGTGGAGTACCTGAGGTGTCCAAGCTATAGGCAGTACTAACCGATCCCGGAACCAAAGTAAGTTGTCGTGAAGAGTGTACCCTTCTCCCACTGGACGACTCTATTGGATGGCCGTGATGATGTCTCGGCAATCAGGGTCGTGGAGCTGGTCCCGCCGAAGTGCTGTCATGTCCATGGGATGAGGAATGGAAAGTGCTGTGAATTCTATCGGTGTTCCGTTCCCTCGTCGTGAAAGGGCGTCTGCTACCCAGTTTGCTGCGCCTGGTTTGTACTGTACCTCAAAGTCAAATCCGAGGAGCTTGGTGATAAGGCGCAGCTGGTCAGGAGGTAAGACACGCTGATCCATGAGGAATTTCAGACTTCGTTGATCGGCCCGGATAAGAAAATGCCGGCCCAGCAGATAATGCCTCCATTTCTGGACAGCCATTACAATGGCGAGGAGCTCCCGCTCGTAGACTGACTTCAATCGCGAAGAAGCGGAAAGTTCCTTGCTAAAGTAAGCAATGGGTCGACCCTCCTGCATTAATACCGCACCCAAACCACTCCCCGATGCGTCCGTTTCCAGGACGAATAGTTTTGTGAAGTCTGGCATTGCCAAAACAGGGAGCTCAGTCATCGCTCGTTTAAGGGCGGTAAAAGCAACCTCTGCGGTGGGAGACCACGAGAAGACTCCCTTTTTGAGCAACTCCGTTAGAGGGCGAGCTAGGGATCCATACCCCTTGACAAAACGCCTATAGTAGCCGGTGAGGCCAAGGAAGCCCCTTAACTCCCGAATAGTCCTAGAAGAAGGCCATGATAACATTGTACTGACCTTAGATTGGTCTGCGGATACTCCTTCAGCAGACAGAACATGTCCCAAGTAATTGACCTGCTCTTGTCCAAAGACACACTTGTCAAAATTTGCAAATAAGGCTTCCTGCTTCAGCACGCCCAGTACAATCCTTAAATGTGCCCGATGATCCTCCCACGTCCTGCTGTAAATCAAAATGTCGTCAAAAAATACTAAAACAAATTTTCGTAAAAAAGGACGAAAAACTGAATTCATTAAAGCCTGGAATGTAGCCGGCGCGTTGGTGAGTCCGAACGGCATTACTCGGAATTCGTAATGCCCTTCGTGCGTACGAAATGCCGTCTTCTCCACGTCACTCTCGCGGACCCTGATTTGGTGATAGCCAGACTTCAAATCCAATTTGGAGAAAACGGTCGCCCCGTGTAACTCATCCAGCAACTCATCAATGATGGGTATTGGGAATTTGTCGGGGATGGTTAACTGATTTAAGGCTCGGTAGTCGACACAGAAACGCCAGCTCCCATCCTTCTTTCGGACCAACAGAACTGGGCTGGCATAGGGACTGTTGCTGGGCCGAATAATGCCCGACGCCATCATGTCCGCAACGAGTCTTTCAATCTCTGCCTTTTGAATCTGGGGGTACCTGTAAGGCCTGATATTGGGCGGGGAAGCCCCCTCCCGAAGGACAATGCAGTGGTCCTTTGCCCGGTGAGGCGGTAATCCCTTAGGCATGTTGAATACCGCGCGGAACTCCTGAATCAGGGTCTCACAGCTCGGCGGTAGGGGTCGCGTGTCACCTTCATTTTCTCCGTCCTGGGTCGCTTGCAACTCCAACAATACTCCTAACCCAGTATGGCTCCAAATCCTGGTTAACGTACGCAGGCTGGCCGGGGAATAACTCAACGAGGGGTCGCCTGTCAAGCAAATCAGTTGAGTACCAACCTGAAACCTCATGGTGAAATTGGCCCAATCGGCTCGGACCTCTCCCAACGTCCTTAGCCATGTTATGCCCAGCACCAAATCCGCGCTCCCCAGCTCGAAAGGAAAAAAGTCTTCAACCACCCAAAAGCCCTGCACGAGCACCCTTACCCTGCGGCAAATCCCCCTTTGTTGAAAGCTCATACCGTTACCTACCTCAATCTTATGGCGGACGGACAGATCTGTGGGTATCGCCAAGTTGTGCACCAAATCCGCCGAGATAAAACTGTGAGAGGCTCCGCTGTCTACCAGGATTACTACCTCCCGGCCACCCAAATCCCCTTTTAACTTCATAGTCTTGGCTGTCGCCATCCCTTTGAGAGAGTTTAAGGAGAGGTCCAAGGCTTCCTCCGGTGGACCTCCGACGATCTTAGCCGTCTCCTCCCCCTCCTCTCGGCTTTTGTCTTCACCTTCCTCCTCCTCTCCCACTGCGAGAAGGACTTGTAATTGCCTGTTCCGGCATCTGTGGCCAGGGCTATACTTCTCATCACACCGGAAGCATAACCCCCGAGCTCGTCGCTGTTGAGCCTCATCGTACGTCAGCCGCCGGTAGTTGGACCCACTTCCCGCCGTAGATCCTGTCGTTACGGGAGGGTCGCGAGTCTTGGTAGGTAGGGCTAGGTCACGAGAAATTTGGGATCGAAGTGAGCTCTCAAGTTTTTCCGTAGGGTTATAAGGAGTGGGAATCGGGTTCGGGTTGCTGAACCCAACTCTACCGCCCCACTCGGATCGGGTATTTCGACCCGCCCGCGCCTTCCGGATCCGGTCAACCGCATCCAAACGATCCTCAGCTTGTTGGGCCAGATCCATGGCCATTACTAAATTCATGGGCCTGTGCATTTTGACCTCAGCTCTTATGTCTTCCCTCAGCCCATTAAGGAATGCTCCCCTGAAGACACTCTCCGGTATTCCTCTTAGAGCCGCCGCAAGGGATTCGAACTCCCTTCTGAAGTTCGCCACCGTGCCCCCCTGACGGAGAGCCATGAGTCTCTCGGTCGGGTCCCCTTCCTTGGATCGTCCAAAACGAAGGAGGATAGCCTCGCGGAGATCTTCCCAGTCCACGAAGGGCTCTTGAGTATCCAACCACTGGTACCAGCCCAAAGCCCGGCCCTCCATGCAGATTGATGCGGCGATCACCCTCTCTCCACCTTCGATGCCGTTAATGGTGAAATACCGCTCGGCTCGGAACAGCCACCCGTGGGGATCCTCACCCTGAAACAGTGGAAGTTCGAGTTTCTTACCGCGATGCTCGAACCGTGGGTGGGGTCTATCCGGCGATCGATATCGGGGATATCCCTCTCTTCCCCTTGCCTGGCCTCTCGCGGATCGGGATACTGCACGAGCCTGGGTAGATCCTGCACCACCGGGTGGGGTTCCATTGCCCAGTTTCTCCCGGAGGAGCCCCTCTCTCCTCGGAGGAGAACGCTGGTTACGTACTTGCTGAATCATAAGCTCCTCAAGTCGGGCGATCGTTCCTTGGATTCCGTCCACCTTGGCTCCCATCACCGCAACTTCTCCTTGCACTTCGCCGAACCTTACTCCCATGGCAGTCATCTCTTCTTGTAGCCTTGGTACTGGGTCCACCATCGTCTCGAAGGTTTGTAGGACATCCTGGAAACCATTCAGCCTCCTTTCCATCGATCCCCAGCGGTCTTGTTGATTGGCCATGGATCAACTGCTCTGATACCAAATTGTTAGGACCCTGTCTTCCTAATCTCCTCAGAGTCAATGTTTGCAAAACAAGAGAGCAAATAGAATATCAATTCAACCCAAACGGGGCTGATTTCATTGTATTTCTTGGAAAATGAAAGGTTACAGATAGAAGGGGGAATTCGAGGACCCCAGACCTCCTTAGACTAATTCTCACAGAAGTAAAATAATCGATATCCTCCAACCCTCAGGCTGGTCTTTCTTATACTACCTTCTCTAACCAACTGGACACAAATCCCGATGGTTTCCAATACACTCGACCCTCACCAAAACCAAGACCAAAGATTCTAACAGAATAGCTAGACCAAACAACTAATTACCGATTGGTCCCTGCTGGACATTCTTCCTCCTCCTAGCGTAAACAAACTTGACAGGTGGTGACCTAACAGATTTGATGCGTGATGTCATCCTATCACCTGCTTATGACGTTTGCTTCAGTCATACTTGGGATAAGAAGAGGTCAAAATCCAGAGTAAGAGATCGTCGCCTTATAATTTCTGGCAGCACAAAAGATGTTTTTTTTGGATAATGTTGAGAGCTCTCAGTGGTTAGCTTACTGTTTTCCTTTTTGAGTTGGATGATGATCGGTTCGTGACCAACTCTTTCATGGTTAAAATTTGTTCAAAAATTTAAGCTTTTGAAGGTGTTGGTGGTTGAGAATGCTCCCAATGAATACTCCGCCAAAGGAACTTGGTAAATTGTTTTGTTTGAAGTATCTAAGTTTAAGGAATACACGGGTTAAGGTCCCACCAAGTCCATAAATAAGCTACACAATCTAGAGTCCCCGGACATTCGAGATTCATTGATTCGTAAGCTTCCGAAGGAGATTAATGAGCTCACAAATTTGCGTTACCTATTGGCCTATAGGCATAACCACCGTGCTCAAAACATTTTTATTTTGACCGCGGAGTGACGATAGAGGGAAAGGTTTGGACAACCGGACGCCTTACAGACGCCCGACATTGGTGGAAGCAGATATTGGTGGAGCTAGTCTCATGAAAGAGTTGGAGAAATTGACGAACTTGAGATGGTTGGGTATCTCAAAGCTAACCAAAGAGATCCGGAGGGCTCTTTTTGGCTCCTCTATGGGCAAAATGAATCACCTGAAACGGCTGTTTTTGTAATGACTGAGAAAATTTCAGACTTTAAATAATACAATTTATTTATTTAAGCCAAGAATTTTCCTAGAAAATATTATGTGACTGAAGGATTTATGGAATCAATATCTGTATTCCTAAATTCTGTAACAGATTTCATGTTAAGTTCATGTTTTCGATCAAGTAAATTCGATCGATAAATTATTGTCATACTTTAAGGCGGAATAATTTTCAGTACAAGTATAATTTGAGAATCTTAATTTCAAGAATCTCCAAACACAGCATGATGTTAGCAGCGTAAAAAAAAAAAAAAAAAAAAAAAAACGCACTGGCATTTTTAAAGAAGAAAAAATCTTTAATTGCCAAACAGCTAGGTTAAAGTCACAAGATAAATACCCATAGTAGAAGGGTACAATGTGAGCTCAGGATTTGACACCGTCAGAAACAGCGTCATTCTCGGGATTTAATGCAGAAAAGTTAAATATAGAATTTGTTCAGTCTATAATTTATTTCAAGACTTTAAACAGTTCAAGATATTACGTGAGTAAGAGTTTAATGTGATCTCGTAGTAATCGATGATTTAACATTGAACTGTAAATAAGCAGTAGAAAATGAACCGTCAGAAATTAGAATTTTCTGTCGGCTAAGTACTTCCTTACAGTCAGTATGATTTTTATCTAACTCAAAGAAAACTTAAGAGAGTGGACAAAAGTACAAGGGGTGGATTATATTTTTTTCTCTCTCCTTCTCCACTTGGCCGGCCATGCATAGGAAAATAGAGCCAAAATTTGACTAGTTAAGTGTGCTAGAAGGTTATATGTTAATGTGATGTGATGGGGTTATGTTTCATTTTTCTCTCTCCTTCCTTCACTTGGCCGGCCAAACTTAAAGAATTAGAGCAAAAAACTTAGCTAGTTGAGTGTGCAAGTGGATGACATGGTAAGGTGATGGGATAGTAGTGGTTGAAAGGAATTAATGGCAAATTTGCTTCTTCTTTTCTCCTTCCAAAACCGCCAAGAAAGGGGACTTTAACAAAAATTTGGTTGAATGATGGAGTGGAATTGGTGTTAAAAAAATAATATCCAAGTTGCCTATAAAAGGAACCAACATAGGATAAGCTTCATTTTTTTTTTTCTCCTAGCTTTTTCCCCCACTCAAAAATCCGCCACACACTCTCCATTTCCTATCAAATATTTTCTCCCACTCTCCCAATCTTGAGCCACTAGCAAACTATAGAAGAAGAAGGAGATCAAAGAATCTAGGAGGAGTCTAGACAAGCATTTCTCCAAGGGTATAAACTCTAAATCCTCTCTTTTTTTATGTTTTGGGAAAGTTTGAAATAGAGAAATATTCTTCTCAAATTTCCTTATACTCTTATAGTTTCAAGCCATTAACAATCTTAGAGGAGTTCAAGGGATTTTCAAGAGAAAGAGAGAATTCTTCAAGGGTAAGTTCTTAAACTCCCTCTATTAATTTCTAGCCAACTTTAAGCTTGGATTTATGGATGTAAATTTGTGGTTCTTGAGGAGATAAGATTGTAATAAGGGTGTGTGAGTTTTATGTTGGTTTTGTGAGTTATGAGATTAGTTTGATGTGGTATGATTATGCTTGATTTAAGTTTGCTTATATCCGGTTAGAGGAAAAATTTCCGGTTACTTTGAACGTGGAAATAAGAACCCTAGAGCGAGATTTTTTTTGATGTTTCAAAGTTTGAACTTATATCCCTTTATGTTTTGAACATTTTATGTGGCTGTGACAAAACCCCATTTTAACTCTAAAACCAAGTTTGAAGTCATTTTGCAAAAACGGACAAGCTGTCCAACACAGTTTCAAAAAAAAAAAACTGGCAGCCACTGGTTCAGCCAAATGGGACCCTTAGAAGCTGAATCTCGATTTTTTACAAAGTTGAAAATTTTAGATTTCGATGAGACGAAGAAATTTCATGAAGAAAAGATTTTCAAAATCCGACCGTAAGAGGTACTAAAACACAGATTCCCAAAACGGCACAGTTTTTGACTAAAACAGTTTCAAGAAAAATAGCAATTACGGTTTTCAGCCAAACGAGGCCTTTAGAGGCTGAATTTCAACTTTGACCAAAAGCAAAATTTTTAGATCTCGATGAGACGAGGAAGTTTCATGAAGAACAAAATTTTGAAATCTGACTTTAAGATGCAGCAAAATACAGATTTTAGAAACTGTACAGTTTTAACGAAACAAAATTAACCTAGTGTTGGTTTTAACAAAAAGTGATCAAAGAACCTGAGATGTGATTTTAGTAAAATATTATGGTGTTAAACCTTGCTTTAACAGAAGTATTCATAAAGAAAATTTTTAAGAAAAATGCTTTCTTTAAAGAACATAGTGGGTTATCGAGCAAATCATCCCGACGGGAACCTACAAGCCCAACACGATAGGTCCTTAGGATTTTGAGGATTTGATGTGGGTCCAATGCCCGCATTGATTTAAAAGACTCTGTTTGAGTTTAAATTTTAGCGGCCTAAGAGTTAGAATGCCGTTAATAAGTTTCTAGGCTGAATTGGGCCTCAATATCATAAAGTCCAATGAGGAAAATTATGCAGAATAAGTTACTAGATTGGGTAAATGATTTTCAATCTAGACATAAGTATGTTAAGGGCAATTAAGGAAAATAAGATTTTGAGGATTTAACTAATCGATCCTTATAGTAAATTATCCTTCAGAAAAGGAAAGGAATACTGGCCTTAAGAAAAGAGTTAGATTCCTTCATAAGTTGCTAAAATAGAATAGCAAACGACAGTTAATCTCACACTCTCAATGGGTGTTCATTTTTAGAAATAAGCAAGTAAGAGAATAGACTGTTTGGCAAAAAGTGGATTCCAGCTCTGTAAATCAGGTAAGTAGGAATCTCGCCTACAACATGAATAGATTATAAAGAAAAAATTACACATGTTATATATATACATGTTTATGCTTTAAGTATTGTATGTGATGCCATGTCATATCTGCATACGCCTTAATAAGTCAAGAGAAACTTATAAGAATAATCTCGGGTTGAGTGCCGCATCAGCCTCCGACCTAAGGGAGGTAACTCAAGCTCCACAAGGAGAAAAGAAAAAAAATAATGTCCTCCGACTTAAGGGAGGCATTCAAGTTATAATCACAAAGTCGCGGGGAACCTTGCAAACCCTCACGTCCCGATGATTGCGCGCGGCAAGTGGTACGTGAGCACTCGCCCATCGAGAAGAAAGATAAGATAAGATAATAAGACTATGATAAGACATCATAATTAAGCATAATCAGCTCATGCATATTTATTCATGTGTACTTACAGTTATTTTGCGAGATATAGTTCCTACTTGCCGAGCGAAAGCTCAATCGATATATGTTCATGCTATAGGTAAGAAACTTATTAGCAATTCTTGAAGGGCAATGGTGAGCGGCGGACGAATGGTGGAGATGGGAATGGATACCGCTCACGCAGTTATCTTCCGCAGTAAGTTTAAAAAAAATCGTGTATATGTCTATATGATTCAAAGGTTTCAAGCATGTATGTTTAAAAAGTATATGTACATATGTAAGTTAAGAAAATCGAGGTTGTAGCTAACAACCCTAGTTTTGAGTATTTAAGTTTTAGAACGTTGCAACAGTGCATGCAACAAATAAATGAATTTTAAACATGATGATTTAAATGATTGATTTTAAAATGACTTTAAGATGTACTTGAATTTAAGATTTCTCACGAAATCCATTTTAAAGTCAAATGAGATGGCCGGATTGAATTGGCTAGTTTTAGAAAGGCTTTTAAAGAGTATTTGAAACAAGAGTTTAAACGCTGCTCCGTTTAAAGGATATTTTTAGAACGTTTTATCTTAACTAAAATTAAGAAAAGCTTTAAGAAATTTAGTGATTCATTTTTTTTTTAAAATTATTGTTATGAACTATGAAAGTATTTCTTCTTATATAAAAGAAAATGTTCTGCAAATTTTAAGAAACCCCAATAAGTACGAGTTAGAAACTAAGTTACGGTGGCGACCTCATAGGAGGGTCGTCACAGGTTTTATCCTCAATTAATGAGAGTGATGTTCTTGATATAAATACATTTCATCTCCACCTCATTTCCTGCACGAATTCCTACTCATCGGACGGATAGAGAAATTACCGGTATGGATTTTTACGCTTCAAAATCTACGCCGTTTGTGTTTATGTTTCTCAAGGTTAATTGATGGACAAGCCAAATGTCTTAAAGGTTTAGCTAAATTGGAGAATCTACATCTGCGAACCAAGCATATGAGGGAGAGCTAACGATTTTGAGGAGGGAGGTTTTCAAAAACTGAAAGCCTTGAATTATTTGAGTTAAAAAGACTAATGACATGTTTACTTACCAGATTGAAGAATGAAAGTGGGGAATAAGAGTCAATCTCATATTTATTTACTCTTTTTATCCCGAAATGGGAGTGAGATTAGTGGGCCCCCACTCAAATTTGGGATTGAAGAATGGGATTAGCACTCCCATGTCTCCTCTTGGGATTGTGATTCTCATTCCTAATATTAATATTAATTTATTGTTATACCCTTTTATTTTACTTATAAATACACAATTAAAAATAAAATTCAAAAAAATAATAAATGCAACATATATTTATTATTTTATTTGCCTAATATTATAATATTAATATAATTATTGTTAACTTTAATATAATAAATATGTACTTTTTTAATAAATTAATAATATAATTTATTTTTTAACACTATTTTTTATTTTTATTTATTTTATTTAAAATTTATTTTTATATTTTAAATAGTTGTACAATTTATATTTATTATTTTAGTATCCAATTATTACACTAAATATTTTAATTATGATTAATTTTAATATAATAAGTACACAATATATTTTTTTTTTAATTGAAAATATCAAATATCAAATTGATTGAAAGGGTATATTAGTACTTTTACACTTTTTCATTCCGATTCTGGGTGTAAGTAAATGTATGAATGAGATTTAGAATGACTCTGATTCTAAATCCTATCACTAAGTAAAGAGCTTATTCTGACTCCGATTTCTCACTCCGAATCCTTTCCACTCCGAATTCTGCCCACTCCGATTCATACTCATTCCGATTATGTGTAGGTAAACATACCATAAAAGTGATAAGAATAGATCGAGGAGCATTGCCCGTTCTCGAAAATCTTAGAATTTCCAGGTGCTCGCACCGAGGAAGTTCACTCAATCCAACACCTAATCACAAACGTAAAACATGCCGAGGTTAATGGAAAACTTGTCAACCGAACTTGGCCTTTTCCCCTCAATGGGTTCAAAGGCTAGCCAAACCTTGTCCGTATGTTCTTGTACTTTTAATACTAAGAATTAAAATTATGAGATTAGAATTATTTTTAATTTATGTATATTTTTATAAGAGAAAATATTTTAACGAATCATGAACCATGATTCAAATCATAGTATGAATTTCCTTACTAAATGTCTCAAACTCATGTAAATTGTTTACTAGTATTGAGAGCACCGAGTAAAAACTGCAAGTGAGATTACCGTCTCCATTTAATTTTTTTTTTTTTAAACATATTACCTTTTAAAATTTTATACTTAAATTCTCACTAAAATAATATATTCTCATTAAAATAATATATACTCCTATTAAAATAAATATATTTTTTATATGTCTTATTAAAATAAATATATTTTTTTTTATTATGTTGATTAAGGTCTCGCTCATTTAACCGATTCGAGTTTTCGGTTTTAAATTTTACAAGAAAAATTCTTAGAAAATATGACATCTTACTTTTTTTATTACAGTAAAAAATTCTCAAAATATATCACATCTTAATATAAATTAAAAACTTAAATTTATAAAATGAATAAGACCTAAATCACTTTGCGATTTTGGTTTTTGACTTTTTATTTACCTCTTTTTATTTACCTCATCTTTCATTGGTCGTAAGAAAGAGAAAGTTCTGTTTCAGCAAAAAAAAAAAGAAATAGAAAGTTCCGAGAAAGTAAAGGGAAAGTTGCAGACAAAAAGACAATTTATGGTTCATTGAATACTTGTTTGTCCAAAGTGGTCCAAGCCCCATCGCCAATTTCAAGTCTTCAAGAGGTGGATTTTAACATTTTGACATCAGGTAACCTTCAAGAAGACAAAAACCATGCTTTTCTTTTTTAATTATATATATATATATATATATATATATATACACACACACACACACACACACACACACACACACACACACGTAGTATTTTGACGTTGTTGTTGTTCATTTCGTTGCTTTAGGAATTTGAGCCCCATAATACCATTGTAAATGGTTTTGATGTATTTGGTGACAATGACATCTGTGTAAATGGTTTCAATATATTGTTGGGCGACATTTTATTACATGATTTATATCTGTGTATTGAGCAACAAAAATAAAATCCATGCTTTTTTTTTTTTTTTTTTTAACGTATATTAGATATCATGGCAAATGGTTTTCTTTCTTAATTAGCTCTTCCAAGCCTGAAGGTTTTTCTTTTTAGTTTGAAATATTCTTTTAGTAAGTTATATAAGTTTTTTAAATGATTATAACTTAATGGAATTCATTAATAATATCATTATCAATTTTTTTCTTTATAACAACAATGTGGAAGTTTTTGAAAAGAAAGGCAGATGAGACAACACTTCCTAGTCCTAGTGAAAAAAATAAAGTTACAAAAACTTGGGTGGAGTACAATCCTGAAAATCTCCCAACAGATCCTGGATTGAGGCCTTCAATTTTGGATTACAATCCTAATGTTCAAGATAAAGTTTGAAGAAAATATATGAATAATGGTCCTTGTCAGCCTTCAAAGCATAATTTTCCATTGAAACAATTTAGAAAAGAAGCAATAATTTTATATCCATTGTTTTGCTCATCAACTTCAGTTAGCTCTCGTATCTGTGGCCAAGAAGCATATTCAAATTGCATCACTTTTTAGTGTGGTTGCTAGTGTGGTGAATACTGTTGGAGCTTCACCTAAATGTTGCGACATTCTTCAAGATAAGTAAGCTACCATAATTGCCTAAGCAGTTAGAAATGGACAGATTGCAAGCGGACGAGGAATAAATCAACAAACTTCTCTAAAACGCCATGGAGACACACGTTGGGGCTCACACTATGGTACGTTAATTAGCTTGATTATCATGTTTTCATCTATAGTTGAAGTCCTTGAAATAATTGTTGATGATGGATTGAGTTCTGAAAGAATTGAAACTTACAGAAAATAGTGTTAAACTTTTGTTTTATGCTACCTCACATAGTGGCGTTGCTTTATCTGAAAAAATTTATGATTTTTTGAGTGACTGAGGATTGAGAACAAGGTGTTTAGTGTGATATTAGATAATACTTTTGCAAATGTTGTTACTGTTGACATGTTACGAGAGCAATTGGTTGTGAAAGGGGTTCTTGTATACAATGGCGATCTATTTCACATGCAATGTTGTGCACACATAATAAATTTAGTTGTGCAAGAGGGTTTGAAGCAGATTGATGATTCTATTTTTAAGATTCGTGATAAAATGTTTAATAAACGTGTTAGTCGTGTCGTGTCAACCCATCAATATATAGGTCATGTTTGGGTTTTGTATTTTGACATGATTAATAAACGGATCGTGTTCGTGTTTGTCGTGTCAATCAAGGGGTCAACATGACACGAACACGACCCGTCAACACGAATTGCCACCCCTACAAAGGATCATCTTTTGCTAGTCTTTCAATCCTATCTATTTTTATATGACCTAGCCTTAGATGCCACAAGTATGTTTCATCTTTGTTAGAAATCTTTCTTCGTTTAGTGGTTGGTTCAGGGACTTTGAACATTTCCGTTTGTAGTATTTCGTTGAATATGAGTTTAACAAAGTAAAGACCATCATCAACAAAACCAAAAGAAATATGAATTCCATTCTTGGATAAAGAAACAGAGTCAAAATCAAAAGAAACTGAAATAAACTGTTCATGCAATCTAGAAACCAAAAGCAAATTCTGTTTGAAATTCAGAAAAAAATAAACATTGTCCAACAATAAATATTTATTATTTGGAAAACACAGTGGCACCTACTGTCGTAGCTGAGATCCTTTCCCCATTACCCACTCTCATATGGAAAGATCCATCTTGAAGATTCCTGTACGTTTTCAGCATTTGCAAAGAAGTACAAATATGGCTAGATGCCCCTAGATTAAAAATCCAGGTAGATAAATCATTCTCAACTAAACATGCTTCCATGACTAGTAAATTTGATTTACCTTGCTTCTTCTATTTCATCTCATTGAGGTACTTTTTGCGTTCCTCTTCCAAAGGCCGTCGTGGTTGTTGTGGAAACACATTCCCTTAGGCTTTGGAGTAGCCTTTGTTACTGCTTGTTCTTCTAAATCGTCTTCTTCCCTTGCCCTTGTTGCTCCCCGATTCTTCGTCTTCTTATTCTTTGATGAAGAAGGCCTTCCCTCAAAAAGCATTGGCTTCGCAACATTTGCCTTGCCTCTCTTATCACCTATAAGGGACTCAAATTGTTGCAGCTCATTCGATTAACATTATTTTAGTTCATCGATAACTTGTCCCGAATGGAAGAAAATCTGAGAAAGTGTCTCCAATATCATGCCAACCTGGGTCTTCTCATTAATTTCAAAATCATTAAGATGATTAATCATCCTGAAGCACATGCTCACGTCATGGAAGAACCATTCTTCATACGGTACCGCTCATAACGGCTTTGATAGTAGCGTGTCGGGCTACATCGATGGACATCCAAACATCCTCTAAAAGAGAGTCTACGATCTCTCTAGCGAAGGAAAGGCCTTCGTCTTTGAGTCCTCACTCTTCATTCATTCATTGCTATAGGTAGCGGCGGACCTTGTTGTTGGCGTTGACCCAACTATCATATCGCCTCATCAAGGCCCCGGTAGTATTAGCGGAAGCATTAGAGGACAATCCTCCCTAGGACAAAATATAAATTTTTACACAGATCAATAGTATATTTATGTTGCTTTTCCATTTAACAAAGTTTTCACCAATCCAAATTTGGGAAGCATGCTAAAATAAGGTTTGACATTTTGTTGAAAATAAGGAATTTAACCCAATCAACATTTTGTATAAATATCACTATTAAATTTAAGGCATATAAATATGATGCATGAATGCACATGTTAAATACACAAATACATGTTTAATTGCCTAAAGGAATTTTGATCACCGCAATTAAGAGTCATCGTAGGGTAGGTCAAATAATTGCTAATTAAAATAAGACTATCTCAATTAATAAATACTATATCAAATATCTCATACTTCTAATATTTATTAATTTTCTTTTTTTTAGGTCAAGAAATAATTAACCAATTTAATTATCTCTTCATAAGTTTAATCCACCATTTCGGATCTTTTAGACTTAACTTATAAGTTGCCACGGTTCCATGGTAGGTCAATTCTAAAATACATCTTTAAGATCTTATCTCTTAGGGAGGATGAAGTCAAAGCGTCTAGGGACCTCACTAATTACTCACGGTGTTGTACTAATATAATAAAGGTGACCTATGAGTTATATTGTTATATTACCCACTCTCACTCATTATTTACAAATAGTGTATTTATTTTATAAAACAACTCTTGCTTTATAATTCTTGGTGAATGTAAACAATTTAAATCTAAGTCCCATATAATCTTAAACAACTTTAAAATTATATTATTTATTTATGATAATTTGGAAATTTAAGTTTTAAATTTATAAATTTCACATTTGAATTTCTTAAATTTTGTAAAACCATTTGCGAATTTATTTTTAAATTTAATCCTAATTAAATTTAACAACTTTAAATTTAATCTTATTAAATTTGATAATTTTAAATTTAATCTCATTAAACTCAACAATTTAGAGCATTTAATCTACTAAAATAATTTTAGAATTAAAATAAATAATTAATACGCATGATGCATATCATACATATAAATTAAATAGGCACTTTCTATCCTATGATAACATGTTAGATGCATAGCAATATAATTATTATCAATCATAATAAATAAATGAATAAATAAAGACATGCACACGAAATGAAAAAACTTAACCGGATTCCATGAACTAAAGAATTACAACCTCAAAAATAAAAATAATAATAATAATAATAATTACATCACAATTCTCTATCTTCAAGTCTTCTCCATCTTCGTGTCTCTCGTCTACTGGATCTCCAAAAAAATTGAATTAAAAAACCAGAAATAAAAATTTAAGGGTACTTGGGCTGCTCATTTTGGTTCTAGGCCGGCTGGAAAACACAGCCCAGAACACAGCCCAGAATCATAAGCAGGCCCATTTGGGCCTGGGCCTGACACCAGCGAAAGCCGGTAAGGTGCAGTCACCTGCAGCAGCCTCATGGCTGCTGCAGTTCTGCCATGGCTGCACCTGTCACAGACGACCGTACGGTCACCCGTCAACGTCGCCCTTTTTTTATAACTTGAACTTTTCCAAAATATTTGTATATATATATATATACACGCACTCGCGCAGGAAGGTGCCTTTTGCTTTCCTCAATGTTAAAAGCGCGTTTCCTTCCTCCTTTATAATTTTTAATATCATGGTCAAATCTTATTAGAAAAAGTGATTAGATTCATTTATATTAATTTTAAATTAATTTTAATATTAATTAATTGAATTAATTAATATGTGTATTTAGAATTTTTAATTCTAAATTAACAATAATAACTTAATATAATATATATAATTCACATTAATTTTATGAAGCTGTTGAGAGGAACTATGAACATTATAATTTTAAGTTTTAATAATTTTGACAATTAATCAACACCTTAATTAATATATCAAAATTATTAATTCCAAATTACTCTTAAAACTATAAAACAATTATGTTTACGGAATTGTAACACCCTGAAGAATTAATTGAGATTAATTAAGGTAATTGAGATTATTAGTGTGCCTAATCTGATTTAATTAATTGAGTTTAAATGATTCCAAGGTATTTAAATTATTTACAGTAATTTATTTTAATCCAGAGTGTGTATGAAGCGCATTTCTGACTGTTATATTTTTACACGTCATTTTCTTTTATTTTCATTTTCTTTTCTTTTCCTTTTTTTTTTTTTTTCCTTTCCTTCCTTTTCTTTTCTCCCGTGCTCTCTTTTCTCTCTCTCTCTCTCCTTTCACTCTCACTCCCGCACTCTCTCTCTTTCTTTCTCTCTCATTTTGTCTCAAATCAAGACCGGATTCGAACCAAGAGTGTCTTCAAAGAGTTTTCAACACCAAGAGAAGGATTCAAGGTAAGATTACTTGAAAAGAACCTCTTTTTGGATTTCAAGTTTTGGATTTAAAACTTACTTTTGGTTCAAAACGGATTTTGATGGATTCTGAGTAAAACTAGATTAGAAATTGGAGATCTTGGGTTCTTTGGACTTGTTTTAGGACCTAGAACCCGGATCTAGTGGTTGTCCTTGAGATTTTGTGAATTGGGACCTGGATTTGCGATTTTTTGAACCGATTTCATGAAGTTTTTCGAATCTGGAGTTCTCCACCGGTCGACCTCATCGGTCGACCGGATCTTACTATGGCCACCATAAGCCGACCGGTCCGTCGATCCGGATGCACACCACCGCCGACCGGGTGGTGATGCACTCCTCTGTCTCTAGTCGACCGGTGTACACGGGGTTTGACCCTGTTTGGCCTGAAATTGTTGTTTTGACCCCTGTTTTCAGGGAGAACCCAAATTAGCTTCATTTGGGGACTTGGGATGAAAAGATTAGCATCTTTAATCCCTGATTTGATATTTAAAACCCTTGGAATGTAATTTGAAACATGAAAATGGATTAGGGCACACTAATTGGAAAATCTTGGTATATGATTGAGATTGGATTACTTTAGGAATGAGAATTGATCCTAAAGTGTTATCTTGTATCAGTAATCGCTGAGGATTCAGACTGAAGGGGCTTGAGGAAGCGGAAGCCGGAAGAGGCAACGCTAGTCCCAGGTTTGATTGTGCGAGGTAGGATTTCTATCCCTTTTCCTTGTGAGCCTGTTTTCGAAAAGCATTTTGGCCTTGAAAAATGTTTTAAAGAAAGGGATTGGTTTGCGAAAGAAAAATGTTTTAAAAACCATGGCTTGTTAGTTTATGGAAATCCTTGGCTTGTCCCCGTCCATGGAATCCATAGCTTGTCTAGTCATGGAACCTCATGGCTTGCCCAAATCATGGGGCCCGCGGCTTGAGTAGTTCGTGGGGTCATATGAAACGATTTCATAATGTTAAATGGATGATTTCTTAAGATAAGAGATCTTGTGAACTGGGTAATAGAGTCTATTGTCAGAAGCTCAGATAGGATGCGGAGAGTGCATCCTCGGGCGTAACCCAAACCGTCCGTAGGCGAGGCACTTGGTGAGGTAAGTAATTTGCACTAATTACTTATCAAGCATGTAATACAATTAGTTCTCATATATTTCCTTTCTAAAAAGGATGTGAGGTTCCTACTGCTCATTGGACTGAATGTCTTATTTTATTTATTTATGCATTTACGCACTCTTTTATTTTAAGTATTTTAAATTATATCCCACCGGGCCTTTTGGCTCATGTTTCAAATATTTAAACCCCTCCTCAGAGATTCGAGGAGCGGTGCATCGAAGTGAGTCGTAATGCTTCGGGTCGAGCAAGTGAGGATTGAGTTATCCTCTTGAGCAAATGTAAGGAATTTGAGAAATTATGTAAACTTATTAATATTTGGATTTACTAGACTGTGGTTGATGTCTGTTGTAATGATTATTTACATGAACATGTATGTACGATACTGTATGTCTTGTGGGGTGAAGCCCTGTGTGTCAGAGGCTCCTGGATTATGTAATTTATTTATATTTTAATGCAGCTAAGTGTGGCACCCGGTTGGGGATCTGCTTTATTAATCCCTAATCGAGCTCCACGTCACCCACCCCGTTTGGGGGGCGTGACAGGAATTCGTGTTGTCCATTGATATAGTCACTACATACGAATTAATCCTCCATAAACAGTTCATAATTAAAGTTAAGAATTTTTCGTTGACCTCTTTAATTTTATCTTTCTCCATAAGTACTATTGATCCTCTAATGAATAATATATTTTATGATCCAATCATAAAATTGAGCGCTTTTATTACTCAAGTCCTGAATCAACACTTATAGGAACCATCTATATACTTCATTATGAAGGAATTGATTTCATCTTGTAAATTAATATTTCTGGTTATTTATTTTACTATACTCCCAATATACCAAGACTTTAACACTATTTATATATGTCATTACTCAATATGTCAAAGAACATAATATCATAAATAAAAGTTTACTAATTACTCAAGAATTAAGATTAATTCATATATGATCATCATTGATTAATATTTAATGTTCTATTTAATAACGAAATTTATTAGAGATTCATAATTAATCGCGTTCCAGTCCTATGTAATCATATTACATAAATTACTTTCATTGCAATAATCTCATTATTAACAATCTATAATAAGATTGTTTCATTCAGAATGTAATGAACCGCACTAGGAATTTTAAATTAAACATCCCAACTTTAATTTATAATTATGGCAAGTTTAGATTTTATTTTAAATATTATCCTCTGCGTATAACACTTATATACAATATTTAAAGTTACAACTAAAATAATCTAAGGATTTTTTATATTTATAAAACATCACATGCATGCAAAATAATATTGAAAAAATTGATCAATAGCATAGGCTCTAATTCCTCTGCACCACCCATTGACAATTATGGGCATATAGATCACTAATTATATAGATCACTAATTTGACGATTCTAATTATTTTCTCCACTCTATTGAACCAACGCGGAGAAAAAAAGAAAAAAAGAAGAAAAATCATGACCATTAACACATCCCAAAATTGCCATCCACTGAAACTCCCACGTTTAATAACGTACTCAGTCTATTAAAGAGCAATAAACATATATATTAAAAAAACCCTTTAGGGTTAGAATTTGGTTTAATATTGAAACTTTCAATTGCAAAAAATGACTTCTTATACGTACATATAAGGGTCTTTTGTACTGATAGTGCATGATATAGGGTGGAACAAATAAGTACAAATGGCTTTCAAAGGTGAAACTTATGATAGAGTGCATGTAATGTTGAATTTAAAAGAAATTAAAACGAAATACAATGAAAATATGCAAAACTAATAAAAATTTAAGAATTGTCTCTAATACGGCACCAGATTAGAGTGACACATATAGATTTCCTTTAAAAATATATATATTTCTTTTAAAAATATGTATATTTCATTTTAAAACATGTATAATATAAGAGAGAGACACATATAATTTATCTAAATATTTATAGATATATTTTAAAAAAATATGTATATATATTTAAAAAAATATACATGTATCACTTTAATCCAGTAGATAATTAGAGACATTACTTAAAAATTTATACTTCCGTTTAAAAAGAGAGGCCCATCTCTACAATTATTTATTTATTATTATTATTATTATTATTACTATTATTATTATTATTATTTTGTTTTGCATGTTGCCGAAGAATAAAAATAAACAAATAATTAAGTATTTCCTTGTTTTTACGACCAATAAGAAAATTGCGGTGCCGCTCAAAAAAAAAAAAAAAAAAAAAAAAAAAAAGAAAAAGAAGAGGAAGAAGACTTTGGTGCAAAGACTTCGGGGTTGTTGGGTTTTCTAAAATGATGACTCAATCCAAAGTCACAATGAATTAAGGGTGGGGAAGCATGACATTGGGTCAATATAGCAAAAACGTTGGTGATGTACGCCACGGTAAGTAAGCATAATTTATTCATCACTCAATAAATATTATGAGTAGAATAATTTTATTCCCATTATTGCTCTGATAGCTTGATCCAAAGCTGAGGAAGAGATGTCGGAGACTTTCCTCACCCCTGTGATTGAGAAGTTGGTTGAGCTGTTGGCCGATGAAGTCGGCTTGCTGAAAGGAGTCCACAAAGAAGTGAAGAGCCTCAAAGATGAACTCGAGATCCTCCAGCCGTTCCTCAAAGATGCCGAAGCGAAGTCAGAGAAAGGAGAAATCAGTGAGGCCGCACAAATATGGCTGAAGCAGCTGAGGGAGAAAGCGGATTGTATCGAAGATGTCGTCGATGAATACCTCCATCACCTCTCACGGCGTGGTCAGCAGCAGCGGCATGGCTTTGTTCGTTCACTCCGCAAAGCGGGTCAGATCATCAAAGCCTTGAAACCGCGTCATGACATAGCTTCTGAGATTCGAGATATTAAAGAGTCATTGCGTGAAATCAAGGACAGAGGTCAGAGTTACGGGTTGAGATCTTTCGAGCAAGGATCGAGCAGAGGTAGTACAACCAGTAGCACAAGTGATGCAGCAGGCCTCACCTCTCGATTGAGTTCTCTCTTCATCGAGGATGATGAGCTTGTGGGAATCGAGTCGACATCAAAGATGCTCATAACAAGTTTGGTTGAAGAGCCGTCGGCACGCACGGTGATTTCACTTGTCGGTGAAGGTGGAATTGGTAAAACAACTCTTGCTAACAAAATTTTCAACGAGGAAGAGGTGAAAGGACACTTCGATTGCCACGTTTGGGTCACTGTGTCTCAATCGTACGATATCGAGAAGATTCTAAGGATCATGAAAAGAAGATTTGCCCAAAAAGTTGGACAACCCGCGGAGGAAGAAATCTTCACCATTGAAGAATTAATTAGTCTTTTGAGGCAGTTTTTGGAGACAAAAAGGTACGTTGTTGTTTTCGATGACGTGTGGAAAACAGAATTTTGGGATGTCATTAAACATGCTTTGCCTAATAACAACAATGGTAGTAGAATAATTGTCACAACTCGTAATAGTTCCGTTGTTGATTCCTTTAAGGAGACCCCATTTGATGTTGTACATGAGCTAAAACCTTGGTCTTCAGAGCATGCCTGGGAGCTGTTTTGCAAGAATGCTTTTCGCTATGAGTCTCAGGGAAATGTCCCCAAGAGTTGGAGGACTTGTCCCGTAGGTTTGTAAGTAAATGTCAGGGCTTGCCACTAGTTATTGTTGCTGTTTCTGGTTTATTGTCCAAAAAGGAGAAGACCAAATTGGAATGGCAAAGCGTGCTTGACAATCTCAACGATGAGTTCGAAAAAAAATCCCAAACTTGCCAATGTTTCAAGAATTCTCTCTTTCAGTTACCATGATCTACCTTACAATCTTAAAACTTGCCTCTTGTATTTTGCCATTTTCCTGAAGATTATTCTATTCTTGAGGGAAGACTGTACACACTTTGGATTGCTGAGGGCTTTATTCAATTAAGGAGAAACAAGACACAAGAACAAGTTGCTAAAGAATACTTGAGCGAGCTCATTGGTAGAAACTTGGTTTCATTTGAGATACGGCACGGAATCGAAAAAATGGTGCCATGTCCATGATTTGATACGTGATCTCATTTTAGCAAGAGTTGAAGAGTTCTCTTTCTGTCAAATTCTTGAAGAAAATAAGTTGAGATTCGAAGGAAAGAGCCGCCGTGTATCAATTTATGGTACTACAAAGGATGTCTTAGAGACTGTTGCAGGTTTTAAGATACGTTCTCTCTTCCTCTTCAACGTCGATGGATTCAATAAGTCTTTTGTGGTTAGTTTGTTCGAAAGATTTAAACTTCTGAAGGTGCTGGATTTCGAATATGCTCCACTTGACGATCTCCCAAGTGAAGTAGGGAGTTTGTTTCACTTGAAGTACCTAAATTTGAGAGGTACAACTATAAAAACGCTTCCAAGGACCATTGGTAAGCTACGGAATCTAGAGGTGTTGAATATCTCTCAGACCCAGATAAAAGAGCTGCCAGACGAGATCAAAAAACTTCAAAATTTGCAGTATCTTTTATCCTTTATTCATGTGGACAATAAGGAAAGTGAGTATAGTTTCAATTCATTCTATGGTGTGGGGATCATGGAAGGGATTGGATGTTTGGAGAAGTTACGAACACTACATTTAGTCGAACCGTGTGTTGGAGGAGTTGATTTTGTGAAAGAGTTAGAGAAGCTGCAGAATTTGAAGACTTTGGGCATTGGAAAGTTGACTGCAGAAATGGGGAAGGCTCTTGCAGCATCCCTTGAGAAAATGAAAGGCCTTGAAAAGTTATATGCATACTCAAAAGACGAAGGGGAGATTTTAGATCTAAAGGGCATTATATGTCCTCCTTTTCTATGGCATGTAAGCTTGCAATGTCGGCTTCAAGAGTTTCCGGATTGGCTTTCCAAGCTTGAAAACCTAAAGGAACTGAATTTACGTTTCTCAAGGTTAGCGGATGAACCGTTAAAATGGCTCAAACATTTGCCCAATTTAGTATTCCTGCTCCTATACAAGGCGTATGACGGAGAGGAACTGCATTTTGAGGAAGGTGGTTTTCTAAAACTCAAGCAACTTAAATTACGAGATTTGGAAGGACTAAAAGTGATGAAAATAGACACAGGAGCACTGCCCCTTCTTGAGAAGTTTGCATTCGGGCCTTCACCGCTAATGAAGGAGATGCCTTCTGGTATAGAGCACCTAACAAACCTCAAATCTCTTGACTTTAGAAACATGTCAAGGGAATTTGTGGTTAGTCTGCAACCGAATGTAGGCCCTGATTATTGGAAAATCAAGCATATTCCATCTGTCACCTTCTGGTACAAGAGGGAACGCTACAAGCTGGGCAGCTCGGAGTTGCTGCAGCGTCTGCAAGAGTGAGGCAATTGAGATCAAACAAAGGAAGTGGCAGCGTAAGAAGGTAGATTTACCCCCCTCTGACCCACTTTGTTGTTCTTTTTTTTTTTTCTTGGAATTTTTCATAGAAAGTACTATATTTCACACAAAAATTTTCATTTCTTCATAGTACTTCATTTCTTACCTTTGTGAAATCCAATAGAAAGACATATAGTCAATGTAAATGTGTCAACTAACTCGTGCCTAACATGTCCTGTTGCTACCGTTGTATTTTCTGAATTCATTTTAACAGATTATCCTTTTTTTTTTTTTTTTTTTTTTTTTTTTTATAATCTTTAACAAACTATTCAAGAATTAAGTGACTGTCAAAAAGTATAAAGAATCAAGTGCTGTATGTTATTGGCGATTTAAATTTATGTGTTTTCACAAAAACAAAAATTGTGTTCAGTCAAATATAGGATTTGTTTTTTCCCCTTGAGCTAAGCTTGTAGATATTTTTCCTATCAGACATTTTCACCCTCACCCCCTTATGTTTTTCTTTCAGGAAGTCGTTCCGAAAGGTGTCCAAGGACACAGCTCACACAAGGAAGAAGATTGATTTATTTCTCTTTAGTCATGTCCACATGCTTTCGAGTCGTGTTTGTGCAGATAGGCCGAACTCGATGTTACTTTAACTCGTGACGAATTATGCTTACAATTAGACACGATCTTGATTAAGTTGTCATGTAATTGTTTGTGATTAATTTCAGTGTGATGTATCGTTAGTTTGGACAGAAGTCATGGAGATGTTTCAGTTTGCTATGAGCTATGCTAATAATGTGGACTTGTTCGGCAAATTAGTTGAGTTTTTTTACATTTGATGAGTGCAATGTAATTATAATATCTACAGGTTGTAGAGTTCAAGGCGTTCGCTATAAAATTGCTTCACCTATAGCCCGTAATTCAATTTTTTCTTTTTTAATGAATCGATCATAGAAAGAGGAATTGGATAGAGAGAGGAATAAAAGGTGTGATGAAGCATAGCAACTAAGTTGCCTTCACTTAGTTGATTGCATAATGAGATAATATCAGAAGTAACATTTGCTAAAACAGCAGAATAAATTGAAGCAATGGCATTTGTGTAGTAGTTTTCGACTGAGGATGGACAAAGGCCAGAATCAGAGATGAAATCAAGGCGCTCTAGAAGTCGAAAGCTAGCAGCTCAGCAGTGAGGAATTATCATGTTACTAAGCTACCACTATATTTTTTTTTAAAAAAAATTAAAGTAAAAAAAAAAAATGACAGATTACAACGTTCTATCAATGCACAGAAGAATCTTGCCCAGAAGTATTACAAACTCAGACAAATAAAGTAAACATAAACTGGATGAAGGTTTTGAGTCAAAAAGATTTACTCTCCCATCAAAGTAAGTGGAAGATGCCTCGTTAAAATCGTCGAATTGCAAAAAAGCTAACTGATAGGAAATCCATGTGTGGAAAAATTAACAGCATGCTTTATTGGAATATTCTTATGCAGACTTCCATAATCAAAATAATTCACTCTATCATAAATTAAAGCATCTCATAAATAACAGTATTAATGTGAATTAACAATTACATGTATGTCAAAAATTGGTCAATAATAGAATGAACATTCAATTTATTGACTAGCTTAAGACTTATGTGCTCTCTCAATCGCATAAAATTTTGTCAGCTCATTGGACTAAATATCATTTCCATTGTATATTGGTTACAGCCCATTTTGTTTTATATAGGAGCACCTCCTTTTTGCTTTTGGTGTGCTTGGGGCATTTGGTGGTGTAGAATGTTTTAGAGAGAGGGAGAGATAAGCAAGAGCTCTCATTCTTTCTCATTCGCAGGTTCTCCACTGATTCTAGCCGGCCATTAACGTTTTCTGATGACTATGGGCAACTTGTTTCCGTATGTCTAAATCCCAAATAAGTTTTAAGGTATTTTCAGATTTTTGGCTAGATTAAATGATTGTTTACTTTATGTTAAGATAATTTTAAATCTAGCATATTTGGCTTGAGGGTTCAAATAACATTAGTTTCAGTTCAAACAGTTTTTACCAGTAGTGTAGGATAACAGTTCTTACTTCTAAGTAATAATATTATTTAAAAAAGAAAAGAAAAATATAAGAAATTCCTCTTTTTTTATCTATAATTATTACCCACTATGTTCAAATCCATACTTAATATGGTGCTCTGTTGCTACAGAAATTAGCAACATTTAGTTTTCCTATGGGCATGATAATTGGATCATGCTAACCCCAGTTTTTTGTTTATGCAAGAGCTGTGCTAAAGGAGTCTAACGACAACAATACGCCAGAAATGTGCGATAATAGTCAATTTATAGTTTTTAGATTTTTCTAGATTGATTTTTGTGAGTTGTGGGATTGCCAGGTTTGTTTTTTGTTTGTTTTACACCTATGTATTCAATATTAACAGAAAATTGGAAAGAATTCTGAGTAAATAAGAATGCTAAACCAGTGACATCTGCATCAGATATGCAGGATAAGGCATATTGGAAAGAGTTTTGAGCATCTTTATTCCTTAAGACCAAAAAATAAAAAATAAAAATAAAAATAAAAATAAAAAAGAAAAAGAAGAAGAAGATAGTTTCTTTTTCTCTTGAAATAAAGGATGCTAATTTTGGGGAAATCTTCTAGCCACTGCCTATACTACTTTGTTATAAACTGCAGCTTAATTTGTCATTTATATTGTATGACACAAATGAACTCATTTGATTTATGAATATTTATGATTTAATATGGTTGGTTGGACATTCATGACTAGTAGAAGGCAGACAATTCACAAAAAAATAAATAAAGTTACAAAAAAAAAAATTATATATATATATATATATATAAAGTCCAAACTACAAAAAAAAAAAAAAAAAAAAAGTAAGTGTAGAATGATTATTAATTTTTCCTAATATGTCACGTCTATATAATAAATATTAACTTTCACTAGCAGCTCCTCTCACACATATCTTTTAGTTTTGTTTCTTGATTATTGCGTGGGGTTAGAATTATGATGTCCTTTAACTTTCACCATCAACATTACTCACTACTTCATTATTTTTTTTTAATATTATGCACTTGCAATTTTCACGATACTGGGACTTTTAACGTTAAAAAGTTTAAAAACTAAAATGACATATGATGAAGTCAAAAATGAAATTAACCTTAAATAGTAATTGTAATATATTATATATTTTAAACAGTTTTAAGTAAATAACATATTTATGAAAAGATTGAAATAAACATCACATTCTCTCTGTTTCTAAAATAGGTTATGTACCTCTTTCTCTCCATATTAATTTGGTTCAAAATACAACAATAAAAAAAAAAAAAAAAAAAAAAGAAGGAACATGCCAATAAAATAGTTCATAAATTACATGAAGCAGGCAGCTAGATAAAAAAAAAGGAATTTCTTATATTTTTTGTCTCTTTTTTAAAGAATATTATTATTTAGAAGTAAGAACTGTTATCCTACACTGCTGGTAAGAACTGTTTGAATTAAAACCAATGCTATTTGAACCCTCAAATCAAACATGTTAGATTTAAAATGATCTCAACATAAAGTAAACAATCATTTAATTTAGTCAAAAAAATTTGAAAATACCTTAAAACTTATTTAGAATTTAGGCATACGGAAATAAGTTGCCCATAGTCATCAGAAAACGTTAATGGCCGGCTAGAATCAGTGGAGAACCTGCGAATGAGAAAGAATGAGAGCTCTTACTTATCTCTCCCTCTCTCTAAAACATTGTACACCACCAAATGCCCCAAGCACAGCAAAAGCAAAAATGAGGTGCTCATATATTAAGCAAAATGGGCCTATTGGGCTGTAACCAATATTCAATGGAAATGGTATTTATTCTAATGAGTTGACAAAATTTTATGAGATTGAGAGAGCACATGAGTCTTAAGTTAGTTAATAAACTGAGTGCTCATTTTATTATTGATTGATTTTTGACATACATATAATTATTAATTCACATTAATACTGTTATTTATAAGATATTTTAATTCATGATAGAGTGAATTATTTTAATTATAAAAATCCACATAAAAATATTCAAATAAAGCATGCTGTTAATTTTTCCACACATGGATTTCCTATCAGTTAGCTTTTGCAATTCGAGGATTTTAACGAGGAATCTTCCGCTTCGTTTGATGTGAGAGTAAATCTTTTTGACTCAACCTTCATCCAGTTTATGTTTACTATACTTGTCTGAGTTAGTAATACTTCTTGGCCTGATTCTTCTGTGCATTGATAGAACGTTGTAATCTGTAATTTATTCTGCTGTTTTAGCAAATGTCACTTCTGATATTATCTCATTATGCCATTGCTGTAATCCTTCTAGAAATGATGACTCACCCAACAATGAGATGACGAATTGACAAGAATTGATTAAAGCAAGGGGGATTGGTTGGTTTTTTATTTTTTATTTTTTTTTTCGGAAAGAAGATTGTAATGAGTGCCATTAGATATCGTGAAAAATTACATGCCATTCCCCTTTCCACCATTCGTCCGCCGCTCACCATTGCCCTTCAGGAATTGTTGATAGGTTTCTCACCTACAGCATGAACATATCTGATTGAGCTTTCGCTCAGCAAGTAGGAACTATATCTCACAAAATAGCTGTAAGTACACATGAATAAATATGCATGAGCTAATTATGCTTGATTATGATGTTTTATCATAGTCTTATTATCTTATCTTATCTTTCTTATATTTTCTTTGTTATGGGCCCGAATGCTCGCGTACCACTTGCGCGCAATCATCGGGACGTGAGCGTTTGCAAGGTCTCCCGCGACACAGTGATTATAACTTGAATGCCTCCCTTAAGTCAGAGGACATTCTTTTTTTTTTTTCTTTTCTCCCTTGTGGAGTTGGAATTACCTCCCTTAGGTCGGAGGCTGGTACGGCACTCAACTGAGATTATTCTTATAAGTTCCTCTTGACTTATTAAGGTGCATGCAGCATGACATGGCATCGCATACAATACTTAAAGCATGAACATGTATATATATAACATGTGTAAATTTTTTCTTTAAAATCTATTCATGTTGTAGGCGAGATTCCTACTTACCTAATTTACAGAGTTGGAATCCACTTTTCGCCAAATAGTCTATTCTCTTACTTGCTTATTTCTGAAAATGAACACCCATTGAGAGTGTGAGATTAACTGTCGTTTGCTATTCTATTTTAGCAACTTATGAAGGAATCTAACTCTTTTCTTAAGGCCAGTATTCCTTTCCTTTTCTGAAGGATAATTTACTATAAGGATCGATTCGTTAAATCCTCAAAATTTTATTTTCCTTAATTGCCCTTAACATACTTATGTCTAGATTGAAAATCATTTACACAATCTAATAACTTATTCTGCATAATTTTCCTCATTGGACTTATTATGATATTGAGGCCCAATTCGGCCTAGAAACTTATTAACGGCATTCTAACTCTTAGGCCGCAGAAATTTAAACTCAAACAGAGTCTCTTAAATCAATGCGGGCGTTGGACCCACATCAAATCCTCGAAATCCTAAGGACCTATCGTGTTGGGCTCGTAGGTGCCCGTCGGGATGATTTGCTCGATAACCCACTATGTTCTTTAAAGAAAGCATTTTTCTTGAAAACTTCCTTTATGAATACTTTCATTAAAATGAGGTTTAATGTCATTGTATTTTACTGAAATTCTATCTCAGGTTCTTTTATAACTTTTTGTTGAAACCGACACTATTTTAGTCTTGTCTCGTTAAAAAACTGTACAGTTTCTGAAATCTGCATTTTACTATATCTTCAAGTCAGATTTCAAAATTTTGTTCTTCATGAAACTTTCTCATCTCATTGAGATCTAAAATTGTTATTTTTAGTGAAAGTTAAAATTCAGCCTCTAAAGGCTTCGTTTGCCTGAAAATAGTGGTTACTATTTTTCTTGAAACTGTTTTAATCAAAAACTGTGCCATTTCGGAAATATGCATTTTACTATATCTTAGGTTCAGATTTTGAAAATATGTTCTTAACAAAAGTTCTTCATCTTATCAAAATCTAAAATTTTTGGTTTTATGAAAAACCGAGATTCAGCTTCTAAAAGTCTCGTTTTGGCTGAAACAGTTTTGTTCCCGAAACTGTTTTGGACTGCCTGTGCTGTTTTTGAAAAATAGCTTAAAACTTGTATTTAGAGTTAAAATTAGGTTTTGTCATAGTAACCAAAAATGTTCAAAACATCCAGGGCTATAAGTTCAAGCTTTAAAACATTAAAAAATCTCGCTTTATGGTCCTCATTTTCGCGGTCAAAGTCACCGGAAAATTTTTCCTCTAATCTGAAAATAAGCAACTTAGATCAAGCATAAACATACCATATCAAACTAACCTCAAAACTCACAAAACCAACATAAAACTCACACACCCTTATTACAATCTTATCTCCTCAAGAACCACAAATTTACATCCATAAATCCAAGCTTAAAGTTGGCTAGAAATTAATGGAGGGGAATTTAAAACTTTCCCTTGAAGAATTCTCTCTTTCTCTTGAAAAACCCTTGAACTCCTCTAGGATTGTTAATGGCTTGAAACTATAAGAGTATAAGGAAATTTGAGAAGAATATTTCTCTATTTCAAACTTTCCCAAAAATAAAAAAAAAAAGAGGATTTAGAGTTTATACCCTTGGAGAAATGCTTGTCTAGACTCCCCCTAGATTCTTTGATCTCCTTCTTCTTCCTCTTCTATGGTTTGCTAGTGGCTCAAGATTGGGAGAGTGGGAGAAAATATTTGATAGGAAATGGAGAGTGTGTGGCCGGATTTTTGAGTGGGGAAAAAGCTAGGAGAAAAAAAAAAAAGAAGCTTATCCTATGTTGGTTCCTTTTATAGGCAACTTGGAAATTATTTTTTAACATCACATCAACTCCTTCAATCAACCAAATTTTGGTTCAATTCCCCCCTTTCTTGGCCGGTTATGGAAGGAGAAAAGGAGAAGCAAAATTGTCATTAATTCCCCTTCAACCACTACTATACCATCACCTTACCATGTCATCCACTTGCACACTCAACTAGCTAAGTTTTTTGCTCTAATTCCATAAGTTTGGCCGGCCAAGTGAAGGAAGGAGAGAGAAAAATGAAACCTAATCCTATCACATCACATTTTCATGTAACTGTCACGCCCCCCAAACGGGGTGGGTGACGTGGAGCTCGATTAGGGATTAATAAAGCGGAATTCCCCAACCGGGCCCCACCTGACTGCATTAAAATAAATAAATAAACAATATAATCCAGAGCCTCTCGACACACGTGGCTCCACCCCACAGACATACAAGATCGTATATACATGCTTACGTAAATAATCATTACAATGTACATCATCCACAGTCTAGTAAATCCAAATATTAGTTAAGTTTACAGAATTTCTCAAATTCCTTACATTTGCTCAAGAGGATAACACAATCCTCGCTTGCTCGATCCGTAGCACAACTCAGCCACGATGCACCGCTCCTCGAATCTCCCCGGGAGGGGTTTAAACATTTGAAACATGAGCGAAAGGCCCAAAGAGGATATAATTTGAAATAATGTAAATAAACAAATAAATAAACAAGTGCGTAAATAAAATAAATAAGACATTCAGCCCCGACAGTAATCAAAAGGAACCTCACATCCTTTTTCTCAAAGGAAATATAATGTAAACTAATCAGACATTACAGGCTTCAGCCGAGTAATTAGTACAAATTACTCACCTCACCAAGTGCCTCGCCTACCGGACCGGTTTCGGTTCTCGCCCCCCCGGATGCACCTCTCGATCCTATCTAGGCTTACAAAGAATAGACTCTATTACCAGTTCACAAGATCTCTTATCTTAAGAAATCATCCATTTAACATTATGAAATCGTTCATAAGACCCCACGAACTACTCAAGCCGCGGGCCCCATGACTGGACAAGCCATGAGGTTCCATGACTAACAAGCTATGGATTCCGAGGACAGGACAAGCCAGGGAATTCCATAAACTAACAAGCCATGGTTTTTAAATCGTTTTTCTTTCGCAAACCAATCCCTTTCTTTAAAACATTTTCAAGGCCAAAATCTTCTTTGAAAACAGGCTCACAAAGAAAAGGGATAGAAATCCTACCTCGCACAATCAAACCTGGGACTAGCGTTGCCTTATCCGGCTTCCGCTTCCTCAAGCCCCTTCATCCTCGAATCCACAATGAGCAATCGACATAAAACACCACTTTAGGATCAATCCTCGGTCCTAAAGTAATCCAATTTCAATCATATACCAAGATTCTCAATTAGTGTGCCCTAATCCATTTTCATGTTCAAATTCCATTCCAAGGGTTTTAAATATCAAATCGTGGATTTAGGATACTAATCCTTTCATCCCAAGTCCCCAAATGAAGCTAATTTGGGTTCTCCCCGAAAACATGGGTCAAAACGACAATTTCAGGCCAAACAGGGTCAAACCCCGTGTACACCGGTCGACCGGTGACAGAGCAGTGCAACTCTACCGGTCGACCGGTAGAGTGCACACCGGTCGACCGGACAGGTCGACCGGTCAGCCTGCAATCCGGTCGACCGCACAGGTCGACCGGTGAAATCGACCGCGCGAGAGAACTCATGAAATCGGTCCAAAAACCTGCAAATCCAGTCCCAAATCCAGATTTTTCAAAGGGAAAACACTAGATCCGGGTTCTAGGTCCTAAAACAAGTCCAAAGAACCCAAGATCTCCAATTTCTACTCTAGTTTTACTCGAAAATCATCAAAATCCGTTTTGAACCAAAATAAGTTTTAAAATCCGAAAAACATAGATTCAAGAGAGGTTCTTTTCAAGAATCTTACCTTGAATCCTTCTCTTGATGTTGAAAACTCTTTGAAATCACTCTTTGGCTCAAAACCTCGCTCGATTTGGGATGGAAATGAGAGAGAGAGAGGGAGAGAGTGAGCGGGAGAGTGAAGGAGAGAGAGAAAAGGAAAACGCATACGGAAAAAGAAAAAAGAAAAGGAAGGAAAAGAAAAGAAAAGAAAAGAAAAAGGAAAAGGGAAATAAAAATAAAAGAAAATGACATGTGCACTAAAAATAGTCCGTAAATGCGCCCATACACACTTCGGGTTAAAATAAATTACTCAGAATAATTTAAATACCTTGGAATTATTTAAACTCAATTAATTAAATCAGATTAGGCACACTAATAATCTTAATTACCTTAATTAATCTCAATTAATTCGCCGTGGTGTTACAGCCCACCCCCTTAGGCAATTTCGTCCTCGAAATTAAAACTCACCTCAAAGTGCAAACAGATGCGGATAACGCCCTCGCATCGTCGTTTCAAGCTCCCATGTTGCTTCCTCAACACCATGGTGCCGCCACAAAGACTTTCACTAGCGGAATCTCACGATGACGCAGACTCTTCATCTTCCCCGCAAGAATCAACTGGTGTCTCCTCGTAAGACGCATCATATCAGATCGGAACATCAAACCATCGCACTACCGCTTCCGCCCAAAGTTGACATTTCCGAAGCATAGAGACATGAAACACGCCATGCACGTGAGATAGCTCAGCGTAAAGCCAACCGGCACGCCACCACTCCGACTCGTTGCACGATCGAATGGTCCCACATACCTTGGTGCGAGTTTTCCTTTCACACCAAACCGAGTAACTCCCTTTACGTGGGGAAACCTTTAGCAACACAAAGTCGCCTTCTTGGAATTCCAGAGGCCTACGCCTCCCTGTCAAAGATAGCTCTTCCGACGACTTGAGTCATCCACCAGACGTTCTCGAATCACAGCCTATCTTCTCATTGTTCTCTTGAATGACATCCGGTCCAGTTGTAAGTCTATCCTCCGGTTCCAACCAACAAACAGGTGACCTACAAGGGCGACCATACAACGCCTCAAACGGTGCCATACCGACATCTCGCCTGATAGCCGTTGTTGTATGCAAACTCGACTAGATGCGGTATTTCTTCCAGGGCCCGCCAAAATCCAGAATACAAGCACGAAGCATATCCTCCGAATCCTAATAACTCTTTTCGATTGTCCATCCGTCTCGAGGATGAAATGTCAGGTTGAAGTTCAATTCTGTTCCCATGGCTTCCTAGAAACTTCTCCAATACCTTGCATTGAAACGCGTGTCACGATCGGGGCGTGATAGACAAAGGGCACCCGTGTAGCCTCACGATGTGCTCCAGGTACACCGGACAACCTTCCGAGAATACGCCGCACGGAATGGTATGAAGTGCGCGCGACTGGCCAACCCGTCAACCACCACCCAGATGGCATCGTGCCTCAACTCGGTTCTCGGTAGTCCCATCGGAAAATCCATCGTGATGTGCTCCCATTTCCATTCGAGGGACGGAAGAGGTTGCAACTCTCCCGCCGGCTTCGTGCTCGTGCTCGCTTTAACTTGAGGCAAGTCACGATTCCTAGACGTACTCACAAACATCTCTCTTCATGCCTCTCCACCAGTCTGCCTCTTCAAGTCCCGGTACATCTTGGTACTACCCGGATGAATGGCGTACCTCGATTTGTGAGCTTCATGCAGAATCATCTTCTTTATCTCACCCGCCTTAGGAACAAATGAGGCGGTTTCGAAATACAAGGCTCCATCCTCCCGGATTCTCCAATCTTCAAATTGTTCTCCATTCTGGATTCGAATCCAAATTCCTCGGAGGTGTGGATCCCGCCATTGATTCTCGCTTGACTTGTTGCACAAGAGTCGGTCACGAAATCGATTATACACCACAACCTGTTATAATCCTCATGGTAATCAAGATCATACTCACTTACCACTTCAGTCCTCTTCCAATCCTCCAAAGCTAATGACGCCAGAGTCCCCGACGTTTTTCCTGCTAAGGGCATCACCACCACATTAGCTTTTCCAGGATGATACCGCAGAGTGAAGTCATAGTCTTCCATGTACTCCACCCATCTCCTCCGTCTGAGGTTCGGATCTTTCTGAGTAAACAAGTACTTCAGACTCTTATGATCGTAGAAGACCTGAAACCTTGCTCCATAAAGATAACATCTCCATATTTGAGCAAATATTACCGCCGCTAACTCCAAATCATGCGGTAGTTCCATTGCATGCCTTAGTTGGCTAGATGATAAGCTACTACGTGGTCCGGGCCTTTGCATCAAGACACAACTGTTTCCAACCCCCACATAAAATGAGCACACCTCGATGGTTCTCGAAATAGGGAATCGCCGAATCGGTGCACTTGTCAACCTTACTCTTCAATTCCTCAAAGGCATCGCTCACATTCGGAAGAGTCCCACTGAATTCGATTTTTCTTGTCAACTGAGTCAATGCGCCTATACCGAGAAGTCCTTTACAAAACGCCGTAATACTCCTCATGAAACCGGAAAGCTTCAATCGCCACATTCTTCGCCTTTCCCATCAGAAAGTACGCCTCAATCTTAGAAGGATCTACAGAGATTCCCCGTCCGTAAAATCACATGGCCAAGGAACTTCACCTCCGTCACCAAGTCACACTTCTCCTTCTTCAAGATACAACCGGTGTTCTCGAAGGGTCCAAGAACAATCCTAAGGTGCTGCGATGTTCTTCCCAAGTCTTCGAATACACCAAGATGTCATCAATGAACACGATGACAAACCGATCCAAGTACGGCCGAAAAACCCGATTCATCAAATCCATGAATGCAAAGCAGGGCATTTGTCAATCCAAACGGCATTACCGTAAACCTCAAGTGCCCATACCGAGTTCTCGAAAGCGGTCTTGAATATCCTCCTCCCTCGATTTTCAATTGGTGGTACCCGACCTCAAATCAATCTTAGAGTAGAACTGTGATCCACCCAACCGATCGAACAATTCATCGATCCTCGGCAGTGGGTACTTATTCTTCACAGCCACCCTGTTCAATTGTCGGTAGTCAATGCACAAATCAAGAGATCCGTCGTGCTTCTTCACAAATAGCACCGTGCACCCCAAGGGAAGTACTATTTCGGATATATCCTTCTCTCGCCAGCTCTTCAAGCTGTGTTCTTAATTCCTTCATCTCCGCCGGAGCCATCCGGTATGGAGGAATGGAAATAGGTGCCGCCCCCGGAACCAAATCAATACTGAAATTCAATCTCCGATCCGGCGGTAAGCCCGGTAGATCCTCGTGAAATACGTCTGCAAATTCATCCACCATGTGGATTCCCGCACTATCTCCGCTCACTTCAAATTCACCTTCCATGGCAAGAAGGGAGGAGAAACATGCCAGATTTTTCCGTCCCCAACGCTGTACTTCAACATCGTTCCCCAAGGACCGGGTTCATCTACTGCACGATAAGTAATCACTGCCCGAATCCGTTACCAATGTCACTTTTCTACGGTAGCAATCAACAATTGCACCGTGCCTTGACAACCAATCCATTCCGAGCACCACATCAAACAGGGTCATCGGAAGGATAATCAAGTCCGCTCTCAATCGCCACCACAAATCGTGATTTCACACGACTTACACACACTCATCACCTCCACACATCCCAGTGGGAGTTTAAAGTCATCGGGACTTCTAAATTCTCAAATTTCAGTTTCAAAGTCCGAACAAAAGAACTTGATACAAACGAGTGTGTGGCACCAGTATCAAATAACACGTGAGCAAAAGAATGAGAGATTAGAATCATACCCTCAACCACACAAGCGTTCTTTGGTCCGACCTCCAGAGCTGCCTCCCGCCAGGGTATATGCTTGTCCCTGTGCTCTTCCCTTCCTCTCTGTCACCAACATTAGGCCGAGCCGAGGCCTATACTTGTTGTGGCGGAGGTGGTTGTACTGGTCTCGGCGCTTGAGGCCGGAACCGTGAATTGAGGCGGGCCGATAGGTCGGGCGCAGGAGGGTATGGCATCTGTTGCGGCGATATGGCGGCATGTACTGTGACGGCCCTTCTTGGCTATAGGAAGGCGTCACTTTGGGCTTGTTGAGCGGCCGATTAGGACAATTCCTCCTAATATGGCCCCACCTGCCCACAATGGTGACACTTGGGCCCGTGACAAGCATTTCTGTCACTCCCGGAAGAACTCTACGCCACCACTTGTCATTTCTTGATTGCGGTTTCTTCTACCACTCCGCATGGTCCACCAAACAGAAGACCTGCCGGAAATGGAGGGGTCTACGCAGATGAGACCCGACCTGCTTCTTCTTCTTTACTTTGGCGATAGGCCAGGTTATCCTGTTCCACCCTCATAGCAGCAGCTACTAAATCTCGAAAGTTCCGAAGTCTTAGAGCCACCAAGGATCTCCTCACAGAGTTCTTGAGGCCCCCCTCAAACTTGAGGCATTTCATGTCTTCAGACTCCACTATAGATGGCGCAAACCGGGATAGGTCATTAAACCTAGCCTCATATTCCCTTACAGACATGTCACCTTGCCGCAGCGACATGAATTCCAGTGCCTTTTCTTCCCTGTAACTCGGAGGGAAGTACTGATCATTGAACATCACCTCGAATTGTTCCCAGTCATCCCCATGACATTCATCCTCCTCTTGACCTGTTTCCACCAAGTGTTTGCCAATCCTTCCATCTTGTACACCGCAAATTCCACCCAAGATTCATTTGGAACTCCCATAGTACTCAAATGCTTAACTATGGAGTCAATCCAAAACTCACCTTCCCGGGTCCTCCTCACTATTAAACGAGGGATAGGCGCCGCCTCAATTCCCCGGAAATATTCCTGCTTCCGATCCTCAGCCGGTCGCTCATTCCGAGCTCTAGTGGCCATGCCTTGAAAGGCGAGAAACATGGCATCAAAGAATCCTTGATTCGGTTGTTCCGGCTGGTTACCTAGTCTCATGCGGCGCCATTTCCTTCAATCGAAATCAAACTAGACTATTCAAAGGATAACAGATGTCACACATGTATGTACAATCCCGGGTTCTTAACCTAAGGCTCGATACCACTCATCACGCCCCCAAACGGGGTGGGTGACGGGAGCCCGATTAGGGATTAATAAAGCGGAATTCCCAACCGGGCCCCACCGATCGCATTAAAATAAATAAATAAACAATATAATCCAGAGCCTCGACACACGTGGCTCCACCCCACAGACATACAATGTCGTACATACATGCTTACGTAAATAATCATTACAATGGACATCATCCACAGTCCTAGTAAATCCAAATATTAGTTAAGTTTACAGAATTTCTCAAATTCCTTACATTTGCTCAAGAGGATAACACAATCCTCGCTTGCTCGATCCGTAGCACAACTCACCCACGATGCACCGCCTCCTCGAATCTCCCCGGAGGGGTTTAAACATTTGAAACATGAGCGAAAGGCCCAAAGAGGATATAATTTGAAATAATGTAAATAAACAAATAAATAAACAAGTGCGAAATAAAATAAATAAGACATTCAGCCCGATGTAATGCAAATGAACCTCACATCCTTTTTCTCAAAGGAAATATAATGAAACTAATCAGACATAGGCTTCAATGAGTAATTAGTACAAATTACTCACCTCACCAAGTGCCTCGCCTACCGGACCGGTTTCGGTTCTACCCCGAGGATGCACTCTCCGCATCCTATCTAGGCTTACAACAATAGACTCTATTACCAGTTCACAAGATCTCTTATCTTAAGAAATCATCCATTTAACATTATGAAATCGCTTCATAAGACCCCACGAACTACTCAAGCCAAGGGCCCCATGACCGAACAAGCCATGAGGTTCCATGACTAACAAGCTATGGATTCCAAGGACAGGACAAGCCAAGGAATTCCATAAACTAACAAGCCATGGTTTTTAAATCGTTTTTCTTTTAAAACCAATCCCTTTCTTTAAAACATTTTCAAGGCCAAAATCTTCTTTGAAAACAGGCTCACAAAGAAAAGGGATAGAAATCCTACCTCGCACAATCAAACCTCGGACTAGCGTTGCCTTATCCGGCTTCCGCTTCCTCAAGCCCCTTCATCCTCGAATCCACAATGAGCATCGATACAAAACACCACTTTAGGATCAATCCTCAGTCCTAAAGTAATCCAATTTCAATCATATACCAAGATTCTCAATTAGTGTGCCCTAATCCATTTTCATGTTCAAATTCCATTCCAAGGGTTTTAAATATCAAATCAGGGATTTAGGATACTAATCCTTTCATCCCAAGTCCCCAAATGAAGCTAATTTGGGTTCTCCCCGAAAACATGGGTCAAAACGACAATTTCAGGCCAAACAGGTCAAACCCGTGTACACCGGTCGACCGGTGACAGAAGCGATGCAACTCTACCGGTCGACCGGTAGAGTGCACACCGTCGACCGGACAGGTCGACCGGTCACCAGCAATCCGGCCGACCGCACAGTCGACCGGTGAATCGACCGCATGAGAGAACTCATGGAAATCGGTCCAAAACCTGCAAATCCAGTCCCAAATCCAGATTTTTCAAAGGGAAAACACTAGATCCGGGTTCTAGGTCCTAAAACAAGTCCAAAGAACCCAAGATCTCCAATTTCTACTCTAGTTTTACTCGAAAATCATCAAAATCCGTTTTGAACCAAAATAAGTTTTAAAATCCGAAAACATAGATTCAAGAGAGGTTCTTTCAAGAATCTTACCTTGAATCCTTCTCTTGATGTTGAAAACTCTTTGAAATCACTCTTTGGCTCAAAACTCGTTCGATTTGGGATGGAAATGAGAGAGAGAGAGGAGAGAGAGAGGGGGAGAGAGTGAAGGAGAGAGAGAAAAAGAAAACGACGGAAAAAAAAAAAAGGAAGGAAAAGGAAAAGAAAAGAAAAGAAAAAAGAAAAAGAAAAGGAAATAAAAAAATAAAAAGAAAATGACATGTGCACTAAAATAGTCCAAAATGCGCCCATACACACTTCCAAGTTAAAATAAATTATCGTGAATAATTTAAATACCTTGGAATTATTTAAACTCAATTAATTAAATCAGATTAGGCACACTAATAATCTTAATTACCTTAATTAATCTCAATTAATTCGTCAGGGTGTTACAGTAACCTTCTAGCACACTTAACTAGCCAAATTTTGGCTCTATTTTCCTATGCATGGCCGGCCAAGTGGAGAAGGAGAGAGAGAAAAATATAATCCACCCCTTGTACTTTTGTCCACTCTCTTAAGTTTCCTTTGACTCGGATAAAAATCATCTTGTTGTAAGGAAGTACTTAGGTGACAGAAAATTCTAATTTCTAACGGTTCATTTTCATCGCTTATTTACAGTTCAATGTTAAAGCATCGATTACTATGAGATCACATTAAACTCTTACTCGCGTAATATCTTGAATTGTTTAAAGTCTTGAAATAAATTATAGACCTGAATAAATTCTAAATTTAACTTTTCCGCATTAAATCCGGGAATGAAATTGTTTCGATGGTGTCAAATCATGAACTCACATTGTACCCTTCTACTATGGGTATTTATCTTGTGACTTTAACCTAGTCATCCCGGCAATTAAGGATTTTCTCTTCTTTAAAAATGTCAGTGCGTTTTTTTTTACGCTGCTAACATCATGCTGTGTTTGGAGATTCTTGAAATTAAGATTCTCAAACTATACTTGTACTGAAAATTATTCCGCCTTAAAGTACGACAATAATTTATCGATCGAATTTACTTGATTGAAAACATGAACTTAACATGAAATCTGCTATAGAATTTAGGAATACAGATATTGATTCCATAAATCCTTCAGTCACATAATATTTTCTAGGAAAATCCTTAGCTTAAATAAATAAATTGTATTATTTAAAGTCTAGGATTTTCTCAGTCATTACACATATGATGAAGTTAAAAATGAAATTAACCTTAAATAGTAATTGTAATATATATTATATATTCTTAAACGGTTTCATAAACAACATATTCTCTCTGTTTCTAAAATAGGTTATTTAACCCTTTCTCTCTATATCAATTTGGTTCAAAATAAAAAATTAAAAAAAAAAAAAAAGAAGAAGACGGAACATGCCAAAAAAATAGTTCATAAATTACATGAAGCTGGCAGCTTCGGCGAAAGAAAGCTTAATTGGACATTTGGGTAATTAATCCTTCTAGAAATGAGGACTCAGCCAACAATGAGATGACGAATTGACAAGAATCGATTAAATCAAGGGGGATTGGTTGGTTTTTTTTTTTTTTTTTTTTTTTTTTTTTTTTTTTTTTTTTGCGCATGTGTCTGTCTATAAATATTTTTTTATAAACAAATCTTTTTAATTTAATAAAGCACTTCCACCTAAAACCGAAATATAATACTGCTACGCATGCCCATTAAGATGCTAAGTTCAGCTTGCACATAACTTTTGACTTCTCTAGTCCTCTATTTATACATAATTTATTTCACATAATTTAATGCCTTGTCGGGTTGTCGATGGTTGAGTCCCAAAGATTAAATTACTTTTTATGATGATTTATTTGAGGACAAATAATCTAAAGTTTGATTATATAATGAAGAATTATATATATCACTGAGTCATTATTTGGTTAAGACAGAATCTTATGTGTCTAGCGGGGTTAGTAGTTCGAAAGTTTAGACGGCAAGCTTGCCTGAAGTCTGAATTTTTTTTTTTTCGGATTCAGCGGGCAGGACCCTATGTTTGCCAATCTAGCGTGGGGGTTGGGCTCAGGCAGTCCAAAAAAAAAAAAGAATTTGAACCAAGCCTGCTGCCCATGTGTACCCCATGCCCGATTGCTCACCGAACATACAGTGCCCGCTGATTGCCCGTTGGTGTGCTCACCTAATTGCCCGCCTAACGGCTAGTCTTTTGACCATTGCTGCCTGGCCCAACTGACGACCCGAAAGCCCAACTTCAATTGCTATATTATGTGCCATTGCCTAAGAAACTCGAACTGCTCGCCCGAAGCCCAACCCATCAAGCAAAAACTAGCTGTTGGATTCAAAAATTTGAGAAAAAAAAATTGATTTTTTTAACCAAACAATTTCCCTATATACGCCCCCCTCCCCCAAACATTTTCTTCACTACATTACTCACATTCTCTCTCAATCTATCTCACTTTTGTCTCGAATCTCTCTCACAACTTTTTCACAAGCTCACACAAAATCCTAAAGCTCTCTCTTTCAAAGTGCTCTCATTTTAAGTCTTAAAGTTCTTAAAGCTCTTTCCAACTTCAAGCTCTCTCAATTTAGTAGAATTTCATTTTTATAATGGCATCCTTTAGTTATGGTGATAATCTCGTTGATCCCCAAAGTCCAATTCCTACTAATGTTTATACTAGACAGGAATCGCAAACACAAGCACTCGAGTAACAATGACCAATTCTAAATTTCGGTCGTGGGGGATCTAGTGGAGGTCGTGGTCGCAATGGTGGGCGTCGAGAGGCAAGAGCTTGTAACAGCTTGAGAAAATAAACATGATTAATTAAGATAATTGAGATTTATTAGTATACCTAATTTAATTTAATTAATTAATTATGTTTATTAAATGTTTTTGGTATTTAAGGTGATGCTTGATAGAGGGATTCGTTCCCTAATTCGAATCATGATTCATGGTTCGCTATAGTATTTTCTCTCACAAAAAATACACGTAAATCGAAAATGATTCTAATCATATCGTTCTAATCTATGAACCAAATAGACTCTAAGTTTAAATGTTTTCAAGGAATTTAAATAATTTTAATATTTTATTGTTTCTGGTATTAGTGCGCATAATTCAAATTTTTATTTTTTAATGAATCGATCAAAGAAAGAGGAAAGTGGAATTGGATAGAAAGAGGAATAAAAGGTGTGATGAAGCATAGCAACTATGTTGGCTCTCATGTATTCACTTAAATTTTTTTTTTTTTTTTTTTTTTTTTTTTTTTTTTTGGGGGGGGACTTGATGAAGATCGCCTTCTTCAAAAAAAAAAAAAAAAAAAAAAAAAAAATAATAATAATTATGAGTAAGCTAGTTCTGGAAATATGGGTGCACCATCACTTAGTTGATTGCATAATGAGATAATATCAGAAGTGACATTTGCTAAAACAGCAGAAGAAATTACAGCAATGGCATTTGTGTAATAGTTTTCGACTGAGGATGGACAAAGGCCAGAATCAGAGATGAAATCAAGACGCTCTACAAGGGTATTAATTTTTTTCGTAATACGTCCCGTCTATATAATAAATATTAACTTTCTCTATCACTCTCCACTCGTGATGTCCTTTAACTTTCAACTTTCACCACTTTCTTGATGGTGTAATAGTCAAGTTGTTTAATTTACATTCTATTCACATATAAATTTCAACATGTATGTGTGCGCATGTGCCTATCTATAAATATTTTTTTATCAAAAAAAACTTTTTAATTTAATAAAGCATTTCTACCTAAAACCAAAATATAAAACTGTTATGCACGCCCATTAAAATGTTAGTTTTAGCTTTCACATGACTTTTGACTTCTTTAGTCCTCTATTTATACATTATTTATTTCACATAATTTCATACTTTGTCGGGTTTCCGATATGGTTGAATCCAAAAGATTAAATTGGTTTTTACGATGATTTATTTGTGGACAAATAATCTGAAGTTTACTCAATATTGTTCAGCAACGAATTATCTTTTTAGTCATGATGAATTATATAGATCACTGAGCCTGAATTTTTTAAGGCTTGGCGGATAGGACCCTATATCCGCCCGTCCAGCCTAAGGGTTGGGTTTGGGCTCGGGTAGCCTAAAAAAAACTATTTGAACTAAGCCCACCACCCATGAGTACCTCATGCCCGAATGCCCGCCGGAGTGCCCGCGTGATTTCCTGCCCAACAGGTAGTTTTTTTACCATTGCTGCTCGGCCCAATTGCCGACCCAAAAGCCTAACTTCAATAGCTATTTTTTATGCTATTGCCCGAGAAGCCCGAACCGCCCACCCGAAGCCTGACCCGTCGAGCAAAAAGTAGTAGTTGGATTAAAAAATTTGGGAAAAAATTGATTTTTTTAACCAAATAATTTCCCTATAAATACCCCCTCCCTCAAACATTTTCTTCACTACATTACTCACAATCTCTCTCAATCTCTCTCAATCTATCTCACTTTTGTCTCAAATCTCTCTCACAATTTTTCCACAAGCTCACACAAAATCCTAAAGCTCTCTCTCTCAAAGTTCTATCATATCAAGTCTTAAAGCTCTCAAAGCTCTTTTCAACTTCAAAAGTCCAATTCCCACACCGGGAAACAATTCCTACTAATGCTTATACTACGCAGGAATCGCAAACACAAACACCCGAGGAACAATGTCCACTGCAAGTGTTGCAACCTCTAAGAGGAAATGCAAGCTCACCTTGATAGTTTGGGAGCACTTTGACTTGCTAGTGGAGGCCAACAATGATGGTAACACTAAACACATAACTCAATGTAAATATTACCATTCTAATTTACAATGTGACACTATTCATGACACAATACACTTGAGAAGACACTCTAAAAAATGTCTTCAAAAGTGTGGCCAAACCGGTGGATCCAAACTCCGCCAAACACAATTATCATTTGATCGTGCAACCGGTGGTCTGACCACTTAGAAATACGATCCCAAGTAGATCGTATGGAAGTTCTGCAAATGATAGCATCATTAGATCATCCACTTAGTTCCTAATTGGCACCGTTATATTAAAATTGTACACAATCCTAATGCACAATTTTTTTAAAAAAACTACTATTAGGAAAGATTTGTTAAAATTATTTAAATAAGAAAAAGAAGCATTAATCAACCTTTTGCATTCTACTAGCAGTTGCATTGCGTTAATTACAGATATTTAGTTTGCCATTGCAACACTGATTATTTATCTGTAACCGGACATTACTTCAAAGGTTTCGATTTAGATAAGAGAATATTAGGCTTTAAATGTGTTCTGGGATTACATAGCGCCGATCTAATATATAATACAATTTTAAATGTCATTGATGAAGATAGATTAAGGGATAAAGTGATGGTTATAACATTAGATAACGCTAGTGCAAATACTAAAGCAATTGAATATTTTGAAAATGATTTAAGTTTATTCGGTGATGGTACTATATTTCACCAACGTTGTGCATGCCATGTAATTAATTTACTAGTAAAATCCGGTTTTAAAATCAATGGCTATTCATATAAAAGCAATTAGAGATAGTATTTCATGGATTCAAGGTAGTAACCAAAGAGAACAAGATTGGTTTATGTTCTTACAAGTAGTAAATCTAACTCCTAGAGCATTAGCCCTAGCTAAGCCTGTAAGATGGAACTCAACTTAAATAATGCTTCAACAATGCCTTGCATATATGGATGCTATAACAAACTATATCGATTAAAAAATTAGGAGCATGACATATACACCCATATGATTGGCAAATTGTCGAAACTTTGTATCAATTTTTAGGTAGGTTTCATGAAGTTACTTTAAAACTTAGTGGAACATATTACCGAACATCACCATTTGCTTTAGGTGAACTTTTAAGAATTAGTATTTTATATAGTGAATTTTGGAAGGACCCAATTTTAGGAGTTCCTATCGCTTCTATGGAAAATAAATTTATAAAATATTTGTTTAAATTACCAATGTTGTATGGTTTCAATACTATTTTTGATCCTAGATTAAAATTAGAAGGTTTAAAAAATGGTTTAGAAAACTTAGGTGTATTTTTAGACATCGATTGTTTTGATAATCTTCCTTTAATAACGGATAAAACATTTTCTCACTATAGTGTTTATGAAAATAGGTTTAGAAACATTACTTGTGGAGTACAGGAACTGCAACAAAAAGATGAAAACTTGCATTCATCCATGAATGTTTTTAGGTTGAAGAAGAAAAAGAACTTATGGGAGTGGATCTTCATCAAGAGCGGAGCTTTTAACGAACTTATGGCGTGCCTTAGCGAGAGCTTAGTAGTCAACGATACTAGAGAAGTGTTTGATTTAGTTCAATGGTGGAGGGCACGAGCACGAGCATTAACTTGGCCAGTCATAACTCGATTGGCAATAAATATTTTTTCAATTTCAGTCTCCACGGTTTCATCCGAACAAGCCTTCAGTACAACCAAACTAATGCTGGAGGAACGCCGAAATACATTGCAAAGGGATATTGTTGAAGCTTTGGTGTGCATTAAGGATTGGGATCGTGTCGATTAACATTTACAAGATACAATTTCACCGGTAAGCCAAGAATGGATAAATGAATTTAATAGATTAATATTTCTCTTTAAAGATGATCATTCAAATAAAAATTAAATTGTAATTTCTAAATATTTATTTGCTTTGGACATTGTAATTGTAATATTGTATATTTAGACATTGTAATTTTACAAAATTTGTAATTAAATCACAAAATGATTGCATTATTTTTTTTTTTTACCACATTTTTATCCCAATTGGGTTTTTGTTGGCAAGCTTTTTAACAAGGCAATTATGAATTACATATTTAAAAATTAATAAACAAAACTAATTTTTAAATTGTGTTAATAGTGTGTGTTGATTTTAATCTTAATTATAGTTTTATATAATTTTTACAATAAATAACTTAATAATTATTTATATACAAATATAATTAATAAACAATATAATATAATATATATTTATATATATACACACAATATTAAATTAAAAATAACACAATATAGAAAAAAAATATATATTAAATATTCAGGCTCTTCGGGTGGACTTGGGCTGCCCGATTGGGTTTCGGGTAGCCAAGACTTGCCTGAAACCCGTTCTCAGTAGACCTCGGGTTTGGGCAGACAGCCTAAACTTTTCGGGCGGTTGAGCTCGGACAACGGGCACAAGTTTAGTTTTTTAGGGCGGTCGCAGGCGGCCCGTCCAAACTTCCAGCACTAGGGGTTAGTGTTCTATTTCTAGAGTGCTTAGAAGTTTATTTTAACTAGAGGGGTTTTTCTAAATAGTGCCTTAAGTGTGCTCGATCTTAGTGTGCTGAGGTTATCTCATATTCTCGGACTTCAAGTATACGTCCATCTCTCTGTCGGATCGCTGACCTTGTATATTATGTGTTTATTTATTTGTTTTTGTTTGAATATAACTTTTCCTTTTAAAAAAATGTATAGATCACTAATTAGACAATACTAATTATTTTCTCCGCTCCATTGAACCAACGCGAAAGAAGAAAAAAGAGTTTTGGAAGAAAATTTCGTGGATGGAGATACGTACTATATCTTAATCTTTTCACTACACCACAATAGGCTTTTCGTAGCTGACAAAAAAACGCTATTAATCACTATCAATAGCGCTTTTTAGAGCGCTAGGACAGCGGGTGCTATTATAGGTCCTAAGAAAACATAGCGTTTCAGGAGAGTTATAAAAAGCGCTATAGAATTCAAGTAATATAGCGTGTAAGAAAAGTTATGTCATCCTCTTACAGCTCTTTAGTATAGCTACGATACAGATTAATAACTTTTTTTCCTTGTTATGTTCATACTGTTGTAACTTTTAAAATTATTATTGATATCCTTTTAAATTCATTCAAATAAATAGTAATTCCGAGATATGTGATATATCTAAATAGGAACATTCAAATTAAAACATAAAAACATTCAACATATCAATTGTTATCGAGATTCTACCAAGTCATCAATAAAATTACGTCTACAACATAATTCATGCAATGTCCAAAACCTTAACATTCAAAACAAGTAAAAAAAACAGAGAAGTCATCTCCAAAACATCTAAGTGCAATGGTGAAGTAAATCCTTCCATATTGACAAAATGCTTCAACAAAAAAATCAACTCCATTGTTTAACCTGTAAGAAAGTGATCCACTATCAAAACAATAATCAAACTCAACTAAAACTTCCACCATTTAAACTATAAATAAAGCAAGGATTGTGACCAAAAACTGTAAAAAGGAAAAAAAAACAAAAAATGGGTAAAATGTACACTGTGATCATATCTTGCGGGATTGCTTCTCGAGCTTCTCTTGCTCAGTTTTCTGAAATTGCAATCATGACACCATTGCCATAGGAAGTAAGGCAATGATACAAAAAAACTGAAGCAGCCGTAGAGTTATAATAAGCTTATAATTTTCAGAAACACAACATACATACAAATAGTACTTGCCAAACATAACTCAAATAGTTCAGGCAGACATATGGCCCACAAGATTTATGCTTGACAACATGAGCCACTCATAGTTGGAACAGAAATGGGAGCTATATAAGGGCTAATTTAATCCATCTTTGTTCCTACTCTCTTAAGGAACATGAGACCAAGTATCATCATCGAAGGTAATGACAATATAAACTTTGCAAATATGCATGAGTGCCCACATTGGAATTCATTCAATTGTAGAAAGGCATGCAACAATTTTCAACAATGTTCATTTTAGTACTACCAAGTAATTGGGGGTGGGGGTTTGGGCTCGGGGCCTGGGCCTGTGGGGGCCCGGGGGCTGGGGGGCTCGCTCATGCCATGTAACATCCTGAAGAATTAATTAAGATTAATTAAGGTAATTGAGATTATTAGTGTGCCTAATCTGATTTAATTAATTGAGTTTAAGTAATTCCAAGGTATTTAAATTATTCACATAATTTATTTTAATCCAAAAGTGTGTATGGGCTTTTTCGGACTATTATTTTAAAATATTGTGCACATGTCATTTTCTTTTCTTTTCTTTTTCTTTTCTTTTTCTTTTCTTTCCTTTTCTTTTTCTCTCCCATGCGTTCCTCTCTCTCTCTCTCACTCTCACTCCCGTACTCTCTCTCTCTCTCTCTCTCTCTCTCTCGCTTTGTCTCAAATCAAGACCGGATTTGAACCAAGAGTGATTTCAAAGAGTTTTCAACATCAAGAGAAGGATTCAAGGTAAGATTACTGAAAGAACCTCTCTTAAATATCAAGTTTTTCGGATTCAAAACTTACTTTTGGTTCAAAACGGATTTTGAGTGAAACTAGGGTAGAAATTGGAGATCTTGGGTTCTTTGGACTCATTTTAGTACCTAGAACCCGGATCTAGTGGTTGTCCTTTGAGATTTTGTGATTTGGGACTAGATTTGCAAGTTTTTGAACCGATTTCATGAAGTTTTTGCGAATCGGAGTTCTCCACCGGTCGACCGCATTGGTCGACCGAATCTTGCTATGGCCACCGCCCGACCGGTCTGGTCGACCGGATGCGCACACCGCCCGACCGGGTGGTGATGCACTTCTCTGCTCTCGTCGACGGTGTACACGGGTTTGACCCCTTTGGGCCCGAAATTGTTGTTTTGACCCCTGTTTTTGGGAGAACCCAAATTAGCTTCATTTGGGGACTTGGGATGAAAGGATTAGCATCTTTAATACTTGATTTGATATTGAAACCCCTTGGAATGGAATTTGAAACATAAAAACCGATTAGGGCACACTAATTGGAAAATCTTGGTATATGATTAAGGTTGGATTACTTTAGGAATGAGAATTGATCCTAAAGTGTTATCTTGTATCGTTGATCGCGAGGATTGATTGAAGGGGGCTTGAGGAAGCGGAAGCCGGAAAAGGCAACGCTAGTCCCAGGTTTGATTGTGCGAGGTAGGATTTCTATCCCTTTTCCTTGTGAGCCTGTTTTCAAAAAGGATGTTCACCTTGAAAATGTTTTAAAGAAAGGGATTGGTTTGTAAAAGAAAAATGTTTTAAAAACCATGACTTGTTAGTTTATGGAACTCCTTGGCTTGTCCTGTCCTTGGAATCCATAGCTTGTTTAGTCATGGAACCTCATGGCTTGCCTAGTCATGGGGCCCGCGGCTTGAGTAGTTCGTGGGGTCATATGAACGATTTCATAATGTTAAATGGATGATTTCTTAAGATAAAAGATCTTGTGAACTGGTAATAGAGTCTATTGCTGTAAGCTTAGATAGGATGCAGAGAGTGCATCCTCGGGGGCAAAACCCAAAACCGGTCCGGGTAGGCGAGGCACTTGGTGAGGTGAGTAATTTATGCTAATTACTCGCTGAAGCCTGTAATATGGATTATTTTCTGTTATATTTCCTTTGAGAAAAAGGATGTGAGGTTCCGGCTGCTCTGTCGGGATTAAATGTCTTATTTTTGGGAGTGAGCCCTAGGGGTAACTTAGATTGCTATAATCAAAGGCCTTATGGGGTTACTCTTAGGAATCCAAAATACGGGATACTCAAAATGCCTGTCGACAAGGCATAATAATGTATATGGGACGAGAATAAATCATCATATTATTAGCTTTCTCATATCAACAGAAAGCTAATAATTTGCTATATATTACCATATATGTTGTGTGTATGTAATAAAATAAGCAGGCCTCAGCTGCATGCAATAATACAATAATAAGCACTAGTATGGTGTGCTTAATTCGATCTTATCATTTATATATGTTTGCAAGATCCTTCTGTTTTTTCTTTTTCAATTAACTTTTTTTTAATTTAAAAAAAAAAGAGGTTAAATCTAAATCTACGAAATCCACAAAATGCGGAATGAAGTGACTAAGGCGCAGCAATGCGTTCAGTTTCTAGTCCATAAAATTTCAAAAAATGTAGACAGTAGAAGAGAATTCATGTTTTTAATTGCGACAAAATTCACACTTGATAATTATAGTTGAAATAGTATGTACTGTTTTTTTTTTCTTTTTCTATTTTCTTAGCTTGAATTTTGACTAGAAGGTTTTTAACAAGGCATAGCTGGAATTGCTAGTAAGGCTAGAGTTTAGGTAAATTAAACTGTAACGTAAAACAATGTTTTGTGATTTTTATTTTTATTTTTTTAACTTTTTCCTTATTGTCTACCTCATCATATATATATATACCGAATTACTTGTACATGAGATTGCACATGTAAACTGTTTAGTGGTATAAATTAAAATTTCTTAATTTATCGAAGTCACCTCATGAACGCAAGATTCGTTAGGTATTCGTACGAAAATAGGGCATAAATGTTAAATAATCATGATAAATTTTTTTTATATAATCGAATAATCAATTTCAAACTTTAGTTAAAAACATAAATTAACGTAATAAAAAATCATAATAAAATATACGCATGTGTGTGCGTTTATTTACATATTAAGTGTTTTTTAAAAAAATATATATATATTTGACCTCAAAATTGCGTGCCTTATCTCTTTTGCCAATTGGTTTCTTTCAACGCCATTTTTTTAAAATCTGAGTTCTTTTGTCAATTAGTTTCTTTTTGCGGCAGTTATCATTCTATATTTGATTTTGTGCTTTTTTCTTTGTATTTTATATATGCACTTCTAGGTAAATGTTATTAGAAGATATTATCATTATTAAATAAATGGCAACGTTTATATTAGTACGAGCTTGCACTATATATTACTTCTTTCATAATTTAAAAATTGTATTACGTGATTGATATAAATATACTGGTAGAGTATGGTAATCGAAAAATAAAGATTGAAGATTGATGAGTAAAAAAATGTAGTAAGCGAATGAAAGGGAGAGCAATAAAAGAGACAAATAAAAGTAGAGATTGAGGGAAAATGAAAAAGAAAAAAAAAGAGTATTTTTCGATTAAAAAAAGTTTATAAAAATTGTCCTCCAATTTATTTTACCCTATATTTTTCACTCTATTAAACATAGAAGGAACAGAAACATGCATAACCAATTATAATGACAAACTTAACACGATATAAAATTACAAATTACTTAATGCTAATTAAATGAAACGCCAAATAAAGTGTTAATTAAAAACATAGCCTTCACAGTAAGCCCTAGCCGTCGAGTTCCGAAAGAGAAAATTAGAGAGAGGTGCTCTGCAACAAGTTTAGAGTTAGAGTTCATCACGGTGGTCTGGCTATTCATCGCCAACCAAAGATCCAAAGTTCATCATAGAGATCATAGAAATCACTGGCATTAGGTTTATGCTAATGGAAGTGTGGATAGTCACCGAAATGGAGTTGTTTAAGGGGAGACAATTTTTGGTCTTCTACCTTAGATTTAGGATGCGTTCGCCTTGAGATTCCATTGAAACTTTGGGAATTAGATCGTGGAAGGGAGGCGAGGAAGATGGTCCAAAGCGTGTGGTAGTTGTTGCTAATTGGCAGTGGCGCGTGGGATACATGCGCCGCATCTGTCGCCCTTTGAAAAACTTTTATCTAATGTCATTCCTATCGTATTTCACACACCTCCAATGTTGAGGGGCTTTATTTCACTGGTTTGATTTCTTAGGATCTTTGTAGAGTTTTTTTGTTTTTCTATTTTATATTTTTATTTGTGTTGTAATAACGGTGATGGTGTCCCCATTGTTGGTTTCTGAAATGATTTCGGATGCGAAAGCGTGTGAGTAGCGGATCGTGTATAACAAAAATTTTCATAAAACATTTGAGATACTCTATAGATTGTATTAATTAATACAGAAATAAATTAATCACATTAATTTTTTTACCAAGAAACTGATTAGGAAATACACCTAGCAACCGATTAGGATGATAACTTGTGTTCTTTGACCCCAAACGTCCTCACTCCAATGCTAGTTTAGAACACCCGAATCTTCCTCGCTAATTCCTTGAATTTACGAAGAACGTGTGTATGAGCATACCTGAAACAAAATGAAATTGGCAAGAACACTCGAGATTTTCACGAACACCAACAAATGCACGACATGTAATTTTTACAGAAAATTTTTCCTTCCCACTCTATAATAAATTCGGCCACTAACACTTAGTAGAGAAAAATTGTGTCTCGCAATTTGCTATAATCTCTTATTTTATAGAGTAGTAGTCAGACTTCTAAAAGGAGTCTAATCTTTATCTTCAAGATAAAACTTGATAATTATCTCAAATTTGAATTTTGAAACAAAAACTCCCACTGCTTTTCTTAGTATGACTGGCCACATTAAGGGATAATGTGTAGGGAATTATGGTAGGCACCAATATCTGTAGGGAATTATGGCAAGATTATGTATTTTTCAAACAGTCTAATTTTAACTCAAATTCAAATTCCTATTTAAGTCAAACTTAAAATTAATTTGAATTCTAAATTGAACAACTTATCAAATAAATTAAATGCATTACTTGGAAATCAAGTAACTGAATCTCCGGGGGTTTCACAGTACAATGTGCGTTCACACTATACTGTGCGTTCACACGATGTGAGCACCTTTATGTAAGGGATCCAAAATTTAAATTTAAATTTAAATAATCAAATTATTTAAATAATAATGAATTCTCAATTAATTATACTTGAGTATTTATTTTAGAATTCTGTAATTCTAAAATTTTCATTTTACCTTTAGTGTCTTGTAGAATTACAAGGAGGCGCAGTGGCTCATGGACCTATAATTCCGAGCTCCAATTAAATCTAGTAGTTACTCTACTATAAACTTAGAATTGCACTCTTGTAATTATAGACATAAAGTACTTCTAAACTGTGAAGTGTACATTTGATTTAGTCACTACATATAGATCAATCCTCCATAAATAATTCATAATTAGAGCTAGGTGAAATCCGTTAACCTATCTAATTATATCTTTATCCTTGAGTACCATAGATTCTCTAATGGATAGTGATTCATAAAACAAATTCATGAATATGAGCTCCTATTGGTCCAAGTACCAAATCAACTCTTAAGAGAATTATTATCTGCTTCTCTCTCAAGAAGGAATGAATTCTATCTCGTATAATAGCATTCCTAGCTACCTACTTCATCATGGCTCTAAAATACAAGGAATAGGATTTAGGATCTCAGAATCCGTACTGTGTAAATCAAAAGACATAAATCCATAAATGGGAGTCTGCTAAGAACATAGGATTAAGATCATTCTATATATGACCATCAGTAGACTCAATTAGAATTTTTATACGTAAAAAGAAATTATCAGAAATTTATATTGTGTCTGTGTTCCTGCATCACATAATCTCATTATACGAAATATACTCATTCAATATCTCGCCATATTAATAGTGTGGATAACACCATTCTATTCTAAATGAGAGTGACATGTATTAGTAATGTTTTAGTTAAACATTAGGAACTTTAATTAAATTTATTACAAATATCGTTTTGATTATTATCTTAAATATTATCCTCTCGCATATAACACTTATATATAATATTTAAGATCACATAAATAATCATGGAATTTTCACTGATATTCATAAAATATTAATTAATATATGCACATCAAATAATGAATAAACTGTTTTGTTAAATAAATAATAAATACATATTTCATCTCATGCTTCTAGGACACCAGTCCCAACACCCATCTACCAACGTTAGGTCTTGGCTAGAAGGTGGTGTCCCTACTACTCTAAGTCCGAGTTATGTAGTTCATTTTGGGATTGAGATGTGGTTCATCTGGAGTCGTTTCAAAGTGGCCAAACCCTGTTATAGTTTCACTAATTGGAGGAGTTCTCTCCGTTATTGAATAAAAGGTGTCCTTGTATTATCTAGTCATATGAGTAGCATCTCGTTCTTGACTTTGATTTTGTCCTGTATCTTAGCTCTTTAGTGACCTTTTATTGAAGTTAGGATATTGCCTTTCAAAAAAAAAAAAATCATAGCCTTCACAAATGAAAAATAAATTATGCCCTCTGAAAAATATTCTATTATGACAAATATCTTGAGAAATAATTGTAATAATATTTGAAAGATATTTTTAAAGAAAATTATTTGAACGTCCTTTTAAAATAAATAATCAATAAAGCGAGTTGACTAAAAATTTACTTCAAGTCCCGCTGCATGTGATCCTTTGGACATGCACCAATTACACACACTAGTTTTTAAAGTTTTATTGAAGTTATGCTATTGCCTTTAAAAAAAAAAAAAAAAAATCATAACCTTCACAAATGGAAAATAAATTACACCCTCAAAAAAATATCGTATTATGACAAATATTTTAAGAAATAATTGTAATAATATTTGAAAGACAATTTCAAAGAGAATTATTTGAACGTCCTTTTTAAAATAAATAATAAATAAAGAGAGTTAACTTAAAATTTACTTCCAGTCCCGCTGCATGTGATCCTTTGGACATGCACCAATTACACACACTAGTTTTTAAAGTTTTGTTGAAGTTATGCTATTGCCTTTTAAAAAAAAAAAAATCATAACCTTCACAAATGGAAAATAAATTACACTCTCAGAAAAATATCGTATTATGACAAATATTTTAAGAAATAATTGTAATAATATTTGAAAGATATTTTTAAAGAGAATTATTTGAACGTCCTTTCAAAATAAAAAATAAATAGAGAGAGTTAGCTTAAAATTTACTTCCAGTCCCGCTGCATGTGATCCTTTGGACATGCACCAATTACACACACTAATTTTTAAAGTTCTATTGAAGTTATACTATTGCCTTTAAAAAAAAAAAAATCATAACCTTCACAAATGGAAAATAAATTATGCCCACAGAAAAATATCGTATTATGACAAATATCTTAAGAAATAATTGTAATAATATTTGAAAGATATTTTTAAAGAGAATTATTTGAACGTCCTAACAAAATAAATAATAAATAAAGAGAGTTAACTTAAAATTTACTTCCAGTCCAGCTGCATGTGATCCTTTGAACGTGCACCAATTACATCCACTAGTTTTTAAAGTTTTCTCCATACTTGATTATGTATTTGATTCCAGTCATTTCTTTTTTCGTTTTTCTTCACGCTTGTTTTCTTTCCTTTTATACGTTATTGTTTTCTTCATTTGCATCATCAAAATATTATAATACATCTAATATCTTTATTTTGAAAAGAATATCATGAAATAACTTTTTTAATTCATGTGTGGTTGCCTAAACATTTTTTTTTTCTTGTTGGTAATTGTATCTATTTTCTCTAATTTCCCATTTCAAAATATTTCTTCTAAAATATGACCCTACCCAAACATTTTTTTTCTTCAAACACTTTCAATTATTTTTTTTTCATATGTACCCAATAAATAATTTAATGAGTAATTTGATGCAATATAAGCCTTTTTTTTTTTCTCTTTATGATGTGCTATGTTTCTTTTACTAAATTACACTCTTAAGAGAATAATAAATAAAAATGGAACTTAAACTCTTAAAAAGATTTTATATTTTTTTTCCAAAAGTTAATAAATTTAATATACAAAGTCATAGGCATGCTTATAACTAGTTGTAATAAAAGAAAAAAAAAATATATAGAGAATATATTCAAATGAAGGAACATGTTTCAGAGGTACATATATAATATTACAGTTAGTCCTTATCAAAAAAATGAAAATTACAATGAAGAAAAGTAAATTAAAAAACGTAGTTAAATTGCAATAAAAAAAAGGGAAATTAAAAAAGAAACGTGGTTTGGAGGTAGCTGGGGTTCAAGCACTCTTTGAAACATAATTATTAGTAAATAGTAAAACAGAAAATCTCGTAATTATTAAATATAAGTTTGTCATCCATCGTTTTAACTCTTATTCTCCGTTACCAAACAAAACAGAGATAAATATAATAACCATTTCCATCATTTCCATTCCCCCTCCCTCTAAAACTCTCTTATCATTACTACTCTCCGAAAGATAAAACATGGCGTTTTTTAAACACTTGATATTCTATCCCTTTTTATTTTATTTTTATTGTTGCCCCCTTTTTTAAACGAAGACAGAATATAACTATCTTCATATATAGATTCATATGATAATTTGTATACGTGCCAGGAAGTTCTGATGAGTGTATGGCCAAGGGTGTGGTAATCAATCTCCTCATAAACACTTAACTCAAAGTCTAAACTAAACTCAAATTTTTTACAACACAAATCCACTTTCTTAACTTGAATCAATAAATTTGAGTTAGTGAAGTGGACACGCCCTAAAACACTTGACATTCTATCCCTTTTTATTTAATTTTTATTGTTGCTACCGTTTTTAAACGAAGACAGAATATAACTATCATCATATATTGATTTATATGATAGTTTGTATGCGTGCCAGGAAGTTCTGATGAATGTATGGCCAAGGGTGTGGTAATTTGTAATCCACATTGGTGACATTGGGTAGTGATCCTTCGGTTAAAGTAAAGGCCATTGTGGCCTTGTGCTCTTTCAAAAGCCAAGCACCTTTTGCTATGAATAGGGCTTTTGCTATTAATTTGTGTGTATCGCAAAAGAAGCGGAGAAAAAAGAAGCAAAAGCTTCTAAAGAGTAAACAACAAAGCAGAGCTTTGTCTTGTGAGTGAGATTGTATGCCGATAGAAAAAAAAAATTATAGATATATTTTAGTGTAAGAGTGTTCTCTTTTTTTTCTTAGCTTGAATTTTGACTAGAAGTTTTTTAGCAAAGCATAGTTGAAATTGCTAGCAAGGCAAGAGTTTAGGTAAATTAAACTTTAATGCAAAACAGTGTTTTGTAATTTTTATTTTTTTTTATTTTTCTCTTATTGTCTACCTCATCGTATATATATATCGAATTACTTGTATATGAGAGTGCATATATAAACTGCTTAGTGGTATAAATTAAAAGTACATAATTTATCGAAGTCACCTCTTGTACGCAAGATTTGTTAGGTATTCGCATGAAACTAGGTCGTAAATGTTAAATAATCATGATAAAAAATATTTATATAATCAAATAATCAATATCAAACTTTAGTTAAAAACATAAATTAAGATAATAAAAAATCATAATAAAATATACATATATGTGAGTGTTTATTTTCGTATTAATGTTTTTTTTTTTTTTTTTTTAATATTTGACCACAAAATTTCTACCTTATCTCTTTTGCCAGTTGGTTTCTTTCAACGCCATTTTTTTTAATGAGTTCTTTAGTCAATTAGTTTCTTTTTGTGGCTGTTATCATTCTAGATTTGATTTTGTGCCTTTTTCCTTGTAATCTTTATAGATGCACTTCTAGGTAAATGTCATTTGGAAATACTATCATTATTAAATAAATAGCAACGTTTATATTAGTACGATCTTGCATAATTACTTTTTTCATAATTTAAAAATTGTATTATGGGAATTATATAAATACAATTGTAGAGTGTGGTAATCGAAAAATAAAGAATGAAGATTGAAGAGTAAAAAATGTAGTAAACGAATGAAAGGGAGAGTAATAAAATAGGCAAATAAAAGTAGAGATAACTGAGGGAAAATGAAAAAGCAAAAAAAAACAAAGAAAAAAAAAGAGCATTTTTCGATTAAAAAAAGTTTATAAAAATTGTCCTCCAATTTCTTTTATCCTTTTTTTTTTCACCCTATCAAACATAGAAGGAACAAAAACATGCAAAACTAATTATAATGACAAACTTAACACGAGATAAAATTACAGAGTTAATGCTAATTAAATGAAACACCAAATAAAGTGTTAATTAAAATCATAGCCTTCACAGTAGCCCTAGCTTTCAAAGTTCTAGAGAGATGCTCTGCAACAAGTTTAGGGGTGGAGTTTTTTGGGGTCGGTTCCAGCTATTTGTTGGGCTACCAGCCTCCAAAGTTCTTAGAGAGATCGTAGAAATCACTGGCATCAGGTCGTGCCAATGGAAGTGTGGATAATCACTGAAATAGAGTTGTTCAAGGGGAAAGTCTGATGAAAGTATGGCCATGAGTGTGGTAATATGTAATCCACTTGGTGACATTGGGTAGAGATCCTTCGGTTAAAGTAAAGGCCACTGTGGCCTTGTGTTCTTTTCAAAAGCCAAGCACCTTTCGCTATAAATAGGGCTTTTGCCATACATTTGTGTGTATCGCAAAAGAAGCGGAGAAAAAAGAAGCAAAAGCTTCTAAAGAGTAATGAACAAAGCATAGCTTTCTCTTGTGAGTGAGAGTGTGCCGTGAGAAAAAAAAATTGATGTATTTTTTTGTAAGAGTGTTCTTTCTTTTTTGTAATAATATTTTAATTCAAGTATTACTTTGTGAGTTTATCCTTTTTATATTTATTCTAACAAAATCCTCCTCTAAAACGTTTATAAGAAAGATATAAACGGAAAACTTAAATAAATACAACTCAACAGAAAGACCTCTAAATTCGAGCAAAACAATTCATAACTATTAGAGTGGAAAAAAGAGCTTTTTAAAGCATCTCCAGAGAAAAATGAATTAAAAATCAATCCCCGGCAACCGGCGCTAAAAATTTGATGGTTATATCTAGGGAATATCAAATTTATAAACATTACTAGAATATGATCGTAGTATAGTGTAGTTGTTAAACAATAAGTTACTAATTTTACGAAACAAAAATATAAATTAAAAGTTATTTGGAATATTAAACTAAACTAAATAAAAGAAAAGAAAATAAGACAAAATAAATAAAGAAAAATATAATTACTAAACGAATGGCCAAAGGATCAATCTCCACCACACGACAATAAATCATAATGAAGATGCAATATTATATCCAATTTCCTATCAAAACTACCAACTGTAGATAACAACAAGTTTTGTTACCCCAATCTTTCCTTAGTTTATTGTTAAACAAAACAAGCTATTTACTTAACCCATATCCCTCAAACAACCTAGAATAAGCTTTCTAAATTCAGCCCAAAGGAAGCATTATGATGAGAAAGATAGGTTGATCTAGATAACAATCACACAAATTCAGATCATTCAACCTTGGTTATGTTTTACATGCAATCAAACAAAAGCCTCCCGCATTTGTTGATCAGAATTTGCTAAAATGATTAAGAATTCAAGACAATTACGGATCAAGACTACTAATCTAGCAATAGAATATTCTCAAGTCCTATTTAGTTGGCCATCCAAACCAAACAAGAAAATAATCATGAACAATATTTATGGAAGAACATAAACAATCCATAGAAAGCCGGAAAATAACATCATAATATCCATCACAGATCTATGTCTAGGGTTTAGAAATCACCCATAATCAAAACAAAGCTAAACTAACATAATAAAAAGAAAATAAAAATAAAGAAAATAAGAAAGAGAGAAGGGAAGAAAGAACTAGAAAAATCTCCATGAATCTCCTTTTTTTCCTTCTTCTTCTTCATGTTTTGACGGTTGGAAAATAATGGGTCAAAGCTGTCTAATTTTATCCCAAAGACCTCTATTTATAGATTTTCAAGTTGGGGTCAAATAGGGTTGTATATATTCGGAGTCAAATAGAGGCTTTCTTGAGCATCATGTTGGCAAAAATTGCATTAAACGCGTATTAGCACGTCACGGGCGCGCGGGAGCACCACTGGGTTGCGCGAGCAAGTAGCCTAGTCTAGGGCAAGGGCAAGAGCGCGCCACAGAGGCGCACAAGAGCGCTACAGGTGCAGCACTGTGCAATTCTTTTTTGGCGTTCCACGTAGCTTCCGGAAAGTCTTCAACTTGTACCAAATTCCACAACAAAGATATTTATTTTATTTTATTTTTTATTTTAAAACCTACAAAACACAAATTATAACTCAAAATACTCAAAAATAAAGGAAAATTAATTTGAAAAATATATGAAATTATGCACTTATCAGGAGCTCTCTAAATTTTACTTCAAATGGGTAGAAAATTATTTTAATTAGCAATTTTTAGGTGATATACTCCAATCATACTCCCTATTTTAAGTAAATATAAATTATTTTAATATTTATTGAGCTTAAAAATATAAACAACTTTATTGAATTTTAAAAGAATCTTTGCATTTATTATGGTTTGAAACAATAAAATATTACAAAAAATTAAATAGCTAGCCACTTCTTGCTAGCTATATTTAGCTAGTGTGAATTGGATTATCTAAAATAGCTAACCATTTAGCTAATAGTTGAAGTGGAGAAAAGCTAAATTCTAACTAAATCATTAACTCATTTAGTTAAAAATATAAAATAGCTAGCATGGCTGCTCTTAGAATCTACCCAAGTCACAGTAATAATGCTTCATTTTATTATTTTAAAAACGAAGAAACTATTGCTAAAAAGAACAAGGAAAAAGAACTTTACAAAACCAAAGTAAAAGAAAAAAAAAAAAAGTAACCTAAAATAAGAAGAAAAAAAAAACCAAATGAAACCTTAAAAACAGAGACGCGAAGCAATCCTTAATATATATATATATATATATATATATATATATTTCATTTTAAAACGATCTCTACGTACTATGATTAGGGGAAGCATTTCTATAAAGAAATTAGATAGTGTTATTCAAAAATTTGACAGTAAAAATAAGGATAATATGGCAGTCTTTATTACTACTTTAGGAGTTACCAATCTGATACATGGAACATGAAATTGGCAATAGGATTGCTCAATTTGAAATTGGCGTGAAATCCACACAATTACACTGTGACGACTCTTACTGTGACGACTCTTACTTCTGATCATCATTACTACGTTCATTCTTAGCTTATATCTTAACTTCTACTACTTTAAAACTATAAAACCTTAATTTTAGGCTACGCTTTTTTTTTTTTTTTTGCTTCAATAATAAAATAAATACTAATATACTTTACCGGGATAAAGCTTCAATTAGTATTTCATAGTAAAATTCAAATATTAAAAAAAAAAAATACTTTTTCAAAAACATTTTCAACATCCAAATATTAAATAATCCGTAAATAAAATTTCTTTTAAAACTTTAAAATCTGCTCATAGGCATGGTTATACATTCAACTTATACTGTGCATACCATTATCATTCATAGGCCATTTACATGTACATTTACATACTTTGAATCTTGAGGTTGCTAATCATAGCCTTGTTGTCTCGTATACTTTACTTTCATTACATAACTTATTTATATCCATGAATATTGTTTACTAGAAATGCTTAGAAACATATTCAAATTACTTGGTGCATCCATTACTCACTGCTACATCCTTTTCTGCATGCCTAGTAACAGGTTTCAAGGAGGCGGTGCATTACCCGAGTTTTTACAACATGAACAAACAGAATGAGCTTTCTCGAGCAAGTAACAACAGACCACGTAAGTGCAATCAGTAATGCATACACATATATGCCATACTTCCTTTCAACTTCCGTTCTTGTGTCGTTTCGTTATATAACTTTTACATCTTACAGGCTCTGTACCTATTCTACCGTAGCACGCATAACCAGTGAGGAGTGGGCTAGAGACCCAAAACTAACTCACCCATGGTTTTGTTTCATTCATAATAACGTTCCTTGCGAAGGCCGGTACAAACAGTTTTACTAACTTTCTGTCATTTATCATCTTTACTTTTTACATCGTTTAACTATCATCTCTTCTTATTATGACAGTAATTTTAGTCATATTATTGCATCTTTAAGCATTTCTACCAATTTCCTATGAAATTGGACTTTGTTTAAAAGTTTGACTTTTTACTAGCTTGAATTTGTTCAAGAAACATCTTCAAATAATGGCATACATTGAACTTACAGTATGCACAATTTTGTGCAACATTGAGAAATACGTTTATTCGTGTCATAGACAAAAGAAAACTGTTGGTACTTACAAAAGTTCAGCTAAAGTCACGACTTTTGAGTCACCAGAAACTTTGCTGCCTTGATCGTCTACTGATCCTATTATATAAATCTCAATCGTTAGATTTATAATCTAAAACAAGTAATTGCAATTCAATTTAACTTGAGTGTCGTTCTGTGAATTATTTTCTTGAAGTGCACATGTCGTGTCTAAAGACCTTGAAAAGATCTACGATTTTCATGTTCGGTATTTGGACCGAGACATCTCCTATATCACCAATGTGCACCAAACCCGTGTATATTTGGCGTAAAATCACAATTTTAGACCTGTTTCAGAAATCAACCCAAAATTGAAGTCTAGGGTCATTTTTTGAAAAAAAAAAAAAAAAAAAAAAAAAAGCTATTTCACAAAAGTTGTTTAGAATAAAAATTTCCTTCAACTTTGATGTGTTGGGAATAGTGTCCTGAAAGCATGAGATGTAAAAGGATATTTATTATTTATTTAATAAAATAGTTTATTCATCATTTTATGTGCATATATTTATGAATATTTTATGAATATCAAATAAAATTCCTTGATTATTTATGTAACCTTAAACATGGTATATAAGTGTTATATACAAGAGGATAATGTTTAAGGATAATAATCAAAAGTAATTGTTCATAATGAATTTAATTAAAGTTCGGAATTTTTAATTAAAACATTATTAATACATGTCATTCCCATTTAGAATGGAACGGTGTTATCCGCACTGTTAATATGGCGAGATATTGAATGAGTGTATTTCGCATAATGAGATTATGTGGAACATGGACGCAGACACAATATGAATTTCTAATAATTTCCGTTAAGCATAGAAATTCTAATTGAGTCTACCGATGGTCATATATAGAATGATCTTAATCCTGAGTTCTTAACAAACTCCTATTTATGGATTTATGTCTTTTGATTTACTCGGTACGGATTCCGAGACCCCGAATCCTATTCCTTGTATTTTGGAGACATAATGAAATAGGTAGCTGGGAATGTTATTATACGAGATGGAATCCATTCCTTCTTGAGAAAGAAGCGAGATAAAATAATTCTCTTGAGTGTTGATTTGGTACTTGGATTAGTAAGAGCGCTCGTTCATGAATTTGTTTTATGAATCACTATCCATTAGAGAATCAATGGTACTCAAGGATAAAGATGTAATTAGAGAGGTTAACGTTCTACCCGACTCTAATTATGAATTATTTATGGAGGATCGATCTATATGCAATAACTATATCAAATGACACTTCACGCTTTAGAAGTAATTAATGTCTATAATTCCGAGAGTGCAATTCCAAGTTTATAGTGGAGTAACTATTGGAATTAATATAATTAATTAATTAATTAAAGTGTTTAATTAATTATTAATTTTATTGGAGCTCGTAATTATAGGTCCATTAGTCCCCGCGTCGTCCTTGTAATTCTACCGCATACGTAGGGCAAAATGGGAATTTTAGAATTACGAATTCTAAAATTAAATACTCAAGAATAATTAATTGAGAATTAATTATTATTTAAATAATGAGATTATTTAAATTTGAATTTGAACATATCTAGATTTATCCATTTAAACTTATTTGATAAGTTGTTCAATTTAGAATTCAAATTAATTTAAGTTTGACTTAAATTCGAATTTGAATCTGAATTAAAATTGAACTACTGGATAATGGATAAAATATCTTCCTTCCTTATCTTATTTAGGTGCCACACACAAAGGGATAAAACCCTAGGGGTGGCCGGCCATCAAAGGGATAATGGGAAGGGTTTTTTTTGTTTCAAATTCAAAATTGGAGATAAGGATTTGATCCTATTTTGAAGTTTGACTTCTTCTCTTTAAATATGAGATAAATGAAAAATTGTAGGACAATTTTTGAAACACTTTCAGCCCTAGTTCCCCTAGTGCTGGCCGAAATTCCTCATAGCAAAGAGAGAGAAAATATTTTTCTCCAAAAAATTCCACATCGTGCATGCGTTGGTGTTTGTGGAAATTCGAGTGTTTCAGAAACCTATTTTGTCTCACATGTGCCCACACACACGTCTACGTGGAATCAAGGAATTGACGTGGAAGACTTTGGTGTTCTAAACACAAAGCTTGGAGCTTGGACTGTTCGTGGTCAAAAAAAAATCAAGATATCATCCGAGTCGGCTACAAGGTATTTTTTCGGTTGATCCTTGAATCTTATAAATTAATGAGATTAATTTATTGATGCATAAATTAATATAATCTATAGAGTATCTCAAAAGTTTTATGAAAATTTTTGTCATACACGATCCGCCTTTCCGCTGCGTTTCTGCCGCCGAATTCGATTCGGCAACCAAAATGATGTTGGTCACTTTTTGAAATTAAGCTTCTATCATGGTCCTCTAGCCAAAATAGAGTCGGGTACAATTTTTGGGTCAATAGCCTAGTTTTTGATTTTGGTCTGAAACTGAGAATTTTCATCCTTTTATGTTTCCACACATCTTCGATCACCTAATCAACTTATTTTACACATCCCATTCCTCCTATTCTTCATTATAACTAGGCTTGGTTCACATTCTCAAACTAAATTTCAGCAGAGTTCCGCCTAATTTTCATATTTTTTGAGCTAATCATAGCTCGTTTTATCCGTTGTTTCAACCTTTCAAACACATAACACAACCTTTCTCATTCTTTTTATCATCATAAACAACACAAGCTCTAGGGTTTCATCATCATTCTCAAGAATTTCCATAAACAAAAACACTAAACACATAACCTAATAACTGAAAATTTATCCTTTGTTCATTAGGTATTTCGATACCATTAATAACCATAAGCAAATCATCATCCTTAGCAAAAAATTTCCATGGTCTTTACTATTCATGGACGTGCAGCTATGTAGGAAATAAGGAGAAAAATTAAAATTTAACCATATAAGAATGAAGAGAAAACTCTAGTGACACTAATCAAAGGTGATTTTCTACCGATTTCGATTTGAACTTGTTTTTCTCACTTTAGGGAATTTTATCCTCTCTCTTTGGCTGAGTGTTCTCTGGTTCTTGTGCATGGAAAACAAACATTTTGGTTGCATTTTTCGCCCTTAAAGAACCAGTCATAATAGGATAGGGACTTGGGTGCGATTTTGACATTTTCTAGAGTCTATTTTACAAAGAAGAAAAATATTTTTTCTTTGATTTTCTCCTAAGTTTAGCTGGCCATCCTTCCCCTTTTCATGTGTCCTAATCTCAGCCCTTCATCTATTAATAATCTTAAATTTCAACCATTCATTTTTAATAACTATCTTATTTCGGTTCAGTTTAATTCCTATCTGGTGCGCGTTATATCTGCGTTTTCAGATAGTTGGTCAACATGGTCAACTTTAATCAACCTTGACTAACTTTTCAGGAGTGACCTATTAGTCAAATTTTGGTCAATAAATTTTGACTCGTTCAACTCTGATCAATCGAGAATCTTAATTTTCTCGGTTCGGCCATTCGAACCCCTTTTTCATCCGTTCTTCTTTCTGATTATTTCTAAAACCCTAAATTGACGTTTTACAATTCTTTTTCATTTCTTAAAATTAATATTCATGTGTTTGTCCTCTTGTGAGAATAATATAGCGTTCTCACGCCTCTTTCTTAATTACATTTGAAATTCAAAAGAATTGCATCATATATGATTTAGAAATTTTTATCCTTAGCTTATAATTTGCTATTCGATATGAATATTAACAAATACTTATTATAAAAGTATTCATATTCAGAATACAAAGAATTCTAAAAAATTTTATCTTATACCATAATTTCTAAGACATATTTCTCAGTCATGACATACACTCTCATTTTATAAGAATAAAGCTAGGCAAGTGAATATGAGATTTCCCACACCCATATAAATATTAGGTAAATCTCCTACTGATCTATTGTATTAATGAAGAGAAAAAAAATTACATGAAATAAAAAAAAATCTGAATCTAGCCATAATTAAAAATGTAAATAAATTTAGTTAGAGGGATAATGGACACAGTTAAGTGAGTACGTATAATGACTCCATGTTTCGAAAAGAAAGATTATAAAGAAATTAATAAAGTTAAGTGAGTACAAACCAGAAAATTCAAGCTAAACTTGAACATATCTCAGCTGTAATATTATTATTGTAGTCTTAGTTAATTATAGAAATACGTGTTTCCGTATAGTAGGAGGAATTCCCAAACCCTATTAGAAAAACATGGGTTAGTCGCTTTGGAGGCCACATACCTGCATTATAGATCGATCAACACCGTAATACAAAAAAAAAAAAAAAAAAAAAAAAAAAAAACAAAAAACAAAAAAAAAAAAAAAAAAAAAAACGAAAAAACAAAAAAAAAAACAAAAACAAAAAAAAAAAACAAAAACAAAAAAACAAAAACAAAAACAAAAAAAACCATAAAACATAAAATATATTCAGATGAATGAAACATGTAATACAATATTACCTCGATAAATTAATAACTCCAATTAAATAATATTTTTAGCCGGTCCTGGCTTCGTGTCAAGTGTATTAATTTACATCGGTTAAATAATATATATTGATTAATTAATAAATTTGCATTGTCTCAACTGTGTATTACCGTTAGTACTAATAAAAAAAATAATATTTTTAGCCGGTCCCGGCTTGGTCTCAAGAGTATTAATTTAACTCGGTTAAATAATATATTGATTAATTAATAAATTTTCATTTTCTCAACTGTGTATTACCGTTAGTACTAATGAAAAAAAAAAAAAAAGAAAGGTACGGAGGGTTCAAAGAAAGAAAGAAAATCTATTCAAAAGAATGAACATATTTCCGAGGTAACAGTGCATTTACTACTTATTCAAAAAAGGAAACTAAAAAAAAGGTGGCTTGGAGGTAGTTGGGGTTGAAACACTATATATAGACACGTTACAATCTCATTCATGAACCACCTTACTACTACTTGCAAGAGAAAAGAAAAAAACTAATCAAGATGATGATCAACTTCCGCAGTGCTAGTCTTATAATAATCTTGGCGCTTGGCTTGTTGGTAGCAACATCCGGGGCTCAACAATGTGGAACACAGTATCCCAATTGTAACTGCCCGGAGGGGTATTGTTGCAGCATCTACGGATACTGCGGCAAAACAGACGCCTACTGTGGCCCTGGAAACTGCCAATGCCAATGCTCCGCTTCTTCTGTCAATGCCAATGTCAGCAATATCATTTCTGAGGCCCTCTTCGAAGAAATGCTTCTCCATCGGAACAATCCGGTTTGCCCTGCTCATGGCTTCTACACTTACGAGGGTTTCATTACCGCCGCTAGACATTTCCCTGAGTTTGGTGCTACTGGCACTCTTGAAGATCGTAAGAGAGAGATTGCGGCTTTCTTCGCCCAAACTTCTCATGAAACCACAGGTACATACTTGCATGCACATACATAGACACGGGGTTTTAATGATTAGGTTTTTATCGATATTTATTAATAAATATAAAAATTTAATGACGTGATATATGTATATGAATTTGACCATTTTACATGTATATGTACGTGTTTATGATCTAATTTGATGCTATCTAGTTGATCACCCTCTCTTATTTTTTATGAAATTATGTATGTATGTATGTATGTATGTATGTATGTATATCTATGTATATCGTCACTACTTATATTGTTGTTTTGTGTACGTGTAGGAGGATGGCCCGACGCCCCGGATGGTCCGTACGCCTGGGGGTATTGCTTTGTTAGAGAAGTAGGCAACCCACTTGACTATTGTGTTCCTAACACTGCATGGCCCTGTGTTCCTGGTCAAAGTTATTACGGCCGAGGACCAATCCAGCTCAGTCAGTAAGTAGTAATCTAGAAATTGAATTAATTAATTAATTAATTACCGTGCTTATTTTAAAATAATTAAGTTGTGATTGTTCGTAAATGAACTACTTTTTTAATAAATATTAGTTATTCTCTCTTCTTGTTTGTAAAAAAATTAATTTTTTAAACATTCAGCAACTACAATTATGGGCCAGCAGGAGCCGCACTTGGATTAGACCTACTTAGCAATCCCAATCAAGTTGCCACAGACGTCGTTGTATCATTCAAGACGGCCTTATGGTTTTGGATGACTCCACAGTACAACAAACCATCGTGCCACGAAGTTATAGTCGGCGCATGGAAGCCAACTCCAAAAGACATAGCAGCCAACCGACTTCCGGGCTACGGTGTGACCACCAACATCATCAATGGAGATCTAAAATGTGGCCATGGTCCTGATGATTGGGTGAAAGATAGAATTGGCTTCTATCTGAGATACTGTCACTTGCTGGGAGTGGACCCTGGGGATAACTTGGATTGCTATAATCAAAGGTCTTATGGGGTTACTCTTAGGAATCCAAAATATGGGATACTCAAAATGCCTGTCGACAAGGCATAATAATGTATATGGGACGATAATAAAGCATCATATGTAATCATGAGCTTTTTGATCCTGATATCACGAAAAAGCTCTACTAATTTGCTACGACTATATATAAATGTTGCGTGTATGTAATAAAATAACGAGGACTCAACTGCTTGTAATTATAAAAGAATAAGCTCCTCAACTTAGTGTGGTGGGCTTTTTATATGATCTCTATCTGTAATAAAATAATAGCTTTCTCACATCAATTTTTTTCTGGTTTTTTTTTTTTTTGTTTTCCAAAGCCCTTATGATCTTCCCTTACCATAGGAATGATGCTTCAAAATTTTTTTTTTTCCTTTTTTTAGACAGATAAAAAAATATATTGAAAAACGAAAAGGAACATTACCAAAAAGAAAAAAAGAAAGTTAAGAAGGAAAAACAAACCAAATGCAAACTAGTAATCCATGAGAAAAATCTTAGGACTTTCTTAATGCTAAACCATTTCCACCACAATCAAGGAAAGCATTTCTTAAAGAGGAATGGTGTTATCCAAAATTTTAAAAGTGAAATTAAGGATATATAAGATAGCTGCTTTAAGTTCATTATTAAAATTATGAGTACCCATTCCTCAATCCCAATTGTAAGGATTTTTTTATGCCAAAGTTAACATAAAATTTGGTAGAAGATGTTTATTATGTCCCAACTAAATCGACATCTAAAAATAAATTATTTTATATTAAATCTCTCACTCCATTTTATTAATAATAAGAAAAATACATGGAAAAAGAAAAACTCTGAATCTAACCACAACAATTAAATAGTTAATGCTTCTTAATGGAAAGGTAATTAATAAAGTTAAGTGACAGTACTACAAATTATGACTTCATATTTCTGCAAGAAAGATAAAAAGTTAATAAAATTAAGTTAATAAAATATAGGTCGGTGGTCTTCTCTGGATAATAATAATAGCGGAGGCCAGTTTTTTTTTTTTTTTTTTTTTTTTTTTTTTTTTTTTTTTTTTCAGGCAGGAAAGAAGTTCCATCAGAGGTTCAAGTATTTGGAGATCCTGTAATTTTTTTTTGTTTCTTAATTTTAAATCAAAATTTATGTTTATTTCTTTTCTATTGGATTCTGTTTTGTGCAGTCTTTTGTAGTCTTAATTAATTAAAAAGGAAGTATTCTTTACTCGTAAAAAAGAAAAGAAAAAAGAAAAACGTGTTTCCAAGGTATGCGGAATTCCAAAACTCTATACAACAACATTGCACTCTCATCCATGAATCAATCTTTTGCGCGCACAAAAATATATATATATATATATATATAGATACAGAGATATCTATATATATATATATATATATATATATATATAAAATAGGCCAAGTCTCAAGTCCAATCCCGGACTGGAGCGACACTTATATATATTTTTTAAAATATGTATATTTTTTTTTTTTTAAAAACGTGTGTATTTTCTCTTAAATTAAGTATATATTGTATATTTTACCATAAAAAGAAATTTATGTATTTTAAGATAAAATATACACGGTTTAAAATGAAAGTATACATGTTTATTAAAAAATGTACAAATGCTGCTTCAGTCCGATATATATATATATATATATATGTATGTATAATATAAGACCATAGAGCTCCTATCCCAACTAGTTGCTACCCCTAAAGCTCCTTTTCATACGGCTTTTCATTCTACACAGTCAAGTCAAAACTAACACCACACGGTCAAGTCAAAACTACACAGTGAAAAATTAGTTTCCGAAATAGGTTTAGGTAAAAATCTTTCTAGTGAAACCAAAATAAATTAAAACACATTCGAAATTCTTTCTTATCGGATAGTACATGTTCCACGGTCGATCGTGAATTATAGTAGTAGAAATGTCACAATAATCCGCTTGTCTCTCACTATTTATTCTAATAAAAGTATTCATCTCCTTTTCCTATACCACGAACACGTTGATCGTGTGTTTTTTTTTTTTTATCTCTCTCTTTTTTTTTTTTTTGTGTGTTGTCTATTATATGCTACTCGTTTTCTGTTGTAAACAGTAATAAATAAGATGGTGTTTAGGAGATATGTTAAGGTATCTTTGCAGTACGTGCTTTTTTTAACACATGTTTGCATTACGTACTTGTTTCGTCTATTATACCACTTTTAGGCTCGTTTAGTTCGCTGATTCGAGTTTTTAATTCGAATTAAGATGACTTTATGTGAAAACTTTTTACTGTAGTAAAAAAGTTACATATTACTGTTTGTGAGAGCTTTTTACTGTAACAAAACTCAAATCGGTGAAATAAATTTTTACTGTAGCAAAACTCGAATCGGTAAAATTAACGGGTTGTTATTCTCTTAATTTACATTGAAAAATTTCTCTCTGTAATACCCACAAAATTAAATCTTATTGTATGTTTAATTATGTAAAATTAAAATTATTAGCTTGCCAAATTAAATATTTAATTATAAATATTGGTATTTTTGTGCCTGAAATTTAATTTAACATCATTTTATCATTTTTGGAAATTTTCATTTTAAGCTTTGGATTTTTCAAAAATTTCATTTTTGCCCCAATTTGGAAAAAAAAAAAAATTGTAAAGAGATTCTTCTCAAATATTCTGAGAAGCCATGTGATATTCAACTGTATAACACATTAGAATGTTCAATTCCTACTTCTATGGACCGTTTGACATCTTTAGACTAATCCAATGGTTTTTAAAATACTAAATTAATGCTATTATAATTTTTAACTCTCATTTTTACTCATTTCATTAATCTTTTTTTCACGCTTCTTTCTTCCCTTCTCTCCCTCATTGTTTGCAGAGAAGTAGCCCCTTCCTTTTACTAGAGAAACTCAAACCTTTAGAATTGAAAAACCCATATTTGTTTTAATTTCTTCATTAGAACTCATCAAGCGTAAGGGGAAACTTGAAGACTTTGTTGGAAAACAACTGAGAAACCAGATTAAAGGAAGAGATTGAATCGTTGAATTATTTCATAAAGGATCATGGGACAGTTAAAGCGGAAACGGGCAGACGTCAACACTGAAGAAATTGTTCAGTAAAATTTATGCCAAAGAGGTAGGATATCAGAACCCTTTCTTTGTTCGCCGATTTATTTTTAAAAATATTTGGCTACAGTATTACTTTAAGCACATGACTTTATAATTGATTTGAGAAATATCATGATTTGCAGAATTCATATTTGGAAAATTATTGTGGCTTTGGAAAAAGAATTCCAAGAGTTGAGTATATACCAGTTATGGATATTTTGAATATTTTTGTATTTTCCTTATTTTCAGAAATGGTTTGAAGGTATTTTAAAGTTTATACTTCGATTGGCTGGATTGCACACACGGTGCGAAGAGTATATTTTTCTGATCGGGAGAATCACCTCAGTATTTGTTGGCGATGGCCCTGGAATATTACGTGCTACTATTGTGCGAAGAGCATTTGTTTTAGTATTTTAAATTTTTCACCTCCCGGATTGTGTGGAGCTAGCTGAGTTAGAGGTATGATTTGAGTTACCGAAATGTGTTAGTGGTTCTCATGGATTGCTATAAGCTAACATACAGTATTAGTTGTTTAAGTTTCAGCATTTCTGTAACTGTTGTACAAAAATTGTACTGTACGGTCAGTCCCGATATTGTAAAAGACTTTGTATCCAAATTGTTTTAATTACATTTGGACGTTTAAGCCCTTGCGAGGCATTGATTTAATTATTATTTTCGAGTCGATCTTATTTTTGTGGATTTAAGTGATTTAAAACCGTGTTTATTTTACGTTAATTTGAATTAGTCTGTTTTCGGGGTGTGACACACTCTCTCTCACTTTTGTTCAGAGAAAAAAATCAAGTAGAGATGGAGTATATAAATATTATTGATATAAAATGATTTGTTCAAATAATTATGAAATTGAAATATGCATGATCATTAAAGTTATAAAGATAACAAGGAAGAAACAAATAAAGGATAAATATTTATTGTTGTGTTTTCACATATATAGGATATAGTAGTGTGGTAGTTTTCAAACCCCAATAACATGTTTCTATTTATTTGGAAAACTAATATTGTTATAAGGCTTTACCGGTTGGAGCTATTCTTAATCAGTTTTTGTTCGATTTGGAAGATCAAAGATGGTTTTTCATTTTCCATGCTCGGTGGATATCTTATTTGTTTTTTGTATGATTTCTGATTTTGTTTTCTTTTTAGTTTTTTAATAAACTTAGGTACAAAGCACATCGCTTAGGGCAAGATATAAGTGCTCTTTGATCGCTGAGAAAGGTCTGATGTAGGTCTTGATCGGCGCTTTATTCATTTGCTGAGGCGCTGTCACCGGGTTGGGCGTTTCATGCGTCCTCCGACAGCCTCCATCGTCCCTCGTTCGTCCACCACACCTCATTTGTCCACCAATTATCCCTTTTTTTTTTTTTTTTTTTTTTTTTTTTTTTTTTTTGTGTTGTCCTTTGAACTAGCTAGTTTACTCTTTTATAATTGTAGTAAACTTTTTCTAAGTTCTTTTTAGTCAACATAGTAAGTGGGAGCTTGATATGGTTTGAGAGGTTGAGTTGCTAGCTAGGTATTAATCTTTGGGATGTCTTAAACCTTTTTTATGCAAAATTTCAAAAAAAAAAAAAATAATAAAACCTAATCATATCATATGTATTTTCTACTCTTGTAGGCGATACAATACAACTTGCTGGTGTACTATGGTTGTCCACTAATTCTGATTTCTTTTAGGCTTTTAGAAAGAATAATGAAGTGGGCATCGGTTAAAAAAAAAAAAAAAAATGTGGTTGAGGATATTTGGTATGGAACATCCGTGTAGGAACACATGTATATTGGCCACTTTGCAAAAGTGAGTTTGTTATTTGAATGATGTTATGGGACACTAAAGGTGCTGCTAAGTACCACATAGATCGTTGATGATTTGTACGTTTTTCTGGGACCTGGTCTCACCAAAAACTTTATTGATAAACTAATTCTTTTGGTTCACCATTGTTTTTCGTCATGTTTTTAGAGCTTGTGAGGCCCACCATGGATAAGAAAATAAATTTAACATTATTTTGGGGCAAAAATTATGGTAGTATTTCTACTTACTTTTGCCCTACAGGGACGAAGTATTACAATTTTAACTGTTGATGAACTTGAAGCGGTTGTACATTACTCGCTTCCCATTTTTAACTTGTACACGGTTAAAAAAAGTTAATTCAATGAGTATTATTCAAACTCTCTTGTTCTTTTCTTTATTAATAATATTCTAGTGGGGAATATTTGATAGAAAATTAAGTTTATAGTGAGTGTCAACCTAGTAATTGGGGTGTGCTAGTTGTCTATGATATCAATTTTTGCTTTAAGACCATATCGGTTAGATTAAGCTGAATTGACAGCTTAAAAGATAGAGAAAAAAGAATATTTTTGAATAATTCTCCAATCCAGTATACTTATAGTGTGTGCGCGTATATATGTATATATATTACTAATAACATAGCAGACATGGAGGACAATTTATCAAAGGCATCTTACTTACTATTTATGGATCAATTTCTGTTGTCTATAATGAGACTGAAATTATGCCTCTTACAGGCCTTCTAAATATGATTTGAACTGATGTGATTTTGAACTCTCAAAATACTAATTGATGAAAGTGTGGGTTAAGTTTCTTTCCATTCCATTTGGGGTCTTAATAGTTACAAGTGATCATTGGGTTGTAGGCGTGAGAAGACATTGATCCCTTTTACTTTAGCTATACACACACACACACACACACATATTTCATCAATTGTTATATTAATATTTTTGTAAACTATTTAATTTATTGCAACTATTAAATTAATATTTTGTAGTTAAGAGAATAATACTCGTTGATGAGTAAACATTAGAGTAACTATTAAAACAACACCTATTAAATAGGTATTATGTGTGTGTTGATTCTTAAAAGTAAGTAAATGTGATATTCCTTTAGGTATTAAACCATAGACGCGCGTGCACAATGACCAACATATTCTAACTTGATCTAGAAAAACAATAGAAATGGGTGTTTATCTTTACCTCATATTCTAAAGCGCGTGCACGATGACCAACAATTCAGCAACTTATGTTTTTGATGGAAAAAAAAAAAAAAAAAAAAAAAAAAAAAAAAAAAGAGCAACTAAAGTTGTCCGTTTGGACTTTGGATTTTCCCTTCAAGTATATGTAATAGAGCGTACATAAGTTTATCTTTACCTTTCAATTAACTTTTGACTTTTTTTAAAAGGAAGAAAAGTTTTAATTTTACTTCTTATTTTCTAGTAATATCTGTTTTAGTCAAATAACATATTACTTTAAAAAATATTAAAGTAATAGGATCAGCCTTTGCGGAGCAATGTGAAGTCTTGTAGTTCTATGATCATTGTCCTCTTTCCCTTTGCCTTCTTGGTAATAGGATCAGCCTTTGCGGAGCAATGTGGACGACAAGCTGGAGGCGCTGTATGTCCCAATAACTTGTGTTGCAGTGAATTTGGTTGGTGTGGCTCCACAACCACCTATTGTGGAAAGAACTGCCAAAGCCAATGCGGCGGTTCAACGCCGACGACACCGTCTACACCAACCCCGAGTGGTGGTGGTGGCGTTAGCAATATCATCACCAGATCGTTGTTTGATCAAATGCTGAAATACCGGAATGATAACCGGTGCCCAGCTCACGGGTTCTACACCTACGATGCTTTCATCACTGCTGCTAGGTCTTTCAATGGCTTTGGCACTACCGGTGATGATGCCACTCGTAAAAGGGAGCTCGCAGCATTCCTTGGTCAAACCTCTCACGAAACCACAGGTTAATAACTTCACACAAATATCATTAATTAAGTTTAATTGTTACCTATAAGTGTACATACACGGTTCATCAATAATTTGGTGGTTTATTCATATTTGTTATACTAATTTATATTATCATTTTTGATCCGTAGGAGGATGGCCAAGTGCACCGGATGGTCCTTATGCATGGGGTTATTGCTTTGTGACTGAAAACAACAACAATGATCGTTATCGTGGTCGTGGACCTATTCAACTCACTCAGTACGTATTCATATAGTAATTCTTAATTTTTTATTAAGTTTTACCTTCCTCTTTCTGACAAAATCACACAAATATCTCCATGTTACTTGTCTAATACAAAAATACATCAACAAACAAAGAATATGAACATCTAGTAGCTAGGTCTAATTAAATAAACTTGTGCAGTAGTGTTCATTGTATACTAATTATTTGTTGCTTATAAATTAACTAGTAGGCAAATTGTAAAAACTCGAACAAGTTTGAAGCTTTTTACAATTTTTTGACCAGTTGATTTAATTTCATTCAGTGACTACAATTATCGGCAAGCGGGTCAAGCAATTGGGGTTGACTTGATAAACAACCCGAATTTAGTTGCCACGGACCCAGTTATATCATTCAAGACAGCTATATGGTTCTGGATGACCGCACAAGGAAACAAACCATCTAGCCACAACATGATCATAGGAAGATGGACACCGTCCGATGCTGATAGGTCAGCAGGTCGGGTTCCGGGCTACGGTGTGATCACGAACATAATCAACGGTGGATTGGAGTGTGGCAAGGGCCAAGATGCTAGGGTGGCTGATAGGATCGGTTTCTACAAGAGGTACTGTGACCTGTTGGGAGTGAGTTATGGGAACAACTCTGATTGTTATAGTCAAAGGCCTTTTGCCTAAATGATTAACTTATCTTAAAATATTAAAAAGAGAATGATCTCTTGATCTGACTCCGTTAAATAAAGTCAACAGAATAATATGTAATGGGAAAGTACCTTTTTTCTCATCTTAATATATGGTTTTATATATATCTTTTTGTTTTTTTTTTATTTGAATGATATATTGATTTTATAACTTCGTCACATTGAAAGTGAGCCTTATTTCTCGCGTAAGATAGAACCGTGCAGAGTAGAGAGACAGCTGAAAAAATAATTTTTACAAAAGAAAAGAAAAAAAAAAAAAAACTTAAAAAACTAGTCACAAGAATGATCCGCTTCCCTGATTTCTATACAAATTAAATTTGTTGGAGGTGAAGGAAGGGCAAAGCGTTGGGAAAAATGTCATGTCGTTTTAGAATGATCACAATATCCTTCAGATATGAATGACATGTAGTTTTCATGAACAACATCACCGAAACATGCAATCAGATCCAAATGACTTATCGTTTGTAATAATCTCACAAACAAGATTATCTTTATGTTGAAAGAAACTTGTTAGAAGGTAACAACTTTACCTATGAAAGGTTAGCAGGAGCAGCAGAAAGACCAAGGATATTGACAAAATAATCAACAGCAATATCACGATTGCAACCTTCCACCTAATTGACAAGATCAAATTAGGATGGAAAATTATCCCTCAACATGGATAAATAAAAATTGTTGTTAAAAACCCAAGCACCGACATAATTACAACGCCTTGGGGGCTTTTCCAGTTCATTCTTCTTGCTGGGCTGGCTTTGGTCAAGCAGTCATTAGACTGCCCCTCCATGATGATGAAGTACGATTTAGACCATGCCTATGGGATTGCGTAATATAAAAAGAACGAAAGAAAAGAAACTTTCTCATGACACAAGGATATCAGAAAGATCCTTACCAAGCTATTGCTATATTAGCCTTCAGATAAGTAATATAAAGAAAGCCAATCCACAAACACAAAGCTGTTTCTTCAAAAATGTACCACCTAGAAAATTTTGCCAACAATCAAGGTTCGTACGTAATTAGGTGATCAGACATTCAGAAGTTCCTACAAATGACACACTTTCATTAATACGTCAAGCAGTTAGGCCTTATACAGAAGGTATCAATTATTAAAATATCAACACGGCAAACCGATTCTATAAATTACATGGTGTTTTTCTAAGATATACATAACGCTTGGTTTTACTTACAACACATGGCACGTCCTCCCCATAAATTGCGAAATGTTTACAACATGCGTTTTAAATTCTCAATTTGTGAATTACATGTTGTTTTCTGAATCGCACGTTAAATATAAACGACTTTTATGGATATCCCATCTCCATTTCTGGCAACTGAAAATTTCATCTAATCCTACGCCCATTCTGATAAAGAAGAACATTTAAGAGCAAATACGGAAAATCTTCAGCATCAATGTTTTGTTCAATAAATAATAAAAGATAAAAGGTTGTATTCTTCCTTCCAAAAATAATTTTATCCAACTTCTTGTTTGACTAAATCGAAAAAGAAAAAAAATGCATATCCTTACCGGATTTTATACTACTTTTAGCCAAGCAGCCTGTTGGAATTATACTACGACCGATATTAGTCAATTTATGGACATTCATCCTCGTGTCATTCAGATTTCAGAAGTTTGAAAGTATTTAAAATATTGTATTCCATTAATTCTAAAACAGAAAAACATAGGAAAGATCAGGTATATTTGTATAACATTCCCCTCTAGCATGTGTGTATATTGATTCTTACGACCGGTAGGTAGTGGTGGTATAATGATGAAAGATGACCAATTAAGACTCTCTTATCTAGCACTTCGAGATCGATTTTCATTAATATCCGCAGCGAGATTAAAATTATATCTCTTATCGGTTTGTGAAATATGATTTAGACTAATGTGAATTTTGACCCTCGCTAGACTTTAGTTGATGAAAGCATGACATAGGCTTCTTATTTCCAGTCCATTTTTGGTTTTAGTAAATTGTATGGAATGTCATAACAGAACATTGATCCCAGTTTCTTGAATATTTTATATATATATGTGTGTATATATACAGGAATTGTCTCTAATCCGGTACCGGATTAGAGTAATACTTGTATATATATATTTTTTAAAAAAGTATATTTTCTCTTTAAAACATGTATATATTTTTTTAAAATATGTACATTTTCTTTTATAATAAAATATGTAATATATATGTTTTAAGAGAAAATATACCGCTTTTAAAAGAGAAAATATACATATTTTAAACAAAATATATTTAAGTGCCGCTCTAGTCCAGTGCCAGACTGGAAACTTGGCATACATACATATATATATATATATATATATATATATATTATTGTCAAATGAACAGGGCAAAACAATTTGCACCTGCATGATCAACGTACCTAACTTGATCTATAAAAAGAAAAACAGAACGTTCAACACCAATTCAGCAACTTAAGTTGCCCGTTTAGACTTTTTGAAATTACTATAATTGCAGATCGGAATCAAGCACTTACGCATGACCTTTTCCCTAATGGAATTGTTCTTCCTTAATAATTAGCTAGATTCAATAAAATAAGCTGAAGAGAGTTATACTTAAATTCTATATTTCATAAACTAAATAACAAAATTTAGGAGGAAATTATAAGAGGGCGTACAAATTACCATCCAAAAAAGATTTTCCTGTCAATCAATACTTGTAACGTTAGAGCGTACATAAGTAGGATTGTTAACTTCCAATAAACCTTGACTTTTTCTAGAAAGACAGAGAACGGTGATAATAATAAATAAATAAAAATGGGTACAATTTATGAGAAAAAAGTATTATTTTTCTCATAAAGAGATAAAAACTAGTGCTAGTTAGCAATTCAAAAGGATTTTTTTAAAAATAAATAAATTAATTAATTCAAGAAAAAAAATTGAATAAATAAATAAATTCAAGAAAAAAAATTGAAGATGATAATATTTGCGCAATTTGGAGTATGGGCATTGGTCACGAGTACTATTCTGTGGCCTATAGGGTGGTATACAATATTCCTTTGACTCTTCGGACATCTTTTTAGCCATCTTGATGAATATGCGAAAACAGAATTAATTAGTGGAACAAAAAGTCCGCCATCGTTTTTGAATTTTCTTAAGCTAGAAATTAAGGGTTTGTTTGGTTGCATTTTTGAGTTATGATAATTTGAGTATAGATTTTGAGTTGAATTTAAGTTGAAGTTATAATTTGAGTTTGTATTTGAATATGCACATTTGAGTTATGATTTGAATTGAAAATCTATTTAAGTTTGTGTTTGAGTGGGTCAAAACTTAAATTTGTATTTAGATAATATTTTAATAAAAACTCAAAGGTAATGAAAAATTTAAATAAGGTATATGGGTGGGATTTTATTCCTCTCTTTGTTGTGAATGCATATCATTTTAATCAGAATTAAAACGAAAAAGTTTTGACCTTTTTAAGAATAAAAAAATACCGTTCATTAACTTGAGTTTGAGTTTAAGAACTTGAGTTAAAGGGGAAACTTGAACTCAGATTTTAGCCCCAAACTCAAGTTAAAACTTATGTTCAAAGTCATATTTAACAAACGAACATGAATTTAAATAAAATTGTAACTTGAATTCAAACTTTTTTAAATTTTACTCTAAAAAAACAAGCCCTAAGTCTTTTCATGCCTATCATTATCTATTAATACCAAAGCAATCTCTTAATCTTTTCTACATACTAAAAATTAAGGAAATTTGAAAAGAAAAAGAAAATGAAATCTTGTAGTTATGTGATCACTATCCTGTTGCACGTAGCTTTCTCGGTAACAAGACCTGCCTTTGCGAAACAATGTCGAAGACAAGCAGGAGGCGCTTTATGTCCCAATAATTTGTATTGCAGCGCATATGGGTGGTGTGGCTCCACAGACCCCTAATGTAGAAAGAACTGCCAAAGCCAATGTGGTGTTTCAACGCCGGTGACACTCTCTACACCAACCCCAAGTATCAGTGATGTCAGTAGTATCATCACGAGATCACTGCTTGATAACTGGTGCCTGGCTCACGGGTTCTACACCTATAATGCTTTCATCGCTGCTGCTAGGTCAATCCATCTTCTTCTTACATTTTCTCGGCAACCAAACAAAAATTAGAAAAAGAAAAAAAAAAGAAAAAAAACCCACCTCTATGCAATCTTGGCGGGGGCAGGGCGGCGGGATCAGGGCGACGGGAGTAGGGCAGCAGGAGCGGTGCAGCGGGTAGGGCGGCAGGAGTGTCGGCGGCAGCAGGAAAGGGAAAGGAGAGAGAAAGGATAGGAAGAGAGAGAAAGAGAAGGGAAGAGATAGAGAAAGAATGGAAGAAAGACAGTGGGAGAGAGGGAAGAGGAGGGCCAGCGGCGGGGGGCAGCGGCGGTGGCAGGAGAGGGGAAGAAGAGAGATCTGCTTAGAAGAGAGAGAGAGAGAGAGAGAGAGAGAGAGAGAGGGAGAGAGAGAGAGAGAGAGAAGGGAAGAGAGAGAGAAAGAAGGGAAGAGAGACAAGGGGGGAGAGAGAAGGGGAGGCCGGCGGCGGAGGCAATGGGAAGATGAGGCAGAGAGAGAGAGAGAGAGAGAGAGAGAGAGAGAGGGTCGGGGGAAAATATCGTCACAAATAAATTTAAAATGTCATCACAAATAATAAACAGCTGTTAAGTATTTGCGACGACATTATCTCGTTGCAAATAATTTTGAAGTCATCGCAAATATGGTTATTTTATTTAACGAGAAGTACTTGCGATGACATGTCGTCCCAAATATGGTTTTATTTGCGACGACAAATGACGTCGCAAAAAAAGTCGTCGTAAATGGCCTTTATTGTTGTAGTGTACGATGCTTTTATCACTGTTGCTAGGTCTTTCAATGGGTTTGGCACTACCAGTGATGATGCCACACGTAAAAGGGAGCTCGTGGCTTTCTTTGGTCAAACCTTGTAAAAAACCACAGGTTAATAACTTAACATAATTGTTGACGGTGAAAATTCATCAACAGAATTAGGCCGGGTGACCTCTAGGTATCCCGTTGGGTTACTGGCTTAATGTTAGCTGCGTGCTAGGATTTGCGTTGTGAAGTGTTATTTAATATTCTTAGAAGGTTGAGCAATATGAGAATCAGGCTTAAAGTAGAAGAACACACGAAATTTTTATAGTGGATCACTCTATTAATCAAGAGCTACTTTCACTGTAGTTTGGTATTTCTTTTGAGATGTTTACAAGCAATTGTTGTTATCTCGTTTTTCCTCTCTCAAAAAAAAAAAAACCAACCTCCTCTCGGTATGGGGCTTTGCCCTTTTTTTATAGCCGAGTTTACTTAGTTGGATGGTTATCCTTTATAGGCAGAGACACTCGAGTGATCTGCCTTTCTAGGCCAAGACCGTAGCCCGCTAATCACTTTTGAACTGTTCACTCAGCCAATTAGTCTCCTATTACGGCTCTGTACGTACCTGTAACCCTTTTATGTCCCTCGTAGGCGGTTTAAGGGTTTGCAATTAATGCATGTACTACAGACATCCCCCTTTTCTATATGCAACTTGCGATGTTAGGCTTTCCCCTTTGGGGCATTCCTCTCACTGTCTGCGTTTGTTTAGCCTAGTTGTCCTTTTTGGCAGTCGACTCTTTCCCGAGAAATTTACTGTCGTAAGGTCGACGATACGACCTGTCGATGTCTTGAGAAGTCGACGCCCTAAATTGGACTCTTTGTAGTGGAGGGGAAGGGAGGCTCAAGCGTCGAGAGTTATTGCCTTTTCGAGCAAAAGTAAAGCCACGTGTCACACTGCTAGGCATCCACGCGCCATGCACATTTTTCCACGCAACAATAATTATCATTTATAAAGTTTAATTGCTACCTAGAAGTGTAAATACTTTAATCAATAATTTGGTGATTCATTCATACTCGTTAATATTATCATTTATGATCCGTATGGGGATGGCCAAGTGCACAGGATGGTCCTTATGCATAGGGTAATTGCTTTGTGACGGAAAACAACAATAATGAATTGTTATCGTGATCGTTATCAAACTCACTCAGTATGTCAACATCTCATTAATTAATTAGGAATAACCTATTTTTCTTTATGCTTAAATTAGTGCATGCCTCAATGTCATTTGACACAATTTATTATACTTTGACTTTTAGAAATGTAGGTAATTTTCTTTTGCTCTGGTTTAATTTTTATCCTGTACTCGATCGATGGTTTTGTTAGTTTTGTATCCTTCTGTATATGAACTTTTATTTTTCCTCTTTCTCTTTTTCCATATATTTTTATATTCTTTTTTACTTTTAATTTTTATTTTCTTCTGGATTAATAGAAATTTTAAACATTTTTTTCTTTTAAAACTCTTTTATAATTTTATTTTATTTTTTAAGAAAATGGGGAGGTTGTAGAGAACAAAATCTCGTCATGGGTGTAAACTAGAGATTAATATGATCTGAAGAGTCCATTTTAGTTAGTTGTATGATCTCTGTTTCATTTGAATATATATATATATATATATATATATATATGTATATATATTTTTGTGTTACACTGACGCCGCTTTTAGATAAAAATATGTACCACATACTATACATCTAAATAAAAAGAAAATCATATAACACTTATTATCTCATCATACAAAGTGGAAAAGGAAGACAAATTAACAGTTTTCATGGGAAACAAAGATGCAGCGATGGTTGTTGGGAGAGGAGTGGTGGAGATCAACTTTACTTCTGAAAAGAACCTTACTTTGAACAATATTTTTCATGTTCTTGATGCAAGGAAAAATCTTGTATTCGCTATTCTAATGTGTAAGAATGGGCTTAAAATTGTACTTGAGGGTAATAATTATACTGTATCTAAGAATGGGGTCTTTGTGGGAAAGGAATATTCTTGCGATGACATTATAAACTTAGCATTAATAATAAAGATTGAAAGGTCTGTTTTGGTCACTGGTGCAACAAAAAGTGTTACAACACTTTTCTGTAACACTGTTATAACGGAAATGACAGTATTAAACCAATCGTCGAAATGCAAGAAATTAATGCGAAAAGTAAAGAACACCAGAAAATGGTATCGCAGTTCGGTGCAAGACACCTACTCTGCGGGCCACGCCCGAGAAAGGATCAATCCACTAAGTTCAAAAGATTACAAGAACCAAAACGGTCTTACACACTCAATGACTCCCTCTTTGAAGATGTTGTCGTTGCCTCGAATCTCCTTAGAAGACTTGATCACGAAAGCACCACTCGTCTTGATGGATTCCTCCCGAAATCTCTACAATCTTCTTACAGAGAACTAGTATTCAATAATGTTCTCACACTGTTGCACACTCATGGCAATCACACAAAACGCAAAGACACTCTCCTTCACACCAAAATGTTCATCCGTGTATGCCGCCTTTGCCAAGAGATCCCAATCAATAGACCAACGCTCACGACCAAATCGATTGACCATTAATTCACAAAGTCAACTATCAATTTTCAAAGAACTAAATCAATCCATTTGCTGTGCCACCACAACTTTCCATAATAACCTTCCCACACAATGGTGCACCAGCCAAGTTACCCCTTATACACAAAATCAACCTAAAAAAGGTTTCTACACAAAAGTTTACCAAAAATAAGCCAATTACCAAATACACTTACCAAATACACTAACAATCTCCCCCTTTGGCTATTTTTGGCTAAACTATCAAAACAAGTTGCTGATTACACAAAAGAACTTAATAAAAGTAGAAGGATAAATGTTCTCCCCCTTTTTGACAAAGAAATAGCCAAAGATTACAAACTAGCAACAATAACAAAAGAAGAACATAAGGAAAGAAATAAGAATACTACTGAGATGTACCACCATGCGCATCAACACCCGAGGTAGACTGAAGATCTCCAAGCAACGCAGTGATTTCCTTCTTCTTGTGGCCGACCCTCTTCACTTCCCGAAGAAGGTGAGACTCATATGCTGACAGATTTATCAACTCCTTGGACAGAAATTTCACAATTTTTGCATGTAAAACCGCTGCGGTGGACTGTGTTGAACTTGTTGGATCACCACCAGAGGCACTCGGAGCTACACTTGGAGCATCAGTATCATCTTCATCAGAACTCATCTCCCCCTGAACGTCATCTACATGCTTTCCCAAATGCAGTTTTCTCAAAATCCGAATTAACCCCGACGCCTTCTCGAATAGCTCATCCGCCTTCTTGACATCACGTTGCTTCGACAGAATCCCATAAATGAGGGATGGAAAAGGAAGAACTGGATGAGTGATTGTGGCTTCAGCATTGCTGGTTATCTGATCAAACACTAACTGCCCAAAATCAAATGAAGTTGTAGTACCGATCAAGAAGAGTAGCTTTGCCAAAGGTTTCTTAACTCCTGTGGCATGCATACTTGGCATCCAATTCTTCAAAGCAATCTTGTGAAGAGCAGAATATTTCAGGCTTAACTCTGCTGCAGGAAAGGACTTTGCAGGAGGCCATTTACGTCGGACATTTGCAGTTATTTCAGAGATAATGACACTAGAGTCAACTTCTCTGTTCAAAACTGGCCTATGGCACTCATCGAAATCATTTATGACACTTGGAGAGAAATCAAACACATGATCTCTCACTTTCACTTTGTGATACATATCAGATGCATAATTGTTTATACCTTCCACCAAATTCGCATAAAATTCATAAACCACGTGTTTCACATATGGCTGTATTTTAGTCACCGTGCCTAGTAGGTGTTGAGATTTCAGAAGTTCAAAAATGCCTAACTCTTTAAAGTCGGCTTCATGTATCATACGTTCTGATAAAAACTTTCGTTGCAATATTGAGTCCCATACTTGCTTATTTAAGCTAGAGGAAAAAGTAGAAGATGTACCAGGTACATTAGATGTGGTCGTGTCTGCTTGTGGTGAACCTGGGACTTCCTGAGCAGGGGCGGAAGCAGCAGTCTTTGCTACAGATCGTGTGACTCTGCTTGGCAGCGGAGAACCCTTCTCTTTACTCTTCTTTGTGGAATGCAGAGACTTCTTCTTCTGTTTCACTGGTTTCAAGGGTTCCACGGGAACTTCTTCCTCATCATCCGAAGAAAGAACAAGTGGACTTTGTGAATCTTCATTAACTGATCGAGACCGCTTCTTTGAGGAAGACTCAGGTTTCTGATTATCAACTCTCGGAGAAAATTGGAACCTTGTACCTTGATTGAATGGAAGAGACCGAGAACTCCATGATGGAAAACCCGGACGTGAAGCAAATTGCATTAAATCCGGAACTTTATCTCTCTGAGGCATTTCATCAAACACCTTATCCGCAGCAACCTTTGAGGACTTAGGCGAATTTGTGGATGTCCGATTCTCACCCAAATTGGGCACGCCGGGTGACAGGGAAGAGGGGCCACTAGCATCAAAATCTTCTTGCTCGGTGGATCCGCGTGGAGTTGAATAGACTTCATCTCCTTCGTCGCAAAACGGAGCCTTGTAATAGGGAACAATGGCCAATGGTGGGAGACAAGCAAGGGGAACGGGTTCGTTCTCACCGGAGGCGTGACAAGTTCTCCGTGGGGCAGAAAACTTCACTTTCTTCGAAGTCACGGAAGATTTCTTAGATGGTAACCGATTGAACACTCGATTGCTTCGGGTCCTCACCATGTTTGGAGAAAAATTTCGGAGAGAGAGGTGGAGAGGAAATTTTTCCGGAAGCAAAGCAAGTGTTGCTTGTAACCGGAATTTCAAATGAAAAAAGGGGCTAAATCTTCAAATACAAGGGAACGATTATTTAAACACAACAAAAACCACCCAAAACGACACAACCACCCAAAACGACACCAATAACACCCAAAACGCAATGTCGTTTTTTTTTTTAAAAAAAAAAAACTTACATTACACATATTCCCAAAGCTGTCCACAATGTTTCAAACCGAACAACATCTAGAGGCTTTGTAAAGATATCTGCTAGTTGCTTCTCTGTGGTTACATATTCCAACACTACGCCTTGTCCTCCACCACCTCGGATAAAATGATGCCGAATATCAATGTGCTTAGTTCGGGAATGTTGAACAGATTCTTTGAAATATTAATGGCAATCGTGTTATCACGCGAATCATGTCAATACATCTTGTATGATTCCATAATCTTCCAACATCTGTTTCATCCACAACAATTGAGTGCAACAACTCCCAGTATATATATATTCACCTCTGCGGTTGATAAGGAGATCGAATTACATTTCTTCTTTGAACTAAGAAACCAGATTATTACCTAAGTAAAAACATCCTCCTGAGGTGCTCTTCCTGTCATCTGCATTGCCTGCCCAATCAGCATCACTAAATCCTGCAAGACTAGAATTTGTATCACTTGATAACCAAATCCCATGATCTACTGTTCCACTAACATACCGAATAATTCTCTTCACGGCAGCCAAATGTGACTCTTTGGGGTTTGCCTGATATCTTGCACACACGCCAACACTAAAACTTATGTCAGGCCTACTTGCAGTTAAATACAAGAGGCTACCAATCATGCTTCGATAGAGAGTTGGATCGACAACAACTCCATTTTCATCTTTAATCAACTTCTCATTTGTGCCCATCGGTGTTCTCATGTGCCTCGCCTTCACTAGCCCAAATTTCTGAACTAAGTTTCTTGCATACTTACTTTGTGAAATAAAGATTCCATTTTTCATTTGTTTCACCTGTAATCCAAGAAAGTAAGTAAGTTCTCCTACCATGCTCATCTCAAACTCATTCTTCATTTGTTCAACAAACTCCTCCACTTTTGCCTGTGACGTTGATCCAAACACAATGTCATCAACATAAATCTGAGCTATGATGATCCCATCTCCAAATTTCTTGATAAACAAGGTTTTGTCGACTCCCCCTCTCTTGTAGCCCTTCTTGTTTAAGAACTCAGTCAGTCGTTCATACCAAGCTCTTGGTGCTTGCTTAAGCCCATAAAGTGCCTTCTTCAGTTTATACACATAATTAGAGTGCTGTGGAACCTCAAAACCCTTGGGTTGTTCAACAAAAACCTCTTCATCCAGAAAACCATTCAAGAATGCACTCTTAACATCCATCTAGAACATCTTTATACCCATAAGACAAGCAAAAGATAGCAAAAGCCGTATTGATTCAAGTCTTGCTACCGGAGCAAATGTCTCATCAAAATCCACTCCTTCGACTTGAGTATACTCCTGAGCTACAAGTCTGGCTTTGTTTCTCGTAACATTTCCATGCTCATCTGTCTTGTTCTTGAAGATCCATTTAGTACCAATAACATTGAGTTACTTGGTCGTGGAACTAAGTCCCACACATCATTCCTCTCGAACTGTCCCCATTCTTCCCCGCATGGCATTTATCCGAACTCATCTTCTAAGGCTTCTTTTCACGTTCTTGGTTCCACTTTGGAAGTATAGCACACATACCTCACAATGTCACGATAGTTCAATCTAGGCTTGTCTCTAGTGCGAATCCCTTCATCAATGTTGCCAATAATCTCTTCAACTGGATGATTCTTTTTTTAATTCGGAGGATGGTTCTCTCGGTGATAGTATCTCGCAACATCAAACACTTCGCCTCGTCTTCTATTGGATCTGTCTGGCCGGTGTCACACAATCTGTTGTAACACTTTCTTCAACAGATTGTTTTTCAGTATCTTGATCGTTCATCCCAATATCTTCAAAGATTTCATCATCAGAGGCTCTTCTAGCTTCCTCCTTAAGATCATCTACCACTACATTTACAGATTCCATGATCTTCTGTGTTCTCTTGTTGTAAACACGATAAGCTCGGCTATTAGTAGAGTATCCAAGAAACACGCCCTCATCACTTTTAGCATTAAGCTTGCCACGCTGATCTCGATCATTTAGAATATAGCAAACACTCCCGAAAATGTGGAAGTAGTTGAGATTTGGCTTCCTACCCTTCCAAATTTCATAAGGAGTAAGCTTTGTATGTGATCTGAGATACACCCTGTTGATTGTGTAGCATGCAGTATTCATTGCCTCTGCCCATAGTCTGAAGGATAGCTTCTTAGAATTCAGCATCACCCTTGCCATCTCTTGAATAGTTCTATTTTTCCTCTCTACCACACCGTTCTGCTGAGGTGTTTTCGGAGCAGAAAATTCATGAGCTATACCGTGCTTGTTGCAGAAATCCGCAAAGACTGAGTTTTCAAATTCCTTCCCATGGTCACTTCTGATTCTTACAATCTTTCCAATGTTGCAATCTTTTTCCCTTTTTAACCTTGTGCACAGGTTTTTGAAAACATCAAACGTATCTGATTTTTCTCTAATGAAATCCACCCACGTATACCGAGAATAATCATCAACACACACAAACACATACTTCTTTCCAGCAATGCTCTCTACCTGCATCGGCCCCATAAGATCCATATGGAGCAATTCCAAAACTTGTGTTGTAGAAATCTGTTGCAACATCTTGTGTGACACTTTCTTCTGTTTCCCGATCTGACATGGACCACAGATTTCATTAGACTCTGGTTTCAGCTTGGGTACTCCTCGTACAGCTCCAATGTTCATAATCTTCCTGAGATTTCTATAGTTCAGGTGACCAAGTTTTTCATGCCAAAGTTTCGTGTCATCCAAACTTGTTCTAAGACATGCTACTGGGAACGTCAACATGTAACAATTGTCTGAAGATCTTGAGCCCTCCATAACACACCTTTCTGAGTTGTCAAACACTAGACAATTGTTCTTGGAGAACCTCACATGAAGATCTTGATCGCACAGTTGACTGATGCTGATCAGGTTTGCTTTTAATCTTTCAACCAAGAAACATTCTTGAGTCTTGGAAAACCATCCAAATCCAAAGCCTCCTTTTCCCGAAACTCTTCCTTTTACACCATCTCCAAACGTAACATGCCCTTGATGACAGTTTGAACATTTTTCAGAACTTGCTTTCCCCGTCATATGCTTGGAGCAGCCACTATCAAAATACCATGAATCAACCATGCTTGCTTTCAAGGAAGTGTAAGCCACGTGACACACTAGATCGGTTTTTCTTACCCAAACCCGCGAATAGGTCTAATCTTTTTAATCATTTTTCTTGTGGGACATGATGAGGCAACAACCATTCCTTTTCTCGAGATCATTATAAAGTTTATAACAACGTGGTCTCGATATGTCCCCAAACGCTGCAGGTAGTGACATACAGAATAAATCTCCCACGTCATTGTTGAACTCCCGAAACTTATGTTCCAATCACAGTTGTGGTTCCCTGTGACTTGCTCATTCACAAACACCGCTTTTTGGACGTAGAACATTTCCCGAAAAATCCAAGTCCATGATGATCACCATTGGTTCTTCCCATAGTCGAATATGGTCCAATTTAGACGTTCCCAAGTTCATCTTTTTCAACGTCTTCCGAGCATGTTCCATTCAGCTTTCATCTCAGCGTCCTTCCTCTCTTTTTCACCGATCAGAAGCTTAAGGTCATCCACGTTCCTTTTCAAACCTTCCTTTTCTCTAAGAAGGTCATTTACACGATCCTCCAAAGCCTTGTTCAGTTTGCATACTTTAACCCATTTTTCAAACATGGTTTTGTAAGCTTCCTGTATAGCATCTTCTGTGAGTTCTTCACCATCGCTGCTGTAATCTGATTCTAAGTCTGACTCGCATTTTTCTGTGCTGGCTGATTCTATCGCAACAGTTGTTGTGATACCATCTGCAACTACACTTGCGACACTTTCGGCTGAGGCGCACTTATCAGACAAAACATTAAAAGCAACATAGTTGCTCACATGATCATCTTCTTCTTGGCTCCCCTCTGATTCCTCGTCGCTCCAGGTTGCATTAAAGGACTTCTTTTTCTTCTTAAGAGTGTTGGCGCACTCGGCTTGAATGTGCCCGTATCCATCACACTCCCGGCATTGGATGCCCTTGTTCTTCATTTTCACGTCAGTGTTATTTGCTGCAGGTTTGTTTCTTTGAAAGTTGCTGGTGTTGGGATAATTGATGCTTCGATTGTTGTTGTTGCTAAAACCTGGACTCCGGTTCTTCTTGTTGAATTTTTTCATAACTCTGTTAAAGTTTTTTTTGTCAATAAAGCAAGAGTTTCTGCCAAGTCTTCATGATCGTCTGAATCTTCTTCATGATGAGACTTTTGTACCTCTGCTTGTAATGTTATCTCTTTCTCTTTCTTGTCCTCATTTAGATTCATCTCAAACGTGCGTAGAGAACCCATCAACTCATCAAGTTTCATGGCTCGAACATCCTTGGCTTCCTCAATTGCAGTCACCTTGTAAGCAAACCTCCGTGGTAAAGACCTCAACGTTTTTCCTCGAAGCTTCTCCTCTCAAATCTTCTCACCAAGAGCAAATGCCTCATTGGCTATATCGCACAACTTTGAGTTAAACACGTAAATAGATTCGTGTTCTTGCATCCGGAGGTTCTCAAACCTTGTAGTAAGTATTTGGAGTTTTGAGAGTCTCATTCTTTTTCGTTCCTTCATGCGCCCGTTTGCGATATCTCTCAAGCATCCTTGGTGTTTCAAGACATTGAAATGAGTTTGAATTGGCTTGCATCTACCCCATTAAAAATGGCGTTCGATGCTTTGGAATTGTTGTTTGCCAACTTGTCCTCTTGATAGACCAGGAAATCTCGAGGCTTGGTTGTTCCACTCCCTCGGTATCCTTCGTCACCGGATGATCCCAGCCCAATCGGGACAGCCCTCAAGCCTTTTCATCGATAGCTTTGATGAATGCCTTCATCGTGCTTTCAATAAGAGTAGTTTGAGCCATCTAGAAGAGGAGGAGGTCGCGAAACCGAGCCACCTTCTTTCAAGAAATCCATACCGACATAACAGATCAATCCCAAAATCTCACCAAACAAAAGGTTAGTGAACCGCTCGATACCAATTGAAAGGTCTCTGTTTTGGTCATCGGTGCAACAAAAAGTGTTACAACACTTTTCTCAGAACAATCGTTATAACGGAAATGACAAGATTAAACCAAGAAATCGAAAATGCAAGAAATTAATGCGGAAAAGTAAAGAACACCAGAAAATGGTATCGCAGTTCGGTCGCACACACACCTACTCTGCGGGCCACGCCCGCACAAAGGATCAATCCACTAAGTTCAAAAGATTACAAGAACCAAAACGGTCTTACACACTCAATGACTCCCTCTTTGAAGATGTTGCCGTTGCCTCGAATCTCCTTAGAAGAGTTTATCAGCGATCACCACTCGTCTTGATGGATTCCTCCCGAAATCTCTATAATCTTCTTACAGAGAACTAGTATTCAATAATGTTCTCACACTGTTGCACACTCATGGCAATCACACAAAAACGCAGCACACTCTCCTTCACACCAAAATGTTCATCCGTGTATCTGCCTTTGCCAAGAGATCCCAATCAATAGACCAACGCTCACAGCCAAATCAGTCAGCCATTAATTCACAAAGTCAACTATCAATTTTCAGCAACTAAATCAATCCATTTGCTGTGCCACCACAACTTTCCATAATAACCTTCCCACACAATGGTGCACCAGCCAAGTTACCCCTTATACACAAAATCAACCTAAAAAAGGTTTCTACACAAAAGTTTACCAAAAATAAGCCAATTACCAAATACACTTACCAAATACACTAACAAAGATGATATGAATTCTCTTTATATTGTTGACTCTTCTGATGTTTGGCATGCACATTTAGCACACTAAAATTTTATATCTTTGAAATATATGTCTAAACATGGTTTGATTAATGCAAAGATGTTAAAAATGATAAGTGTGAAATTTGTATACAAATAAAGATGACTAAGAAACCCTTTCCCAGAGCCAAACGAAATACTCAAATATTGGATATAGGGTTTATATCGATATTTGTGAGTATAATGGTATTATGACAAGAGGAGGAAAGAGATACTTTATCACTTTCATTGATGTTTGTTCTAGATACACTTATGTGTACTTACATAGAATAAAAGATGAAGTCTTTGATAAATTTAAAATTTATAAGGCTGAAGTTGAGAACCAAAAAGATAAGAAGATCAAAATGATTCAAAGTGATAGAGGTGGTGAATATTTTTCAAATGAATTTGATGCCTTCCATGAAGAGCATGGTATTATTCACCAAAGGTCAGCCCCTTTCACTCCTCTACAAAATGGATTGGCTAAAACAAAGAATAGGATTTTTACCGTTATAATTAACTCTATGGTTTTTAGTGCTAAATTGCCTAATAATTTATGGGAGGAAGCTTTACTTACTGCATGTCATGTTCATAGTAGAATTATGTCCATGAAAACATATGTATCTCCATATGAAGTATGGAAAGGAAGAAAATAAAACTTGATGTAATTAAGCGGCTGTCTAGCATTCTATAGACGACATATGTCGTCACAAATATAACTTACTTATTTAGTATTTATACTAATATTCTAGAATTGTTATTTGCGACGACATTGTTAGTTGTCGTCACAATTACGTTTTTGGGAACCGCCAAATTTTCCTGCCATATTTTTGCGAGGGAATTCAAAATAACTACTTGCAATGACACATATTAATGTCGTCGCATATAATATTTGGAAACTGCCAAATTGACCACCTTTTTACTCGGGGAACAAAAAACAAGTGAATTATTATTTGCGACGACAAGTGTCATCGTAAAAAATTCTTTATTTGCGACGAATAGTCGTAGCAAATATTATTATTTGGGGCGTCGAACGTTGGCTCCAGACAACATTTGTCACCAACTACACATTTGTGACGACTTGTGCATTATTAGCCACAACAACATATTATGTCGTTGCAAATAGTTAATTATTTACGACGACATCACAAATAAGTTCATCACAAATAGAGCAAATTGTAGTAGTGATAATGTATTTTTGTATATGTGGAAGATGGACAACAACTCAGATGAAGAGCTCCCAGCACATTCTATTGGTCGATATTAGAGAATTAGAGACAGCAGAAATATACTTAGAAGAATTAAATTTTAGAATAGAAAGTCTAAATCAATATTTGAGATATTTAGCCTCTCAGCAAAGATGGATAAAATACTATTTATATGAAATAGACAGGGAAACTTTGAATAATATAAGTATAAATTTATGCTATCAGATAGGAAAACAGAGATTTCAATATTCTAAAAGAAGAGAAACACAACTTCTATTATTATTGAACTAGAAAATACATCACAACCACGTGAAGAAAAAACACTTAAAAAAAATAAATGGGGACACTCAAAAATAGACTAGGATCCTAGAAGCATATACCATATGTGTGAGTGGAATTATTCTATTGAAATATTGGGCGAAATTAATTTAGCTTAGGCAAGGCCGGGGTTGATTTCAACATTGTTTTCCTTAATTTCTTGTGTGGGAAAAAGAAACAAATAAAAGTGTATAGATTTAGATTTTTACCCTTTACTCTTCATTAATTCATTTTTAGTTTTATAAATATGTTAGACAAAACATGGGGCGTTTTGATCAGATCGAAATGACATTGTTTCAAGTAAAAGATCAGCACAACGACAGACAGCTTCTATAAATTACATGTCGTTTTTCTAAGATACATTATACATAAGGCTTGGTTTTTCTACGACATGCATTTTAAATTCTCAATTTGTGAATTCATATTGTTTTCTGAGTCACACGTCAAATATAAAACGACTTTTATAGATCCTATCTCCAATTCTGGCAAGTAAAAATTATCTTCTGGATCCTACGTACGCCCATTTAAGAGCAAATAGGGAAAAGCCTCAACATCAATGTTTTGTTCAGTAAATATTAGAAGATGAAAGGCTGTGTTCTTGCTTCCAACAATAATTTTACCCATTTAAATCGAATAAGAATATACATATGCATATACATATATATACATGATTTTTGTATAATTTTTCCATATGTGATTTTTCCATATAATTTTTCCATATGTGATTTTGCTCAGCAAGACTTTGGATTTTCCTCTCAAGTACATGTAAGAGAGAGCGTACATAAGTAGTATATGTGATTATTTTTAACTTCGTCTAATCATTAATAAAGTACTTCTAAATGTTATATATTGTCCCATAAAGAGACATCTGTACTCGCAAATAGAACAGAGTTTTTTAGTATTTACACTAATGTTCTAGAATTATTATTTACGACGACGTTGTTCGTTGTCGTCACAATTACGTTTTGAGAACCGCTTAATTTTTCCACTGTTTTTTTGCAAGGGAATTCATAATAACTATTTACGGTGACACGTATTAATGTCGTCACAAATAATATTTGAGAAGTGCCAAATTGGCCGCTTTTTGACACGGGGAACAAAAAATAAGTGAATTATTATTTGCGACGAACAGTCGTCATAAATATTATTAGTCGATGAAAATATAGGTTAGATTTCTTTTTAGTGTGGTTGTTGCTTTAGTAAAATATTGTGTGGATTGAGGACGTCAGAACTCATTGATCCCTTTTCTTGAATAAGAATATACATATGTTTATACATATGTATACACATGATTTTTGTATAATTTTTCCATATATATATTGATTCTTACATAAGTGCTCGTTCAGCGTAGGATTGATTTTCATTAATGTTCGCAGTGAGACTGAAATTATATAGCTCTTATCAATCTATGGAATATGGGTTAGACTAGTATGATTTTTGACTCTTGCTAGATATGCTAGTCGATAAAAATATAGGTTAGATTTCTTTTTAGTCTAGTTGTTGTTTTAGTAAAATATTGTGTGGATAGAGAACGTCAGAACACATTGATCCCTTTTCTCGAATATAATATATATATATATATATATATATATATATATATATATATATCAATTTTTTACAGGGCAAAACATTTCACGCGCGCGCGCGCGCACACATATATATATATATATATATATACATATATAAAAATCAAGGACTATCCCAACTAGACATCTGCATACTTAAGCTTAACAGACATAAATCAAGGACATATATACATAAAGTCAAATTAACAGACATACGCATGAAAAATAAAGATCCTACAAGAAATTAAATACGAACAAGCGGAGAGCTAATACCACAAACTTAAGGCGAAACTACACCGTTGGGGTAAAACTAGAAGGGAAAATAAATTAAGACATGATATTCAAATTTCTTTCTTATCGGATAGTGTGTGTTGGATCTTGATGAAATGTCACAATTCGATTCAGTCCTCTAATAAATGTTTGTCTCCAATAATGGCTATCTACCACGAACACGTTGATCACATGCTTTACTTTTTCTGTGTTGTCTATTATGTTCTGGCCCTTTTCTGTTTGTAATGAGTAAATAGGGTATGTTTGAAATATATGATAAACTTCCTTTTTAGTACTAGGTTTGTCTATTAATATACCGGTTTTTGTTATTCTCTTTGTTTACATTAAAAAATAAAAAAATACACAATTGACACCATATTAATAAAGATCCTACGGGAAATTTAAATAAGAACAAGTGAAAAATTATCACCGTATAAGGTTAATCCGAAACTACACAATTGAAAATTAGCTTCCAAAATAGGTTTAGTAAGGTTGAAATTTTTGTGTATATAGGAGTTTAAAATCTTTATAGTAAAACTCACAAGGGAAAATAGATTAAAACATATTTGAAATTCTTTCTTATCGGATCCAACACGTTCAATCGTGAATTATATCACTCTTGTTGAAATGTCACAATCCATTTCAGTCTCTTATTATTTATTCTAATAAATATATTCATCTCCTTTCGCTATCTAGCTTGAACACGTTGATCGCACGCATTTTTTTTTCCCTGTATTACAACTTTTGGATACATGCTAAAGTTTCTTTGTAGTATTGTTTTGTCTATTTTACCGGTTTTTGATTTCTCTTTATTTACATTTAAAAAAAAAAAAAAAAAAAACTCACATAGCCTGATTAGAGTTATGAGATTAGTAAGATAGAGTATATAAATATTATTGGTATTAAACGATTAGTAAAATTATTATCAAATATGCTTGATTAGAGTTATGAGATGGCAAAGAAAAAATGGATAAAGGGTAAATATTTATTGTTGTGTTTGATATTGTAATTTGATATATATAGTTTAACTTCTTTCTACTTATTTTGAAGACTAATATTGTTATAAGGTTTTACCGGTTGGAATTATTCTAAATCAGTTTTTGTACGATTTGGAAGATGGTTTTTCATTTTCTATGCTTGATGGATTTCTTAGCTGTCTTTGTATGAATTTTGATTTTGTTTTCTTTCTATTTTTTGTTTTTTAAATAAATGTAGACGCAACGTACTTTACTTAGGTTATAGATATAATTACTCTTTGATTGATTGCTGAGAAAACTCTGGTATGGCACTGTCACCGAGCTGGGCGTTCATGCGTTCTCCGACATCCATCCTCCGTCCCTCATTCATCCACCACGCCTCATTAGTCCACCAAAAATTGCCCGCCTTTTTTTTTTTTGGGTCCTATGAACTAGTTTACTATACGTAGTTATAGATATAATTACTCTTTTATTGTACCTAGTTAAGTACATTAGTTCTTTTCAGTCAACATATTGAGTGGGAGCTTGTCCTTGGTATGAAATCTTTGGGATGTGTTAAACCTTTTTTATGGAAATTTTTCCTCTCCTTTCTCGGATGGAAAAGGCCAAACAAAAGAACAAAAAATAAAAAAAAAAAAAAAATAATAAAAATAAAAACAAAAAAAAAAAACAAAACGAAAAACAAAACTAATTATATCATACGTATCCTCTGCTCTTGTAAAAGACGCAATACAACTTGTTGATGTACTATGGTTATTTCACAGATTTAAGTCTGAATTCTTTTTGGCTTTTAGAAAGAATAAAGAAGTTGGCATCAGTGAATAAAAAAACTAAATATATATATATATATAGTGACCACGTTGTTAAAATGAGTTATTTGAATGATGTTATAGGACACTAAAGGTACTGCTAACCACATAGATCGTTGATGATTTGTACGTTTTTGGGGACCAGGTCTAGCTCACCAAGAAGTTTTTTTGACAAACTAACTTTTTTGGTCCACCATTGTTTTTCATCATCTGTTTAGAGCTTGCGAGGCCCACTAACGATAAGAAATAGGAACTTAACATTATTTTTTTGAAAAATTTATGGTAGGTGTATTTTTACTTTTATCGGTATGTACTTATTTTAACTGTTAAATTAATTTTTTAAATAGTAGAATTATCAATGAGTGATTCAAAAAGTTCACGTAATGATTAAAATTGTAATATCTACCGGTAGAGAAAGAGTACAGTTTCTATCCTCAGAGTTGGGCCCTGATCAAACCATTTATCTCCTCCTCTCTTGGTATATCTCTCTTCTGATCAGTTTTGTAAATGGCAAACCTCTTCTAACTCCATTAATATTCTCTCTTTCATATGTATTTCTCTCTCTCTCTCTCTCTCTCTCTCTCTCTCTATATATATATATATATATAAAATATATATATATATATATATATTTTTTTTCCTTGGAGCTCTTCAATACATAAATATTTTCTCATGGAATGCGGAGCATGCATGCAGTTGTATCGTTAATCATCTCGTTAACGTGAACTTTTTTGCTTAATCTGTTCATACCCCATTGGTAACACTACTTCTAAATGCTTTTTCTCGAAATTCAATAGAACAAATCTGAGATCAATAATAGTTGCTCGTACGCTAAATGACCAAGATGTGGTAAGAAATGGAAAAAAAAAAAAAAAAACAAGGGCAAAAAACAAAAAAACAAAAAACAAAAAAATTTCGTAGATATGTTGTATTGAATTTGCTAGAACTTATAAATGGAACAACCTCATGAGAGTGACTCAATTTATGTAGTTACTACTTTTACGGTTTCACATATTTTTAGAGAGAGTAATTACTACTTAATGATACCGCCCGGTGATTCAAAAATCCGAACTTCTACATGTCTCATACGAATGACAATATTTCAGGATTACCCAGCTATATCCCTTTGTAAATAGCCGAATTATGCACTTTTTCCCTTCTAGTTTTGATTTTGACCAGAAAGGTTTTTAGCATGGCATATTTGGAATAGATAGCAAGGTTAGAGTTTAGGTTTGAGCCTATGGGACTAATTCCATTAATTAAAAAAAAAAAAAAAAAAAAAAAACACACACACACACACACACATATAAAGCTGTCAATTTGAGCTTGGCATGAGACCTGTCTCTTTGACTCATGATTTCTGATTGGATTGTGTCTAGATCTGTGAAGTGCATAAAGACCAGGGCTAGGTCAGTTTGGACACAGTTAGGACTTTTCTATATTTTCCTATTAAAAATATGTGTCGTTCCGACTCTGCCATGACCTAGGCATGCCGAACTTCCAGATCAAGCTGGCCCCTCATTCCCAGCATGCTCCTTTACGAAAGAATTTTTTTTTTTTTTTTTTTTTTTGAAAAATTATATGATTTGCAATGAAATTTTAACAACCTATTATTTATATCATTCTAAGTAATTGAATACCATTGTGTCTTTTTATTTTATTCTTATTAATTGAATAACAATTATAATTATTTTTAAATAAAGTTGCATAAATAATATTTTTCTCCATCATCGATGGTATTTCTTATTTTTTCGTTTTCTTTTTTTTCTTCTAAGACCACATGGATCAAACCATCTTATTTCTTCCTTTTTTTTTTCTTCTAAGACCACATGGATCAAACCAAGCGGATTAGATTGACAGCTCAAAAAAAAATAAAAAGATATTTTGCGTAATTCTGTGATCTAGCTAGTATGTTTGCGTGTGTATATATCATTGACGACATGGCGGCGGCGGAAGACAGTTTGTCAAAGTAAGTAAAAGCGCCTGCACGCTGACGAACATCTTCAACACCAATTTAGCAAGACTTTGGATTTTCCTCTCAAGTACATGTAAGAGAGAGCGTACATAAGTAGTATATATGATTATTTTTAACTTCGTCTAATCATTAATAAAGTACTTTTAAATGTTATATATTGTCTCACAAAGAGACATCTGTAGTCGCAAATAGAACTTAGTTTTTTAGTATTTATACTAATGTTCTAGAATTATTATTTACGACGACGTTGTTTGTTGTCGTCACAATTACGTTTTGAGAACCGCCTAATTTTTCCACTGTTTTTTTGCAAGGGAATTCATAATAACTATTTACGGTGACACGTATAAATGTCGTCACAAATAATATTTGGGAAGTGCCAAATTGACTGCTTTTTTACTTGGAGAACAAAAAATAAGTGAAATATTATTTGCGACGAATACTCGTCATAAATATTATTATTTGGGCGGGAAATGTTGGCACCAAACAACATTTGCCGCCAACTACATATTTACAACAACTTGGCATTATTAGTAACGATGACATTCTCTTATCATACAAATATTATTTGTGATGTTATGTCGTCGCAAATAGCTAATTATTTATGATAACAAATGTCATCACAAATAAGTTCATCGCAAATAGAGCAAATTATAGTAGTGATAATATATTTTCTATATTTGGAAGATGGACAACAACTCAGATTAAGAGCTGCCAGCACATTCTATTGGTCAATATTAGAGAATTAGAGACAAAAGAAATATACTTAGAAGAATTAAATATTAGAACAGAATGTCTAAATCAATATATAAGATATTTAGCCTCATTGCAAAGATGGATAAAATACTATTTATATCATATAGAAAGGGACACTTTGAATAATATAAGTATAAATATAAGTATAGAGTAATATTTATAAGTATAAATATAAGTACAAGTATAAATAGAAAGGGACACTCTGAACCTCTTCAACTCTATATGATTCTCCATTTCATGTCTATTTGCCTTGTATATGCATTTGTTTGCAGAACAAAACACAAGTGGACAAACACAACTTCTATTATTATTGTACTAGAAAATACATCAAAACCACGTGAAGAAAAAACACTAAAAAAAAATAATGGGCAGTCAAAAATATGTCACTCTATGTAGACTAGGATCCCAGAAGCATAGACCATATGTGTGAGAGGAATTACTCTATTAAAAAATGTTGGGCGAAATTAATTTAGCTTAGGCTGGGCCGGGGTTGATTTCAGCATTGTTTTCCTTAATTTCTTGAGTGGGAAAAGGAAACAAATAAAAGTGTGTAGATTTAAATTTTTATCCTTTACTCTTCATTAATTTATTTTTAGTTTTATAAATATGTTAGACAAAACATGGGGCGTTTTGATCAGATAGAAAAGACATTGTTTCAAGTAAAATATCAGAACAACAACAAACAGCTTCTATAAATTACATGTCGTTTTTCTAAGATACATTATACATAAGGCTTGGTTTTACTTACAACATATATGACATATCGCTCCCTCAAAATCACGGCATGTCAACGACATGCGTTTTAAATTCTCAAATTGTGAATTACATATTGTTTTCTGAATCACACGTCAAATATAAAACGATTTTTATAGACCCTACGTACGCCCATTTAAATTAAGAAACAACAACATTTAAGAGCAAATAGGGAAAAGCCTCAACATCGATGTTTTGTTCAGTAAATATTACAAGATAAAAGGCTGTGTTCTTGCTTCCAACAAAAATTTTACCCATATAAATCGAATAAGAATATACATATGTATATACATATATATACATGTTTTTTGTATAATTTTTCCATATGTGATCTTTCCATATATATATATATATATATATATATATATATATATTGATTCTTACTACCGGTGGTGAGGGTATATACGACCTACTAAGGGTTCTTTAATTTCGCAGCGTAGGATTGATTTTTATTAATGTTCGCAGTGAGACTGAAATTATATACCTCTTATCAATCTATCGAATATGGTTTAGACTATTTTCATTTTTGACTCTTGCTAGATGCTAGTCGATAAAAATATAGGTTAGATTTCTTTTTAGTGTGGTTGTTGCTTTAGTAAAATATTGTGTGGATTGAGGACGTCAGAACTCATTGATCCCTTTTCTTGAATAAGAATATACATATGTTTATACATATGTATACACATGATTTTTGTATAATTTTTCCATATGTGATTTTTGTTGGTGTTTCTAAATGATCTAAACATGCTTATGAGGATCCTAAATGGCAATTAGATCAATGCGGAATTGAAATGGACTGTTCGAGAAAAACACCTCCGGCCATTGATGCTCTCGGTGGAAGAAAAAAAAAAACAGAAACTCGATTTTGGCTCTTCTAAACCTCTTCAATCTCTCACTTGATGGTATGTGTTTTTTCTGAATGAAGACAGTAGGCTTAGGGACCCAAAACCATTATGCTCCGTCCTCTTTTATACACTCTGCCCATCACAGAGTGTTTCTCGGACGTGCATCAAATCGTGGGCAACAATGGAAACCGGGTTAAACGTGACTAATCACGTTCCTTAGTGGGGAAAATAATAATGGACCACGTTCTGAGGTAAGTTTCGGTTGGTTCACCAAACTTACGTGAAAAAAAAATCAACATTCTCCCACTTGGTCCATATATTCCATCGTTCACCATAATAAGAAATAAAATACATGAATCATGGCGATAAGTCCTCTAAAACGAGTATTATCTTCCATGTATTACAATGCATAATATTTCTTAACTATAGCCCATATAACTTAATGAATAAACCCTATGTTTATTCTAGGTCCAAACATTAATGATATTTCTCAACAAATAAATGAATGTGTACACAAGGAAAACAAATATGAGAAAACATCACAAATAAAGTTTCATTAAAAATAACATTCGTTCTTACAACGAAATTTACATAAAGGAACCAAGTCCCATTCTGTCTACATGATCCTTAAATTTCAATGGTGGCATGCCTTTAGTCAAAGGATCAAGAATCATCAATTCGATGCTAATGTGTTCAATAACCACTTTGCTTTATCTTTAACACGTTCCCTTATGGCTAGATACTTGATGTCGATGTGTTTTTGCTTCCGACTACCACTTTTGTTGTTCTTAGCCATAAAAACAGCAATTGGAATTGTCACAATACATCCTCAATGGCCTAGAAATCGAATCCACAATTCTAAGTCCGAAATGAAACTTTTCATCCATACACCATGCGAGGTAGCCTCAAAACAAGATACGAACTCAGCCTCCATAGTGGAAGTAGCAATCAATGTTTGCTTTGCGCTTCTCCAAGATCTGACTCCACTGGCTAGCATAAAAACATATCCCGAAGTTGATTTAAAGCGAATCAATGCGACCCAGAGTCTCGAATCGAGTAGCCAATCACCTCCAAGTTTTCAAATCGTTCAGTATGTAAGCATGTAGTCTTTAGTCCCTTGAAGGTATCTCAAAGACCTTCTTTGCAGCTTTCCAAAGGGTCCACACCGGATTACTCGATATCTTCCTAACATCCCAACAAAGAATGCAATGTCGGGTCTTGTGCGCACTGAGCATACATCGAGCTTCCAATGGTCAAGCATAAGGAATGTTTTCATTTGTTCCCGCTCAAGATCATTCCTCGGGCACCTTTGGTTCAAATTGAACTTGTCACCCTTCACAATGGGAGCTATACTGGGTGAACAATCTTTCATCCGAAATCTCTCTAAAACTTTATTGATATAGGTCTCTTGAGACAGACCCAAAATACCTTGAAATCTATCTCTATGTATTTTGATGCCAATGACATACGACGCATCACCCATATCCTTCATGTCAAAGTTTTTAGAGAGAAATTGTTTCACTTCATATAGCAAACCCTTATCATTGGTTGCAAGTAAAATATCATCCACATATAGAATAAGGAAACAAATTTTGCTCCCACTGACCTTCTGGTATATACATTGATCCATGATGTTCTCCACGAATCCAAATGAAGAGATAACATCATGAAATTTTAAATACCATTGACGGGAGGCTTGTTTCAATCCATATATGGATTTCTTGAGCTTGCACACCAAATGCTCACCACGACTAGAAGAGAATCCTTCCGGTTGTTTCATGTAAACCTGTTCTTCTAGTTCTCCATTGAGAAATGCCGTTTTCACATCCATCTGTTTGCAACTCTAAGTCAAAATGTGCAACTAATGCGAGAATAATCTGAAGAGAAATCTTTCTTAGATACAGGAGAAAAGGTCTCCTTGTAGTCGATTCCTTCCTTTTGAGTGAATCCTTTAGCAACGAGTCTTGCTTTATATCTTTCAATGTTGCCTAATGAGTCTTTCTTTGTCTTATAGACCCATTTACATCCTATGGCTTTGACCCCATCAGGCAACTCAACAAGATCCCAGACTCCATTAGTTGTCATAGAATTCATCTCTTCTTTCATGGCATCATACCATAAATTTGATTCTTTGCTATCTATGGCTTGTGAAAACGTTTCAGGATCATTTTCGGCTCCAATGTTGTAGTCAGACTCTTGTAGATACACAACATAATCACTAGGTATTGCTGATTTCCTTACTCTAGTAGATCTCCTTAAAGTTGTATCAACATTTTCTTGAGGATCATGTCGTGCAACTGTTTGTTCAATAATTTCTGGCAATTCTTGAACATATTGATCTACTGGATTGTCATCAGTATTTTGTGGAGCTTCAACAATTGGTTGTCCAACACCTCTTTGAACTTGAGGTGTGTTGTGAATGACAATCAATCATCACTTGAAGTGGAAGGTTTGAATATCGGTTATGATTTCTTTTCGAAAACAATGTCTTGAAATCGATGACTCCCACTAATCAAGTCATTCTCAAGAAACTTTGCATTTCTTGATTCCACAATCCTAGTGTTGTGAGATGGACAATAGAATCAGATCCCTTAGACCTTTCAAAGATATCCGATAAAATATCCACCGATGGTCCTTGGGTCCGATTTCTTTTCATGTGGGTTATAAACTCTTACTTCAGACGGGCATCCCCAAACGCGCACATGTTGCAAACTCGGTTTCCAACCTTTGAATAACTCAAAAGGCGTCTTTGGAACAAAATTTGGTCGAACTCGGTTCAATATGTACGCACCCGTTTAAGAGCTTCATCCACAAGAATTCAGGAAGCTTAGAGTTGCTCACATACTCCGCACCATGTCCATTAAGGTTAGGTTTCTTCTTTACGCCACACCATTCTGGTGCGGAGAACCGGGCATAGTGTCTTGGAAACTATCCCATTTTCTTGAAGAAACTTAGCAAATGGACCAGGTGCTTGTCCATTTTCGATGTATCTACCATAGTATTCTCCACCTCTATCCCGATCTCACGATCTTAATTTGTTTTCCACATTGTTTACGTACTTGACCTTAAAGACCTTAAAGGCATCTAACGCTTCATTCTTGTTATGAAGCAAGTAGAGATACATATAACGTGAGTAATCATCTATGAATGAGATGAAGTATTTTGGACCTTGTGAGTCCATGTCCGGACAACAAATATCTGTATGTATAATTTCTAATATGTCTCAGACTCCTTTTTGCACCTTTCTTGGATTTGTTAGTCCGCTTTCCCTTAATGCAGTCCACACAAGTTTCAAAATCAAGAAAATCAAGAGTGTTGAGTACTCCTTCATTTACCAATCTTTTAATCCTTTGAATGGAGATATGCCCTAGTCTCCGGTGCCATAACATGGAGGAATTGTCATTTATAACACTTTTTTTAGTGCCGGTGTGAACATGCATAGCATTATAAGTGATATTATTTTGCAAGTTAATAGAGAAAAGACCATCGATAATGTACCATTTCCAATAAGATTAGATTTATAAAACAAACCGAAAGAAGTTTCATAAAAATTAAAGGAATATCCCAAAGGTACAAGTCTTGAAACCGAAATTAAATTCCTAGAAAAACTTGGAATATAAAATGTCTTTTCTAAATTTAAAATAAAACCACTACTTAAAACTAATCTGCATGTTCCAATGGCCTCCACATGTGAGCGCATCTTGTTCCCCAATAAATGCATTGCTCACTTTCCACTGGGCTTCTTAGGTTTCGTGATACCCACAAAGGTATTTGAAATATGGATTGTAGAACCAGAATCAATCCACCATGTGTTATAAATAACATCAACCATATTAGATTCATAATGGACAAATGAGATTGGCATACCTTTCATCTCAAGCCATTTCTGGAATTTAGTGCAACCCTTCTTCATGTGCCCCTTCTTCTTGCAGAAAAAAGCACTTGGATTCCTTCTTGATTCCACCTTGGGCGGTATTTTACCTTTCCCTTCCTTTTTTGGCTTGAGTCTCGATCCTTTCCTTCTATTGCCATCATTGCACTTTCTCCTATTTCCATTGACCTACCCTCTTCCCCCGAACACACATGGTCATAAGTTCATTAATTGACCATTTATCCTTATGTGTGTTGTAGGATATCTTGAAGGGTCCGTCTTCTTTGTGGAAGAGTGTTTAGAATGTAGTGCACAAGGAAAAGAGTCGACATTTCAACCTCAAGTGTCTTCATTGAGCCGCAATGTCTCTCATCTGCATGATGTGCTCACGCACACCTCTCACAAAAAGAGTGAGCCTTAAGGATGAAAACTTCATAATTAGGGTGCTAGCAAGTGCCTTATCCAAGACTCAAATTGTTCATCAATGGCCTTCAAGAATGTCTTGACATTGGTATCTTCGATCAACCAACCACGAATGCCAGCAGAGATTTTGGTCTTAATGAACATCACACTGAGGCGATTGGATCGCTCCCATTGTTCATAAAGAGCAATTTCATTTGGGGTGCTGGTCGGAGTAATGACTGGTTCACCTTTCCTTATAGCATAGTCAATGTCCATCCACCCTAAATGAAGAAGGACTCTCTCCTTCCACATCTTATAGTTATTACCCCTCAGTTCAGGAATGTCACACTTCATATCAGAGAAATTTGCAGGTTGTATAACTGCAAAATTAAACACATGCTTATAATTAAAATTTTGAGACTCATAAACTTATATCATGTTTTACCAATGTAAATCATGTTTTGTTGATCTAGTGACATAAAACTTGCCTGTGGGCTAAAGTTTTAACTTAATTAGATCATTCTTTGACCTTACGATAAAACTATCAAATTATGCTTTATTTCCTAATTCCTGTGGGTAAATTAAGAAATTTAATTTGATATTCTATCCTAATTAATCATACAAATATAATAAAAATTCCTGTGGGATAAGATTTATTATATTACATATGATTAATCACAATTAATGTCATAATGTAATCCAAAAATACTTAATACATATAATTTTAAGTAATTAAAGATGCTGTGGCTACTCCCTAATTAATTAAAATTATATGGATTACTTAACATTAATAAATCATAAAGGTTCATATTTAATTGCTTGAAACTATATGCAATATTAACCCAAAATATTTAAATATCAATGTACTAACACTTTAATAAATAAATAAATAGTGTATGCACATAAATATTCAAATTAGTTCATTAAACACATAAAAATTAATTAACCTTTCATTTATGTGTTTTATTTATGAAAATTCCATAAAATCATAAAATGGGTGAACATATACTAAATACCCATATATATACTAAATTTATGATTTTTTTTTTAATTTTCGGGTTTTCCTCCTTTTTTTTTTTTTTTCACCAAAACGACAGGTCGTTTTGGGGACTGATGGGCTGAATTCCATCAACTGGAAACGACATGTCGTTTTATATTACCAGAGGCAAAACGACATGTCGTTTTTCTTCACTGAGGCTGCGCATATATCAAACAGAAACGACATGTCGTTTTATATTACCAGAGGCAAAACGACATGTCGTTTTTTCAACTGCTGATGGTCTTCTTCAACCTCCAGCCGGGTCATTTCGACCCGGTTTCAACCCGAACGGAAACCCGCCTTTTTCTCATGATTTTGACGACCAAAATTGATGTTTTAAACTCAGAAATGATAGGAATTCGATTACCCAATGATTCCTAATCTCAGTTTCCATCAAAAACGTCAAAATCAAGAGTTGCCAAAAAAAATTTTCTTCCGGCATTTTAACGTGAGCAGAGCAAGACAGAGGAAATTTAAGGCTCTGATACCAAATGTTAGGATTTCTAAATGATCTAAACATGCTTATGAGGATCCTAAATGGCAATTAGATCAATGCGGAATTGAAATGGACTGTTCGAGAAAAACACCTCCGGCCATTGATGCTCTCGGTGGAAGAAAAAAAAAAACAGAAACTCGATTTTGGCTCTTCTAAACCTCTTCAATCTCTCACTTGATTGTATGTGTTTTTTCTGAATGGAGACAGTAGGCTTAGGGACCCAAAACCATTATGCTCCGTCCTCTTTTATACACTCTGCCCATCACAGAGTGTTTCTCGGACGTGCATCAAATCGTGGGCAACAATGGAAACCGAAGTTAAACGTGACTAATCACGTTCCTTAGTGGGGAAATAATAATGGACCACGTTCTGAGGTAAGTTTCGGTTGGTTACCGAAACTTACGTGAAAAAAATCCAACAATTTTTCCATATATATATTGACTCTTACATAAGTGCTCGTTCAGCGTAGGATTGATTTTCATTAATGTTCGCAGTGAGACTGAAATTATATAACTCTTATCAATCTATGGAATATGGGTTAGACTAGTATGATTTTTGACTCTTGCTACTCATGCATTCACACACACACACACACACACACACACATATATATACATATATAAAAATCAAGGACGATCCCAACTAGACATCTGCATCCTTAAGCTTAACAGACATAAATCAAGGACATATATACATAAAGTCAAATTATCAGAAATCCGCATGAAAAATAAAGATCCTACAAGAAATTAAATACGAACAAGCGGAGAGCTAATACCACAAACTTAAGGCGAAACTACACCGTTGGGGTAAAACTAGAAGGGAAAATAAATTAAGACATGATATTCAAATTTCTTTCTTATCGGATAGTATGTGTTCGATCGTGAATTATATCACTCTTGATGAAATGTCACAATTCGATTCAGTCCTATAATAAATGTATTTGTCTCCAATAATGGCTATCTACCACGAACACGTTGATCACATGCTTTTCTTTTTCTGTGTTGTCTATTTTGTTCTGGCCCTTTTCTGTTTGTAATGAGTAAATAGGGTATGTTTGGAGTATATGATAAACTTTCTTTTTAGTACTAGTTTTGTCTATTAATATACCGGTTTTTGTTATTCTCTTTGTTTACATTAAAAAATAAAAAAATACACAATTGACACCATATTAATAAAGATCCTACGGGAAATTTAAATAAGAACAAGTGAAAAATTATCACCGTATAAGGTTAATTCGAAACTACACAATTGAAAATTAGCTTCCAAAATAGGTTTAGTAAGGTTGAAATATTTGTGTATATAAGAGTTTAAAATCTTTATAGTAAAACTCAGAAGGGAAAATAGATTAAAACATATTTGAAACTCTTTCTTATCGGATCCAACACGTTCAATCGTGAATTATATCACTCTTGTTGAAATGTCACAATCCATTTCAGTCTCTTATTATTTATTCTAATAAAGATATTAATCTCCTTTCGCTATCTAGCTTGAACACGTTGATCGCATGCATTTTTTTCCCTGTAGTACAACTTTTGGATACATGCTAAAGTTTCTTTGTAGTATTAGTTTTGTCTATTTTACCGGTTTTTGTTTTCTCTTTATTTACATTAAAAAAAAAAAAAAAAACTCACATAGCCTGATTAGAGTTATGAGATTAGTAAGATAGAGTATATAAATATTATTGGTGTTAAACGATTAGTAAAATTATTATCAAATATGCTTGATTAGAGTTATGAGATGGCAAAGAAAAAATGGATAAAGGGTAAATATTTATTGTTGTGTTTGATATTGTAATTTAATATATATAGTTTAACTTCTTTCTACTTATTTTGAATACTAATATTGTTATAAGGTTTTACCGGTTGGAATTATTCTAAATCAGTTTTTGTACGATTTGGAAGATGCTTTTTCATTTGCTATGCTTGATGGATTTCTTAGCTGTCTTTTGTATGAATTTTGATTTTGTTTTCTTTCTATTTTTTTTGTTTTTTAAATAAATGTAGACGCAACGTGCTTTACTTAGGTTATAGATATAATTACTCTTTGATTGATTGCTGAGAAAGCTCTGGTATGGCTCCTGATCAGCGCTTTATTTTGCTGAGGCACTGTCACCAGGCTGGGCGTTTCATGCGTTCTCCGAAACATGTCACCCAAAAATACAAAGTCATCGCAAATAAATTTTTTTCACTTGTCGTCGCATATATGTCGCCGCAATTGATTCGTTGCCAAAACAATTTTTGCGACGACAAGTAGTCCTCGCAGTTATATGTGTGACGACAATCATCACAAATGATTTGCTGTAATTATTTTGTCGGTTGCATCGTTAAGATGGCATGACATATCATATTTACGACGATATTTTACGAATTAATTAATTGCAAAAAAGATACAGAATTTGGTTGACGTGGGCTTATAATTCTTTTGACTACATTTGTCGTCAAAATAAAATTTTAATTTTTATTTATTTTTGCTCATTTTAATAATTAATGTTGAATATTACTATATATCTAAACCCAATATTAAATATAACTAATAAATAATAAAAATAGAAATAAAAATTATTATTGTAAAAAGTAATTAATAAAATAAAAATGTAATTATAGTAGAAATGTACTAAAAATAAAAATTTTGCATTAATAAAAATCTAATCTCCTTAGTTAGCAGCATCAATAGAATCGTCGTCGTTATCATCAGAAGGACTCAGAGGCGGATGACCTGGACAGACATACGGCATAGGAGGAGTAACTGTTGAGAAAATCATGTTAGGGTGCATTTGAGTGATGAAGTCCTGCATCATTCTGACGCTCTCGTACAGCTGGAGGTTTTACACGTAACTTTATTGCATGTATTCTTCTACGTGTGGGTCCGAACGTGTCATAGAAGATCTTATCGAGCGTGAGCCAGATGATGACGAATCCGCTCGATAAACCTTTTGTGGGAGTGTGCAATCCACTCCAGTCTTGTGTCCTCTGCTGGTGCCTAGAAACTACTCTATTATATCCTTCTCATTAACTACTCCTGTCGTGGATGATCCAAAAGTAGTAGACTGCGTCTGGCTCTGCGTTACTCTTTCTCTCTCCATCTAATATATACTACAAATATTAAGAGAAAAATAATTAAATACATAATGTGATTTAAATAAAAAAATATATAAATAAACATTATGAGTATACTTACAAAAGTCTGCTTAGCTTGGGGATTAACCCAAGTATTCCCACGACGATGCATGTCCCCCCAGTTATCGATGACGAACGTCAGCTGTTGAGTCCTTGTGGTGACTGTATAGTAGTTTAAATGTATAAGAATATAGTGTAATTTATTACCAAATTAACATTTATATTGAACAAATTATTAACAAATACTTACTTTTTCTTGCGATGATGGGAGTACGACAGCTGACCATGAAAACTCAACCACTTTTTGTTGCTACGATTAAGTTTATTAATTCATGACCTCTTATATTTATGATTACATTCAGCGTTAGTAAAATTAACGTTTATTATATATAATAAAACAACATATAAAAGAGATCTAATTACCTGAAACTTGTTGGACATGAATCTATTGCAGCAATGACCCCAGTGATATAGATTCCTGAGGTTTTTAGGAGGGTGGGCCCTAATTGCACTCTCATTTTCTGAAACACCAATATCTTTGAAATAGTCATGGAGATCATTTTTCCAATCCTTATAACATTTTACAGCCTCCTTGTCGACCACAGACCTAATTATACCATCATCGCGGTCATAATTGAGGTTGAACCATTCTTGTAATACAATATAAACAATTAAATGATTTTATTATATTGAAATTTAGATTAAATTAAAAAACAATAAGGTTGAATAATTTATACCAGCAGACGCTGCTATCATAGTTTCTAATTGCCTTCCGAGTACCTCCACGTTCGTCAAACATGGGGTGATCTTTCCTTGGCTGCAATTTTGTGACCCTTAGCCTTCCTTCAACCTCCACAACTTCGTCGATGTGCAGCATCGGGTGTTGTAGAATGAAATATATTTAGTGATCATATAACACTGATGTAATTAATTTAACAAATTTATAATTATGTTATAACATACCAAACGCATGAAGGTGATGACAACCTATAAGGATCGGGGAGAGGTGTACTCCCTTGAAGAGCCAACACATATAGCGACTGGGCCATATGATTACCTGTTATGAAGTTTTATCAAATTTTATGAAAATTAACCCAAATTATATTGTAATATTTCTTTAACATTGTATTAACTATTTTATAATATTTATTTTTAATTTTTTTAATTAATAATATAATACTAATTAAAATTTCCATCTAAATGTTTTAATCATCATATATATATATATATAATTCATTATTTTTAACTTCTTAATATTTTCATAGGTCGCCTATTTTTTAATAATCATCACATCATTACCATAAAAAATATTTCATACAAATTTCAAACTAATTACCACAAATTTCAATTTCAATTCTAATTTACAATTCAAAACCACAAACTAAATTTAAAATTCAAAACAAAACCACAACCAAAATATCAAAATCAATTTATAAAATACCAAAATATTAACTCACAAAATTCAAACCCACAAACTCTACGGGTGTTGGAAAATGGTATGGCAAGAGGGTCCGGGAGGGTGACGGCATTCGGAAAATGGGCAAGGAAGGCGGGCGAAAACTACATTTTTGGACTTTTTCGAATATTTTTCTCCACAAATGAAGGATTTGAAGACATAAGGATATATTTACACTTTTTTTAGAGTTTTTGGATAGTTTTTAGAGGTTTTGGATGAAGAAAGGGAGAAAAAACTGACATTATGTCGTTGCAAAAAAATATCAAATAGTCGTTGTAATTAATATAAAAATAACGTCGTTCTTCTTCACCTCATTAATATTTCTAAGAATATTCTTGAGGAATATACCCATACTAATATTTTGCGACGACTTTGTTAAAATGTCATCGCAAATAATTTTAAGGAAACTGCCAAAGTTTCCCTCCTTTTTTTTGGGGGAAATTTAAAATTTCAATTATTTGCAATGATATTATTAAACAAGTTGTCGCAAATAATAGTCTTCCTTGATTGAATTTTCTAGAACCTTTTTTTTTGTGACGACACATTTCGTCGCAAAAATAGTCATTTTGAAAAAAAAATTTTGGAACCAATTTTTGCGACGACTTTTTGATATGTTGTCGTAAAAAATAAAGAATTATCTAAAACCTTTTCACCGGAAGCTGCCAAATTTTCTGCCCCTTTTTGGCCACATCACCGCCAGTTGCATCAATCAATATTTGTGACGACATGTTCTCACAAATAATAGACAAATTGGTACCAAAATTGTTGGTGCCAGATTGGTTTCGGCACCAATAGCTATTAGCGATGACATGTCGTCATGAATAATTTGTCAAATTTTAGCGATGATATGTCATCACAAATTGTGAAATAGGTCGGTGGCCTTCTCTGGATAATAATAACAGCGGAGGCGAGTTCTTTTCGCTTCAAGCAGGCAAAAAGTTCCATCAGCGGTTCAAATATTTGGAGATCCTGTAATTTTTTTTGTTTCCAAATTTTAAATCAAAATTTATGTTTAGTTCTTTTCTTTTGGATTATGTTTTGTGCAATCTTTTGTAGTCTTAATTAATTAAAAGGGAAGTATTCTTAGCTCGTAAAAAAGAAAAGAAAAAAGAAAAACGCGTTTCCAAGGTAGGTGGAATATTTCCAAAACTCTATACAACTACGTTGCACTCTCATCCATGAATCAATCTTTTGCTCACAAAAAAAAATAAAAAATAAAAATAAAAAATAAAAAATCTACATAGGTACATACATATATATATATATATATATATATATATAATAGGCTAAGTCTCCAATCTGTTACTAAATTGGAGCAACACTTGTATATTTTTTTTTTAAAATATGTATATTTCTTTTTAAAAATATGTATATTTTCTTTTAAAACATGTATATATTATATATTTTACTATAAAAATGTACACATTTCAAAAGAAAATATACACATTTTAAAAAGAAATATACATATTTTTTAAAAAATATAAACAAACGCCGCTCCACTCCAATATCAAACCGGAGATAATTCATATATATATATATATATATATATATATATAATATAATATAATATAAGACCATAGAGCTCCTATACAACCAGTTGCTACCCCTGAAGCTCCTTTTTCAGACGGCTTTTCACTCTATATTATTAACAAGAACCAAAAAATAAAAATATAACAAAAGATTAAGAGTACAGCAAAAAAGTCAAAAAAGACATCGGCATAAAAAATAAAGATTTTATAGGAAATTAAATAAGAACAAGCGGAGAGCTAACACCACACGGTCAAGTCAAAACTACACAGTGAAAAATTAGTTTCCGAAATAGGTTTAGGTAAAAATCTTTCTAGTGAAACCAAAATAAATTAAAACACATTCGAAATTCTTTCTTATCGGATAGTACATGTTCCACGGTCGATCGTGAATTATAGTAGTAGAAATGTCACAATAATCCGCTTGTCTCTCACTATTTATTCTAATAAAAGTATTCGTCTCCTTTTCCTATACCACGAACACGTTGATCGTGTGTTTTTTTTTTTTTACTCTCTATCTCTCTTTTTTTTTTTTTCCTGTGTTGTCTATTATATGCTACTCGTTTTCTGTTGTAACCAGTAATAAATAAGATGGTGTTTAGGAGATATGTTAAGGTATCTTTGCAGTACGTGCTTTTTTTAACACATGTTTGCATTACGTACTTGTTTCGTCTATTATACCACTTTTAGGCTCGTTTAGTTCGCTGATTCGAGTTTTTAATTCGAATTAAGATGACTTTATGTGAAAATTTTTTACTGTAGTAAAAAAGTTACATATTACTGTTTGTGAGAGCTTTTTACTGTAACAAAACTCAAATCGGTGAAATAAATTTTTTACTGTAGCAAAACTCGAATCGGTAAAATTAACGGGTTGTTATTCTCTTAATTTACATTGAAAAATTTCTCTCTGTAATACCCACAAAATTAAATCTTATTGTATGTTTAATTATGTAAAATTAAAATTATTAGCTTGCCAAATTAAATATTTAATTATAAATATTGGTATTTTTGTGCCTGAAATTTAATTTAACATCATTTTATCATTTTTGGAAATTTTCATTTTAAGCTTTGGATTTTTCAAAAATTTCATTTTTGCCCCAATTTGGAAAAAAAAAATTGTAAAGAGATTCTTCTCAAATATTCTGAGAAGCCATGTGATATTCAACTGTATAACACATTAGAATGTTCAATTCCTACTTCTATGGACCGTTTGACATCTTTAGACTAATCCAATGGTTTTTAAAATACTAAATTAATGCTATTATAATTTTTAACTCTCATTTTTACTCATTTCATTAATCTTTTTTTCACGCTTCTTTCTTCCCTTCTCTTCCTCATTGTTTACAGAGAGCTTGCCCCTTCCTTTTACTGGAGAAACTCAAACCTTTAGAATTGAAAAACCCATCTTTGTTTTAATTTCTTCAATATAACTCATCAAGCGTAAGCGGAAACTTGAAGACTTCGTTGAAAAACAACTGAGAAACCAGATTAAAGGAAGAGATTGAATCGTTGAATTATTTAATAAAGGATCATGGGACAGTTAAAGCGGAAACGGGCAGACGTCAACACTGAAGAAATTGTTCAGTAAAATTTATGCCAAAGAGGTAGGATATCAGAACCCTTTCTTTGTTCGCCGATTTATTTTTAAAAAAGAGGTAGAATATTTGATAGAAAATTAAGTTTATAGTGAGTGTCAACCTAGTAATTGGGGTGCGCTAGTCGTCTATGATATCAATTTTTGCTTTAAGACCATATGGGTCAGATCAAGCTTAATTGACAGCTTAAAAGATAGAGAAAAAAGAATATTTTTGAATAATTCTCCAATCCCGTATACTTATAGTGTGTGCGCGTATATATATGTATGTATATATATTACTAATAACATAGCAGACATGGAGGACAATTTATCAAAGGCATCTTACTTCCTATTTATGGATCAATTTATGTTGTCTATAATGAGACTGAAATTATGCCTCTTACAAGCCTTCTAAATATGATTTGAACTGATGTGATTTTGAACTCTCAAAATACTAATTGATGAAAGTGTGGGTTAAGTTTCTTTCCATTCCATTTGGGGTCTTAATAGTTACAAGTGATCATTGGGTTGTAGGCGTGAGAAGACATTGATCCCTTTTACTTTAGCTATACACACACACACACACACACATATTTCATCAATTGTTATATTAATATTTTTGTAAACTATTTAATTTATTGCAACTATTAAATTAATATTTTGTAGTTAAGAGAATAATACTCGTTGATGAGTAAACATTAGAATAACTATTAAAACAACACCTATTATGTATTATGTGTGTGTTGATTCTTTAAAGTAAGTAAATGTGATATTCCTTTAGGTATTAAACCATAGACGCGCGTGCACGATGACCAACATATTCTAACTTGATCTAGAAAAACAATAGAAATGGGTGTTTATCTTTACCCCATATTCTAACGCGCGTGCACGATGACCAACAATTCAGCAACTTATGTTTTTGATGGAAAAAAAAAAAAAAGAACAAAAAAAACAAAGAGCAACTAAAGTTGTCCGTTTGGACTTTGGATTTTCCCTTCAAGTATATGTAATAGAGCGTACATACGTTTATCTTTACCTTTCATTTAACTTTTGACTTTTTTTAAAAGGCAGAAAAGTTTTAATTTTACTTCTTATTTTCTAGTAATATCTGTTTTAGTCAAATAACATATTAATTTAAAAAATATTAATAAAAAATAAGATGCAAAAATTTTGTTTTTAAAAAAGAAAGAGAATATTTATGACACATTAATAAGGTAGTTTTAAATGCTTTTATTGTCTCATAAAGAGACAAAAGCACTTAGGTAGTAAATCAAGAAAATATATATTTTTTTTCTAAATTAATTCAAGAATAAAAAAAATGCAAGAAGATATTTGGGCAGTTTGGCGTATGGGAATTGGTCACGAGTACTATGTCGGGTATATATTATTTCTTTGACATTTAGACATGTTTCTACCCATCTTTGACGCAAGTGTTTAATCGTGTATGAAAGTCAAGCCAATTAATGGAAGAAAATAAAGTCCGCCATCTTTTTTGAATTTTCTTATGCACGAAGGTAGCTAGAATACAAACTATATCATCTATAAATACCAAAGCACTTTCCCAATACTTTCAACATATACTAAAACAAAATTTGAAACAGAAAAAGGAAAGAAAAAAAAATGAAGTCTTGTAGTTCTATGATCATTGTCCTCTTTCCCTTTGCCTTCTTGGTAATAGGATCAGCCCTTGCGGAGCAATGTGGACGACAAGCTGGAGGCGCTCTATGTCCCAATAACTTGTGTTGCAGTGAATTTGGTTGGTGTGGCTCCACAACCGCCTATTGTGGAAAGAACTGCCAAAGCAAATGTGGCGGCTCAACGCCGACGACACCGTCTACACCAACCCCTAGTGGCAGCGGCGTTGGCAGTATCATCACCAGATCGTTGTTTGATCAAATGCTGAAATACCGGAATGATAACCGGTGCCCGGCTCACGGGTTCTACACCTACGATGCTTTCATCACTGCTTCTAGGTCTTTCAATGGCTTTGGCACTACCGGTGATGATGCCACTCGTAAAAGGGAGCTCGCAGCTTTCCTTGGTCAAACCTCTCACGAAACCACAGGTTAATAACTTCACACAATTATCATTAATTAAGTTTAATTGTTACCTATAAGTATACATACACGGTTCATCAATAATTTGGTGGTTTATTCATATTTGTTATATTAATTAATATTATCATTTTTTATCCGTAGGAGGATGGCCAAGTGCACCGGATGGTCCTTATGCATGGGGTTATTGCTTTGTGACTGAAAACAACAACAATGATCGTTATCGTGGTCGTGGACCTATCCAACTCACTCAGTACGTATTGATATACTAATTCTTAATTTTTTTATTAAGTTTTATCTTCCTCTTTCTGATCAAATCACACGAATATCTCCATGTTACTTGTCTAATACAAAAATACATCAACAAACAAAGAATATGAACATCTAGTAGCTAGGTCTAATTAAATAAACTTGTGTAGTAGTGTTCATTGTATAATAATAATTTGTTGCTTATAAATTAACTAGTAGGCAAATTGTAAAAACTCGAACAAGTTTGAAGCTTTTTACAATTTTTTGACCAGTTGATATAATTTCTTTCAGTGACTACAATTATCGGCAAGCAGGTCAAGCAATTGGGGTTGACTTGATAAACAACCCGGATTTAGTTGCCACGGACCCAGTTATATCATTCAAGACAGCTATATGGTTCTGGATGACCGCACAAGGAAACAAACCATCTAGCCACAACGTGATCATAGGAAGATGGACACCGTCCGATGCTGATAGGTCAGCAGGTCGGGTTCCGGGCTACGGTGTGATCACGAACATAATCAACGGTGGATTGGAGTGTGGCAAGGGCCAAGATGCTAGGGTGGCTGATAGGATCGGTTTCTACAAGAGGTACTGTGACCTGTTGGGAGTGAGTTATGGGAACAACTTGGATTGTTATAGTCAAAGGCCTTTTGCCTAAATGATTAACTTATCTTAAAATATTAAAAAGAGAATGATCTCTTGATCTGACTCCGTTAAATAAAGTCAACAGAATAATATGTAATGGGAAAGTACATTTTTTCTCATCTTAATATATGGTTTTATATATATCATTTTGTTTTTTTTATTTGAATGATATATTGATTTTATAACTTCGTCACATTGAAAGTGAGCTTTATTTCTCGCGTACGACAGAACCGCGCAGAGTAGAGAGACAATTGAAAGAATAATTTTTACAAAAGAAAAAAAAAAACAAAAAAACTTAAAAAACTAGTCACAAGAATGATCCGCTTCCCTGATTTCTATACAAATTAAATTTATTGGAGGTGAAGGAATGGCAAAGCGTTGGGAAAAATGTCATGTCGTTTTGGAATGATCACAATATCCTTCAGATATGAATGACATGTAGTTTTCATGAACAACGTCACCAAAACACGCAATCAGATCCAAATGACTTATCGTTTCAAGTATAAAAGATCAACACGGCAAACTGATTCTATAAATTACATGGTGTTTTTCTAAGATATACATAACGCTTGGTTTTACTTACAACACAAGGCACGTCCTCCCCTTAAATCGCGACATGTTTACGACACACGTTTTAAATTCTCAATTTGTGAATTACATGTTGTTTTCTGAATCACACGTTAAATATAAACGACTTTTATGGATATCCCATCTCCAACTCTGGCAACTGAAAATTTCGTTTAATCCTAAGCCCATTCTGATAAAGAACAACATTTAAGAGCAAATACGGAAAAGCTTCAGCATCAATGTTTTGTTCAATAAATATTACAAGATAAAAGGTTGTGTTCTTGCTTCCAACAACAATTTTACCCAACTTCTTGTTTAACTAAATCGAAAAAGAAAAAAAAAATGCATATCCTTTACCGGATTTTATATTACTTTTATCCAAGCAGCCTGTTGGAATTATACTACAACCGATATTAGTCAATTTATGGACATTCATCCTCGTGTCATTCAGATTTCAGAAGTTTGAAAGTATTTAAAATATTGTAATCCATTAATTCTAAAACAGAAAAACATAGGAAAGATCAGGTATATTTGTATAACATTCCCCTCTAGCATGTGTGTATAAACGTATTGATTCTTACGACCGGTAGGTAGTGGTGGTATAATGATGAAAGATGACCAATTAAGACTCTCTTATGTAGCACTTCGAGATCGATTTTCATTAATATCCGCAGCGAGATTAAAATTATATCTCTTATCGGTTTGTGAAATATGATTTAGACTAATGTGAATTTTGACGCTCGCTAGACTTTAGTTGATGAACATAACATAGGCTTCTTATTTCCAGTCCATTTTTGGTATTAGTAAATTGTATGGAATGTCATAACAGAACATTGATTCCAGTTTCTTGAATATCTTATATATATGTATGTATATATATAGGAATTGTCTCTAATTTGGTACCAGATTAGAACGATACTTGTATATATATTTTTTTAAAATGTATCTTTTCTCTTTAAATATGTACATTTTCTTTTATAATAAAATATGTAATATATATTTTAAAAGAGAAAATATACATATTTTAAACAAAATATATTTAAGTGCCGTTGGCATATATATATATATATATATATATATATTATAGTCAAATGAACAGGGCAAAACAATTTGCACCTGCATGATCAACGTACCTAACTTGATCTAGAAAAAGAAAAACAGAACGTTCAACACCAATTCAGCAACTTAAGTTGCCCGTTTAGACTTTTTGAAATTACTATAATTGCAGATCGGAATCAAGCACTTTCGCGTGACCTTTTCCCTAATGGAATTGTTCTTCCATAATAATTAGCTAGATTCAATAAAATAAGCTGAAGAGAGTTATACTTAAATTCTATATTTCATAAACTAAATAACAAAATTTAGGAGGAAATTATAAGAGGACGTACAAATTACCATCCAAAAAAGATTTTCCTGTCAATCAATACTTGTAACGTTGGAGCGTACATAAGTAGGATTGTTAACTTCCAATAAACCTTGACTTTTTCTAGAAAGACAGAGAACGGTGATAATAATAATAATAATAATAATAATAATAATAATAATAATAATAATAATAATAATAATAATAATAATAATAATAATAATAAAAGGGTACAATTTATGAGAAAAAAGTATTATTTTTCTCATAAAGAGACAAAAACTAGTGCTAGTTAGCAATTCAAGAAGATTTTTTTTAAAATAAATAAATTAATTAATTCAAGAAAAAAAATTGAATAAATAAATAAATAAATTCAAGAAAAAAAATTGAAGATGATTATATTTGCGCAATTTGGAGTATGGGCATTGGTCACGAGTACTATTCTATAGGGCGGTATACATTAGTCCTTTGACTCTTCGGACATCTTTTTAGCCATCTTGATGAATATGCGAAAACAGAATTATTTAGTGGAACAAAAAGTCCGCCATCGTTTTTGAATTTTCTTAAGCTAGAAATTAAGGGTTTGTTTGGTTGCATTTTTAAGTTATGGTGATTTGCGTATAGATTTTGAGTTGAATTTAAGTTGAAGTTATAATTTGAGTTTGTATTTGGATGTGCACATTTGAGTTATGATTTGAATTGAGAATCTATTTAAGTTTGTGTTTAAGTGGGTCAAAACTTAAATTTATATTTAGATAATATTTTAATAAAAACTCATTGGTAATGAAAATTTTTAATAAGGTATATGGGTGGGGTTTTATTTCTCTCTTCGTTGTGAATGTATAGAAAGAAAAATCATTTTATTCAGAATTAAAACGAAAAAGTTTTGACATTTTTAAGAATAAAAAAATATCGTTCACTAACTTGAGTTTGAGTTTAAGAACTTGAGTTGAAGGGGAAATTTGGACTCAGATTTTAGCCCCAAACTCAAGTTAAAACTTACGTTCAAATTCATATTTCACAAACGAACATGAATTTAAATAAAATTATAACTTGAATTCAAACTTTTTTAAAATTTTACTCAAAAAAAAACAAGCCATAAATCTTTTTGTGCCTATCATTATCTATTAATACCAAAGCAATCTCTCAATCTTTTCTACATACTAAATATTAAGGAAATTTGAAAAGAAAAAGAAAATGAAATCTTGTAGTTCTGTGATCACTGTCCTGTTGCACTTAGCTTTCTTGGTAACAAGACCTACCTTTGCGAAACAATGTGGAAGACAAGCCGGAGGCGCTTTATGTCCCAATAATTTGTATTGCAGCGCATATGGGTGGTGTGGCTCCACAGACACCTAATGTGGAAAGAACTGCCAAAGCCAATGTGGCGGTTCAACACCGGTGACACTCTCTACACCAACCCCAAGTATCGGTGACGTCAGCAGTATCATCACGAGATCGTTGCTTGATAACCGGTGCCCGGCTCACGGGTTCTAATTGCACCTACGATGCTTTTATCACTGCTGCTAGGTCTTTCAATGGCTTTGGCACTACCAGTGATGATGCCACACGTAAAAGGGAGCTCGTGGCTTTCTTTGGTCAAACCTCACACAAAACCACAGGTTAATAACTCAACTAATAAAGTTTAATTGCTACCTAAAAGTGTAAATACTTTCATCAATAATTTGGTGATTCATTCATACTTGTTAATATTTTCATTTATGATCCGTAGGGGGATGGCCAAGTGCACAGGATGGTCCTTATGCATAGAGTTATTGCTTTGTGACGGAAAACAACAATAATGAATTGTTATCGTGGTCGTTATCTAACTCACTCAGTATGTCAACATCTCATTAATTAATTAGGTATAACCTATTTCTCTTTATGCTTAAATTAGTGCATGCCTCAATAGCATTTAACACAATTTATTATACTTTGACTTTCAGACATGTAGGTAATTTTCTTTTGCTTTGGATTTTTATCCTGTACTCGATCGATGGTTTAGTTAGTTTTGCATCCTTCTGAATACGAACTTTTATTTTTCCTCTTTCTCTTTTTCCATATATTTTTATAGTCTTTTTTAGTTGTAATTTTTATTTTTTTCTGGATTAATAGAATTTTAAAACATTTTTTTTCTTTTAAAACTCTTTTATAATTTTATTTTATTTTTTAAGAAAATGGGGAGGTTGATAGAGAACAAAATCTCGTGATGGGTGTAAACTAGAGATTAATATGATCTGAAGAGTCCATTTTAATAAGTTGTATGATCTCTGTTTCATTTAAATATATATGTATATATATTTTTGTATTACACTGACGTCGATCGCTTTTAGATAAAAATATATACTACATACTATATATCTAAATAAAAAGAAAATCATATAACACTTATTATCTCATCATACAAAGTGGAAAAGGAAGACAAACAGTTTTCATGGGGAACAAAGAGGCAGCGATGGTTGCCGAGAGAGGAGTGGTGGAGATCAACTTTACTTCTGAAAAGAAGCTTACTTTGAACAATATTCTTCATGTTCTTGATGTAAAGAAAAATCTTGTATTCGCTATTCTAATGTGTAAGAATGGGCTTAAGATTGTACTTGAGGGTAATAATTGTATTGTATCTAAGAATGAGGTCTTTGTGGAAAATGGATATTCTTGCGATGACATGTATAAACTTAGCATTAATAATAAAGATGATATGAATTCTCTTTATATTGTTGACTCTTTTGATGTTTGGCATGCACGTTTAGCACACTTAAATTTTATATCTTTGAAATATATGTCTAAACATGGTTTGATTAATGCAAAGATGTTAAAAATGATAAGTGTGAAATTTGTATACAAATAAAGATGACTAAGAAACCCTTTCCTAGAGCCAAACAAAATACTCAAATATTGAATATGATTCATATCGATATTTGTGAGTATAATGGTATAATGACAAGAGGAGGAAAGAGACACTTTATCACTTTCATTGATGTTTGTTCTAGATACACTTATGTGTACTTCCATAGAATAAAAGATGAAGTCTTTGATAAATTTAAAATTTATAAGGCTGAAGTTGAGAACCAAAAAGATAAGAAGATCAAAATGATTTGAAGTGATAGAGGTGGTGAGTATTTCTCAAATGAATTTAAAGCCTTCCATGAAGAGCATGGTATTATTCACCAAAGGTCAGCCCCTTTCATTCTTCTACAAAATGGATTGGCTGAAAGAAAGAATATGATTTTTACCAATATAATTAACTCTGTGCTTCTTAGTGCTAAATTACCTAATAATTTATGGGAGGAAGTTTTACTTATTGCATGTCATGTTTACAGTAGAATTACGTCCATGAAAACATTTGTATCTCCCTATGAAGTATGGAAAGGAAGAAAATAAAACTTGATGTAATTAAGGGGCTGTCCAGCATTCTATAGACGACATGTGTCATCGCAAATATAACTTAATTATTTAGTATTTATACTAATGTTCTGGAATTGTTATTTGCCATGACGTTGTTAGTTGTCGTTGCAATTACGTTTTGGGAACCGCCAAATTTCCCCATCATTTTTTTGCAAGGGAATTCAAAATAACTATTTGCAATGACACATATTAATGTCATCGCAAATAATATTTAGAAACTGGCAAATTGACCACCTTTTTACTCGGAGAAAAAAATAAGTGAATTATTATTTGTAACAACAAGTGTTGTAGTAAATAATTTTTTATTTGCGATGAACAGTCGTTGCAAATATTATTATTTAGGCATCAAACATTGGCTCAACAACATTTGTCGCCAACTACATATTTACGATGACTTGTGCATTATTAATGACAACAACATTCTCCTATTATACGATTATTATTTGCAACGTCATGATGACGACAAATGTCTTCACAAATAAGTTCGTCATAAATAGAGCAAATTGTAGTAGTGATAATGTATTTTTGTATATGTGGAAGATGGACAACAACTCAGATTAAGAGCTCCTGGCACATTCTATTGGTCGATATTAGAGAATTAGAGACAGCAGAAATATACTTAGAAGAATTAAATATTAGAATAGAAAGTCTAAATCAATATTTGAGATATTTAGCCTCTCAGAAAGATGGATAAAATACTATTTATATGAAATAGACAGGGACACTTTGAATAATATAAGTATAAATTTATGCTATCAGATAGGAAAACAGAGATTTCAATATTCTACAAGAAGACAAACACAACTTCTATTATTATTGTACTAGAAAATACATCAAAACCACGTGAAGAAAAAACACTTTAAAAGAAATAATGGGCACACTCAAAAATAGACTAGGATCCTAGAAGCATATACCATATGTGCGAGTGGAATTATTCTATTGAAATATTGGGCGAAATTAATTTAGCTTAGGCTGGGCCGGGGTTGATTTCAACATTATTTTCCTTAATTTCTTGTGTGGGAAAAAGAAACAAATAAAAGTGTATAGGTTTAAGTTTTTACCCTTTACTCTTCATTAATTCATTTTTAGTTTAATAAATATATTACACAAAACATGGGGCGTTTTGATCATATAGAAATGACATTGTTTCAAGTAAATTATCAGCACAATGACAGACAGCTTCTATAAATTACGGCCCCGTTCACTTCACCGATTTGAGTTTAGAAATTGAGTTTTGCTATAACAAAAAGTGCTCAGAAACAGTTACATCTAACTTTTTTGCTACAGTAAAAAACTCTCACATAAAATCACATCTCAACTCAAATTACAAACTCGAATAAGCAAAGTGAATGGGTCTGCATATTGTTTTTCTAAGATACATTATACATAAGGCTTGGTTTTTCTATGACATGAGTTTTAAATTCTCAATTTGTGAATTACGTATTGTTTTCTGAATCACACGTCAAATATAAAACGACTTTTATAGATCCTATCTCCAATTCTGGCAACTAAAAATTATCTTCTGGATCCTACGTACGCCCATTTAAGAGCAAATAGGGAAAAGCCTCAACATCAATGTTCTGTTCAGTAAATATCAGAAGATAAAAGGCTGTGTTCTTGCTTCCAACAATAATTTTACCCATTTAAATCGAATAAGAATATACATATGTATATACATATATATACATAATTTTTGTATAAGTTTTCCATATGTGATTTTTCCATATATATATATATATATATATATATATATTGATTCTTACTACCGGTGGTGATGGTATATACGACCTCCTAAGTGCTCGTTAAGTTCGCAGCGTAGGATTGATTTTCATTAATGTTTGCAGTGAGATTGAAATTATATACCGCTTATCAATCTATCGAATATGGTTTAGACTAGTATGATTTTTGACTCTTGCTAGATGCTAGTCGATGAAAATATAGGTTAGATTTCCTTTTAGTCTGGTTGTTGTTTTAGTAAAATATTGTGTGGATAGAGAACGTCATAACACATTGATCCTTTTTCTTGAATATATATATATATATGTGTGTGTGTGTGTGTGTGTGTATATATATATATATATATATATATATTTTACAGGGCAAAACATTTCACTCTCATGCATTCATGAATCAATTTTTTGCTCACAAAAATTTATGAATACACACACACACACACACACACACACACACACACACACATATATATATAAATCAACGACTATCCCAACTAGACATCTGCATCCTTAAGCTTCTCCCTCTATTTAATATTATTAATAGAGGATTAACAAAGGATTAAGAATACAAGAAATTAAAAGACTTCCGCATGAAAAATAAAGGATTAAGAATACATCAAAAGTCAAATTAACAGACATCCGCATGAAAATTAAAGATCCTACAAGAAATAAAATACGAACAAGCGGAGAGCTAATGTCACAAACTTAAGGCGAAACTACACCGTTGGGGTAAAACTAGAAGGGAAAATATATTCAGACATGATATTCAAATTTCTTTCTTATCGGATAGAATGTGTTCGATCGTGAATTATATCACTCTTGATGAAATGTCACAATTCGTTTCAGTCCTTTAATAAATATATTCGTCTCCAATGGCTATCTGCCACGAACATGTTGATCGCATGCTTTTCTTTTTCTGTGCTGTCTATTTTGTTCTGGCCCTTTTCGGTTTGTAATGAGTAAATAGGGTATGTTTGAAATATATGATAAACTTCCTTTTTAGTACTAGTTTTGTCTATTAATATACCGGTTTTTGTTATTCTCTTTGTTTACATTAAAAAATAAAAAAATACACAATTGACACCATATTAATAAAGATCCTACGGGAAATTTAAATAAGAACAAGTGAAAAATTATCACCGTATAAGGTTTAGAAAGGTTGAAATTTTTGTGTATATAAGAGTTTAAAATCTTTATAGTAAAACTCAGAAGGGAAAATAGATTAAAACATATTTGAAATTCTTTCTTATCGGATCCATCACGTTCAATCGTGAATTATATCAGTCTTGTTGAAATGTCACAATCCATTTCAGTCTCTTATTATTTATTCTAATAAAAATATTCATCTCCTTTCGCTATCTAGCTTGAACACGTTGATCGCATGCATTTTTTTTCCCTGTAGTACAACTTTTGGATACATGCTAAAGTTTCTTTGTAGTATTAGTTTTGTCTATTTTACCGGTTTTTGTTTTCTCTTTATTTACATTTAAAAAAAAAAAAAAAAAACTCACATAGCCTGATTAGAGTTATGAGATTAGTAAGATAGAGTATATAAATATTATTGGTATGAAACGATTAGTAAAATTATTATCCAATATGCTTGATTAGAGTTATGAGATGGCAAAGAAAAAATGGATAAAGGGTAAATATTTATTGTTGTGTTTGATATTGTAATTTGATATATATAGTTTAACTTCTTTCTACTTATTTTGAAGACTAATATTGTTATAAGGTTTTACCGGTTGGAATTATTCTAAATCAGTTTTTGTACGATTTGGAAGATGGTTTTTCATTTTCTATGCTTGATGGATTTCTTAGCTGTCTTTTGTATGAATTTTGATTTTGTTTTCTTTCCATTTTTTGTTTTTTAAATAAATGTAGACGCAACATACTTTACTTAGGTTATAGATATAATTACTCTTTGATTGATTGCTGAGAAAGCTCTGGTATGGCACTGTCACCGAGCTGGGCGTTCATGCGTTCTCCGACATCCATCCTCCGTCCCTCATTCATCCACCACGCCCCATTAGTCCACCAAAAATTTCCCGCCTTTTTTTTTTGGGTCCTATGAACTAGTTTACTATACGTAGTTATAGATATAATTACTCTTTTATTGTACGTAGTTAAGTACATTAGTTCTTTTCAGTCAACATATTGAGTGGGAGCTTGTCCTTGGTATTAAATCTTTGGGATGTGTTAAACTTTTTTTATGGAAATTTTTCCTCTCCTTTCTCGGATGGAAAAGGCCAAACAAAAGAACAAAAAAATAAAAAAAAAAAAAAAAAAAAAAAAAAAAAAAAATAAAAAAAAAAAACAAAACGAAAAACAAAACTAATTATATCATACGTATCCTCTGCTCTTGTAAAAGATGCATTACAACTTGCTGATGTACTATGGTTTGTTCACAGATTTAAGTCTGAATTCTTTTTGGCTTTTAGAAAGAATAAAGAAGTTGGCATCAGTGAATAAAAAAACAAAAAACACAAAAATAAGTGGTTGAGTATGAAACATCCGTGCATATATAATGGTGATGTAGATGGACCACAACTAAATATATATATATATATATATATATGTAGTGACCACGTTGTTAAAATGAGTTATTTGAATGATGTTATAGGACACTAAAGGTACTGCTAACCACATAGATCGTTGATGATTTGTACGTTTTTTGGGACCAGGTCTAGCTCACCAAGAAGTTTTTTTGACAAGCTAACTTTTTTGGTCCACCATTGTTTTTCATCATCTGTTTAGAGCTTGTGAGGCCCACTAACGATAAGAAATAGGAAATTAACATTATTTTTTGGTAAAATTTATGGTAGGTGTATTTTTACTTTTATCGGTATGTACTTATTTTAACTGTTAAATTAATTTTTTAAATAGTAGAATTATCAATGAGTGATTTTAAAAGTTCACGTAATGAATAAAATAGTAATATCTACCGGTAGAGAAAGAGTACAGTTTCTATCCTCAGAGTTGGGCCCTGATCAAACCATCTATCTCCTCCTCTCTTGGTATATCTCTCTTCTGATCAGTTTTGTAAATGGCAAACCTCTTCTAAATCCATTAATATTCTCTCTTTCATATGTATTTCTCTTCTCTCTCTCTCTCTCTCTCTCTCTCTCTATATATATATATATATTTTGTTTTCCTTGGAGCTCTTCAATACATAAATATTTTCTCATGGAATGCGGAGCATGCATGCAGTTGTATCGTTAATCATCTCGTTAACGTGAACTTTTTTGCTTAATTTGTTCATACCCCATTGGTAACACTACTTCTAAATGCTTTTTCTCGAAATTCAAATAGAACAAATCTGAGATCAATAATCGTTGCTCGTACGCTAAATGACCAAGATGTGGTCAGAAATGGAAAAAAACAAGGGCAAAAAAACAAAAAAAAACAAAAAAAAAAAACGTTTTTCGTAGATATGTTGTATTGAATTTGCTAAAACTTATAAATGGAACAACCTCATGAGAGTGACTCGATTTATGTAGTTACTACTTTTACGGTTTCACATATTTTTAGAGAGAGTAATTACTACTTAATGATACCGTCCGGTGATTCTAAAATCCGAACTTTTACATGCCTCATACGAATGACAATATTTCAGGATTACGCAACTATATCCCTTTGTAAGTATCCGAATTATGCACTTTTTCCCTTCTAGTTTTGATTTTGACCAGAAAGGTTTTTAGCATGGCATATTTGGAATAGATAGCAAGGTTAGAGTTTAGGTTTTGAGCCTATGGGGCTAATTCCATTAATTTAAAAAAAAAAAAAAAAAAAAAAAAAAAAAAACACACACACACACACATATAAAGCTGTCAATTTGAGCTTGGCCAGGCGGATTGCATGAGACCTGTCTCTTTGACTCATGGTTTCTGAATGGATTGTGTCTAGATCTGTGAAGTGCATAAAGACCCAGGCCAGGTCAGTTTGGACACAGTTAGGACTTTTCTATATTTCCCTATTAAAAATATGTGTCGCTCCGACTCTTTTGAGAAAAGTATATGATTTGCAATGAAATTTTAACAACCTATTATTTATGTCATTCTAAGTAATTAAATGCCATTGTGTCTTTTTATTTTCTTCTTATTAATTGAATGACAATTATAATTATTTTTAAATAAAGTAGCATAAATAATATTTTTCTCCATCATCGATGGTATTTCTTATTTTTTCCTTTTCTTTTTTTTCTTCTAAGACCACATGGATCAAACCATCTTATTTCTTCCTTTTTTTTTTTTCTTCTAAGACCACATGGATCAAACCAAGCGGATTAAATTGACAGCTCAAAAAAAATAAAAAGATATTTTGCGTAATTCTGTGATCTAGCTAGTATGTTTGCGTGTGTATATATCATTGACGACATGGCGGCGGCGGAAGACAGTTTGTCAAAGTAAGTAAAAGCGCCTGCACGCTGACGAACATCTTCAACACCAATTTAGCAAGACTTTGGATTTTCCTCTCAAGTACATGCAAGAGAGAGCGTACATAAGTAGTATATATGATTATTTTTAACTTCGTCTAATCATTAATAAAGTACTTTTAAATGTTATATATTGTCCCATAAAGAGACATCTGTACTCGCAAATAGAACTTAGTTTTTTAGTATTTATACTAATGTTCTAGAATTATTATTTACGACGACGTTGTTCGTTATCGTTGCAATTACGTTTTGAGAACTGCCTAATTTTTCCACTGTTTTTTTGCAAGGGAATTCATAATAATTATTTACGGTGACACGTATTAATGTCGTCACAAATAATATTTGGAAAGTGTCAAATTGAACGCTTTTTTACTCGGGGAACAAAAAATAAGTGAATTATTATTTGCGACGAACAGTCGTCATAAATATTATTATATATTGCAAATGTTGACACCAAACAACATTTGCCGCCAACTACATATTTACAACAACTTGGCATTATTAGTGACGATGACATTCTCCTATCATACAAATATTATTTGTGACGTTATGTCGTCACAAATAGCTAATTATTTATGACGACAAATGTCATCGCAAATAGGTTCGTCGCAAATAGAGCAAATTATAGTAGTGATAATATATTTTTGTATATTTCAAAGATGGACAACAACTCAGATTAAGAGCTGCCATCACATTCTATTGGTCAATATTAGAGAATTAGAGACAGCAGAAATATACTTAGAAGAATTAAATATTAGAATAGAAAGTCTAAATCAATATATAACATATTTAGCCTCATTGCAAAGACGGATAAAATACTATTTATATCAAATAGAAAGGGACACTTTGAATAATATAAGTATAAATATAAGTATAAAGTAATATTTATAAGTATAAATATAAGTATAAGTATAAATAGAAAGGGACACTCTGAACCTCTTCAACTCTATATGATTCTCCATTTCATGTCTATTTGCCTTGTATATGCATTTGTTTGCAGAACAAAACACAAGTGGACAAACACAACTTCTATTATTATTGTACTACAAAATATACATCAAAACCACGTGAAGAAAAAACACTAAAGAAAAAAATGGGCACAGTCAAAAATATGTCACTCTATGTAGACTAGGATCCCAGAAGCATATACCATATGTGTGAGAGTAATTATTCTATTAAAAAATGTTGGGCGAAATTAATTTAGCATAGGCCGGGCCGGGGTTGATTTCAGTATTGTTTTCCTTAATTTCTTGAGTGGGAAAAGGAAACAAATAAAAGTGTATAGATTTAAATTTTTATCCTTTACTCTTCATTAATTTATTTTTAGTTTTATAAATATGTTAGACAAAACATGGGGCGTTTTGATCAGATAGAAAAGACATTGTTTCAAGTAAAATCTCAGAGCAACAACAAACAGCTTCTATAAACTACATGTCGTATTTCTAAGATCCATTATACATAAGGCTCGGTTTTACTTACAACATATACGTCATATCGCTCCCTCAAAATCACGGCATGTCTACGACATGCGTTTTAAATTCTCAAATTGTGAATTACATATTGTTTTCTGAATCACACGTCAAATATAAAACGATTTTTATAGATCCTATCTCCAATTCTGGCAACTAAAAATTTAATCTTCTTGATCCTACGTACGCCCATTTAAATTAAGAAACAACAACATTTAAGAGCAAATAGGGAAAAGCCTCAACATCGATGTTTTGTTCAGTAAATATTAGAAGATAAAAGGCTGTGTTCTTGCTTCCAACAATAATTTTACCCATTTAAATCGAATAAGAATATACATAGTATATACATATATATACATGATTTTTGTATAATTTTTCCATATGTGATTTTTCCATATATAAGCTTAACAGACATAAATCAAGGACATATATACATAAAGTCAAATTAACAGACATCCGCATAAAAAATAAAGATCCTACAAGAAATTAAATACGAACAAGCGGAGAGCTAATACCACAAACTTAAGGCGAAACTACACCGTTGGGGTAAAACTAGAAGGGAAAATAAATTAAGACATGATATTCAAATTTCTTTCTTATCGGATAGTGTGTGTTGGATCTTGATGAAATGTCACAATTCGATTCAGTCATCTAATAAATGTATTTGTCTCCAATAATGGCTATCTACCACGAACACGTTGATCACATGCTTTTCTTTTTCTGTGTTGTCTATTTTGTTCTGGCCCTTTTCTGTTTGTAATGAGTAAATAGGGTATGTTTGGAATATATGATAAACTTCCTTTTTAGTACTAGTTTTGTCTATTAATATACCGGTTTTTGTTATTCTCTTTATTTACATTAAAAAATAAACAAATACACAATTGACACCATATTAATAAAGATCCTACGGGAAATTTAAATAAGAACAAGTAAAAAATTATCACCGTATAAGGTTAATTCGAAACTACACAATTGAAAATTAGCTTCCAAAATAGGTTTAGTAAGGTTGAAATTTTTGTGTATATAAGAGTTTAAAATCTTTATAGTAAAACTCAGAAGGGAAAATAGATTAAAACATATTTGAAATTCTTTCTTATCGGATCCAACACGTTCAATCGTGAATTATATCAGTCTTGTTGAAATGTCACAATCCATTTTAGTCTCTTATTATTTATTCTAATAAATATATTCATCTCCTTTCGCTATCTAGCTTGAACACGTTGATCGCATGCATATTTTTTCCCTGTAGTACAACTTTTGGATACATGCTAAAGTTTCTTTGTAGTATTAGTTTTGTCTATTTTACCGGTTTTTGTTTTCTCTTTATTTACATTTAAAAAAAAAAAAAAAAAAACTCACATAGCCTGATTAGAGTTATGAGATTAGTAAGATAGACTATATAAATATGATTGGTATTGAACGATTAGTAAAATTATTATCAAATATGCTTGATTAGAGTTATGAGATGGCAAAGAAAAAATGGATAAAGGGTAAATATTTATTGTTGTGTTTGATATTGTAATTTGATATATATAGTTTAACCTCTTTCTACTTATTTTGAAGACTAATATTGTTATAAGGTTTTACCGGTTGGAATTATTCTAAATCAGTTTTTGTACGATTTGGAAGATGGTTTTTCATTTTCTATGCTTGATGGATTTCTTAGCTGTCATTTGTATGAATTTTGATTTTGTTTTCTTTCTATTTTTTGTTTTTTAAATAAATGTAGACGCAACGTACTTTACTTAGGTTATCGATATAATTACTCTTTGATTGATTGCTGAGAAAGCTCTAGTATGGCTCCTGAACAGCGCTTTATTTTGCTGAGGCACTGTCACCAGGCTGGGCTTTTCATGCGTTCTCCGAAACATGTCACCGAAAAATACAAAGTCATCGCAAATAAATTTTTTTTACTTGTCGTCATATATATGTCGCCGCAATTGATTCGTCGCCAAAACAATTTTTGCGACGACAAGTAGTCCTCGCAATTATATTTGTGATGACAATCATCACAAATGATTCGCTGTAATTATTTTGTTGGTTGCATCGTTAAGATGGCATGACATTGCATATTTTTGACGATATTTTACTGAATTAATTAAATCGCAAAAAGATCTGAATTTCTTGGACGTGGCTTATAATTGTTTTGACTACATTTGTCGTCGCAAATAAATTTTAATTTTTATTTATTTTTGCTCATTTTAATAATTAATGTTGCATATTACTATATATCTAAACCCAATATTAAATATAACTAATAAATAATAAAAATAGAAATAAAAATTATTATTGTAAAAAGTAATTAATAAAATAAAAATGTAATTATAGTAGAAATGTACCAAAATAAAAATTTTGCATTAATAAAAATTTAATCTCCTTAGTTAGCAGCATCAATAGAATCGTCGTCGTTATCATCGGAAGGATTCAGAGGCGGATGACCTGGACAGACATACGGCATAGGAGGAGTAACTGTTGAGAAAATCATGTTGGGGTGCATTTGAGTAATGAAGTCCTGCATCATTCTGACGCTCTTGTACAGCTGGAGGTTTTACACGTAACTTTGTTGCATGTATTCTTCTACGTGTAGGTCCAAACGTATCATAGAAGATCTTGCCGAGTGTGAGCCAGATGATGACGAATCCCCTCGATTAACCTTTTGTGGGAGTGTGCAACTAACTCCAGTCTTGTGTCCTCTGCTGGTGCCTAGAAACTACTCTATAATATCCTCCTCATTAACTACTCCTGTCGTGGATGATCCAAAAGTAGTAGACTGCGTCTGGCTCTGCATTACTCTTTCTCCCTCCATCTGATATATACTACAAATATTATAAGAAAAATAATTAAATACATAATGTGATTTAAATAAAAAATATATAAATAAACATTATGAGTATACTTACAAAAGTCTGCTTAGCTTGGTAATTAACCCAAGTATTCCCACGACGATGCATGTCCCCCCAGTTATCGATGATGAACGTCAGCTGTTGAGTCCTTGTGGTGATTGCATAGTAGTTTAAATGTATAAAAATATAGTGTAATTACCAAATTAACATTTATAATGAACAAATTATTAACAAATACTTACTTTTTCTCGCGATGTTGGGAGTACGATAGCTGACCATGAAAACTCAACCATTTTTTTTTTGCTGCGATTAAGTTTATTAATTCATGACCTCTTATATTTATGATTACATTCAGCGTTAGTAAAATTAACGTTTATTATATATTATAAAACAACATATAAAAGAGATCTAATTACTTGAAACTTGTTGGACATGAATCTATTGCAACAACGACCCCAGTGATATAGATTCCTGAGGTTTTTAGGAGGGTGGGCCCTAATTGCAGTCTCATTTTTTGAAACACCAAAATTTTTGAAATAGTCATGGAGATCATTTTTCCAATCCTTATAACATTTTACAGCCTCCCTGTCGACCATAGACGTAATTATACCAACATCGCGGTCATAATCGAGGTTGAACCATTCTTGTAATACAATATAAACACTTAAATGATTTTATTATATTGAAATTTAGATTAAATTAAAAAAACAATAAGGTTGAATAATTTATACCAACAGACGCTGTTGAATCTCTCTCTTATGCTAGATGTTCATGTCCTTCCAGGGATTATGAAAAGGGTCACAGACATCCCTAACATGGATTCCAACGGCACTATCGAACCAAGTGTTATAGTTTCCAATTGCCTTCCAAGTACCTCCATGTTCGTCAAACATGGGGTGATCTTTCCTTGGCAGCAATTTTGTGACCCTTAGCCTTCCCTCAACCTCCACAATGTCGTCAATGTGTAGCATCGGGTGTTGTAGAATGAAATATATTTAGTGATCATATAATACTGATGTAATTAATTTAACAAATTTATAATTATGTTATAACATACCAAACTCACAGTGTGATGACAACCTATAAGGATCGGGTGGAGGCTGCACTCCCCTTGAAGAGCCAACACATATAGCGACTGGGCCATATGATCACCTGTTATGAAGTTTTATCAAATTTTATGAAAATTAACCCAAATTATATTGTAATTTTTCTTTAACATTGTATTAACTATTTTATAATATTTATTTTTATTTTTTAATTAATAATATAATACTAATTAAAATTTCCATCTAAATGTTTTAATCATCATATATATATATAATTCATTATTTTTAACTTCTTAATATTTTCATAGGTCGCCTATTTTTAATAATCATCACATCATTACCATAAAAATATTTCATACAAATTTCAATCTAATTACCACAAATTTCAATTTCAATTCTAATTTACAATTCAAAACCACAAACTAAATTTAAAATTCAAAACAAAACCACAACCAAAATATCAAAATCAATTTATAAAATACCAAAATATTAACTCACAAAATTCAAATCCACAAACTCCGGGTGTTGGAAATTGGTATGGCAGTAGGTTTGGGAGGGTGACAGCGGTCGGAAAATGGGCAGTGAAGGCAAGGCGAAAACTACATTTTTTGGACTTTTTCGGAATATTTTTCTCCACAAATGAAGGATTTGAAGACATAAGGATATATTTACACTTTTTTTAGAGTTTTTGGATAGTTTTTAGAGGTTTTGGATGAAGAAAGGGAGAGAAAACAGACATTATGTCATTGCAAAAAAATATCAAATAGTCGTTGCAATTAATATAAAAATAACGTCGTTCTTCTTCACCTCATTAATATTTCTAAGAATATTCTTGAGGAATATACCCGTGCTAATTTTTTGCGACGACTTTGTTAAAATGTCATAGCAAATAATTTTAAGGAAACTGCCAAAGTTTCCCTCCTTTTTTTTTGGGAAATTTAAATTTTCAATTATTTGCAATGATATTATTAAACAAGTCGTCGCAAATAATACTCTTCCTTGATAGAATTTTCTAGAACCTTTTTTGTTTGTGACGACACGTTTCGTCGCAAAAATAGTCATTCTGAAAAGAATTTTTTGAAACCAATTTTTGCAACAACTTTTTAATATGTTGTCGTAAAAAATAAAGAATTATCTAGAACCTTTTCACTAGAAGCTGCCAAATTTTCTGCCCTTTTTTAGCCACATCACCACCAGTTGCATAAATCAATATTTGTGACGACATGTTCTCACAAATAATGGACAAATTGGTACCAAAATTGTTCGTGCCAGATTGGTTTCAGCACCAATGGCTTTTAGTGATGACATGTCATCATGAATAATTTGTCAAATTTTAGCGATGATATGTCATCACAAATAGTGAAATTTTGTACAACGACATGTCGTCTCAAATGGTGAATACGACGACAAGCCGTTCAAAAATTTTATTTTCTTTTTGCCAACGACATGTCATCGCTAATATTTTAATTTTAACAATGATAAATGTCGTCGCTAATAATTTTTTTGTTATAGTGATATATGATAAAGTTTGGTTTTAGTACTAGTTTTGTCTATTAATATACCGGTTTTTGATATTCTCTTTGTTTACATTAAAAAAAAAAATTCTCTTTCTGTTATGGGGAAAAAGAATTAAGTAGGATATGGAGTATACATATAAATATTATTGGCATAAAACGATTAGTAAAAATAGTTATCAAACACGCATATAAGGAAGAAGAAACAAGCCAAATGCAACCTTAAAAAAAAAAAAAAAAAAAAAAAAAAAAAAAAAAAAAAAAAAAATTTTAATGTTTAAGATTTTTTCAATTAAAAACGCTCTCTACGTACTACGATAAAGGGAAGCATTTCTTGAAAGAAGGATTCTGTTATCGAAAAATTCGACAGTAAATTAAAATTAAGGATAAGATAGCAATTCAACTTTGTTACTAGATTATAGGAGTACCAATCTGATGGAACAATATGAGATTGCCAACAGCATTGCTGAATCTGAAATTGGCATGGAATTCACACAACTACTCTCCAATTTTATAAGAATAAATTGGGTAACTGAATATGCGATTTCCCAGATCCATTTAATTTTTTATCTTTTTATTTTTGAAAGCTCACACCCATATTATTAGGTAAGAAAAAATTTAGTTCATATTTCAACGGAATTGTCACCTACCAATAGTCTTTCTATATTAAATCCCCACTCTTGTTTTAATGAAAAAAAAAACTCTGAATATAGCCACAATTAATAAAGTAAATAAATGTAGACGGAGGGATAATGGATCGAATTAAGTGAGTACGAATAATGACTCCATGTTTTTGAGGAGAAAGATAATAAAGTAATTAATAAACTTAAGTGAGTACAAACTAGGAAGATATTTTTCAACTGAATTTAGTTCATATTTAGTTCATATTAGGTAAGAGTATTTATTTATCTCGATTAGTTTTTTCATGGTTAAAAGTATATTAATCTATAGAGGTTTTACTGTATTACCACAAGTAGAAATCCAAAAAAAAAAAAAGTGAGAAAGATATTAGAAAAACGTGCGGTTTGTAAGTAGGCACGTAGGGTTCAAAGAAGGATAGAAAATATATTTTTAAATAAATGAACATGTTTCGGAGGTAATATTACACTTACCACTAATCGAAAAAAAAAATAATAATAATAAAAAAAGGAAAATAAAAAAACGTGGTTTGGAGGTACGTAGTTGTGGTTCAAAAACTCTATATATAGACACGTTGCAATCTCACTCATGAACCAGCTTACTACTCAGTGCAAGAGAAAAAATAAAAATAATAATAATCAAGATGATGATCAACTTCCGGAGCGCTAGTCTTATAATAATCTTGTCCCTCGGCTTGCTGCTAGGAACATCCGTGGCTGAACAATGTGGAGCACAAGCTCCGGGTTCTGTGTGTCCTGATGGGTATTGTTGTAGCAACTACGGATGGTGCGGCACCTCCGACGCGTACTGTGCCCCCGGAAACTGCCAAAGCCAATGCCCCCCTCCTACTCCTCCACCACCACCGTCTCCACCGCCTCCACCGCCTTCACCACCTCCTCCCTATGTCCCGCCGCCTCCCCCTTCTCCCGACGACATCACCAATATCGTTTCTGAGTCTCTCTTCAATGAAATGCTTCTCCATCGAAACGATGATCCGAATTGTGCTGTAGGCTTCTACACTTACGACGGTTTCGTTACCGCCGCCAGACGTTACCCTGAGTTTGGTGCTACCGGCACTCTTGAAGATCGTAAGAGAGAGGTCGCGGCTTTCTTCGGCCAAACTTCTCATGAAACCACAGGTATGCATGCATATATACATATATATGTATATATATATATATATATATATATATATATATATATATAGGCAAGTTCTCTGTACATATATACATAATTTATGTATAAATATACACAATTTAAATACGATTATACTTGCGTGATCAGAAAAGTGTGCTTATGATCTAATTTTTAGCTATCTAGTGCATCACTATCTCTGTTTTGACGCTCGTGTAGGAGGATGGCCCACAGCACCGGATGGTCCATATGCCTGGGGATATTGCTTTGTTAGGGAAGTAGGCACCCCATCTGGCTATTGTGTTCCTAGCACTGAATGGCCCTGTGTTCCTGGTCAAAGTTATTACGGCCGAGGACCCATTCAACTAAGCTAGTAAGTAGTAATCTAGAAATTGAATTAAGTAATAGTTAAGTAATGGTTGTTTGTAATTAGTTAATTACTTTTGAGCAATATCTGTTATTTTCTCTCATAATTGTTTGTTAAAAAATTAATTTTTGAAACATATCAGCAACTACAATTACGGGCAAGCAGGAGCCGCACTTGGATTACACCTACTTAGCAATCCCGATCTGGTTGCCACAGACGTCGTTGTATCATTCGAGACAGCCTTATGGTTTTGGATGACTCCACAGGCCCCCAAACCTTCATGCCATGATGTTATAACCGGTCAATGGACGCCAACTCCAGCAGACAGAGCAGCCGGCCGACTTCCTGGCTACGGTATGACCACCAACATCATCAATGGAGGTCTAGAATGCGGCGGCCAGGGTCCTGATGATAGGGTGGAAAATAGAATTGGCTTCTATTTGAGGTATTGTGGCTTGCTGGGAGTGGACCCTGGGGATAACTTGAATTGCTATAATCAAAGTCCTTATGGGGTTACTCTTGCGAATCCAAAATATGGGATGCTCAAAATGCCTGTCGATCAGGCATAATTTAATATATAATATGACGAGATCGAATAAATCATCATATGTTATGAGCTTTCTGATCATGATATGATCAAGAGAGAGCTAGTAACGTGCTACTACTATATATATATGTTGCGTGTATGTAATAAAATAAGCAGGCCTCGCCTCAACTGCTTGTAGTGTGGTGTGCTTAATTCGATCTTATGATTTATATATGTTAGTAAGATGTTTCTTTTTTTTTTTCCCAATTTAACTTTTTCTTTATTAAAAAAAAGAGGCTAAGAGCACTAGCATATTCTATTGGTAGACAGGCCAGCGGAATCCACCTAATTAAATCTAAGAAATGTGCAAAATATGGAATGAAGTGGCGAAAGACTCTAGTCTATACGATCTTAAAAAATGTAAACAGCTCAATAGAATTTCTATATGCGACAGGGCCACTTAAATCTAATAAATGGCATGGTTGTTATTCTTTTTCTTATTCATTGAAAATATATAAATGTGGTTTTAATGATTACTCTATTATTTATTTATGGATAGATATCGTTATTTTAACTGTAATAGATTAATATAACGGTTATAATGAATTAAATAGTTGATTAAAAGAATTTGACAATTAATCAAATTCAATTCTTATCATATCACGTTATTAAAATGTTATATTTAATAATAACGATCGATAAAAACGTAATCATTCAAAACTCGTCTATATATATCCTATGTGTTTTATAAAAATGTCATGTTTTACCATATTCACTGTATCATTTGAACAGTAGTATATTTTTAATGAAAGTACTCAATTTATATATATTTATTGTTGACAAATTTTTATGTGATTTAAAAAATATTTATGAGTATGATGTGAATCTTGTGTCTATTATGAACCGATTAAAATATGATAAAGGGTCAAATCCTGGAGGAATAAGAGATTCCATGACATGGGCCATATGAAAGAGATTCTAATAACAGAAGATTAATATTATACAAGAGGGCCCTAAATGTTAAAGAAAAGTATTTAAAAGTAGAAATTGTTTATGGTTTACTTATTAAGCTTGCGCTCATATAGTTCTCATGAGGTAAGTAAGTACTAACATAGAAGTTCCAGTTGACTGAGCAAGAATGGTTCATGGTCCCATGACAAGTTAGGAGATCTTAAGAAATAAAATTCGTAAATTAAGAATTATGTTCAAAAATTATATTTATGATAGATATTATTTCTCTATTAAGTTATATTATTTATTTTAGTTAACGTTTCTCACGAACGGTTGTTGTTTTTAGTTGCTTTCTTGAGAGGGGTGTTACAAACTTTTTGGTTAAAATTAGGTAAATTAACATTAGCATTATGTGAAATCAACAAGAAAAAAAAAAAGCAAAAGTTAAATTAATACTTTCCAATACATTACTATTTGTTGTGTTAAATTTACCATATGTTATACTTTGTTACAAATTTCCTACTAAATATAACATATGACAAATTTGACATTTGATTATTATTGGTTAAAATATTTACCTTTTCATGTAATCACAGCAATTTTTATATTTTTTTAATTATTTTAAATAAAAATTTACTTTTACAACTTTTAAAGTTTAATGGTTATAAAAAAAATAGATTTATCATTTCAAATAGCATCATGCATTTGAGCACAAATGCAAATTACATACTTTATACTTTTTTACATCAAATATACAATTCACATTAATACGACATTACGATGTGTGAGAGAGAAATTATTCTATTGAATTGGGCTAAATCAATTTAGCTCATGGGGTTAATTTCAACATTGTTTTCCTTGGACTCTCTTCTATTCAAATGATGTGACTCCCACTTACTTGCATTGCATTGTGGAATTTCTTTTTTCTCAAGGAAACCGCTGAGAAGTTTTGAATTGGTAATGATATTAATCGCTGAGCAGTTTTGTAAATAGTCAAATTATATACAGTTTTTTTTTTCTTTTTCTTTTTTCTTAACTTGAATTTTGACTAGAAGGTTTTTAGCAAGGCATAGTTGGAATTGCTAGAAAGGCTAGAGTTTAGGTAAATTAAACTGTAACGCAAAACAATGTTTTGTGATTTTTATTTTTATTTTTCCTTGTTGTCTACCTCATCGTATATATATCGAATTACTTGTATATGAGATTGCATATATAAACTGTTTAGTGGTATAAATTAAAAGTACTTAATTTATCGAAGTCACCTCTCGTACGCAAGATTTGTTAGGTATTCGCATGAAACTAGGATGTAAATGTTAAATAATCACGATAAAAAAAGTTTTATCTAATCGAATAATCAATTTCAAACTTAAGTTAAAAACATAAATCATAATAAAATATACATATATGTGAGCGTTTATTTTCGTATTAATTTTTTAAAAATATATATATATTTGACCACAAAATTTCTGCCATATCTCTTTTGCCAGTTGGTTTCTTTCAACGCCATTTATTTTAATGAGTTCTTTTGTCAATTAGTTTCTTTTTGTGGCTGTTATTATTCTATAGTTAATTTTGTGCCTTTTTCTTTGTAATTTTTATAGATGCACTTCTAGGTAAATGTTATTAGAAGATACTATCATTATTAAATAAATAGCAACGTTAATATTAGTACGAGCTTGCATATATAATTACTTTTTTCATAATTTAAAAATTCTATTATGGGAATTATATAAATGCATTGGTAGAGTGTGGTAATCGAAAAATAAAGAATGAAGATTGAAGAGTAGAAAATGTAGTAAACGAGTGAAAGGGATAGTAATAAAAGAGGCAAATAAAAGTAGAGATAACTGAGGGAAAATGAAAAAAAAAAAAAAAAAAAAAAAGAGCATTTTTCGATTAAAAAAAGTTTATAAAAATTGTCCTCCAATTTCTTTTATCCTATTTTTTTCACTCTATCAAACATAGAAGGAACGAAGACGTGCATAACTAATTATAATCACAAACTTAACATGAGATAAAATTACAAACTTAATGCTAATTGAATGAAACACCAAATAAAGGGTTAATAAAAATCACAGCCTTCACAGAAGCCCTAGCTCTAGAGTTCTAGAGAGAGATAGTTAGAGAGAGATGCTCTACAACAAGTTTAGAGGTGGAGTTCTCTGGGGTCGATGGTTGATAAGTGCACAAATTTGCACTTTTAATATTCATAATTGTCAAATTATTTTATCAAATTTGTGATTTTAATTTCAAATATTTCTAAATTTAGAGGGTTTAATTTTAATCAAATTTATTTTATTTATAAGGTTTTTGAAGAAAATAATTGGATTTGGGCTAGTTTACCAAGCATAACCCAAAAGGTGAACCCAAAACAAGCCCAAATTTGGCCCATCGAAAGCCATCAGCCACCGTCCCGCCAGCCGAGCCGCTACCGACCGCGTGACGATTTTTGCCGCGTCCCAGACCAATGGACCCCAGCTGCACCTGCTCCCACACGCGCTTGGCGCGCACCGCCCGTCTCTGTGCGCGAGTCTTCTCCACGCGGGCGTCAGGCAGTTCTCCTTTCTTCTCGGCATGGGTCCCGCGTCGCAGCAACCTCCCAATCAGCGTTCGCCACGTGTTAAGGGTAGAAGCATCTGTCGGCCTCTTCTTCTCTGCGAATCAGAGTCCACCACGTGTCCCATGCATAGTAACGTTTCCTTCTCCGCACGCCACGTGTCCCACCCGTTGGGATTCTTCAGTCCGTTTTTGATCCGTGAGTATCAACGGATAGCCTCAGCATTCAATCTCCGCATAAAGCCTTGTAAATCCAATTTAATTTCATAAAAAAAAAAAAAACGTCCTTTTGTTGTTTTTCTGCCAAGTGTTTTGATTACAAGCCCTACAAACTCTATAAATAGGGTCATGTCAAAGTATTTAGGTTGTTGATTTTGGAGAGCTTAATTCTCACATATTTTATCTTATTTTCTTGTTCTTATTCTCATACTTTCTTTCTAGAATTTTATGACAATTATGTGCAAGTTAGGCTAGAGTATTTAGGTGAGGCTAGAGATGATCCTATATGTATAGTGAACTTGTTTGGATTTTGATTCTCCAATGATTTGTAAGTTTTATACATTTGAGTAAATAATTTTCTTGTATCATATTTCTTCCTCTTGTCAATATATTTTATTGTCAACTTCCATATAAATCTAGTCAAGCTCTTTTTATGTGATTGTTGCATTATATTATATATTGATTGGTATTGTTTTATAAGTAGTCTTTTACTGCAATAATGCGAACGGCATATTATCGCTCTTAGATTTCTCATAAGATAATTTTTCCTAATTCTAAACGTTAGAATTTTATTTACTCGAATACATTTTTATTTCATAGGTTCTTCAAATATTTATTTTCCGATTGATTGTTTGGGATGTGAAACTTTCAATTGAGTCAATTTATAAATCAAAATCCAAATAGGTGAACAAAGCATATGGAGGATTCTCAAAGCCTTACCACTTTTTATTATTAAATTTTCTCCATTTTAAATTGTTAAAAAATCATCAAAAACACTCATTCTTTTTCTTTGTTTGATTGCTTACTTGCCTAACGCTTTTTATTTGCTTCATTTCTTGTTCAATTTAACACCTCCTTGTCTAATTGACCGTTCAAATTGTACTACAATAGACCGCTTGTTTTTGTACACGTTTGAGCGCAATCAATGGTACGACTATTTATCGGACTACCAACCTCCAAAGTTTGTCAAAGGGATCTCATAAATCACCAATATCGGGTTCATGTCGACGGAACTGTGAATCGTTATCGAAATGGAGTTGCTTAAGTGGAAGGAGTTTCTGGTCTTCCAGCTTAGATCTAGGATGCTTTCGCCGTGAGATTCCGTTGAAATTCTAGGAATTAGATTGTGGAAGGGACACAAGGAAGGTAGTCCGGAGCATGTGGCAGTTGCCGCTTGTTGTCAGTGGCGCCTAGGACCCACAGGCTGCCGTGTCTCTGGTGCTTTTGTCGCCGTTTTAGGAACTTTTGTCTAACGCCACTCTTGCCGTGTCTCACATACCTCCGGCATTGCGGGGCTTGATTTTACTAGTTTGATTTCTTGGGATCTTTGTAAAGTTCTTTATGTTTTTATATTTTATGTATTTATTTATGTTGTAATAACAGTGGTGGTATCTCCATCTATCGACGTTAGGTCTTGAGACTGAGATGTGGCTCAACTAGAGTTGTTTCAAAGTGACCGAATCATGCTATAGTGTTACTAGTTGGAGAAGTTCACCCCGTTATTAGGTAAACGATATATTTGTATTGTCTAGTCATCTGAGTAGCACCGGGTTCTCGACTCTGATTTTGTCCTGTATCTTAACCCATTAGTAGCCTTTTATTGAAGTTATGTAGCCTTAAAAAAAAAAAAAAAAATTATAGTCTTCACTAATGGAAAATAAATAATGCCTTTGAAAAATATCCTATTATGACAAATATCATGAGAAATAATTATAAAATATTTGAAAGATGTTTTAAGAGAATTATTTAGACGTCCTTTCAAAATAAATAATAAATAAATAAAGTTTACTTCAAATTTACTTGCATTATTTGAACGTCCTTTCAATGTCATTGCTATTTATCAAGACGGAAAACTTTTAGTGAAGAAAATATCATCGCTACAAGGTCTTTTGAATTTAAAATTAGAACAAAAAGTTTGAAAATTTAAAATTTTTTGTGACAACATTTTCGAATTTAATACGATATTACGATGCGTGAGATAGAATTGCAATGGAGGTCTAGAATGCGGCCATGGGACTGATTCTAGGGTGGAAGATACAAGTGGCTTCTATTTGAGGTAATGTGGCTTGCTGGGAGTGGGCCCTGGGGATAACTTGGATTGCTATAATCAAAGGCCTTATGGGATACTGAAAATGCCTGTCGACAAGGCATAATATATAATGTATATGGGACAAGAATAAATCATCATATTATATGCTTTCTCATATCAACAGAAAGCTAGTAATTTGCTATATATTACCATATATGTTGCGTGTATGTAATAAAATAAGCAGGCCTCAACTGCATGCAATAATAAAATAATAAGCACTAGTGTGGTGTGTTTAATTCGATCTTGCGATTTATATATGTTTGTAAGATCTTTCTGCTTTTTCTTTGTCAATTAATATTTTCTTTATTAAAAAAAAAGGAGGTTAAATCTAAATCTAAGAAATCCGCAAAATGCGGAATGAAGTAACGAAGGCACGGCAATGTGTTCAGCTTCTAGTCCATATAATTTCAAAAAAAAAAAAAAAAATTAAGCAACTCAAGAGAATTCATGTATTTAATTGCGACAGGGCTACTTGAATCTAAAATGTTTATATATTATTGTGTGAGAAAATATGCGTTGATATGTTAGATGACGACCGTGCTCCACGTGACCCTAAACCCACCACGTCAGGTAGCTGTCGACGCCTAAAGCTCATTTCCCCCTCCGCCATCTGGTGAAAAGGCCGATCGTATGTGACGATTCATGCAACCATCGACTCTCCATACAGTTACAGCCTGCATGATTTGTTCACAACAGAAGTAGTACCGTGAGGTGTTCGACCGGGACAGAGGCCGTGCCCTGTAAAATATAGTGTAGGCGCAGAGGGCAAAATGCATGAGTATGGGTCCACGTCCTAAGAAAGTCCTCTGAGGTGACAAGGGAGAAATCTCTACGTTACTTATGGGTTTAGAGAAGGTTAGTAGCATAAGAAATAATTATCTGCCCATAAACCGCCTAGAATGGACCAATAGAAATCACGGAGGATCCGCAGAACCGCAATAGTGCACAAAGTGGATAAGTGAATAGTCGAAAAGGTACTAAGAGGCTACGGTCTAGGCAGGTAGGATAATAGGCTACTTGAGAGAAACCATAAGAAAACCCCCAGTGATAGTGTGCCCCAAATGAATCCATATGTAATTTGTAGGGTATAAAAGGGGTAAAGCCCCAGAAAGGAAGAGAGTTTTTTTTTTTTTTTTTTTTTTTTTTTTAATCTTTGAAGAACAAAAAAGAAAAAGACAATAACCAAAGGATGTAGCTCTTTTGTGATAGAGTGAACCACTATAAACCCGTTTGTCCTTTTACTTTCGTTTTAACGACAATTCGATGCATTTTCAATATGCCTTAAAAACAAACACAATCAGTTGCAAACATTTGAGAATATAACTAGTTTAGGCTGGTAACCCAACAGACCACCGAGTGGTAATCCGGCGTAATCTTGTTGACAAAATTCCACCATCAACAATTGGTGACTCTGCTAGGGACAAAACTCAGAATCTCTGGTTCATGTGTTTAGGATGTGAGACAACTAAGAAATAACCAATGATTATGCCTCCGAGAAGAGGGAGAAGTGGTGCCACGAATCAAGGCAGCCAAATGGAGGAGAATGTTGTGTATCCGGCCAATGAAACTCTACCCCCGGGGATGCCATAGCTTGGCCCAGTACAGATGCAGGCCCCGTTGAATGCTCTAACCAACTTGGTTTGGGAGCTGGTGACCACCATCAAGTGAATGGACGAGAGAAGCTCTGTGCCCCCTCTGGAAGATGCCCCGAGATCACCGAACGCCACCGTAGCTGGGAACCAGAATGCTGGTGACCACCGCGGTGCCTCGGAAGGGATCAGGGAAAGTGAAAATGCTAGAGGGAAAACCTATGGCCTCGACCATCCAAATCCCGCGGCAGTCGACAAAAGGCTGCCAGGTAGAAGCCTCAAAAGAGGCTAGTTCTGCAATCTCAATACAAGAGGCAAAGACCATCATTGAGCGCGTGATGAGCTTAGAAGAGAAACTTACAAGTGATGTCGCCGGCTTAAAAGAGGATGTAGAAAGCCAGGTGAGTCACATACAAAAGAACTTAGGGCAGGTGGCGAAGGTGGTTAATGTCGACATCGCTCATAATCGAACCAATGACCACCCTTTTACCACAGAAATCATGGCACCACCTATCCCAGACAAATACAAGTCCTCATCGATCCCACTATATGACGACAAAGGAGATCTCAATGACCAACTGGAGATGTACAAGGCACACATGCTTTTGCATGGATACGCAGAGGAAATAATATACCGAGCGTTCCGAAACAACTTGACGGATTCTACCCGAAGATGATTCTGGACACTCAAACCAGACTCCATCTCTAGCTAGGAAAAATTGAAGGAAGCCTTCTCCCTCCAGTTCATTGGCGTAAATAAGTATATCCTTCCAAAGTAAAATCTAACAATGCCTTACCAAAAACTAAACGTGTCATTAAAAGAGTGGCTGGCGAGATACGGAGAAGTCGTCGTCGCTACAACGGATATGACGGATCGAAAGGCTCTGATGGGAGCCCTATCTAGTATGAAAAGGGCACGCCGTTTCAACGTGACCTAAACCGAAAGCCACCGGCCACCTATAAAGAATTCTTGGCACAGGTGCAGGGATGTATTAACGCTGAAGAAACTGAAGCAAATGATCCTGAGCATAGATCAAATAAAAACAAAGGAACAGAGCAAGGATCGACCTCGAGGAAACAAGACAATCGAAAATAGTGAGGTGGACGAAACGGGGATAAACAGGTCGTGTCGATGTTAAACCATCTAGAAACGATGAAGCTAGGACTAGAGGAAAATCAGAAGCCTTACCCATTGCAATGCTATGATTCATATCAGGTGTTGACAGTACGGGCCAAAGAGGTATTCAATCAGGTTAGCTGAGGAAACTTGTTATGCCGACCAGAACCTATAAAGTTGGATCTAAACCGAAGGAATAAAAACAAGTATTGCAGGTTCCATGTAGACGTCGGGCACAACACAAATGATTGCACCAACTTGAAGGATGAGATCGAAAAACTAATCCGTGAGGGGCGGTTGCAAGAATTTAAAGTTGATAGGAGAAGTCGTGGCCACGGAAACAATGGTTGGCGCCGAGAGAATAATCAACGAGGAGAAGACCATGAGCTAGTCGGTGTCATAAGAACAATACTTGGGGGACCAAACCTTGGGGGGACTCAAGAAGATCCCAGAAGAATTACGTCTACAAGGAAAGACAGGTGCATCAAGAAAGTTTTTGGAGCCTCTCAACTACCTGGCCAACAAAGATAACAAAATTTGGTGATACTGAAGTAATATTCACTGAAGAATATGTGAATGGGGTCCATTTCCACCATAATGATGCCTTGGTAGTAGAGGTAGTTACTGGAAACCACACCATATGTTTCTCAACTGAAGCTAAAATTTGTGAGGATCACAGACAATAAATGTTTATGTATGGACCCATTTTATGATTAAATTAATTTAGCGGGGGTAATTGAGAAAAACTAATACTTTAGATAACCGTAAAAAAAAATATTTAAATAAAATATATCTAAAAATATATCAAAATCAAAAGTTAAAAGATGCACTAAAAAGATGAGGAAGGAAAAAAAGAAGAAAAGAAAAAAAAAAACTACAAAAAAAGGAAGAAAAGAAAAGAAATATAAAACGTAGAGTACTTGAAACCATTTACACAGATGCATTTAAATGTTTTTTTTTTTTATTATACAGAAAAAAGCACGGGTTGTCATGAAAATCATTCCAAAAAAGCCAGCAGCTTATTTTCGTTGCTCAAGATCTATAGTTCAACATTTGGAGGAAGTTCATGCGATTAACTTTGACTCCCTTAAGTATATTACCACTTGAAACCATAATTTCTTTTTTCTTTTTAACTAACTAACAAATAATAATTTCTATGTATAACAAATAATAATTTCTATGTAGAATACACATTCGAGTTCTGACTCAAATGCTTTGGGAGGGTACTTTGAGGTATTCAAGAACACTCATTGGAGCGAATCATGGGGATGGACAATTGAGAGAGCAAAGGAAGATTATGTAAGAATTACTAAACACTTTATCATTTTATTTGATTTTATATTTTTTTACTCTTAACTTAACAAGTTTATAGCACTTCACCTAATGCAGGAACAAATTATCAAGATCCACAATGCTCGTTTAAGTGAAGTGCTAGAGGGGTCGGAACTTGACTATAATGCAAAGGAAGAAATCAAGTTTTGTCAAGTGAGAGGTATGAAAAATATGCTTTCAAGCATGGCATAGGTCTTGTACTAAGAAAAGCGTAATAAGCTCATAAATCTAGAGGATCAGGATATGAAAAGCTTGAAAATGAAGTTCAGAAAAGCAAACGTCGTATGTCAGATATGGAAATTATAATGAAGTAACAATAGGACCTTATTCAAAAGCTACTTCAAAAAATAAATCTGCCGTCAGATTATTCTAGACCTTCAGTCCCAAGACGAGAAGATCCTCCGCTACCGCCACTTTTGGCCTCAGTTTCTTAGAACGTTTAATTTTTGTAATATTAAGATTTTACTAGTACAATACTAACATAAGTGTTTGGGTTTGTTTAAGTATGACTATTTTAATAGTTTATTTGAATTCTAATATGTATTAAAATATTTAAAGTTAATAAAGTTGAGATAATACGATTAATGACTCTCAACAAAAAAGATATATTCAAACTCAGCATGATCGTATTTCCGAGGTAATGTAGTCTTAATTAATTAAAAAAAATGTTCTTAACCCGTAAAAAGAAAAGAAAAGAAAAACTCTATGCTTTTGCATAGAGTTTGATTGCGAAAAAGGAAAAGAAAGAAAAAGAAAAACGTGTTTGGTAGGTGGAATTCCAAAACTCTATGCAAAAACATTTTATTCTTATCCATGACTCAGGGTCCGTTTGGTTCCTAGATGCACTCTCTGATTTAAATCATAATTAGTGGTTCGCTACGATTTTTTCTCTCACAAAAATACACGTAAATCAAAAAATAGTTCAAATCACATGATTTGAATTCATGAACCAAACGGACACTCAATCTTTTGCTCAAAAAAAAAAAAAAAGACGTTTTTGGTAGGTGGAATTCCAACACTCTAAACATTTCATTTCTTATCCATAACTCAATCTTTTGCTCACAAAAAAAAAAAAAATATATATATATATATATATGTATGTATGTATGTATGTATGTATGTATGTATGTATGTATAAAATATTATGATCCCAACTATAGGTTGGTACGCCTTGAAGCTCTTACCCATACTGCTTCCCACTCTTATATATTATTAATAAAGAACAAAAAATAAAAAGTAAACAAAGGATTAAGGATACAACAAAAGTAATAACAGATATTGGCATGAAAAGTAAACATCCTACGTGGAATTTAAATAAGAACAAGCGAAAAATTAACACCATATAAGGTTAAATCGAAACTACACAATTGAAAATTATTAGGGAAGTTAATTGAGTCTTGTTTAAGAAGCTTTTCTGTTAAGCCTCTCTGTTAGAGTTTGTTACAAATGTGTACACGTGTAATTATTCTAGTGGTTGTAGTCTTGATTAGTTAGAAGTTGATTGGGCTATATATAGCTAACACTGTATGTTCAGAATCATTAAGTTAATACACAATTCTTTCGAGCATATTCTTTCTTTCTTCTTTCTCAATATGGTATCAGAGCTTTTTGATTCTGGTGAGGGAAATACTCAGGCCGCCATGGATGAAGCTTCAAGTTCTTCCGTCAAGTTCTCGGCAGTCTCCTTCAGCCATCCAATCTCGATTCGACTTGATCATTCCAATTTTCTTCCGTGGCGCAAATTAGCCCTTTCCACGATTCGAGGGCACAAACTTCTCCAATTTATCTCAGAAACGAGCGAACCGCCATTAAAGTTTCTTACTGCTGCCGACAAAGCTGCTGGATTAATCAATTCAGAGTTCTTGGACTGGGAGCAACAAGATCAACTGCTATTGTCTTGGCTTCTCTCTTCGATGACCGAAGCAATTCTTTCTCGTGTTGTCGATTGTGAAACTTCCTCTCAGGTATGGCAAACTCTGAATCTTTACTATGCTGCTCAAATTCGGGCCAAGATATCTCAATACAAAACTCAGCTCAAGAACATACGAAAAGATTCTTTAACCATGAACGATTACCTGCTAAAGATCCGGCATTGTGTAAGTTTGTTGCGGCTTGTTGGCCAGCCTTTTTCTCAAAAAGAACATCTAGATGCAATCTTTGAAGGATTATCATCTGAATATGATACATTCATTCTCACTGTTGAAGCTCGAAATGATGATTTTGTAATTGAAGAAATTGAGTCTCTTCTTCTTTCTCAAGAGGCTCGGATTGAGAAGAATAATAAGGTTCTTGATTCTGCTCAAGCCAATCTGGTCTCCTCACAGCAAAATCAAGGTTTCAAAAATAACTTTTCTTTTAGTCAATATCCTTCTGGGAATAGTGTTAGTCGTGGACAATTTCAGCATCAACCTCAGTTTCAACATCCTTCTCGTGGTGGTCGTTTTCCTGGTAGATGTCGTGGACGTGGTCGCTTCTGGAACTCCAACAAACCTCAGTGTCAACTATGTGGCCGAATTGGTCATATTGTGTTGGACTGTTATTACAGATTTGACCACTCGTTTCAAGGTCCCTCTCAGGTTCAGAACAATTCCAGGCCATCCTTTCCCTCTGCAGCGCACGTTGCAACTGTCTCAAATTCTACATCTGCTCCAGCTTCAGCATCTGTTCAAGTCATGGCTGCCACCGCGGAGACTGTCACTGATTCTAGCTGGTATCCAGATTCTGGTGCTTCAAACCATGTCACCTCAGAAGCTTCCAATTTGATGCAGATGAAGGACTACTTTGGACCTGAACAAGTCTATATTGGAAACGGTAAGGGTCTTGCTATAACACATGTTGGTCAGTCACACTTTCGGTCTCCTTACACTTCAACCATTCTTACTTTAAAACATCTTTTACATGTTCCAGAAATTACCAAAAATCTGTTGAGTGTCTCCAAATTTGCAAATGATAACAATGTCTTTTTTGAGTTTCATTCTCATAAGTGTTTTGTCAAAGATCAGGTTTCCAAAACTGTGCTTCTGGAGGGGAGCCTTAGGAATGGCTTATATGTCTTTGATCAAAGTCAAGTTCTTCTCAATAAACAGCAGCTGCTGCTTCCCACAACACTTACTCCACCGTCTGCCTGCATTACTCCACCGTCTGCCTGTATTTCAGAACAGTTTCCTTTACATGACTCTTCTGCACATAGTGTCAATGTACAATCTGCTATTCCTTTTTCTTGTTCCACTTTTGAGCTGTGGCATAATAAGCTTGGGCATCCCTCAGCTAAGATTGTAAACACAATTTTAAGCTCTTGTAATATCTCTCACAGAAATAAAAATCTTACTTCAGTTTGCTCTGCGTGTTGTCTTGGCAAGATACATAAATCTCCATTTTCTTTGTCTACCACTGTTTATAGTGAACCATTACAACTTGTGCATTCGACCTATGGGGACCAGCCCTGTGCGGTCTTCAAGTGGCTATAAATACTATATTAGTTTTATAGATGCTTTTCTCGTTATACATGGATTTACATGCTTAGAAACAAGTCCGATGCCCTTCAAACCTTTGTCAATTTCAAAAATCAGGTTGAACTACGGTTAAACTTTAAGCTCAAGTCCATTCATCGACCGGGGTGGTGAATACTGAGCATTCTTGATTTGCTTTTGTCTCATGGCATTACTCATAGAGTATCTTGTCCTCATGTGCATGAGCAAAATGGTGTTGCTGAAAGGAAACATCGCCATATTGTTGAAAATGGCTTAACTCTCCTTGCTCACTCAAAGGTTCCTTTAAAATACTGGGATGAAGCCTTTAGAACTGCTGTTTATCTCTATAATCGCCTTCCTAATTCTGTTTTGCAGTTTAAAACCCCTCTTGAAGTCTTGTTTCATACGCAGCCTGATTTTTCTATTTTGAGAGTTTTTGGTTGTGCTTGCTTTCCTCATCTCCGTCCATATAATAAACATAAGCTTCAGTTTAGATCTTCAAAGTGTACTTTTCTTGGTTATAGTCTAAATCACAAAGGCTTCAAATGTCTTGATGCAACTGGTCGTATCTATGTGTGTAGGGATGTCATCTTTGATGAACAAGTTTTTCCTTTTCATAAAGATTGTTCTTCCAGTTCCTCTACTTCCTCTTCTCAAACCTTTTCTTCTTGTCCTCTTCCTGTCATTCCTCTAGCTTCTCCACAACCACGTCCCATTTCTGTTCCACAGCCTATTTCTCAACCTTCTTCCTGTGAGACTGATAAAAATGTTACTAGTGAGCCCTGTGCTGTCACCTCTGATTTTCCTTGTGCAGGTTCTGTTGTTCCTAATGTTGCTGCTGGGGTACAAGTTCCTTCCTCTCTGCAGCCTGCACAGCCTTTGCTATCTACAGTGCCTTCTAACACACATTCTATGGTTACTCGAGCTAAGAAGGGAATCTTCAAACCAAAAGTGTATGCTGCCACCTTAGAACCAACTTCAGTTCAAGATGCCTTAGCTCAAGAACAGTGGAGAGCAGCAATGAATGATGAGTACTTAGCTCTTTTGAGAAATGGTACGTGGTCTCTTGTCCCTCTGCCTGAAGGAAGGAAACCAATTGGAAGTAAGTGGGTTTTCAAGATTAAAGAGAATCCTGATGGCTCTATAAATAAGTACAAGGCTAGGTTGGTAGCTAAAGGTTTCAATCAAGTTGCAGGCTTTGATTTTAATGAAACCTTTAGTCCAGTTGTCAAACCAACAACAATTCGGGTAGTCCAGTTGTCAAACCAACCACAAGGGTTTGAAGATCCTAAACAGCCTCACTTTGTTTGTCGACTTCATAAGTCTCTTTATGGCTTAAAGCAAGCTCCAAGAGCTTGGTTTGATAAACTAAAAGGTGCTCTTCTCTCTCTGGGATTTGTTTCTTCAAAATCTGATCAATCTTTGTTCATGAGGTTTCATACACATCATGTTACCTTTATCCTAGTGTACGTAGATGATATTCTAATCACTGGAAGTGATAATAGTGAGGTAAATAAGGTAATTGTCCAGTTGAATACACTCTTCTCTCTGAAGGATATGGGAGTTGTGGATTATTTCTTGGGAATTCAGGTTACTCACACAACCGATGGTATACACATGTCACAGAAGAAGTATGTTTCAGACCTCCTTCACAAGGCAAAAATGTTTGATGCTAAGGCCATTAATACTCCAATGACAGCAGGCCTTAAACTCTCTGGTTTTGGCAGTGGTGATGTGTTCAATCCTCAATTGTACAGGAGTGTTGTTGGAGCACTGCAGTATGTAACAATTACTAGGCCTGAATCGTCCTATTCGATTAACCGGTTTTGTCAATTTATGCATAAACCCCTTGAGTCTCATTGGAGGGCGATAAAGAGGATTCTCGGTATTTAAAAGGAACACTTGATTTTGGACTTCATCTGCAGAAAACTCCTCGCCTTGACTTAGTGGCCTTACAGCGATGCAGATTGGGCCTCGACCACGATGACCGAAGGTCCACTTCTGCTTTTTGTGTCTACTTAGGCTCGAATATTGTCTCCACTGGTTCAAGGAAACAAAGATACAGATCTCTAGGTCCTCCACTGAAGCTGAGTACAGAAGCTTGACCAATGTTGTTGCTGAAATCACGTGGTTAGTGTCTTTGCTGAATGAGCTGCAAGTTAAGCTTCATGGAAAACCTGTGGTATGGTGTGACAACCTTAGTACAGTTCAGCTTGCAGCCAATTCGGTCTTACATGCCAGAACAAAGCATGTGGAGCTGGATTTGTATTTTGTACGAGAAAAGGTGCTTCGGAAGCAAATTGAAGTGAAGCATGTTCCAGCCCTTGATCAAGCTGCTGATGTTCTCACTAAGCCTATATCCAGTTCAAAGTTTCCAGATCTAAGAAACAAACTCAATGTTAAAAGTCTTTCCACATTGAGTTTGAGGGGGGCTATTAGGGAAGTTAATTGAGTCTTGTTTAAGAAGCTTTTCTGTTAAGCCTCTCTGTTAGAGTTTGTTACAAATGTGTACACGTGTAATTATTCTAGTGGTTGTAGTCTTGATTAGTTAGAAGTTGATTGGGCTATATATAGCTAACACTGTATGTTCAGAATCATTAAGTCAATACCGAAAACGGCATTCCGGACTCCCAAAGGACACTACGAATTTCTCGTAATGCCCTTCGGATTGACTAATGCACCGGCCACATTCCAATCCTTGATGAATGAGGTGTTAAAGCCTTTCTTACGCCAATTTGTGTTAGTTTTCTTCGATGATATCTTGATTTACAGCCACTCTTTGGAGGAGCACTTAGGGCATTTGGAGAAGGTTCTCACGGTCTTGCAAGACAACCAACTATATGTTAATCAAAAGAAATGTCTCTTTGCTCAAGAAAGCTTAGAATATTTGGGGCACATCGTGTCTAAGGAGGGAGTGGCAGCGGACCCAAGCAAGATTCAAGCCATGGTAGATTGGCCAATTCCGCGTTCTATCAAGGAATTACGGGGATTTTTAGGGCTCACAGGCTACTATCGTCGTTTCGTGGAAGGATATGGTCGTATTTCGTGGCCCTTGACACAACAACTTAAGAAGGATGCTTTTCAGTGGAATACCGAGGCCGAGGAAGCTTTCCAACAATTAAAAAAGGCAATGACTATGATTCCCGTGTTGGCTCTACCGGATTTCTCTCAACCTTTTGTGTTGGAGTCTGACGCTTCGGGATTCGGCATAGGGGCTGTTTTGATGCAACAACAACGTCCCATTGCTTATTTTAGCCAAGTCCTTTCAGCCCGCGCTCGTGCCAAATCGGTCTACGAGCGTGAATTGATGGCGATTGTGTTGGCCATTCAGAAATGGCGACCTTATTTGTTAGGAAGGCATTTTGTGGTGCGTACGGATCAAAAAAGTTTGAAGTTCCTTTTGGAACAACGGTTGGTGAGCGTGGAGCATCAACGATGGTTATGCAAATTGCTTGGCTATGATTTTGAGATTCAATATAAGCCAGGGATAGAAAATAGAGTAGCGGACGCCCTCTCAAGGCGGTCAACGGAACTAATTCTCATGGTTATGACTACTCCGATGGTTCTTGATGTTGGAGAATTACAGCAACAGGTTCGAGCGGACGCCGGACTCAACAAGGTGGTGGAAGAATTAATGGCAGGAACTCCTTCTTTGCCGGGATACTCCCTTCATCAGGGGCAGCTATTGTACAAGGGTAGGCTGGCTGTACCTCCAAAATCCCCTCTTATTCCCACATTGCTGCGGGAGTTCCATAGTACCAAGATTGGTGGTCATTCTGGGGTTTTAAAGACCTATAAGCGGCTGGCCAGGGAATTCTATTGGAAGGGAATGCGCCGGGAAGTTGAGGCTTTTGTGGCTGGCTGCGCCGTGTGTCAGCAACACAAGTCGTCCACCTTATCACCAGCAGGATTACTGCAGCCGCTGCCTATTCCTGATCGTGTGTGGGATGACATTTCCATGGACTTCATCGAAGGTCTTCCCAAATCTGCTGGTAACGATTCCATCTTAGTGGTCATTGACCGCCTTACTAAGTATGGACACTTTATCGGCCTTAAGCATCCATTTTCAGCCAATATAGTGGCTGCCTATTTTGTCCGGGAGATAGTGCGCTTACATGGTTTTCCCCGAAGTATAATCTCCGATCGGGACAAGGTTTTTATGAGTCATTTTTGGAAAGAACTATTCCGTCTGCAGGGAACCACTTTGTGTAGAAGTACGGCGTATCATCCGCAAACGGATGGACAAACGGAGGTGGTCAACCGTTGTTTGGAGGCTTATTTGCGTTGTTTTGTTTCAGGTCACCCTCGACAGTGGTACTCACACCTTCCGTGGGCGGAATATTGGTACAATACAAGTTTCCATGTGTCGACTGCCATGACACCTTTTAAGGCGCTGTATGGCCGTGATCCTCCGCGATTGGTACCATATGAGGCGGGGTCTACTGCCACATTCGAACTAGAGCAGCAGTTAGTTGATCGAGATGCACTATTGGTCGACTTAAAGGATCATTTAAATCGGGCGCAGCAATCCATGAAGGATCAGGCCAACAAGAAACGCCGTTCGGTGACTTTTGAGGTTAGAGACATGGTCTATTTGAAGCTCCAACCTTACCGGCATCGTGCGTTGGCTCGGGTTGTTAATGAAAAGCTGGCACCCCGTTATTATGGTCCATTTCCGATCTTAGCTCGGGTTGGCTCGGTGGCGTATAGGCTGCAACTGCCTGCTCATGCTCGTATTCACCCGGTCTTCCATGTGTCGCGGTTGAAAAAGGCTCTCGGGCTGGTGGATGTTCCTCAAGCGTTACCTCACAATTTGTTGGAGGACTTGACGTTGCAGGTGGAGCCGGATCAGGTTTTGGACACGCGTTTCTCTCCGGTCACGGGCTCTTTGGAGGTGTTGATCAAATGGCGTCATCTCCCAGACTTTGAGTCTTCGTGGGAGCTTTTTGAAGATATACAACGCCAATTTCCTGCATTCCACCTTGAGGACAAGGTGACTTTTTTGAGGGGGGGTGTAATTGATAAGCCATTACTCAGGCAAGTGTACATTAGGAAGAATAGAAGTTGAGAGAAGGGTGGGAAGAGTACAGCTGGCAGAGTCGTTAGTGAGTGTTAGTGATTTCTTACTTAGTAAGCCAGTGAGGGAAGTATTTGGAGATGATATAAAAAGAGGAAGAGAGGAAAGTTGTAGGCATCGGGAATAATCGGGACATTGTGTAAATCTTGGAACATTTCCAAGAATTGGGAGGAAGCAGACCCTCGAAGTTCTGCCGGTTGTTGTTCAGGTTCAATTGTGAATAATATTCCTTCATTTGATTCTTGTTCATAGTTTTCTTGATTCCTATTAGACTTTCTTACCGTGAATTGTCCTAGAATTAGTTTGTTCCTACCATTTGGTATCAGAGCAACCACAACGCTTAAACCACTAATATCCTTCAGACACAACGTGAATTGTGAATTGTGAATTGTGAATAATCTGTATGTTCTGCCGGTTGTTGTGCCAAAATAGGTTTAGCTTAAAATCTTTATAGTAAAACTCAGAAGGGAAAATAGATTAAAAAATATTTGATCTTTCTTATTGGATCCTACATGTTCGATCGTGAATTATATCAGTCTTGTTGAAATGTCACAATCCATTTCAGTCTCTTATTATTTATTCTAATAAAAATATTCATCTCCTTTCGCTATCTAGCTTGAACACGTTGATCGCATGCATTTTTTTTTTCCCTGTAGTACAACTTTTGGATACATGCTAAAGTTTCTTTGTAGTATTAGTTTTGTCTATTTTACCGGTTTTTGTTATTCTCTTTATTTACATTAAAAAAAAAAAAAAAAACTCTCTTTTGTTCAGGGAAAAAAAATTTAAGTAGGATAGAGTATATAAATATCATTGATATAAAACGATTAGTAGAATAATTATCAAATATGCTTGATTAGAAGATAACAAAGAAAAAATGGATAAAGGGGTTATATTTATTGTTGTGTTTGATATAGTTATTTCATATATATAGTTTAACTTCTTTCTACTTATTTTGAAGACATATTGTTATAAGGTTTTACCGGTTGGAGTTATTCTAAATCAGTTTTTGTACGATTTGGAAGATGGTTTTTCATTTTCAATGCTTCATGGATTTCTTAGTTGTCTTTTGTATGAATTTTGATTTCGTTTGCTTTCTATTTTTTTTTTTAAACAAATGTAGATGCAACGTACTTTACTTAGGTTATAGATATAATTACTTTTGATTGATTGCTGAGAAAGCTCTGGTATAGCTCCTGATCAGCGCTTTATTTTGCTGAGGCGTTGTCACCGAGCTGGGCGCTTTATTTATTTATTTTTTTGTCCTATGAACTAGTTTACTATTTTATTGTTCGTAGTTAAGTACTTTAGTTCTTTTCAGTCAACATATTTAGTGGGAGCTTGTCCTTGATATAGTTTAAGAAAACAAAAAGCAAAACTAATTATTTCATACGTATCCTCTGCTCTTGTAAATGATGCAATACAACTTGTTGGTGTACTATGGTTTATTCACAGATTAATTCTGAATTCTTTTTGGCTTTTAGAAAGAATAAAGAAGTTGGCCTCAGTGAAAAAAAAAATAATAATAAAAAAAAATAAAAAATGTGTGGTTGAGGTGTATGAAACATCCGTGCATATATATAATGGTGATGTAGATGGAACATAACTAAATATGTATATCTCTCAGTATATCTCTCTTCTGATCAGTTTTATAAATGGCAAACCTCTTCTAACTCCATTAATATTCTCTCTTTCATATCTATTTCTCTTCTATATATATCTATAAAAACATATATATTTGTTTTCCTTGGAGCTCTTTCATACATATATATATTTTCTCATGGAATGCGGAGCATGCATGCAGTGTATCGTTAATCGTCTCGCTAACGTGAATTTTTTTGCTTAATCTGTTCATACCCATTCGTAACGCTAAAAACAAAACACTACTTGGATACCGCGCTAGTAACTTTGAAATGCAGGATAAATTAAACTTCTAAAATCTTATATATGCCTGTTTACATTAAGAAATTAGACAGAACATTTAAGAGCAAAAACGGACACTTTTAAATGACAACATTTATAATACCATGAAAAAGAAACGATAACTTAGTACCTGTTACCAATAATAATAAATCAAAAGGAAGTAATGAACATAAAAATTATTATTTTGAAAATAATAATACAAAAACATATGAAACAATTTTTTTATATAAAAACAAGTGCAAATATTCTAATTAACACGTAATATAAAAGCAACTACTAATTTGTTTATCAATTTATGCAGTGTATCGTTAATCGTCTCGCTAACGTGAATTTTTTTGCTTAATCTGTTCATACCCATTCGTAACGCTAAAAACAAAACACTACTTGGATACCGCGCTAGTAACTTTGAAATGCAGGATAAATTAAACTTCTAAAATCTTATATATGCCTGTTTACATTAAGAAATTAGACAGAACATTTAAGAGCAAAAACGGACACTTTTAAATGACAACATTTATAATACCATGAAAAAGAAACGATAACTTAGTACCTGTTACCAATAATAATAAATCAAAAGGAAGTAATGAACATAAAAATTATTATTTTGAAAATAATAATACAAAAACATATGAAACAATTTTTTTATATAAAAACAAGTGCAAATATTCTAATTAACACGTAATATAAAAGCAACTACTAATTTGTTTATCAATTTATGCATATTAGTTGATTTGATATCTTCTTCATAATAGACATATTCTTGATCTTGAAGAAGGTGGGATAGGGTCCCCAAAAACTAGCTATGAGGAGAATCTATAGATACTATAGCAGTCGAGTAACTTGAGAGTAAATTAGTGATGTATTTTGACGGTGAAAATTTGTCAACAAAGAATTAACGAATTTTGAGATAAATTAATGTGATTTACAACGACACAAATATAGAAGAACAGAGGTAAATGCAGCAAAAATAAGAACGCACATGAAGATTTATAGTGGTTCATCTTCGATTTGAGAGTTACATTCACTCTGTGGAGGATGAGAGAATTCTGTTAATTTGAGAAGAGAATACATACCAAAATGACCCCACCCCCCCCCCCACACACACACACACACACACACACACACACACACACACACACACACACACACACACACACACACACACACACACACACACACACAAACAAACACACATAAACCTTCCTTATTTGAATTTGAGATTTTTACACACACGTAAACACACATAAACCTTCCTTATTTGAATTTGAGATTTTTTTTTTATCTTTTGATATAGTTTCCCAAAAAATGAGATTACAATCATCTGATTTTTTTTATAAATTTATTATTATTTTTATATTTCAATAATATGAGAGTCAGGTGGTTTATTTTTACTGTTTACATATTAGACCTAGTACGTACATTTCTTTTATTTTGGCTTTTTATATAACTTTTAGATGGTTTTATTAGTTTTCATTGTATGAACCGTTTTTCATTTCGCTTTTGTTTTCAACAAATTTTGATAAAGACTCTTTTTCTAATTAATTTTAATTTTAATTTTCTTCTCTACCGTTATAAAGTCTTGTAATTTTCTAATTTTAATAATATTAGAGTGAAGACTTAGAAAGAAAAAGATTTCAATAGCGTGTACCAACTTAATCCACTAAAATTTCTGTAAACAGTTGTTTTCTCTCCATTTAAATTAAACTAGCTAGAGGTTTGATATGCTTGTTTCAAATATTGACTAGTCGATTCCATGGCTTGTGTATCAGCGACTACATTTACAACCAAGCAGGTAAGGCCATTGGGGTTGATTTGACAAAACAACCCGGATCTAGTTGTCGCGGATCCAGATGTATCTTTGAAGACAGCTATATGGTTTGGGATGACACCGCAAGGAAACAAGCCATCTAGCCACAACGTGATCGTAGGGACATGGACACCGTCAGATGCTGACAAGTCAGCAGGTCGAGTCCCGGGCCACAACGTGTTCATTCGTTGTTTTTCTAAACGCTAAAACACGTAAGGTGACTTGGAGTCTACCAAGAATTCATGGTCAATACTCGTACGTTCTGAAATTGTAGGCCAGCAATACACGTAAATTGATACTTCATTAAAGGGCAGAAGGCCAGCAAAACACGCAAAAGATTTAAAGTCGTTCAACGGCACAACAAGGAATAAAAAAAAAAGAAAAAAAGACAGAAAAACGCAAGCAAACAAAAGCTTAAATGGTATGTATGTATCAAGATTCTTTTTTTCTAATAAATATATGAAGATGACAATGGTATAAACTAAATAAACAAATATAACAAGAATCATTACCCAAATGCTCAAAACTATTTAAAATAAATAAAAAAATGAAGACCTGCTTACAAAACTTTGAAGAGATTAATACCTTTTTCAATTTCCATATTGTTGAGCTCTTTGTTGTCTTGCCTTTAACTCTTCAATGCGGAATTAAAAGATAATCCTGTTATGCAAATAAAGCAGATGAATGATAAAAAGCTTTTTTTTTTTTCCTCAGCTCATAGAATAGCAAGGGAAACTCATTTAAAGTTAAGTCATTAAAATAAAGAAGTTAACACAATAATTAATGTAAATATTTATTAAAAAAATAAAAATAAAAAAATAACGTAAATAAAATATCTAAATAATACAATACGTGTACCACGTCTACTCAATCATTCCTCTTAAAATAGAGCAAAAAGGTTAAAAACGCAATTCAAAATCCGGATGTAAAGCAATCCCACCTGCGCAAACTCTCCACGCCGTTGCACACGCGTCTTCATCCGTGCGATCCTACTCCTGATCTGTCACCAGCGCGGTTGGGGTTCACTCGCAAATTTCCGCTCGTCTAAACTCACCTGACAGCAGCCTGCCATCTACTGGATCCGCTGCCTGGTGCTCTATAGAATAAACTTATATCCCTCGCTCTAAGCCTGTCATACCTTGCCACCTCATCTAGCGTTAACTTTAGCCATTGACATCATGCCACCTGGTAGATTGCATCAGATGCCCTACTTGCTCCTCCTTTTCTCTCATCTGGTGGGTTTCTTCCTACGACACAATTCACACAGAGAGGGACCCAAAAATAATGAAAGCCCATTAGAGAGGTGATTAGAGAAATATTTGAGAAAAATATTTTAAGAAATTTAGGGTCATTTTATTTAGGATTTTATTTTATTTTTTATTTTTTATTTAGGGTTATTGCAGAAGGTAATTTTGAAGCCATAAGAAGCGAAAGAGGAAGATTTAGAAGACGAAGCTTGGAAACTTGTAACACATACTATTGGTTCTATTTTTTTATTTTCTAATTATTTGTTTTTGTCCTTTAATTTTACCATATCTAATGTTTTAGTTTCTTTATTTGGGGCTACAATATATTCAGATTATGAGTATTTGATTTTTCTTATTTGTAATTAATTCATGTTTTATTCTCAAATATGTTGAGTGTTCTTAATGTTTGTGATTGCCTGATTAATAGTTACATGAATTAGTGTTTAATTCTGAGACTGAAAAGTGATGATTAAACATGACCCATGGTTGCAGGTTGGAATGCCATTAGAACATCATAAGTTATAAATAATTATGTGACTAGTGCAAAGGTTAGGATTTCATGTTCTTAATAAATTTCACCATGTCAAAATCTTAATAGAAATATAGAATCTTATATGTTTGGGGTATGATTATTGATGCTTGAGAAAGATTAATAATTAATTTAAAAAATCACTATCAGCATTGAAAACAGACATAATTAATTTAAATAGGATTTTCATATATGATTAATTTTGGTGAGTTGTAGACCTGAATAATTTAGGATATTTATTTTGTTTTTATTAGTCTTTTAGTTTATTAGTTTCGTCTTAGTTTTGATCATTCAAATAATATTTTGGGTTAACCAATTTTAGTACTTAATTATAATTAACACAGTCTTTATGGGAACAATATTTTACTCACTCTTTTATTACTTGTTAATAATGTCGTACACTTGCATTACGATTTTCGGCAACAGTTGGTTCTAAAACTTCATCTCAATTTTAGAAAATAAATTCCCGACCCTGCTAATAAAATCTGGAATATGATCCCTATTCATCAATCTACTTCTTATTGTTCTTTTGGAGTGCAACTTGAGTGTAGTTTGAATTTGAGTTATAACTTGAGTTGAAGTTATAATTTGAATAAAACTGAGTAAAATTAAATAAAGTTAAAACTTAAAAAAAACGTGAACTTGAATAAAATTAAAACTTAAGTTGTTTTTTTTTTTTTTTAGTTTTATTGTCACTGTTCCACAAATTCAGTACATACGTATGCGTATTGTTTAATCACCTTGACGTGTTTTTGCGGTTAGAAAAACGAGGAGAGAACATCATAATTTCATAAACATATTAAAAACCTATGATCCTTTCTTGACGTAGATATCATCTATAAATACACCTCCCTCCTTTATCTTCTCTCATTTCAAATACAAACTAAAAGAAAATTTAAAAATGAAACCGTGCGTTTCTATAATTGTCCTGTTGTCCTTAGCCTTCTTAGTAGGAGCCTTTGGAGATGTTGGAAGAATTATTACCAGGTCCCTTTTTGAGGAAATGCTTAAGCACCGGAATGATGAACAGTGCCCCGGCAAGGGGTTCTATACCTACGAGGCTTTCCTCACTGCGGCAGACTTTTTCTCCGGCTTTGGCACTACCGGTGATGATGCCACTCAAAAAAAGGAGCTCGCGGCTTTCTTTGGCCAAACCTCGCATGAAACCACTGGTAAATATTATAATTAATTTTATTTAAGCTGTTAGGAGACGGATTAATAATTGATTTTTACATTCCAAACACACAGGAGTGGTTGTTATTTTCATTATGAATTTGGTGTGGTTTATGTTTGTTAGGCTAAGGATTTTATTTCTTTTATCTTTATACTTTTTCTGTAGGAGGATGGGCAAATGCACCGGATGGTCCATATGCATGGGGTTATTGCTTTGTGACAGAAAACAATAATGACCGTTATCGTGGTCGAGGACCTATCCAACTCACCACGTAAGTATGATAATTATTAAATTTCATTCCAATAATATAAGTTTAGTTTATAGGTTTGAATCATTAAATTTGAACATAAATTCAAATTAATTTTGACATTAGAGAAAACAGCGCAGTATACATTTGATATCCCTCTTTCTGATCAAATTACATGAATTTCGTGATGTTACTTATCTAATACAGAAATACATCTACAAACAAATTAAGAAGGTCATATGCTAGCTTTTAATTTAATAAACTTGTGTGGTTGTGTTCATTGAATAGTAATAATTTGTTTCTTAAAAAATAGAAGTGTGTAGCTTTTTATAATTTCTTAACCAGTTGAATTTAATTTGTTCCAGTGAGAACAATTATCGGCTAGCTGGTCAAGCAATTAACGTTGACTTGATAAACAACCCAGACTTAGTTGCCACAGATGCTACTATATCATTCAAGACAGCCATATGGTTCTGGATGACCCGGCAGTATAATAAGCCGTCAAGCCACGACGTCATCATTGGGAACTGGACACCTTCCGATGCTGATCGTTCGGCGAATCGAGTCCCGGGCTACGGTGTGATCACCAACATAATCAATGGTGGCGTCGAATGTGGACAAGGTCAAAACGACAAGGTTGAGGACAGAATTGGATTCTACAAGAAATACTGTGACATCTTGGGAGTCAACTACGGGGACAATTTGGATTGCTACAATCAACGTCCTTTTAATCAGTAGCTTGTTCGTATTATGAAGAAGTCCCTAATAATTTAAATAAGAGAGAGAGAAATATATCTTTAGGGGAAAAAAGGGAAAGGATAAAGGAATATGTCGTACTACGATGCTTTATTATCCTTATCTTTCTAATAATATTTTGCTTATTAATAAAAAAAAAAAAAAAAGGTTCTATGTACTACTCTCATCTTTGATGTCGAAAGTTCTTACGTAGTTGAGAGTGCAAAGGATAAAAGATCGATATAGTTCAGGAGCCAAAAACGACATTAACCCATTTACTATTAAAAAAGGTGAAAAAGTGAAATTAGCCCAAAACCATAACGAGGATAATAATAATAAAAACTGCCCTATAAGAAACGAAAGAGACGACGTGATCAACGCAAGGAAAAAAAAATGGAGTACACATGTATTTCTTTTCCTTGGAGCTCTTCAATACATAAATATTTTCTCATGGAATGCGGAGCATGCATGCAGTTGTATCGTTAATCATCTGGTTAACGTGGACTTTTTTGCTTAATCTGTTCATACCCCATTGGTAACACTACTTCGAAATGGTTTTTCTCGAAATTCAATAGAACAAATCTGAGATCAATAACAGTTGCTAGTACCCTAAATGACCAAGATGTGGTAAGAAATGAAAAAAAAAAAAAAAAAAAAAAAGTTCTATTGAATTTGCTAAAACTTATAAATGGAACAACCTCATGAGAATGACTCGATTTATGTTGTTACTACTTTTACGGTTTCACATATTTTTAGGGAGAATAATTACTGCTTAATGATACCGTCCGGTGATTCTAAAATCCGAACTTCTACATGCCTCATACGAATGACAGTATTTCAGGATTACCCAACTATATCCCTTCAGAAATAGCCGAATTATGCACTTTTTCCCTTCTAGTTTTGATTTTGACCAGAAAGGTTTTTAGCATTGCATATTTGGAATAGATAGCAAGGTTAGAGTTTAGGTTTGAGCCTATGGGACTAATTCCATTAATTTAAAAAAAAAAAAAAAAAAAAACACACACACACACACACACACACACACACACATAAAGCTGTCAATTTGAGCTTGGCCAGACGGATTGGCATGAGACCTGTCTCTTTGACTCATGGTTTCTGATTGGGTTGTGTCTAGATCTGTGAAGTGCATAAAGACCCGGGCCAGGTCAGTTTCGACACGGTTAGGACTTTTCTATATTTCCCTATTAAAAATATGAGTCGCTCCGACTACCCTGCCCCTAGGCAAGCCGAACTTCGGATCAAGCTGGCCCCTCATTCCCAAAGATGCTCCTTTACGAAAGAAGTTTTTTTTTTTTTTTTTTTTTTTTTTTTTTTTTTTTTTTTTTTTTTGAGAAAAGTATATGATTTGCAATGAAATTTTAATAACCTATTATTTATGTCATTCTAAGTAATTAAATGTCATTGTATCTTTTTATTTTATTCCTATTAATTAAATGACAATTATAATTATTTTTAAATAAAGTGACATAAATAATATTTTTCTCCATCATCGATGGTATTTATTATTTTTTCCTTTTTTTTTTCTTCTAAGACCACATGGATCAAACCAAGCGAACTAAATTGACAGGTCAAAAAAAAAAAAAAAAGATATTTTGCGTAATTCTTTGATCTAGCTAGTATGTTTGCGTGTGTATAAATCATTGACGACATAGCGGCGGCGGAAGACAGTTTGTCAAAGTAAGTAAAAGCACCTGCACGCTGACGAACGTCTTCAACACCAATTTAGCAAGACTTTGGATTTTCCTCTCAAGTACATGTAAGAGAGAGCGTACATAAGTAGTATATATGATTATTATTAACTTCGTCTAATCATTAATAAAGTACTTTTAAATGTTATATATTGTCTCATAAAGAGACATCTGTACTCGCAAATAGAACTTAGTTTTTTAGCATTTATATTAATGTTTTGAAATTATTATTTACAACAACGTTGTTCGTTGTAGTTGTAATTACGTTTTGAGAACCGCCTAATTTTCTCGCTGTTTTTTTATGAGGGAATTTATAATAACTATTTGTAATGACACGTATTAATGTCATCACAAATAATATTTGAAAACTGCCAAATTCACCGCCTTTTTACTCAGGGAATAAAAAATAAGTGAATTATTATTTACGACAAACAGTTGTTGTAAATATTATTATTTGGGCGGCAAATGTTGGCGCCAAATAACATTTGCCGCCAACTACATATTTGCAACGATTTGTGCATTATTAGTGACGATGACATTCTCCTATCATACGAATATTATTTGTCACGTTATGTTGTCGCAAATAGCTAATTATTTATGACGACAAATGTTGTTGTAAATAGAGTAAATTGTAGTAGTGATAATATATTTTTGTATATTTGGAAGATGGACAACAACTCAGATTAAGAGCTGCCAGCACATTCTATTGGTCAATATTAGAGAATTAGAGACAGCAGAAATATACTTAGAAGAATTAAATATTAGAATAGAAAGTCTAAATCAATATATAAAATATTTAGCCTCATTGCAAAGATGGATAAAATACTATTTATATCAAATAGAAAGGGACACTTTGAATAATATAAGTATAAATAGAAAGGGACAGTCTGAACCTCTTCAACTCTATATGATTCTCCATTTCATGTCTATTTGCCTTGTATATGCATTTGTTTGCAGAACAAAACACAAGTGGACAAACACAACTTCTATTATTATTGTACTACAAAATACATCAAAACCACGTGAAGAAAAAACACTAAAAAAAAGAATAATGGGCACAGTCAAAAATATGTCACTCTATGTAGACTAGGATCCCAGAAGCATATACCATATGTGTGAGAGGAATTATTCTATTAAAAAATGTTGGGCGAAATTAATTTAGCTTAGGCTGGGCCGGGGTTGATTTCAGCATTGTTTTCCTTAATTTCTTGAGTGGGAAAAGGAAACAAATAAAAGTGTATAGATTTAAATTTTTATCCTTTACTCTTCATTAATTTATTTTTAGTTTTATAAATATGTTAGACAAAACATGGGGCGTTTTGATCAGATAGAAAAGACATTGTTTCAAGTAAAATCTCAGAGCAACAACAAACAGCTTCTATAAACTACATGTCGTTTTTCTAAGATCCATTATACATAAGGCTCGGTTTTACTTACAACATATACGACATATCGCTCCCTCAAAATCACGGCATGTCTACGACATGCGTTTTAAATTCTCAAATTGTGAATTAGATCTCTTTTGTTCAGGTTGCCTATAACTGCAGGAGAGAAACCTAGGCAAAAACTTGTGGGAAATGTTTCTCAACTGAAGCTAAAATTTGTGAGGATCACAGACAATAAATGTTTATGTATGGACCCATTTTATGATTAAATTAATTTAGCAGGGTAATTGAGAAAAACTAATACTTTAGATAACCGTAAAAAAAATATTTAAATAAAATATATCTGAAAATATATCAAAATCAAAAGTTAAAAGATGCATTAAAAAAGATGAGGAAGGAAAAAGAAGAAAAGAAAAAGAAAAACTACAAAAAAAAAAAAAAAAAAATATAAAACGTAGAGTACTTGAAACCATTTACACAGATGCATTTAAATGTTTTTTTTTCACTTATATAGAAAAAAGCACATGTTGCCGCAGAAAATCATTCCAAAAAGCTAGCAAATTATTTTGGTTGCTTAAGATCTATAATTCAACATTTGGAGGAAGTTCATGCAATTAACTTTGACTCCCTTAAGTATATTACCACTTGAAACCATATTTTTTTTTTCTTTTTAACTAACTAACAAATAATAATTTCTATGTATAACAAATCATAATTTCTATGTAGAATACACATTCGAGTTTTGACTCAAATGCTTTGGGAGGGTACTTTGAGGTCTTCAAGAATACTCATTGGAGCGAATAACGGAGATGGACAATTGAGAGAACAAAGGAAGATTATGTAAGAATTACTAAACACTTTATCATTTCATTTGATTTTTATTTTTTTACTCTTAACTTAAAAAGTTTATAGCACTTCACCTAATGCAGGAACAAATGATCAAGATCCGCAATGCTCGTTTAAGTGAAGTACTAGAGGGGTCGGAACTTGACTATGATGCAGAGGAAGAAATCAAGTTTTGTCAAGTGAGAGGTATGAAAAATATGCTTTCAAGCGTGGCATAGGTCCTGTACTAAGAAAAGCGCGAAAAGCTCGTAAATCTAGAGGATCAGGATATGAAAAGCTTGAAAATGAAGTTCAGAAAAACAAACGTCGTATGTCAGATATGAAAATTATAATGAAGTAACAACAGGAGCTTATTCAAAACCTACTTCAAAAAATAAATCCGCCGTCAGATTATTCTGGACCTTCCGTCCCAAGACGAGAAGATCCTCCGCTACCGCCACCATTGGCCTCAGTTTCTTAGAACGTTTAATTTTTGTAATATTAAGATTTTATTAGTACAATATTTACATAAGTGTTTGGGTTTGGTTAAGTATGACTATTTTAATATTTTATTTGAATTTGAATATGTATTGAAATATTTAAAGTTAATAAAGTTGAGATAATACGAATAATGACTCTCAACAAAAAAGATATATTCAAACTCAGCATGATCGTATTTCCGAGGTAATGTAGTCTTAATTAATTAAAAAAATGTTCTTAACCCGTAAAAAGAAAAGAAAAGAAAAACTCTATGCTTTTGCATAGAGTTTGATTGCGAAAAAGGAAAAGAAAAGAAAAAGAAAAACGTGTTTGGTAGGTGGAATTCCAAAACTCTATGCAAAAAGATTTCATTCTTATCCATGACTCAATCTTTTGACTCAATCTTTTGGTCCACCATTGTTTTTCATCATCTGTTTAGAGCTTGTGAGGCCACTAACGATAAGAAAAAAAAAAATAAACATTATTTTTCGGTAAATTTATAGTAGGGCTACTTTTACTTTGGCGGTATGTACCTATTTTAACCATTAAATTAACTTTCTAAATTGTAAAATTATCAATGAGTGCTTTAAATTTTTAACTTGTACGTTCGCAAATCATACATTCTAAAAGTTCATGTAATGGTTAAAATAGTAATATCTACGGGTAGAGAAAGAGTACAGTTTCTATCCTAAGAGTACTTGGGCCCTGATCAAACCATCTAGCTCCTCCTCTCTCGGTATATCTCTCTTCTGATCAGTTTTGTAAATGGCAAACCTCTTCTAACTCCATTAATATTCGCTCTTTCATATCTATTTCTCTTCTATATATCTATAAAAACATATATATTTGTTTTCCTTGGAGCTCTTCTATACACACACACACATATATATATATATAAACATATATATTTGTTTTCCTTGGAGCTCTTCTATACATATATATATATATATATATATATATATATATATTCTCATGGAATGCGGAGTATGCATGCAGTTGTATCGTTAATCGTCTCGCTAACGTGAACTTTTTTGCTTAATCTGTTCACACCCATTCGTAACGCTAAAAACAAAACACTACTTGGATACCGCGCTAGTAACTTTGAAATGCAGGATAAATTAAACTTCTAAAATCTTATATATGCCTGTTTACATTAAGAAATTAGACAGAACATTTAAGAGCAAAAACGGACACTTTTTTAAATGACAACATTTATAACACCATGAAAAACAAACGAAAACAAAGTACCTGTTATCAATAATAATAAATCAAAAGGAAGTAATGAACATAAAAATTATTATTTTGAAAATAATAATACTAAAACATATGAAACAACTTTTTTGTTCCTCAGAGAAAAACCAGAACTCATTCCCGTTTTTGAGTAAATGTGCAGCCGCACATTTACTCCATTTCCTCATGGGGAGGAAACGAGCACCACTCCCTTTTTTTTTTTTTTTTTAATTTAAATGAGGAACACGTTTCCTCTTACACACACACACACACACACACACACACACACACACACACACACACACACACACACATTAACAGGGAGAGTGAAAAGGGAGGAAACGCGGAGTAAAAGAAAATTCCCTTTTTATAATAAAAAAAAAAATTAAATTCATCCAAATTAATTTAAAACAATTTTAAATTAATTTTAATATTAATTAATCAAATTAATTAATATGTGTATTTAGAATTCTTCATTCTAAATTAATAATCATAACTTAATATGATATATACAGTTCACATTAATCTTATAGAGCCATTGAGAGGAACTATAGACATTACTATTTTAAGCTCCAATAATTTTGACAATTAATTAACACCTTAATTAATATATAAAAATTATTAATTCCAAATTACTCCACTATAAATTTAGAATTGCAATCTTAAAATAATAAAAATAATTATATTCATGGAATTTGTGTTGTCCATTGATATAGTCACTACATACGAATTAATCCTCCATAAACAGTTCATAATTAAAGCTAGGTGTTTTCCGTTAACCTCTTTAATTATATCTTTCTCCATAAGCACCATTGATCCTCTAATGAATAATATATTTTATGATCCAATCATAAAATTGAGCGTTCTTATTATTCAAGTCCCAAATCAATACTTATGGGAACTGTCAATCTACTTCATTATGAAAGAATGGATTTCATCTTATAAATTAATATTCCCAGCTATTTATTTTACTATGCTCCCAATATACCAAGACTTTGACACTGTTCACATGTGTCATTACTCAATATGTCAAAGAACATAATATCATAAATAGGAGTTTATTAATTACTCAGAATTAAGATTAATACATATATGACCATCATTGATTAATATTGAATACTCTATTTAATAATGGAATTTATTAGAGATTCATAATTAATCGCGTTCCGGTCCAATGTAATCATATTACATAAAATGTTTTCATTCCAATAATCTCATTATTAACAATCTAGGATAAGATTGTTTCATTCAGAATGTAATGAACCACATTAGTAATTTTATTTATAATTACGGATAAGTTTAGATTATTTTATTTTAAACATTATCCTCTGCATATAATAAGTATATACGATGTTTAAAATTACATCTAAAAATAATCTAGGGATTTTGATATTTATAAAACATCACATGTATACAAAACAATATTAAAAAAATTCCTCATTTCATTGATAATCAATAAAATATTTATATCTTATTTGATTTATGGGCATATATCCCAACAGTTGATATATACTTGTATTTTTTCTTCCCCTTTCTTTGGTCATGACATAATTTTGCAGGACAATCAAATCAATCAATTGCCATTTAGAATTTCACCTAGCTATTACTCAAAAAGAGGACCTTAAACACTATCATTACATCATACACTAGTTGTTGATAGTAGAGTTTCTTAAATAATCCCCATGCCACTAACTTGTGCGCACTACTTTTTTGACCAAGGACATACACGATAATTAAGATTTTTTTTTCTTTTTATAAAAAAAGGGCGCAAAACCTACCCTTCGGTGCATGGAATAAAGTGTTTATAAAAGTGGCTAAAAATTGACCTTAGGCGGTGCTATAGTCATCAAGAGTAGGTGGGGTCCGAAAGCAATCAACCCTTTACAATTACACGAGCAACCAACAAAGAACCAACACAAAACAAAAGAAAAAGAAAATGGAGAGAAGAAAAAATATCATTCGGATAATCTGTATCATTTTTAGGTTAAAGTCGATTCAATGTCCAATTCTGAAAGAGATGGAGAAGCAAATCTATCCTCTAACAACGCTGCATTGGTTGGAGTTAATCAACAAGTCATATAAGCCATAAAGAAAAGACCAACGACCCATTAAATACCCGTTTTGTTTTTGTCCCCTAGAGTACAAGATATAAAAGGGTCCATGACTAAGAAACTTCGTAAGCCATGCTTTCTATTTGTTTGCCAACAACAACATAAAGCTATTGAACGTACACAATTTGTCCTCTATATATACATGTGTGCGCGCGCGCGCGTATATATATATATATATATATATATATATATATATATATATATGTTTTGGTGTGGCAGTATTTTCTGGAACCCCATAGGCTATTTGACAAATGACAAAAGAAGGAAGGAAAAAAGAAGTTAAGAAATGGTCATATAAAAAGACAAAGCCACGGAGAATCAGGCAGGCGTGGGAGGGAATTGGAGAAAGAAAGGGAAGAACCTTCTCCGACAGAACGACAACACTCAGTGAAAAGCTTCCCGACGCAATCAAAACTGCCCTACCACCACTCCATTTGTCACTATGAGTTCTCCTTTTGGACTTTTTTTTCATTTTTTTTTTTCTTTCTTGGGTTTGCTTTTAATGAGATGGCGTGAGAATTACTGTGTCAACCACCGAAATGAGGTTGAAGGGGAAAGGAGATGAAGGGGATCTCGAGCTCGAGCGGCGAGGGAACGCCGGTCTCCGCCAGCGGCCGGCGAGTCGATCCGCTGATCGTCTTCGTGGAGGAGAACGAGCCCAAGGAGTGGGTTGCCCAAGTGGAGCCCGGTGTCCTCATCACCTTCGTCTCGCGCGCTTCCGCGCGGCGGGAACGATCTCAAGGGGATACGATTCAGGTACGCCTCATTTCCTCTTTTTCCACGCGATCTACGGACGTGATTCGATGTTGGAGTGATAATGTTGGTAGTCAGATCATCGGGAGTGATTATGTTGGTAGTCAGGTCATTAAAACGGTGGATGTGAGTTTCTGTTTAAGGTCACGCTTGTTTGTGGTATGATGGCGCTTGCAGGGAATTATACACGTCACTAAGTCTGTGTTCGGTAGTTGGTCACTATGGTGTTTGGCTTTTTTTAGTGATTTAATAAATTTTATATTTATCACGTTTAGCTTTGGCAGGTCATGTTTGGATCCTTGGTTTAATTGCTCTATAATAAAACATTTTCCGTTTTTCCAACATGAATCTTTAGAGAAGGTGGCTTTATATCTTTCATTGTTAATGGGTCTATTTAGACATATTTTTTGGAATGGGGTGTGCGGAAAAAAACCTCTAAAGATGATCCTATTGGATTTTGGCATGTTAAACCACCTCCTAAAGATGATCTTATTGGACAATTCTACTTGTGTTTATTATAGTTTGGTAGGTAAGAAGAGACAAAAAGAAAGAAAATAACTACAAGGGTGTGAACTCATTTTAAGTCTCGTTCGCTTTATTAATTTAAATTTTGTTACAGTAAAAAATTTTAAAAAATAATTACATTTAATTTTTTAACTACAATAATAAATTATCACATAATTATATTTTAACTTGAATTAACAAACTAAACGAACATTTAATATAGCAGCCAAACACAACCTTAAGACCCTCTTATTCCGTAACTTCGTACGAAGAATTTCGGTGGATGACACAGTAATTCTCACGCCACCTCATTAAAAGCAAACCCAAGAAAGAAAAAAAAAATGAAAAAGAAGTCCAAAAGGAGAACTCATAGTGACAAATGGAGTGGTGGTAGGGCAGTTTTGATTGCGTCGGGAAGCTTTTCACTGAGTGTTGTCGTTCTGTCGGAGAAGGCTCTTCCCTTTCTTTCTCCAATTCCCTCCCACGCCTGCCTGATTCTCCGTGGCTTTGTCTTTTTATATGACCATTTCTTAACTTCTTTTTTCCTTCCTTCTTTTGTCATTTGTCAAATAGCCTGTGGGGTTCCAGAAGTTAGGATGTACTAAGCTCCTCTCTTCAATATTTATATATTATTGTTGAATGAGATCTGAATAAGATGGTGTTTTTCTTACATTTTTCCCATTGTGTGTGTTAGTGATAATTTTATCAAATAGAGTTATTTTGCTCTTATTTACATCTAAATTGACTTTGTTTTTAATGATTTTTATTTGTTTTATTTAATTTTTAGTTTAGTTTCACTTTATTTTATTTTGATTTTAATTTATTTTATTTGTTATATGTAGTTTTTCCCTCAAATAATTTATTAATCCTCAATTGTGTTTGAATTAGGTGGGCAGGTAATTATTTGGGATCTAATCTGTTCACTTTCTTTTCTTCGTAAGAAACTTCATCTTTTCTAAAACCGTCTTTAAAGCACACGTATTCACGAGAGCCAATCCTCTGTGCATAATTATTGTAGAATTCATAAGTCTCATCCTCACTAGATACTACTTTCCATAATAAATTGTCACTATCACCTTTTCTATTGACGACTTCAATATCATCTGTAAGAAAGCATATTAATGCCTCGTTCATTTCACCGATTCGAGTTTTCAGTTCTAAGTTTCTATAGTAAAAAACTCTCAGAAAATGTCACATCAAACTTTTTTTGTTACATCTCAGTTCAAATTGAAAACTCAAATCCGTGAAGTGAACGAGGCCTAAAACTTCAAACAATATTTTTTTTTTACCCTAATGTTTCAATAATCAATGAAATTGATACTTCATTAAAGGGCAGAAGGCCAGCAAAACAAGCAAAAGATTTAAAGTCGTTCAACGGCACAACAAGGAATAAAAAAAAAAAAAAAAAAAAAAAAAGACAGAGAAAAACGCAAGCAAACAAAATCTTAAATGGTATGTCTGTATCAAGATTCTTTTTTCTAATAAATATATGAAGATGACAATGGTATAAACTAAATAAACAAATGTGTGAGTGTATAAATATATATATATATATATATAACAAGAATCATTACCCAAATGCTCAAAACTATTTAAAATAAATAAAAAATGAAGACCTGCTTACAAAACTTTGAAGAGATTAATACCTTTTTCAATTTCCATATTGTTGAGCTCTTTGTTGTCTTGCCTTTAACTCTTCAATGCGGAATTAAAAGATAACCCTGTTATGCAGATAAAGCAGATAAATGATAAAAAAACTTTTTTTTTTTTTTCCTCAGCTCATAGAATAGCAAGGAACATTCATTTAAAGTTAAGTCATTAAAATAAAGAAGTTAACTCAATAATTAATGTAAATATTTATTAAAAAAAAATAAAAATAAAAAGATAATATAAATAAAATATCTAAATAATACAATCTTTAGACAGTGTACCACGTCTACTCAATCATTCCTCTTAAAATAGAGCAAAAAAAGGTTAAAAACGCAATTCAAAATCCGGATGTAAAGCAATCCCACCTGCGCAAACTCTCTACGCCGTTGCACACGTGTCTTCATCCGTGCGATCCTACTGCTGATCTGTCACCAGCGCGGTTGGGGTTCACTCGCAAATTTCCGCTCGTCTAAACTCACCTGCAGAAGCCTGCCATCTACTGGATCCGCTGCCTGGTGCTCTATGGAATAAACGTATATCCCTCGCTCTAAGCCTGTCATACCTTGCCACCTCATCTAGCGTTAACTTTAGCCATTGACATCATGCCACCTGGTAGATTGCATCAGATGCCCTACTTGCTCCTCCTTTTCTCTCATCTGGTGGGTTTCTTCCTACAACACAATTCACACAGAGAGGAACCCAAAAATAATGAAAGCCCATTAGAGAGGTGATTAGAGAAATATTTGAGAAAAATATTTTAAGAAATTTAGGGTCATTTTATTTAGGATTTTATTTTATTTTTTATTTTTTATTTAGGGTTATTGCAGAAGGTAATTTTGAAGCCATAAGAAGCGAAAGAGGAAGATTTAGAAGACGAAGCTTGGAGACTTGTAACACCTACGATTGGTTCTATTTTTTGATTTTCTAATTGTTTGTTTTTGTCCTTTAATTTTACCGAATCTAGTGTTTTAGTTTCTTTATGGCTACGATGTTGTTAGATTATGAGTATTTAATTTTTCTTATTTGTAATTAATTCATGTTTTATTCTCAAATATGTTGAGTGTTCTTAATGTTTGTGATTGCCTGAATAATAGTTATATGAATTAGTGTTTAATTCTGAGACTGAAAAGTGATGATTAAACATGACCCATGGTTGGCAGGTTGGAATGTCATTAGAACATCATAAATTAGAAATTAGAAATAATTATGTGACTTGTGCAATAGTTATGATTTCATGTTCTTAATAACATCATAGGTTAGAAATAACATTATCTGGCAGGTTGGAATGCCATTAGAACATCATAGGTTAGAAATAATTATGTGACTAGTGTAATGGTTATGATTTCATGTTCTTAATAGATTTCACCATATCAAAATCTTAATAGAAATATAGGATCGGTATGTTTGGGGTATGATTATTGATGCTTGAGAAAGATTAATAATTAATTTAAAAAAATCATTATCAGCATTGAAAATAGACATAATTAATTTAAATAGGATTTTCATATATGATTAATTTTGGTGAGTTGTAGACCTGAATAATTTAGGATATTTATTTTATTTATGTTGTTCTTTTAGTTTATTAGTTTCATCTTAATTTCGATCGTTCAAATAATATTTTGGGTTTACCAATTTTGATACTTAATTATAATTAACACAGTCTTTATGGGAATGATACTTTACTCACTCTTTTATTACTTGTTAATAATGACATACACTTGCGTTACGATTTTCGGTAACAGTTGGTTCTAAAACTTCATCTCAAATTTAGAAAATAAATTCCCGACTCCGCCAATAAAATCTGGAATATGATCCCTATTGATCAATCGACTTCTTGATATTGTCACTGTTCCACAAATTCAGTACGTATGTATGCGTATTGACCACGAATTCTTACTAGATTTTTATCACCTTGACGTGTTTTAGCGGTTGGAAAGACGAGGAGAGAACATCATAATTTCATAAACATATTAAAAACCTATGACCCTTTTATGACGTAGATATCATCTATAAATACACCGCCCTCCTTTATCTTTTCATTTCAAATACAAACTAAAAGAAAATTTAAAAATGAAACCGTGCGTTTCTATAATTGTCCTGCTGTCCTTAGCCTTCTTAGTAGTAGCCTTTGGAGATGTTGGAAGCATTATTACCGGGTCTCTTTTTGAGGAAAATGCTTAAGCACCGGAATGATGGACAGTGCCTTGGTAACGGGTTCTATACCTACGAGGCTTTCCTCGCTGCGGCAGGCTCTTTCTCCGGCTTTGGCACTACCGGTGATGATGCTACTCAAAAAAAGGAGCTCGCAGCTTTCTTTGGTCAAACCTCGCATGAAACCACTAGTAAATATCATAGTTAATTTTATTTAAGTTGTTAAGAGACGGATTAATTATTGATTTTTACATTCCAAACACACAGGAGTGGTTGCTATTTTCATTATGAATTTGGTGTGGTTTATGTTTGTTAGGCTAAGGATTTTATTTCTTTTATCTTTATACTTTTTCTGTAGGAGGATGGGCAAATGCACCGGATGGTCCATATGCATGGGGTTATTGCTTTGTGACTCAAATCAACAATAATGACCGTTATCGTGGTCGAGGACCTATCCAACTCAGTTAGTAAGTATGACAATTATTAAATTTCATTCCAATAATATAAGTTTAGTTTATAGGTTTGAATCATTAAATTTGAACATAAATTCAAATTAATTTTGACATTAGAGAAAACAGCGCAGTATACATTTGATATCCCTCTTTCTGATCAAATTACATGAATTTCTTGATGTTCCTTATCTAATACAGAAATACATCTACAAACAAATTAAGAAGGTCATATGCTAGCTTTTAATTTAAAAAACTTGTCTGGTTGTGTTCATAGAATAGTAATAATTTGTTTCTTAAAAAATAGAAGTTTGTAGCTTTTTATAATTTCTTAACCAGTTGAATTTAATTTATTCCAGTGACTACAATTATCGGCTAGCTGGTCAAGCAATTGGGGTTGACTTGATAAACAACCCAGACTTAGTTGCGACAAATGCTATTATATCATTCAAGACAGCCATATGGTTCTGGTGACCCCGCGGGAAAATAAGCCGTCAAGCCACAACGTCATCATTGGGAACTGGACACCTTCCAATGCTGATCGTTCGGCAAATCGAGTCCCGGGCTACGGTGTGATCACCAACATAATCAATGGTGGCGAAGAATGTGGAAAAGGTCAAAACGGGAAGGTTGAGGACAGGATTGGATTCTACAAGAAATACTGTGACATCTTGGGAGTCAACTACGGATACAATTTGGATTATTAGGGAGAAAACAAGCTTATTATTATGCAGGCACCACTTAAACATTATTATTCTAAAACGACAACAATAACACAAGAAGATATGGTGCCATTTTTACGTCTCCGAAGATCCCAACGGTTGAAAATGAAATTAACAACAAAAGTCTTGATTAGCGAGTAATCAGTAGTAAGCAATATTACGTGGGAATATCTCCATAACTCTCTGCTAGATGCGAGAGAGAGAGAGAGAGAGAGAGAGAGAGAGAGAGAGAGAGAGAAGAAAAAGTTTTGCGAAATTTCCATATCGAGAAAACAGAGTAAACCACGTACTCGGAATTGTTGATTTACAGATCGCCTCTTCTTCCTCTCTGATCATCATCATCATCATCATCGTCAGGTGCTTAATCTTCTCTCTCTCTCTCTTCTTTTTTTTTATTTCTTCTTCTCATTCTTATTGCGTAATCAATGTATTAACCTCTTTCTTTTCCTGAAAATTTTCCTTTCTTTTTGTTTGCGCATTAACATTACAACTAACGCAGAGTTTTTCTCATGGTATATTCTTATGCAATATGTAATATTATTGTCCGGCTAATTCCATACAATATATTATTCTCATTCAGTATTGTAAACAGAATGAGAATCATATTTTTAAATAAATAAATAAATAAATAAAGAATGAGAATCATAAATGTCCTAGAATAGAATGATGATAGGAATAAGACCTTTCTGAAAGACCTATTTAATTTGCTGATTCGGCTACAATCAATGTCCTTTTAATCAGTAACTTGTTCGTATTATGAAGGAGTCCCTAATAATTTAAATAAGAGAGAAAAATATATATCTTTAGGGGAAAAAAGAGAAAGGATAAAGGAATATGTCGTACTACGATGCTTTATATATCTAATAATATTTTGCTTATTAAAAAAAAAAAAAAAATGTTCTATTTACTACTCTCATCTTTGATGTCGAAAGTTCTTACGTAGTTGAGAGTGCAAAGGATAAAAGATCGATATAGTTCAGGAGCCAAAAACGACATTAACCCATTTACTATTAAAAAAGGTGAAAAAGTGAAATTAGCCCAAAACCATAACGAGGATAATAATAATAAAAACTGCCCTATAAGAAACGAAAGAGACGACGTGATCAACGCAAGGAAAAAAAAATGGAGTACACATGTATTTCTTTTCCTTGGAGCTCTTCAATACATAAATATTTTCTCATGGAATGCGGAGCATGCATGCAGTTGTATCGTTAATCATCTGGTTAACGTGGACTTTTTTGCTTAATATGTTCATACCCCATTGGTAACACTACTTGAAATGGTTTTTCTTCTCGATTCAATAGAACAAATCTGAGATCAATAACAGTTGCTCGTACCCTAAATGACCAAGATGTGGTAAGAAATGAAAAAAAAAAAAAAAAAAAAAAGTTCTATTGAATTTGCTAAAACTTATAAATGGAACAACCTCATGAGAATGACTCGATTTATGTTGTTACTACTTTTACGGTTTCACATATTTTTAGGGAGAATAATTACTGCTTAATGATACCGTCCGGTGATTCTAAAATCCGAACTTCTACATGCCTCATACGAATGACAGTATTTCAGGATTACCCAACTATATCCCTTCGTAAATAGCCGAATTATGCACTTTTTCCCTTCTAGTTTTGATTTTGACCAGAAAGGTTTTTAGCATTGCATATTTGGAATAGATAGCAAGGTTAGAGTTTAGGTTTGAGCCTATGGGACTAATTCCATTAATTTAAAAAAAAAAAAAAAAAAAAAAAAAAACGTCGTTTAGTCATGAGGGAAAAATACAGAGCCTAAAGTTGAAGAAAAAGTCTAGTGCAGGAGGAAGGAATGTATTGTCGTAACAATGACTTTTTATTCTCATAAACTATCTAACGGCCAAACGGATGAAGAAACGACAGCAAGTTGTCGAGATAGCAACAATCAGAAGAACGACATTAAATTAAAATAATGACATCACTGCAAACGAAAATTAAATAAAAAACAACATCACTATAAGCAAATTGTTGATGGTTCTTGATGATTGTTTATTACGATTTTCTTTTCTCGGCCAATATATTAGCAACTTTAAGTTGTGTATTTTTTTTTATTTATGCGGAAGAGTAATATTTTCATGGTAAGTCCCCATATCTTATAAATTTTCTTTCGCAATTTGAATTGTTTGGTCGTAAAGAAATCGATCATGCCCATCTCGTCACTACAACATAATAGATTTATGCAACACCTGACAAGATTCAATTATAAACATACAAAAGACTTTAAAATAGAAGATTGGCAACATTACAAACGACAATAGAATAAACTGAAAAACCAAAGAACCGCAACATCTAATTAAACGCCATGAAATTAAAGGAATAAAGACTTGTGATGGGCCTTACAGCTCGAAGGTCTATTATGAGCTATTTACTTTTCCTGCCACAACAAATTGTGGTTGATCGACTTTAAATTGTGGTTGATTGTCTTTATTTTATCGATTTGAAGTTTTAATTTTAATTTTATTATAGTAAAAAATTTTCACATAAAGTCATATTTAATTTTTTTTATTATAATTAAAAATTCTCGTATAAAGTAATATCTTAACTTAAATTAAAAATACAATAGACGTTTAATTCATAGATTCAGAATTATGATTCAAAATCATTCTCATTTTACGTTTTTTTAATAAAAAAAAAAAATATTATAAAAATTATAAATCATAATTTATAATTAATGATGAATACATAAAATAAACATCTCCTTAAAATTAGTAAACTCAATGAGACATTAGTTTTTCTACTACGTGGCAGAGGAAGTATTAGACCAAAATTACTAAAATATCCTAAAATGAATTGGGTTGGGTTTTTTTTCTCTCTCTCGTCTCCCAATTCCAGCCGTCTTCCCACCTTCCCCTTTCACTTCTCAATCATCCCTTCTCTCTTCTCGACTTTGCTCTTGTCACTGAGCACCATCGCTCGTCGCTGCAATTTTGTTGTCGGAACCAAACGTCGTCGCCGTTGAAATGCCTATCTTTCCCGGTGCAAGATCGGGACCGTTAAGAAGAGTCCCACCAATTACTCTAGAGATCTGCCGTCGCCGCCCATACTTTCCAATGACGGATCTCATGGTTCATCATCGGCACATTCTCCCTAAGTCAGATTGGTAGCAGCGTTGGGAAGAAAGAGAGAAAGATGGAGTTCAAGAAGATCTCCACCAACCTGCGATACAGCTGCGCAACCATGAGTGCGATGCCGGCTTCTCCCTTGCACAGCCGAACAACCGTGAAGATCTCCCCCGCGCCATCGTGCGACGGCGACGAAGATCAAATCTCCCCTATCTCCGGAACGAATCTCCTCCACGATGGCTGTGCCGAGATTATCTCTTTAGAGAAATTGAGGACCAATTTTTTTTCGAGACTTTATTCGTCTTTTTTTTTTTTTTTCTATTGATCTATTTGTGCTTTTTTTCCCGGTTTATTTTGATAATTTTTTTCCCTCTGATCTGTGTTTGAATTTTGTGGTTTTTTATGATTTTCAAGTGTTCTAAGGACGACAATGGTCGTGGTGCTACCGGTATTGGCAGTTTTCAGTTGGTATCGGCGGTTTTCAGCCGGTATTGGCTTAGATACCCTGATATCAGTGCCCGATATCAGTAATATCAGTGCCCGATATCGGTATCTAGCTAGATACGGGCAGTTATCAATTGGTAACCGCCGATATCACAACAGTCACCGGTTATGTCTGTCAGTTACTGCCGCAAACACTAATGGTTGTTCGCTAGACACCGGTGGGTATCTTGGTTATATAAGCTACGACATTCAGAAAAAAAACAAAAAAAAAACAAAAGTGAAAACTGAACAAGAAATTTAGCAAACTGTGTAAATTGTGAAAACTGAAAAATAACTTGCACCGACATCGAGAAAAACGACATCGCCAATCTCTGAGAGAAATGAAGACAGCAAAATACGGCTAATTATTAGAGAGCAATTTTAAAAAATAATAATAATAATAAACGTACACACACACACAAGAATGATTAAAAAAAGAAAAAAGAAAAAACACACACACGCACGCACACGCACGAGAACGATAAAAAAAAAAAAAAAAAAAACACACACACACACACACACAAGAATGATATCATTATAAACGACGATAAAATAGAAACAGAGACGATGAATGAGAAAACCAAAGAACCATAGCATTTAACACGACATCAAAGGAATAAGAAGAAAGACAATGAGTAGAAATAAACAGTAATCTTAAAAACGACATCAACTGGACAAGGAAAGAACAGACAAAATCTAAAAACGACTGTAAATAGAAGACACATCAAATGGAGAGACAAGGAACGACAACAACTAAAAATGACAGCAACCGAAAAACAACTACAATTTCTGTAGTTTGTTTCTCAAGACATGCAGAGAGAGAGAGAGAGAGAGAGAGAGAGAGAGAGAGAGAGAGAGAGAATAGGCAACTAAAGACGAAGGAAAGAAAAAAGAAAACTGAACAAGAAAGAGCAAGGGTAGCAGTTGCTAATTTTCCCAGAAGAGCATGCATACATACATACATACATATATAAATATAAACACAAAAACAAAAAATAAAATGCACGAAAGAAAAGAAAACATAGAAATCTAAGAGAAGTACTCCAGTACCTGATCAGAAGAGAGTCTGAAAGGCCCGGAGAATGCTGGGGAAAACGGCGGAGAGGAATCGGTGAGAAGACTAGAGATGAGAAGAGAAAAGCGTGCTTCGGTGAATACTTGGTTGGCGAGTACAGAGGGTATTTATATATAGGTAGATTCATATAATACCTTAAAATAATATATATTTTTTTTCTTTTGATCACTTAAAATAAATTCCACGTACCAAACAAATTAAATTTGATGCTTCGGTGGTTGTTGAGTTTTCCTGTCAAAATAAATTTTAAGCAGAGAGCACTGATTGTAATATTTGATGCTTTGGTGGTGACTAGCGTATTATCACCAACATAATCAATTTTGGCGTTGAATGTGGAAGTGTTGTGGCATGTTGGGAGTCAACTATTCATTTGTATAAAGATTACAGAATATTTGATAATAATATTTTAATTAATGCAGTTTATATTCAAAGACTGCTCATGAGTTTTTTTTTTTATTTTTTATTTCTCATCTTAAATGTATATTTGTTTTAAAAAAAGAATATATATATATAATACATATATACATATTATATATATATATGAGAACTATATGAATACTTTTACTGAAAATGACAATATTAACTTGAAAACGAAAATGAAGAAATTTAACAATGAAAAAATAGCTAGAAGCACGGAAATTTTAGCGTCCACATGTTGTCATCACGAAATTTTGCTGTTAAAGACTCTTTTTCGAGATTTAGAAAGTCGTGATGTCAGTTGCTTTTCATTAAAAATTTTGAGTCAAAAGAGATATATGTGACTTAGATGCCGTTTAATTTGTTAATTTGAGTTTTTAATTTAAATTGAAATGTAATTTTATGTGAGAATTTTTTACTGTAATAAAAAAATTAGATGCGACTATTTTTGAGAACTTTTTACTGTAACAAAATTCAAATTTTAATCTCGAATCAGTAAAATAAACGAGCCATCAGATTACTTGTAGCATTTTCAACTGATCAGGTCCATTGTATTCTTTGCTTGTACTTATAAGAAACTCTAATTAAGTTTTGAGAGGACTCTTGGTGTGTTTGGTTGTAGTGGTGAAATGGTAATGGGAATGGTAATGAAATGAAATTAAAATGTGCCGGAATCATAAACTGATTCTTTAGTTTGGTTGGAGTTATAGAATGACTTCAGAATAGAATGAAATAAATTGCATTTTACCAAAAATACCCTTGAACCCATAACCTTCATCTTAACCAAAAATGTGAACCAACAAACAACCCCAAATTCAGAAAAAATCATTAGGTTATTCCGAATAAGAACAACTCCAAATCTAAAACAATATACTCCTTCGAAAAACAATTATTCAAAGTTTATCACAAATCTAAAAAAAATCAAAACCAAAACACGCCAACAAAGCAAACTTAGAGAAATATATCACAAAAATTACAAAGCAACTTCAATGAAAAAGACTGATTATGTGTATCAAGATAGTGATTGACAATTCTCAATGTCGGGTGGCGCAGACGGAATAAAAAATAAAGAAAAGCTTGAAGCTTGAAGGTGAGCTTCAATGTCAATGGTGGAGCGCTAACAGCTCTTGAAGGAAGCTCTGATGTTGTTTGGCACCCTTGAGAGCACTAGAATGATGCGATCTCCGATGATGCTTGGCGGCGTTTGAAGTGGCATTCGAGGTGGACGCGACTATGATGCTCTAGCAACACTAAAGGGCTCCAAAGGATGCAAGCTTTGGTGATGTGTGGCGGCGTCGGCGTGGGCTTTGGAGGTGGATGCTAACTCCGATGATGGCCACCGATTCTCAATGCAAGCGTCAGAATGGAGTTTCAAGATATGCTTCTGGCTGGATATGAGCAAAGATGTGGATGGGTTTTGATTTTGGTGTTGTGCGTTGAAGATGAAGAGAGTAGTTAGGGAAAAAGTGATTCCACAAACATCAGAATAGCAATTCCACTCTCTCACGGATGAATGGCCTTTCCACCAAAATAGGTGAATGGGCTTTACAATGGAAAGGTCTTTCTGAAGTTAATATGTTAACCAAACAAGAGAATTAGACTTTAGCAAAGAAATTGTCTTTTCTTTCCTTTCCTTTCCTCCCAACTAAACGTACCCTTAAGAGATTGTAAAATTGGAACATCGACAACATCTTAAAAGAAAGATTTCCAAGAATTGATGGAGGGAAACACATAGTCTTCTTTTATAAGAAAAGAACGTTTATGGACATTCACCCCCCATGCCTCTGAGCTTTTAGACTATCCCATGTCGAAGTATTTTTATCTATGTTGGAAATATATTTAGCTTTCTTTTTTTTTTTTTTTTTTTTTTTATATGGCCATATATGGATAATTTCCTTAATAGAATCTCGCTTCACAAGCAGCCTAATGGACTATTGGTGTTTCGGTCACTTGCACAACATTTTGCTTTTCTTTTTTTGCTGAACAATATGAATTCGTTATTATCTAGACGAAGGAAATGTGTGGTGAATAGCATGGTTACTTTTTTTAATAAACCTATACAACAAAGTATATCTATGTGTGTATAAATAGTAACAAAGAAAGTCCTGTTGTGTTTTTCGTAGTGGAAAACATCCTGCGATCATTAAAACGTGGAACATGTCGTTTGTTCTAGAAATACAAGCAACAAGTCGTCTCCCTCAAACGACCCAATTCCATGACTTGAACCGACATGTCGTTTTATCACCTTCGCAATTAGCTGCCAAATCGACATGTTTTCTCATATACAAATCGACAAGTTGTCTCCTTTAAAACGATTCCATAACTTAAAACAACATATTTTCTCAGATATAAACGACAATTCGTATCCCCAAAAGGATACAATAAGCTACCCGAGCGAGTGCGGCCGGAAAAAGGCGAGTTCGGCCAGAAAAGTGGGAGGCGAAAGGGAGATGAAAACTCCGTGTTTTTTGACTTTTTATCTCCACAAATGAAAGATTTGAAGAGAGGATGATATTTTTAAGCTATTTTCAGTGTTTTTGGATGGTTTTTGGAGGTTTTGGATGGAGAAAGGAACGGAAAACGCGAGAGCTTCATAGGAAAAAATGGTAGAAGGAAGTCTGTGATTTCGTTTATGCATGTTATTTTTTGTGATGACATAATGTCGTCGCAACCAAGATTAAATAGTAATCACAATTAATGTTAAAACGACGGCGTCCATCTTCACCTCATTAATATTTCTGAGAATATTCTTGAGGAATAAACCCTGGTTAATTTTTTGCGACGACAATTTAACAATGTCGTTGCAAATAATTTTGACGAAATTGTTAATGTTTCCGCCCTTTTTTTGGAAAAAATTAATCCACAGTTATTTGCGACGACGTGTGTGATTAGTGCATGAAAATGCACCCTAAATATTGGTTTTAATTTATATTATATTTAAATATTTAAGCTTTAATTAAATAATTCCATTATTTTTATTCAAAATATTTTTCATTGGAATTTGTCTAGTTGTTACTTAATTATTTGTAGTTAAAAAGCAGTATAAAAAGCCACACAAAAATAAGCCATGAAAGCCATATTTTTAACCATCATGAGCCAAGCCTTTCAGCCAAGCCTCACAAGCCAAAAAGAGAGAAGAGTTGCGTCAGCCGTTTGACCCACCGAACCAAGCTACGCGTGCGTCCCAGTTTGTGATAGCTTATCCGTAGCACCTCCAACGAGCGTCACTTGCACAAGAGTTCCTCAGCGCATGCGTTCCTTCCACGCAGTCATCACCGTGCGTCCCAACTTTCCACCGCGTGGGTCCCACATGTCAGCGTGCATGCTGCTCCTCTTCTACGTGTGTAACAGCTGACTTCCGCGGACCCCACGCTTGCTCATGCCAGCCTGCCTTTCCTCTCAAAGCACGCCAGTTGTCCTCTACTCTACCCGTGCAAGCACACTCTAACCAATCCGTGTGCAACACGTGGCGTGTTTTCTCCTCACTGCTAAACACATGTTGACACGTGTCCATTGAGTGCTGAATCCAAATTTCTCCTTCAAAAGTCAAAGCAAATTGGCCAGATTTCTTCCCCAAATTAAATATATGATTTCTCCTAATTTATGTGTAATTTTATTTTGTTTCCTTTTCCTTTGTAATTTTTTATTTTTATTGTTTGTTTCCTTATTTGACAGGCAACCTCTAAACACTATAAATAAGGGGGTTCGCCTAGTTTTTGGAAGCTTTGAATATTCAATTTTTTGTCGTCTTGCTGTCACTCTCATATTTTCTCTCTAGAACTTATGAGAATGTTTTGCAAGCTAGGCTAGAGTTCTCTTGGTGAGGTTAGAGATAAACTTTTGTTGAGTGACCCAATTCGGGCTTTTGATTTCTTGTACTGTAAAGTTTAATATCTGAATGAATTAAATCTCATCTATCTTTCTTTTACTTTTTAAAATATTATGTGCCAATTTTTATATAAGTTCAGTCATACTTTTCTTATATAATTCTGTCATGCATTGTCTTATAATTTAAATTATTTTACAAATTATCTTTTACTGCAATATTGTCAAATTGATATATGGTCGATTTTGGATAACTTGTAATGATAATATTTCTGGAGTCAACATAGACATTTAATTTATTCGATCATTTTATTTTATGAATCAAAACTTGTATTGGTGAACGAAGCATTAGAGATTCTCAACACCTTAGCGTTTTTATTATTGAATTTCTTTCATACAAATTCTCTCCTTTTATTTGCAACAAAGTCTACAAAATCTCTTCTTTTTCATTAATGTACTTGTTATTTATTTTTCTCTAACGCTCTTATTCTGCTAATCTTTCTTATTATTTTGTTATCTCTCTGTAGATACGACCGCCCTTTTGTATTACAATTGACCGCTTGTGAACATCATTTTTGGGCGTCAATCAAATTTTGACACCGTTGCCAGAAAGGTACTACTAACAAGACTGATCAGTAAATTTTTAAGCCAAAGAAGTAAGTATAAATTTATTGTTATTATTATTATTATTATTTTCTCTTTCCGTTTATTTCAACGAAAAAAAAAAAAAAAAAAAAAAAGTTGCTGCAGACTTCTGTGTGTATTCAATCTATAGTTACTATAAACTTTTGTTTTTGTTTTTTTTATTATTTTATCGTCCCAACATCCCTTATTCAAAACCAAAAATAAAAAATAAAAGCCACCTTCTGTAGTAGATTAGTAGTTTAATTTGTTTTAGCTTTTTTGTTTCATTTTTTTTTCCTTGTCGTTTCTTATTTCAAAAAAAAAAAAAAAAAAAAGAAATCCTTTTTGTTTGTATTAGTTACGTTATTATAGGATTTTGTTAGTTTTTCTTTATTTGTTTATTTAATTTTTTTTTCTCTTTTCCTTGTGAACTATCGTAGGTATTAGTTTTTATTTATTTATTTATTTTGTTTCCTTATTTGTCATTTAATTATTTAGGATTTTATTGCCATTTTATTTAATAGAATAGTGTTCGATTTTTCCTTTTAGTTTTAAAATTAATTGTGATTTGATTTTTGTAATATTTACTTTTTGATAAGTTAGGATTTTATTTTGTTTCCCTATTTATATAATTTGATTATTATATTGTTGCCTAATTTAATTTTTCCTTTTAAGTCCTTATTAATTTTTAGGATTGTGATTAGGTTGTAATTAGTTGACTAATTTAGATTCCTAATTTAGAAATTTCATAATTTGATAGATTTAGACTTTTGACTTTAGGAATCGTTTCCATTAATTAGATTACATTTCATAATTTATTTAATAAAATTTAATAATTGGTTTTGAGAATAATTGTGTGGTTACGTTGAAAGTACAATCTAAGGGAGTTCTGTCTAGGAAAGTTGGTACTTAAATGGGTCTCACCCCATTAATCTTTCCTGTGAACGTTGCTCTGTCTACGAGACTATTCATTGAGCCAAGAGTTATAGTCTTTCTTGGGGCACTCTCGGTGGTTACAATTTACGTTACTATATAATTATTTTCTTCTGTGTTGATTAAAATTAAAAATAATAAAATAATAAAAAAATTAAAAAAAATAAAAATTAAAAAAAAAACGCTTTGGGTGAATGCATCAGTATATAGATGAACTAGGGAGCTTTGCTCAACGTCCAGACTTAGAAAACCCTGGTGAAATTCTATCTGACTCGTCTTCTACGCCCGTTTTCACACTCGTTGTTGGAATTCGTACTTCAAAATCTATTTGCAATGGCACAATACGAGGAAGTTTAGCAGAGGAGGTTGCAAGATTACCTACACCCAACTCGAACGGTCACCCCATTGTGCATCATGTTCCGACCGAATGCACCGCCTACGGATTTCAAGCCGGGCATGATGGCACTTCTCTTAACTTTTAACGGGTTATAGAACAAGAACCCATATGTACACATCTGGGAGTTTGAAGAGGTGGTGGCCACCTTTCACAACCGTGCTGAGGCCGCAAACACCATCAGATTGAAGTTTTTCCCTTTCTCTCTGAAGGACAATGCCAAAAGCTAGATGTATTCTCTTAGGCCTAAGTCTATTGGTACGTAGGAAGAAATGACGACGACATTCTTCAACAAGTATTTCCTACACCATAAAACCAATAATTTGAAAAGACAGATTCAAATTTCACTCAACAGGAAAAAAAACTCTATATTAAGATCTGTTAAATTTGTGTCCCCGCCATGGATATGAAAGTTGGCGCCTTGTAAGCTATTTTTATTATGGACTCACAATCCGAGAGCACCAATTTGTTATGATGATGTGCAATGGAGATTTTCTGCTATCGAGTACCTGAATGAGTTAGCTGAGAAAGCTCATACTTGGACTGGACTGAATGCTACTGTGAGCACCAATAGGTCCCGACCAGTTGGAGTTTAATAATTAAGGGAAGAGGATAGCGTCAAGGCCTAAGTTGAAGCTTTGACAAAGCAAATCGAGACCCTCAAAAGCAAAGATAATAAAGGACCCCACATGGTGACAAGGACAAATGCACATGAGCCATATTTTGTTTGTGGTAGAGTGGACCATCTGGCTCAAGATTGTCTCTCCTTTAGTGAAATGATGGGGGTATACGAGGAGTAGTGCAATGCATTAGGCACATACAATAAGCCTTATGGAACCTTCTCAGAAACTTACAATCCAGGTTGGAAAAACCATCTGAAATTCAGTTGGAGAGATCCAAACCAACTTGCACAATCATCTAGAGGGCAATGGAGATCAATGCAACAATCTCAACCACCAAAGACATATTTCACGCCTCAGAATAACATGCAGCCAAAAGGAAATTCTCTAGAGGAGACCCTAAAAGTTTTTATGGACGTGTAAAATAAAACAAATCAAAGGCTTGATTCGATGCTCACGCAGCTAGTGGAAGAGAACAAGGAAATAAAAAGTCAGATCACAAAGCTGACAGAAGCTTTAACCGTTCAGCAGCGTTGTAGATTTCCATCACAAGCCCAGTCCAATTTGAGAGGACAACACATGGCTCAAACTTCCAACTCTGAAGGTCAAAATATCAAGACAGCTAACGCCATCTCTACTCGAAGTGGTAAGAATTTGGACACGCCATTGACAAGTACAACCACTTCGAGTAATGAAGAATCGGCTCAGGAGAAAGAAGAGCCAACAAAAATTCCAGTAAAAGTGTCTTTCCCCTAAGCTCTCTGACCTGCTAGGAAAGTGCCAAAAAATCAAAGTGAGATCTTGGAGCACTTGACACAATTAAAGATCAATCTTCCTTTACTACACGCTATCAAGCAAATGCCAGCCTATGCCAAGGTTATTAAGGATTTGTGCACCATAAAGAGAAAGCATCATGTCTAGAAAACTGCATTCTTAACAATGATTGAGCAGAAGACACCGTTGAAGTATAAAGATCCTGGTTGTCCCACCATTTCCTGCACCATTGGGACATGCAAATTCGGCCAAGCATTGTTGGATCTTGGAGCGAGTGTAAACCTTATGCCTCATTCAGTTACTCACAACTTGGTCTTGGAAAGATTAAGCAGACACCTGTAGTTCTGCAATTGGACGATCGATCCATAAAGAAACCACATGTAGTTGAAGATGTGTTGTTGCAAGTTGATAAGTTCTACTATCCCGTGGATTTCGTCGTTTTGGACACTCATTCAGTGGTTAATGTATAGTCAAAAATCTCAATCATCCTTGGAAGACCATTCCTTGCGACAGTAAACGCCCTAATTAATTGTATAAATGGTCTAATGAAGATCTCTTTTGGGAACATGACTCTCGAGATAAATGTTTTCAACATTGTAAAATAACCACAAGGTGACGACGAGTGTCACCAAATATTCATGATCGACACACTTGTCGAAGAGGCGCTTTTGCTGCAAAGCAACTCTGAAGATCTTGAAAACTTCTTCTAAAATTCTGAATCTGAGAGTTCCAATCCTTGTGAGCTGGCTAACATTTCTGCTATTTTTAAAGAATCATAGGACAAAGGAACCAAGTTTGGGCCACTGTGTTTTGAGGAGCTCCCGACAGAAAGAGAAAAACTAAAATCATCCATCAAAGAGGCCCCAAAAGTCAAGCTAGCCCAACTACTTGAGGATTTAAAATATGCGTTCTTGGGAGATGAAGGCATATTTCCTGTCATCGTCTCATCTAAACTTGATGCATCGTAAGAACAACGATTGATCGACATGCTAAAAGAGTACGAATCTACATTGGGTTGGATGATTGGTGACATCAAGGGTATTAGCCCGTTATTTTGCACCCATCGAATTCATTTGGAAGAAAGGACTAATCTGCAAAGAGACCCTTAAAGACTCCTGAATCCAACCATGAAGGAAGTAGTTAAGAATGAAGTTTTGAAATTGTTGGATTCTGGCATAATTTATCATGTTGTTAATAGCAAGTGGGCTAGTCCAATCCAGGTAGTGCCTAAGAAATCGGGGGTTACTGTGGTAGAAAACGAGAAAGGGGCTCTAGTTCCCACAAAGGTCGTGACTGGTTGGCGCATATGTATTGACTATCGCAAGCTTAACGCCACCACTCGTAAAGACCATTTTCCACTTTCATTCATCGATCAAATCCTAGAACGTGTGGCAGGTTATCCTTTCTATTACTTTCTCGATGGTTATTTTTGGTATTATCAGATAGAGATAGCATTAGAAGATCAGGAAAAGACCACATTCACATGTCCTTTTGGTACTTATGCCTTCCAGCGAATGCCATTTAGACTATGTAATGTGCCGGCCATATTTCAAAGGTGTATGATTAATATTTTCAGCGACATGATCAAAAAATGCATGGAAGTGTTCATGGATGACTTCACAGTCTTCAGAAATTCATTCGACACGTGTCTTCTCAACTTGGAAGTCATTCTGTAAAGATGTGAAGAGAAAGGTCTCGTGCTCAATTAGGAGAAGTGTCATTTCATGGTGTCATTAGGCATAGTTCTTGGGCATATTGTTTTTGAAAGAGGAATCGAGGTCGACTGCTCCAAGGTTGAACTTATTTCTAACTTGCCTAACCCCAAGGCTGTTAAGGATGTTAGATCTTTTCTAGGGCAAGTTGGATTCTACAGGAGGTTCATTCAGAACTTTTCATCTATAGCGCGACCGCTAAGCAACCTCCTACCAACCTCCTAGCAGTTTTCCATCTATTTCCCTTTGAAGGATCGATTGAAGCGTCTATATGCTTCCCGTCACACTGCTAAGGAAATGACGTTGCACATACAGGGGCGTTCGAGGGATGAAGACTCAATTTGTCATCCAGTTAATGGTACAGAGTGGAAAGATTTTGATGAAAGACATCCACAATTTGCACGTGAATCGATAAATGTTTGATTAGGGTTAGCTACTGATGGTTTCAACCCATTCGGGAATATAAGTCTATCATACAGTATGTGCCTTGTTATTGTGACTGCATATAATTTACCCCTGGCTATGCATGAAGGACCCATATAAGATGTTGATGTTATTGATTCCTGTTCGCAATGCTCCTGGGAAAGATATTGATGTGTTCTTAAGGCCCCTTATAGATGAGCTAAAGGAGTTGTGGGATAAAAGAGTTGTTGTTTGTGATGCTGCTACGAATACGTCGTTTCGGATACGGGCTGTGCTGCTGATGACAGTTAATGACTTTCTGTGCATAGTAGTTTATCTAGTTGGAGTGGTTGATTAACGCTCAAAAGTGATGTTCAGAACGGCTTTTTTGCGATTACACATGTTGTCGCAAAAAACAGTCATCCTTGATAGAATTTTCTGGAACCCTTTTTTCTGATGACACGTGCCGTCGAAAAAAAAGTCATTCGAAAAAGAGTTTTATGGAACCATTTTTTGCATCAACATTTTGCATAGTCGTCAGAAATATATGGAACCTATTCACAGGAAACTGCCAAATTTTCTGCTTCTTTTTGGTCACGTCACCGCCAGCTGTAACCATCAATATTTGTGATGATAGGTCCTCGCAAATAATGTACAAACTGGCACCAAAATTGTTGGCGCCATATTGGTTTTCGTGTCAATGGGTATTAGTGACGACATGTCATCGCTAATATGCCGTTCCATTTTAGCGATGACATGTCGTCGTAATTATATAAATTTTGTACAACATGTCAATGCAAATATTGAATGCGACGACAAGTCGTTCAACAATTTTGTTTTCTTTTAAGCGATGACATGTCGTCACTAATACTATAATTTTTTCAACGACAAATATCGTCACTAATAACCCTTTTTGTTGTAGTGAGATGGGGCGTTTTGATCAGATAGAAATGACATTGTTTCAAGTAAAAGATCAGCACAACGACAAATAGCTTCTATAAATTACATGTCGTTTTTCTAAGATACATTACACATAAGGCTTGGTTTTACTTACAACATACATATCGCCCCCTTAAATTCACGGCATGTCTACGACATGCGTTTTAAATTCCCAATTTGTGAATTACATATTGTTTTCTAAATCACACGTCAAATACAAAACGACTTTTATAGATCCTATCTCCAATTCTGGCAACTAAAAATTTAATCTTCTTGATCTTACGTACGCCCATTTAAATTAAGAAAAAAACAACATTTAAGAGCAAATAGGGAAAAGCTTCAGCATCAATGTTTTGTTCAGTAAATATTACAAGATAAAAGGCTGTGTTCTTGCTTCCAACAATAGTTTTACCCATTTAAATCGAATATGGATATACATATGTATATACATATGTATACACAAGATTTTTGTACAATTTTTCCATATATATATATATATATATATATATATTGATTCTTATTACCCGTGGTGGTGGTATCTACGACCTCCTAAGGGCTCTTTAATTTCGCAGCGTAGGATTGGTTTTCATTAATGTTTGCAGTGACATTAAAATTATATACCTCTTATCAATCTACCGGATATGGTTTAGACTTTTGATTTTTGACTCTTGCTAGATGCTAGTGGATGAAAATATAGGTTAGATTTCTTTTTAGTCTGGTTATTGCTTTAGTAAAATATTTTGTGGATTGAGAACGTCAGAACACATTGATCCCTCTTCTTGAATATAATATATATATATATATATATATATATATATAATAAGCAAATCCTATTCCTACAGGGCAAAACATTTCACTCTCACGCATCCTTGAATCAATTTTTTGCTCACAAAAATTTATGCACGCGCGCACGCGCACACACACACACACATATAAATTAAGGACTATCCCAACTAGACATCTGCATCCTTAAGCTTCTCCCTCTATTTAATATTATTAAAAAGAACAAAAGATAAAAATTTAACAAAGGATTAAGAATACATCAAAAGTCAAATTGACAGACATCCGCGTGAAAAATAAAGATCCTACAGGAAATTAAATATGAACAAGCGGAGAGCTAATACCACAAGCTTAAGGCGAAGCTACACCGTTGGGGTAAAACTAGAAGGAACATAAATTAAGACATGATATTCAAATTTATTTCTTCTCACTCTTGATGAAATGTCACAATTCGTTTCAGTCCTCGAATTAATGTATTTGTCTCCAATAATGGCTATCTACCACGAACACGTTGATCAAATTCTTTTCTTTTTCTGTGTTGTCTATCATGTTCTGGCCCTTTTCTGTGTTGTCTATTAATACACCGGTTTTAGAGACCGCAGAAATATACTTAGAAGAATTAAATATTAGAATCGAAAGTCTAAATCAATATATGAGATATTTAGCCTCTCAGCAAGGATGGCTAAACTACTATTTATATCAAATAGAAAGGGACACTTTGAATAATACAAGTATAAAATTATGCTATCAGATAGGAAAACAGAGATTTCAATATTCCATTCAATTTGCATGTTCAAATTGTGTAGTTTTGAATCTTTTGGGTTTGAACAAACAATTTTAATCTACTTAAGTTTACTTTGGTTCAAACTTGTGTTAGGAAGTGCAAATTCTAAATATGGAATAAAACAACAAATCAGAGAACAAGCCTTTAAATTGATATTTGATTAGCGTAAAAATTATAAATAAAACAAGAAATAGAGCTATGGTTTTAAAGTGTAAAAATTATAAATAAAACAAGAAATAGAGCTATGGTTTTAAAGTGTAAAAAGTATAAATAAAACAAGAAATAGAGCTATGGTTTTAAACTAAAAATAGTGTAACAAATAGATTCAAAATGAGAGCTTAAAGGGAGTTAAGTTCTCCAAAACTCATAATTCATGGGTTCTGACTCAACTATAATCCAGGTTGAAAATTTTACCATTCAAACATGAGTTCAATCAGATAATGAGTTAACTGATCGTAAAACAAACGGGCGCTCAGTTTCCTAAACGACGAACCTCTTCAACTCTATATGATTCTCCATATCATGTCTATTTGTCTATATGCAGAACAAAACACAAGTGGACAAACACAACTTCTATTATTATTGTACTAGAAAACACATCAAAACCACGTGAAGAAAAAACACTTTTAAAACAAAAAAATAAAGGGCACACTCAAAAATATATCACTCTATGTAGACTAGGATCCTAGAAGCATATACCATATGTGTGAGAGGAATTATTCTATTGAAATATTGGGAGAAATTAATTTAGCTTAGGCTGGGCCGGGGTTGATTTCAACATTGTTTTCCTTAATTTCTTGTGTGGGAAAATGTAACAAATAAAAGTGTATAAATTTAGATTTTTACCCTTTATTCTTCATTAATTTATTTTTAGTTTATTAAATATATAAGACAAAACAATGGGGCGTTTTGATCAGACAGAAATGACATTGTTTCAAGTAAAAGATCAGTACAACGGCAAACAGCTTCTATAAATTACATGTCGTTTTTCTAAGATACACTATACATAAGGCTTGGTTTTACTTACAACATACGACATATCGCCCCCTTAAAATTACGGCATGTCTACGACATGCGTTTTAAATTCTCAATTTGTAAATTACATATTGTTTCTGAATCACACGTCAAATATAAAACGACTTTTATAGATCCTATCTCCAATTCTGGCAACTAAAAATTTAATTTTCTTGATCCTACGTACGCCCATTTAAATTAAGAAACAACAACATTTAAGAGCAAATAGGGGAAAAGCTTCAGCATCAATGTTTTGTTCAGTAAATATTACAAGATAAAAGGCTGTGTTCTGGCTTCCAACAATAATTCTACCCATTTTAATCGAATAAGAATATACATATGTATATACATATATATAAATGATTTTTGTATAATTTTTCTGTTGGGCAAAAATATTTATTAATATTAAAATTATATTTCACACACAACATAATTTCACCTATACTGGGATTTAATTAGTGTAGGAGTTTATTATTTTTAGTTCGACCCATTTAAGATTATCAAAATAACCTCTTAATTACAATTCCTTGGTATAGGGGAAAACCTTTTGATTACAATTTAAATGGTAAATTCTTTTTTTTTTTGTGAATTTAGGAAATTTGGTTGATTTAAAATTGCGGCTGAACTCGGTGAATTTAGCCGAGTTGCCTACGTATCCTATTACGGGATCAAGCCACTTGTAATTTGAATTTAGAATTGAGATTTGTGTTTGGATCATTTGGTTTTAAATTTGAAATTTGTATTAGGATAATTCCTAGGTGTCTGATCATTTGAGTGATTAAAATAACTTTAAAAATTTGACTTGAAATTTAGAATTTGGATAATTCCTTGGTACATGACTGTGTAAGGATTAAAAGGCCTTTTTGAAATTTGATTTAAGATTTGAATTTTGATAATTCCTATTTCAAATTTGGCTTTGAATAATTCCTCGACATATGACTGTTCTGAGGAACTAAAAATATTTTAGAATTTTGACTTGAGGTTTAAGTTTGGGTAATTCCAATGTGAAATTTAATTTGAATTTAAAAATTGTAAATACACCAAGATTTAATTTGGGTATATCTTGGTTACCTACGTATCTAAAATGGAATCAAATCTCTTGAATTTAAATTTTAATTTTGGAGAATTTCTCGATATATGATCATATGAGGAATTCAAAGATGTTTTAAAATTTGATTTGGAATTTTACTTTAAAATTTGGATTTGAAAGATGTAAGTATGAAAAATTAAGAGGATCTTTTTTGAATTTAGTGTTGAGATTTTTTTTTTTTTGAATTTGGGATTTAAAAATTGTATTTTAATCACCATATGGTTTTATGAGACAACATGCTCATCTTTTTAAACTAAGGGACTATAAAGGGGCTCAACTTGTGCACTTTAAATTTTTTGGTATTTAATATTCTAAATTTCTTTAAAATTTATCCTTTATTCCTTATTTTTTTTTAATTTTAAATCTCATCATATTTAAACCGATTGATTCAATTGTATGATGTATATCCCTTCTTTTTTACTAATAATTTAATTTCAAAGAAGACTTAGATTTCTCTCATCCTCATCTGTTCTACATGTTTCTTCATATATATATATATATATATATATATATATATATATAAACTATTACACTGCAAACGTTACAGCAACTGCAAACACCACTCCTAGTGCAAAGCAAGTCTGGCATCAATTGCCATCATATCTCAATTTGCGTGTATAGTTATCAGCCCAAGAACTTGCTCCTTTTTTTTCTTTCTGTAGTCTACTGCTGACGTTAGAAGAAAATGTGTGTCAGTGTCTTTCCATTCTTTTCTCTCACACATATATATAAATATGATTCTTTTTTTTTTTTTTTTTTGTTCTATCTTTTTATTCCTCTTTTTTTTTTTTTTTTTTTTATAAATAACACATATATATCTAAATATGATTCTTTTTTTTTTTTTTTTCTATCTTTTTATTCCTCTTTTTTTTTTTTTTTTTAACACATCGTCAATTTTGAAGTTTTTACTACATTCTGTCATACAAATCCATCCCATCGGTCAGTTTTTTTTGTTTTAGTCTTTTGACTAAAAATTTTTGCAGGAAATGGAGACATCATTTTTTTTTTTTTTTTTTTTTCGGGTTGCACTTCGTAAGTCAGACCCAAAATTATAATTATAGTTAAATTCATCACATATATATATACACATGTATATTTTTTAGGCAATATCATAATGATCAGACCTTTTTTTTAGATGTTCTAATTCTTGCAACTTTATAATTTTGTAGAGTTTTAAAATTTACAACTTTATTTGATTTTTTTTTTGAGGTTTTAAATTTTACAACCCCATAATTTGTAGAGTTTTAAAATTTATAACTATATTTTGATTTTTTTAAAGGTTCAAACACTTGCAACCCCATAATTTGTAGAGTTTTAAAATTTACAACTCTATTTTGATTTTTTTTAAGTTCTAAAACTTGCAACCTCATAATTTTTCTTGACTGAATTTTAAAGTTTGCAATCCATATGTCTTAAATATGAATCCGACCAATAATAACAGATGAATTTCTTATCTTAAGACGGTACTTCAGTACAAAAGAAGGCTTGAGAGAAAAAAAAAAAATGTGTAGACAATTTCATGTACAAAACATCATAATAAGATTAAAGTAGATGAGTAAAGGACAAGTTTACTCTATGCAAAAACATAGAGTTTGATTGCCAAAAAAGAAAAGAAAAGAAAAAGAAAAACGTGTTTGGTAGGTGGAATGCCAAAACTCTATGCAAAAACATTTCATTCTTATCCATGATTCAATCTTTTGCTCACAAAAAAAAAAAAGATATATATATATATATATATGTGTGTGTGTGTGTGTGTATATCTATATATGTATAAAAGGTCATGATCCCAACCAGGTTGGTACGCCTCGAAGCTCTTACCCCATATTGCTTCCCACTCTTATATATTATTAATATAGGACAAAAAATAAAAAGTTAACAAAGGATTAAGGATACAACAAAAGTAATAACGGATATTGGCGTGAAAAATAAAGATCTTTTGGGAAATTAAATAAGAACAAGTGAAAAACTAACACCATATAAGGTTAAATCGAAACTACACAATTGAAAATTAGCTTCCAAAATAGGTTTAGTATAAAATCTTTATAGTAAAACTCAGAAGGGAAAATAGATTAAAACATATTTGAAATTCTTTATTATTGGATCCTACATGTTCAATCGTGAATTATATCACTCTGGTTGAAATGTCACAAACCATTACAGTCTCTTATTATTTATTCTAATAAATATATTCATCTCCTTTCGCTATCTAGCCTGAACACGTTGATCGCATGCATTTTTTTTTTCCCTGTAGTACAAGTTTGGGATATATGCTAAAGTTTCTTTGTAGTATTAGTTTTGTCTATTTTACCAGTTTTTTGTTATTCTCTTTATTTACATTAAAAAAAAAAAAAAAAAAAAAAAAAAAACTCTTTTTTGTTCAGGGAAAAAAATTAAGTAGGATAGAGTACATAAATATTATTGGTATAAAACGATTAGTAAAATAATTATCAAATATGCTTGATTAGAGTTATAAGATAAAAAAAAAATGGATAAAGGGTAAATATTAATTGTTGTGTTTGATATAGTAATTTGATATATATAGTTTAACTTCTTTCTACTTATTTTAAAGACTAATATTGTTATAAGGTTTTACCGGTTGGAGTTATTCTAAATCAGTTTTTGTACGATTTGGAAGATGGTTTTTCATTTTCTTTGCTTGATGGATTTGTTAGTTGTCTTTTGTATGAATTTTGATTTCGTTTTCTTTCTATTTTTTTTTTTTTTTTAAATAAATGTGGATGCATCGTACTCAGGTTATAGATATAATTACTCTTTGATGCGACATCCATCCTCCGTCCCTCATTCATCCTCCACGCCTTATTAGTCCACCACAAATTTCCCGCCTTTTTTTTTCCTATGAACTAGTTTACTATTTTATTGTACGTAGTTAAGTACTTAAGTTCATTTCAGTGAACATATTGAGTGGGAGCTTGTCCTTGATATAGTTTAAAAAAACAAAACAAAACAAATTATATTATACGTATCCTCACTTGCCTCTTGTAAATGATGCAATACAACTTGCTGGTGTACTATGGTTTGTTCACAGATTAATTCTGAATTCTTTTTGGGCTTTTAGAAAGAATAAAGAAGTTGGCATCAGTGAAAAAAAAACAAAAAACAAAAAAAAAAAAGAATATGTGGTTGAGGAGTATGAAACATCCGTGCATATATATAATGGTGATGTAGATGGAACATAACTATATATATATATATATATATATATAGTGACCACTTTGTTAAAATGAGTTATTTGAATGATGTTATAGGACACAAAAGGTACTGCTAACCACATAGATCGTTGAAGATTTGTATGTTTTTCGAATTTCGGGGACCAGGTCTAGCTCACCAAATAATTTTTTGACAAACTAAACTTTTTTGGTCCACTATTGTTTTTCATCATCTGTTTAGAGCTTGTGAGGCCCACTAATGATAAGAAAAAAAAAATAACATTATTTTTCGGTAAAATTTATGGTGGGCATACTTTTATGGTACTTTGTTAGTATGTACTACTGTTAGATTAACTTTTTAAATAGTAAAATTATTAATGAGTGCTTCAAATTTTTAACTTCTAGGTTCCCAAATCATACATTCAAAAAGTTCATGTAATGGTTAAAATAGTAATATCCACCGGTAGAGAAAGAGTACAGTTTCTATCCTAAGAATTGGGCTCAAACCATCTATCTCTTCCTCTCTTGGTATGTCTCTCTTCTGATCAGTTTTGTAAATGGCAAACCTCTTCTAACTTCATTAATATTCTCTCTTTCATATCTATTTCTATTCTATATGTGCATATACATATATATATATATATAAATATTTATATATATATATATATTTGTTTTCCTTGGAGCTCTTCTATACATATATATTTTCTCATGGAATGCGGAGCATGCATGCAGTTGTATCGTTAATCATCTCGTTAACGTGAACTTTTTTGCTTAATCTGTTCATACCATTCGTAACGCTAAAAAAAACACTACTTGGAAATGGTTTTTCTCGAAATTTAATAGAACAAATCTGAGATCAATAATAGTTGATCGTACCCTAAATGACCAAGATGTGGTAGGAAATGAGAAAAAAAAAAAAAACAAAAAAAAAAAAAAAAAAAAAAAAAAAAACAAAAACAAAAACAAAAAAACAAAAAAAACAAAAAAAAAACTTTTTTTTTTTAAATAGGTTCTATTGAATTTGCTAAAACTTATAAATGGAACAACCTCATGAGAGTGACTCGATTTATGTAGTTACTACTTTTACGGTTTGACATATTTTTAGAGAGAGTAATTACTACTTAACGATACCCTCCGGTGGTTCTAAAATCCGAACTCCTACATGCCTCATACGAATGACAATATTTCAGGATTACCCAACTATATCCCTTCGTAAATAGCCGAATTATGCACTTTTCCCCTTCTCGTTTTGATTTTGACCAGAAAGGTTTTTAGCATGGCATATTTGGAATAGGTAGCAAGGTTAGAGTTTAGGTTTGAGCCTGTGGGACTAATTCCATTAATTTTAAAAAAAGAAAAAAAAAAAAACACACACACACACACACACATATAAAGCTGTCAATTTGAGCTTGACCATACAGATTGGCATGAGACCTGTCTCTTTGACTCATAGTTTCTGCATGAGACCTGTCTCTTTGACTCATAGTTTCTGATTGGGTTGTGTCTAGATCTTTGAAGTGCATAAAGACCTGGGCCAGGTCGGTTTGGACACAGTTAGGACTTTTTTATATTTTCTTATTAAAAATATGGGTCGCTCTGACTCTGCCCTACCTTAGGCATGCCAAACTTCCGGATCAGGCTGGCCTCTTAATTCCAGCATGCTCCTTCACGTAAGAAGGTTTTTTTTTTTTTTTTTTTTTTGAGAAAAGTAAATGATTTGCAAAGAATTTTTTAAAAACTTATTATCTATATGATTCTAAATAATTGAATACAGCTATTGTGTCTTTTTGTTTTATTTTTATTAATTAAATGACAATTGTAATCATTTTTAAAAAAAGTGGCATAAATAATATTTTTTACCATTTTCGGTGGTATTTCTTTTTTTTTTTTTTGTTCTTTTTTTTCTTTTAAGACCACATGGATCAAACCAAGCGGATTATATTGACAGCTATAAAAAAAATAAAAAGATATTTTGCGTAATTCTTTGATCTAGCTAATATATTTGCGTGTGTATATATCACTGACGACATAGCGGCGGCGGAAGACAGTTTATCAAAGTAAGTGAAAGATAATCCTACAGGGTATAAAATCATAAACGCGCGCACGCTGACGAACGTGTTATAACTTGATCAAGAAAAAACAAATAGAAATGTTCAACATCAATTCAGCAAGACTTTGGATTTTCCTGTCAAGTACATGTAAGAGAGAGCGTACATAAGTAGTATATATGATTATTTTTAATTTCCATTTAACCCTTGAGTACTTTTTCTAGAAAGACAAAGAACGGTGATAATTAAAAAAAAAAAAAAAAGAATTAGTCTGATCATTAATAAAGTACTTTTAAATGTTATATATTGTCTCATAAAGAGACAAGACCACTAAGAGTCCGTTTAGTTCATAGATTAGAATTATTTTTAATGTACGTGTATTTTTTATGAGAGAAAATACTATAGCGAACCACAAATCATGATTCGAATCAGGGAACAAATCCTTCTACTAAACATCACCTAAGTTAGCTAGCAAATCAATAAGATATTTGCGCAATTTGGAGTATGGGAATTGGCCATGAGTACTACTCCGTGGAATGTAGGGTGGAATATATATATATATATATATATATATATATTATTTCTTTGACTTTTTGGGTACATCTTTTTAGCCATCTTGACGCAAGTGTTTACGTGGTCAGAAACACTGAGAGAAACATCCTATAATCGTGTATAGAAATAACAAGTCAAGCATTAACCGAATTAATGGAACAGAAAGTCCGCCATCTTTTTGCATTTTCTTAAGCTTTGAAAATCAATCATTCTGTGCATATCATCTATAAATACCAAAGCAATCTCTCAATCTTTTCAATATACTTAAAGAAAATTATTTGAATAAGAAAAAAAATGAAATCTTGTAGTTCTATGATCATTTTCCTCTTCCCTTAGCCTTCTTGGTAATAAGATTAGCCTTTGCCGAGCAATGTGGAAGGCAAGCGGGAGGCGCTCTATGTCCCAATAGTTTGTGCTGCAGTGAATATGGGTGGTGTGGCTCCTCAGACCCCTATTGTGGAAAGAACTGCCAAAGCCAATGCGGTAGCTCAACTCCGACCACACCGTCTACACGCAGCGGCGACGACGACGGTATCATCACGAGATCGTTGTTTGATCAAATGTTGAAATACCGGAATGATAACCGGTGCCCGGCTCACGGGTTCTACACCTACGATGCTTTCCTCACTGCTGCTAGGTCTTTCAATGGATTTGGCACTACCGGTGATGATGGAACACATAAAAGGGAGCTCGCGGCTTCTTTGGTCAAACCTCGCACGAATCCACAGGTTAATTACATAATATTATCTTTAATTAAGTTCAAATTTTATCTAAAAATGTAATACATGTTTCATCAATAATTTGGTGGTTTATTATATTTGTTACACTAAATAATATTATCTTGGTTGATATGTAGGAGGATGGACAAGTGCACCGGATGATCCATATGCATGGGGTTATTGTTTTGTGAATGAAAACAACAATAATGATGGTTATCGTGGTCGCGGCCCTATCCAACTCACTCAGTGCGTATTATATATAATTACAATTTTTTGTTTAAATTAAGTTTTATCATCCTCTTTCTGATGAAATTGGACGAATATCTCCATGTTACTTGTGTAATACAAAAAAATATCTGCAAACAAAAAAAAAAGATGGTGATCATCCAGTAGCTCTTAATTAAATAAACTGATTATACTGCAGTAGTGTTTATTGTATTCTAACGATTTGTTGCTTGTAAGTTAGTTGGCAAATCGTAAAATTCAGAACAAGTGTGAAGCTGTTTACAATTTTTTGACCTGTTGATTTAATTTGTTTCAATGACTACAATTATCGGCAAGCAGGTTAAGCAATTGAGGTTGATTTGATAAACAGCCCAGATCTAGTTGCCACAGACCCAGTTGTATCATTGAAGGCAGCTATATGGTTTTGGATGACCGCACAAGGAAACCAGCCACATGGCCACATTGTCATCATCGGGAAATGGACACCATCTGATGCTGACAGGTCAGCAGGTCGGGTTTCGGGCTACGGTGTGATCAAGAGCATAATCAACGGTGGGCTTGAGTGTGGGAAGGGTCAAGATGAAAAGGTGGCAAATAGGATCGGTTTCTATAAGAGGTATTGTGACATGCTGCGAGTGGGTTATGGGGACAACTTGGATTGCTATGGTCAAAGGCCTTTCGCCTAAGTGATTATCTTATGTTAGAATAATTGAAAGATCATGCTCTCCTGATCCAACCTAATGAAATAAGGTCAACAGAATAATATATTTAATGTGAAAGTTTCAATTTTCTCATCTTAATCAAGAGTTTATATATCTTTTTTTCTTCTTTATCTGAATCCTTGATTTTATAACTTAGTCACATTGATAGTGAGCTTTATGCTTACCGAAAGAGATAACCGTGCATAGTAGAGACACAACTGAAATAATACTTTTTACGACCAAGAAAAACAAAACGAACAAAAAACGTTAAACAACTAATAACGAAAGTGATCAACATCGACCCTAAGTTCTACACACAATAAGTTTTGTTGGAGGTGAAGGAATGGCAAAGCATTAGGAAAAACGTCATGTCGTTTTACGAATGATCACATCCCTTTGATATAAACGACATGTAGTTTTCATGAGCAACATCCCTTAAATATGCGTGCATTTTGATCCAATATCATTAATGACTAGTCCTTTTAAAAAAAAAAAAAAAAAAAAATGAAAGAGCACGACAAACGGCTTCTATAAATTACGTCTCCTTCTTTTATAATTAAATTACATGTCCTAAGGTAAATAAGTAATACCTAATTTTATGTTCTGAGTATCTTCGATTTTCCTTCGAGGATGACAAAATATGCAACTCCTAATTCAAACTCCTCACAGTTAATTACATATTTTCCTTTTCTTTAAGGTATGTCCTTTGATTTTTCTAAGTGGGTTCGTTATGTATATCTGAATTTAGAAGATAATCTTGTCCATTTTTGTTTATATATATATATATATATATATATATATATATATATATATCGATTCATAAGAAATATGGAAATCTAACACCGCCTTCTTCAAACCGCAGAGCAAGTAGTTTGATGTCTAATATAATTATTTACGGATCTCATCTCCAATTATAGACAACCATCTTCTTGATGTTGATAAACATGGGTTAGGGTTTCCCGAAATTAGCTTAGAGAGAGGGTCAAACTGCCACACACTTAATCAACCATCTTATTGCATTATAAGTCTCCTTTCGAAAAGCAGTAACCTGCGAGTAACTTAGTGATGTGGGACAAATTCGACTTCCAACATATACAAATATAATTTTGATACCGCGCTAGTAACTTTGAAATGCAGGATAAATTAAACTTCTAAGATCTTATATATGCCTGTTTACATAAACAAATTAGACAGAACATTTAAGAGCAAAAATGGGAAACTTTTTTAAATGACAACATTTTTTAACACCATGAAAAAGAAACGATAACTTAGTACCTGTTACCAATAATAATAAATCAAAAGGAAGTAATGAACATAAAAATTAATATTTTGAAAATAATAATACTAAAACATATGAAACAATTTTTTTATATAAAAACAAGTGCAAATATTATAATTAACACGTAATATAAAAGCAACCACTAAATTTTTTATCAATTTATGCATATTAGTTGATTTGACATCTTCTTCATAATAGACATATTCTTGATCTTGAAGAAGGTGGGATAGGGTCTCCAAAAACTAGCTATGAGGAGAATCTATAGATACTATAGCAGTCGAGTAACTTTAGAGTAACTTAGTGATGTATTTTGATGGTGAAAATTAACAACAAAGAATTAATGAATTTTGAGATAAATTAATGTGATTTGCAGCGATACAAATATAGAAGAACAGAGGTAAATGCAGCAAAAATAAGAATGCACATGAAGATTTATAGTGGTTCATCACTCTGTGGAGGAGGAGAGAATTTCACTAATTTGAGAAGTGATTACATATTTTTTTTTTTAATGTGATACTTGGGAATTTCTAGTCCATAATCTTCTATTTATAGCTTAGGTCACCCCCCATAAACCTTCCTTATTTGAATTTAAGATATTTCTCTTATCTTTGGATATAGTTTCTCAAAAGATGAGATGACAATCAATTAGTGTGGTTTCCATATTTAAATTTCATATTTAAAATACAAATCTTGACTTCTGGAGCAAATCTCACGAATTCAATATCTTCCCGTAGCCTCAACTTCGTAAGAGTCAGGCAAAGCCTCTTCACCCTAGGTGTAGTATGAAGCCTCGTCTCTTTGAACACTTCTTGGAGCCTTGCTAAGCCTTGACTCCTTTACCACTTGCTCCTACGAAGCCTCGACTCCGTAAACACTTTCTTGATCTTGAGAAGTTCCGGCTCCATAAGAATTGGATGAAGCTTGTTCTCCCTAGGCACAGCCTGAAGCCTCATCCCCTTGAACATTCTTGAAGCTTCTTGAAGGGTCAACTTCCTATTGTTATTGCCTAATGTTGATAACGTGACCCCATGACTGAGTTGTTCTTGTGCTCTTAATGGGCCAATTAATGATATTGGGCATTCTTAATAGGTCTCTGTACCCTACAACAATGTGTGACAAATTCAACTTCTAATATTTAAAGATATAGTTTTGATACTGCCAACTTTCCAATGTGGGATAAATTCAACTCCTAACAGATCTTATGCCCATTTAAATTAAGAAAAAAGAACATTTAAGAGCAAAGATGGACAAAGTTTCAACATCAACTTTGGTTGTAAATATATATTACTATTTGCTTCTTTGGATATGAAAGGTCTTTTTTTAACCGGGTGTCATAAAGAGTGTTATAACACTAGTTATAACACTGATGACAGATACGTGCAAATAGATATATTTTTTCTTTGATTCAGCGGCAACAAATTATAAGTGTAGAAAGATCAACAGAAACATAACAGACATAAGAAATTGATATCGCAGTTCGGTGCGCAAACCCACATCTACAGGGCCACACCCAAACAGCAAATAATCCACTAAGATAAAATGATTACACACACTAATCGGTCTTATAACCTCAAAAACTCCATCCTTGATGTTTTCGCCGTAGTAGAGAATCCTCTTAACAGCTTTGTCTAGCGAGCACCACTCATCTTTGAAGGCTTTCTCCCGAAAGCAATATGTCATCCTCCCGAAGAACCACCTTATTTTCTCTCAAAGAACATCAAAACGACCTTTTCTTTTGCAAAATATTTCATTCAAAGCTCTACATCACGTTCATGGCTGCATACTAATTATATACAACCTAAATTTGCCAACAGACCCATCTATTCTCCCACCAAAATCACCCTAAACAAAGCAACTTCTCCTCAATGGATTCTTTACAAAACAGTCTCATCAAATAGCAACCAAAACTCAAACCAATCAACTTCATAACTGATTTCCTTTGATTTCCTTCTATGGTGGAAAATCATTCCAAATCCAGTGCAAACAGCCTAAAATAGAGTTTCCATAACTGTCCACAAACTCCAAAAATGAACTTGACCCTGTTATTAAATTTTGTACAACCAAACTCCAAAACATGCCAACTAATAAAATCCTAATAATCTCCCGTTTTGGCTTTTTTGGCAAAACTAACACAAGATCCTATTTTCAATAAAAATTCAAAAACTTTTAAAAACTAGACAAATCATAAAAGTACAATGTTCTCCCCCTTTTTGACAAAAATAAGCCAAAGCAAAAATAAAATAAAATAAATTCTTCTAGAAACTATTGTTGCAGAAAATGTTGCAACACTTGATGGAACACTCGGTGCAACACTTTCCTACACATCATCTTTCCAAGTTATTAATCCTTGAAGCTCGCTCCCCTTAAATCTTCTTTTCGTCTTACTCCCCCTGAATGTAACACTCTCTCAATCTTGCTCTTATCATCAGTCAAATGGTTGGACCAACCACCATTACTGCACACACAACCATTAATACATGCTTCTAAAGAAGTATAAGTCCTATGACACCTCAAATCAAATTTCCTTATCCACCCACGTCTAGGAAAATTATTTTACACATCAATCTTCACATTAGATGTCTTTTTGAGTTTGCATAATTTGGTGGATTAATGAGCATATGTCTCTTCAAAGTATTCAAATACTTGTATCATCTTGGTCTTATATGGCTAGCTAAACCGTAGTAATGACATATAGGGATAAACTTTTTATGTCGAAGGGGTGAGATAATACCTTTCTTCCTGAGGATAGCTCGAGGTTCAGGAGCAGGTGTCCTTCACAAACACTGTCTTGGATGTTGAGCATTCACCAAAGGTAACCAAGTCCATGTCGATCACAATTTGCTTTTCCTATAGAGAGAATATGATTCAGTTTGGTGGTGCTAGAGTTCATCATCTTCAAATTTTTCTGAGTGCTCTCCAGTTCAGCTTTTGTTTCCTTCAACTTCTTTTCTATCTCAGCAGCACGGGATTCACAATTATCAACAGCTCTCTTTAACACATCATTTTTTTAACAAGCTCATGGACACACTCTCGTAGAGACTTATTCATTTTAACCACCAAAACCCATTTGTTGAACATGGTTTCATACGCGTCCTGGATTGTCTCTTCAATGAGTTCTTCACCATCATTGGAACTGCTAGAGTCTAAAGAACTCCATCTTCTTTGCTATTCACGGAATCTGCTATAGGAAGTGTTGTAACACTGTCTGCAACACCTTTTGTGACAATGTTGGCAGAACCATCCTGATCTGTATAAACATTAAAAACAGCATAATTGCTCACATGGTCATCATCTTCCTAACTACCTTCTAACTCTTCATCACTCCAAGTTACATTAAGCGACTTATTCTTCTTCTTGCTAGTGTTAGCACACTCTGATTGAATGTGGTCGTAACCGTCGCACTCTCGGCATTGAATTCCCTTATTATTCTTCTTAACATTAGAGGAATTTGCAGCTCCCTTATTTTTCTAAAAATTGTTAGAGTTGTCAAAAATTGGAGTTTTGTTCTTTCCGTTGAATTTTTTCATCACCCTATTTTAATGCTTAGTTAAATGAGAAAAAGACTCTGCCAAATCTTCATCTTCTTCTTCAACATTATCTTATACTTCGGCTTAGAGAGTAATCCCTTGAGAAATCCTATTCTCCTTGTTATTTTTATCCAAGTTCATTTCAAAGGTATGTAAGTAGCCCATCAACTCGTCAACCCTCATAGATTCCACATCCTTTGCGTCTTCTATTGTTGTAACCTTGTAAGCGAATCTTGTTGGTAGCAACCTTAAAGCCTTCCTCACTAGTTTTGCCTTAGAAATTTTTCATCAACTGCAAAAGCCTCATTAGCAATATCACATAACTTTAAATTGAAATAAGAAATTGTTTCACCTTCAAGCATGTGTAAGTTTTCAAACCTTATAGTGAGAATTTGAAGCTTTGATAGTCTCACGGCTATTGTTTCCTCATGCACCGTCTATAGAATTTTCCAAAGCTCCTTGGCCAACTCACATGTAGAAATGAGTTTGAATTGATTGGCATCCACCACGTCGAAGATGGCATTAATTGCTCTTGAATTGCTATTCGCCAATCAATCTTCTTCAGTAGACCATTTCTCTTTGCGTTTCATAACTTCTGCTCCAGCCTCATTTTTGGTAATAAGGTGCATCCAACCAATCAACATAGCACGCCATGCTTTCTCATCAAGTGCTTTGATGAACGCCTTCATATGAGTTTTCCAATAAGAATAATTGGAACCATCGAGGAGAAGAAGGCGCAAAACTGAGCCACCTTCTTTTAGAAAATCCAACCCTTACACTACAGTCCAAATCTCAAAATCTCACCAAACAAACGGTTAATGAACCATTCTGATACCAATTGAAATGTCTATTTTTAACTAGCTGTCACAAAGAGTGTTATAACACTAGTTGTAACACTAATGACAGATACGTGCAGATGGATATATTTTTTCTTTGATTCAGCAGTAGCAAATTACAAGTGCATAAAGATCAACATAAACATAAAAGAGACACAAAGAATTGATATCGCAGTTCAGTGCACACACCTTCATCTGCATAGTCACACCCAGATAGTAAACAATCCACTAAGATAAAATGATTACACACACCAATCGGTCTTACACACTCAAAGACTCTCTCCTTGATGTTGCTGTCGTAGTAGAGAATCTTCTTAGTGGCTTTGTCTAGCGAGCACCACTCGTCTTTGAAGGCTTTCTCCCAAAAGCAATATGTCCTCCTCCCAAAGAACCACCTTTTTCTATTTTCTCTCAAAGAACATCAAAACAACCTTTTGCTACATAATATTTCATTCAAAGCTCTACATCACGTTCATGGTTGCATACTAATTATTTACAATCCAAATTGGTCAACAGACCCATCTATTCTCTCACTAAAATCACCCTAAGCATAGCAACTTCTCCTCAACGAATTCTTTCCAAAACAGCCTCATCAAATAGCCACCAAAAGTCAAACCAATTAGCTCCATAACTAATTTCCTTTCATTTCCTTCTATGATGGAAAATCATTTCAAATCCGGTGCGAACAGTCTGAAATAGAGTTTTCATAGCTATCCACAAATGCCAAAAACGAACATAACCCTGTTTTTAAATTTTATACAACCCAACTCCAAAACATGCCAACTAATAAAATCCTAACAGGATGTAATGATTATTGTTTGCATTAAACAATCAAATACACCCGTGTCTGTAGTTCTATATATACCGAGAAAATATAAAAAAAGAGGAAAGAGTCAAACATGAATTTTATTTGAATGCAAATCTAATAAATAAACAATTTAACTGGAAATCTAATTAGACTCAAATAAATAAACAAATAATTAAATAAAACAGAAGTTAGACCTCGACGTAGAGATCCTGAATTTTCTTACCTCGACGTTGAGATCGTGAATTTTTTTTTCTCAGCTTTTATTTCATCTTTGATATCTAGAAAAGCTTCAAGACTAAGCCAAAAGCACATAACAATCATCAAAATGGGCATGAAGAAGAAACATATCCAAAGCTGGTAGTCTAACTGAGTTGCTCTTCACAACATCGGCGATGATGCTTGAGTAATAATAAAACATCCCAACACATGTGCAAAGAAGTAGAAGACACGGAGCGATATTAGCACTTTTTTGTCATATGGTAGTGGCAGCCGTGTTTGCTATAACAATGGAAAAAAAAGAGCCAGAAAAAAAACAAAAAAAAGGAGAATTTGGAATTTAGAGAGAAAGAGAAAAGGGAGAACAAAAAGAGAGATGATTAATGCAGTCTGAAAATAATATTCAAAGGGAGGCCGCCTATTTATTGATAGGCAAATTCTAAAGTTATTCTAATTAGAATCTCAAAAACAAAATCTAATTTCTAATAATAATCAAACTCAAATAAATCTTAATAATAAATAATTATAAATAAAATAAAATAATTTCAAAAATAACTCTTGACTCTAAAATTATGAATTATGATCTCCGTAAGTCATTTTTTTTTTATATGTATTCCCTAGAAAGGAATTATTATGTTAAAAAAAAAGAGATACATATTAAACGTCGCGAGCTTCTCTAATTATTGATCATTCTAGTTTTTTATCGTTAAATATGATCAAAATTACATCAGATTAAATGGACATGTTAGTGTCGTTGACAGTGATACAGATCGGTAAATTAAATGAGCAAACGAGAGGAATATTGGAAATGAACAAAAAGATAGAGCACAATTACTTTTTACACTGCGCGACCGAGTTGGTAGTCAATGTAAAAGTGTAAAAATATTGTCATTTTTCTTTTAATTTTACTTTGTAGGTAGTCATTTTAACAATCTTAAAAGTAATTTTTTAAAAAATACTGAAAAGAGGTCTGCCAAAATTTTCCAAAAGAATAAAGGGAGAAAGAGAGAAATAGGTCAAGACTTGAGATCAATTAAAATTAATAGGCCAATAGTTTACATAAGTTAATAAATAGGCCAAATTACTGTTTTCATTCATAACTTGTGTAGTTATGAACCATAACTTAACAAGTTATTCCCGATTTTTGTCCATAACTTATCTGGTTATAAACCATAACTTGACAAATTTATCCATAACTTATCTGATTATGAACCATAAATTGACAAGTTATAGCCTATTAATTTCTATAACTAAAAATTGGCTTATTTACTTTCTTAAGCTTTTCATATTGACTTATTTTCTACTATTTCCCAAGAATATAACTACCAAATCAAACAAAGAGTTTGGTAAAAAAATAAAATAAAATTAAATTAATTAATTAATTAATTAATTAATTAATATATTGACGACCATGTACGTGATTGAAACGTCAGAATTGTTGGCTCGTCAAAGCATGCTTTCTCTTCCTGGCCCTCAAGTCAAGCATTAACGACACCCCCATCCATTTTCCATGATCCACCAACCTATCCACAAAGCACAACCACAGACTTCTACATTCACAAAAACCGAAAAAAAAAAAAAAAAAAGGACCATCCACGGGCATGTTAATCCAAAATCTCCTCAATATCTTCTTCTACTTCTTCCCTTTAATCCATACTTTCTCCTTAATTAGCTCATCTGGAGCAACCCGCATAGAGATCATAAACAACTGCTCCTACACGGTCTGGGCAGCCGCAACATCCGGCGGAGGGCAGCGACTAAAACAAGGTGAGACATGGCTTCTCAGAAACGTATCCAGCTCAGGCCGGATCTGGGGCCGGACCAAGTGCACCTTCGGCCGCTCTGGTACGGGCGGAAAATGCAAGAGTGGCGACTGCGAAGGCCGCCTTAAGTGCGAAACCAACGGTCGACCCCCCATCACGGTGGCCGAATATTCACTAAACCAAGTAAACAATGACGCTAACGTTGATGTTTTCTACATTTCTGTGGTAGAAGGGTTTAACGTTCCTATGGAATTCAGGCCCTCGGAGGTCTCATCGGATTGCAGCCAAGTCAGCCGATGCGCCGGGGAAGTAAACGGGGCGTGCCCGACGGAGTTGATCGATCCGGAAGGATGTAACAATCCCTGCACTGTGTTTAGGAATAACCAGTTTTGTTGCACGTCCGGAAATATCTGCGAGCCTACGAGTTATTCTAAGTTTTTAAGGGTCTTTGCCAAGAAGCCTTTACTTACCCTTCTGATTTTGGTCAGAGAAGCACTTGCCCAACTGGGAAAGACTACAAGGTCGTTTTCTGCCCAACCATAAGCTATACAGGTATGCTTTCTCTACTCTCTCATAATTCTTGTGCTATAACTTACTAAATAATTACAAATCTCTATATCAGGTTCGCAATTTGAATCATAATTCATACATTTTTAATTCTTATATTATTTTTTAAAGAAAATTGAATTTCTGCTCAAACCTGTATTGAACCATACATGCCATAAGTTTTTTCAAGTAAGAACGACTAGTATTTGAGTCACTTGAGCGCATCTAAACTACAATTTTTTTTATTAAAAAAAAAAAAAAAAACATTTTTATTGGTTATAATATCCGGAAGAGTTAAAATATCAATTCTCGTTATGGAACAAAATCTAGAAAGGCCAACCGTCCAAAACTAAGATTTTCAGAACGAACATAGCAGGTAGGATTATCTTTAACTTACAACCTTAATTTTCTCTAAATTAAAAGACCAAGAACGCTGATTCAAAAAAACCTGTAGTAATTAAATTAATGTTTCTGATTGATTATTGAACTTTTTAATGTTGTCGTCCCTCAACTAATTAAGTTAGCCAGCAATTCTAGAAGATATTTGCGCAATTTGAAGTATGAGAATTTCTCATGAATTCGTGGTAATTAAGTAGAATTTTACTCATGATCTTGACGTGAGAAAAAAGTCATAAGCAGATATGAAGCGAAAATAGAAGAACAACTTTTGTCAAGGATATTAACCGCATTACTAATGGAATATATGTGAATTCTGCCATCTTTTTTTAACAGAATTTTCTTATGGACGAAGCTAACTAGAAATTAACTCACTGATCTTTCTATGTTTAGCATCTATGAATTATATCAAAACACAAAACGTCCTCGTATTTTCAACAAATTAGTAATTAGAGCCTTTTTACAGACCAGATGATCACCAGATCGTTATTTGATAAAATGCTGAAACACCGGAATGATAACCGGTGCCCAGCTCACGGGCTCTACACCTATGATGCTTTCATCACTGCTGCTAGGTCTTTCAATGGTTTTGGCACTACCGGTGATGATGCCACTCGTAAAAGGGAGCTCGCGGCTTTCTTTGGTCAAACCTCTCATGAAACCACAGGTTAATAACTTCATATAATTATTACTAATTAAGTTTAATTGTTACCACAGGTTAATAACTTCATATAATTATCACTAATTAAGCTTAATTGTTACCTAAAAGCTTACGTACGTTTTCATCAATAATTTGGTGATTAATTCATACTTGTTATACAAATTATTATCTTTTTTTATTATTTTCAGGGGGATGGGCAAGTGCACCGGATGGTCCATATGCATGGGGTTATTGCTTTGTGACTGAAATCGGCAATAATGATCGTTACCGTGGTCGAGGACCTTTTCAACTCACTTAGTATGCTTTTTTTTTTTTTTTTTTTGTCTCTCTTGTTTATGATTAAATTATTGCATGTCTCACTATTATTTGACAGTTTTGAGCCACTGTTATAATAAGAATCATGATTAATAGTTCATAGTCATAGATTGGTTCGTAGATTCAGAATCATGATTCAGAACTATTTTCGGTTTATGTGTGTTTTTTTGAGAGAGAAAATACTATAACAAATCATGAATAATGATTTGAATCATGACACTAATCCACCAACTAAACGCTTTAGACTTTTAAGATTTAAGTTTTCATCTTAAAAGATCAACCTATAAGTAGAGTCATCTAGCCGTGTTTCTATAATTTATTATTATTTTTATATTTCAATAATATGAGAGTCAGGTGATTTATTTTTACTCTTTACATATTAGACCTATTACGTACATTTTTTTATTTTGGCTTTTTATCTAACTTTTAGATGGTCTTACTAGTTTTCATTGTATGAACCGTTTTTCATTTCGTTTTTGTTTTCAACAAATTTTGATAAAGACTCTTTTCTAATTAATTGTAATTTTAATTTTCTTCTCTACCATTATAAATTCTTGTAATTTTCTAATTTTAATAATATTAGATTGAAGACTTAGAAAGAAAAAGATTTCAATAGTGTGTACTAACTTAATCCACTAAAAATTTCTGATAACAGTTGTTTTCTCTCCATTTAAATTAAACTAGTAGAGGTTTTATATGCTTGTTTCAAGTATTGACTAGTTGACTCCATGACTTGTGTATCAGCGACTTCAATTACAACCAAGCAGGTAAAGCCATTGGGGTTGATTTGATAAACAACCCGGATCTAGTTGCCACGGATCCAGTTGTATCTTTCAAGACAGCTATATGGTTCTGGATGACACCACAAGGAAACAAGCCATCTAGCCACAACGTGATCGTAGGGAAATGGACACCGTCCGATGCTGACAAGTCAGCAGGTCGAGTCCCGGGCTACGGTGTGATCACGAACATAATCGATGGTGCGCTTGAGTGTGGGAATGGTCAAGATGAAAGGGCGGCTGATAGGATCGGTTTCTATAGGAGGTACTGTGACATATTGGGAGTGAGTTATGGGAACAACGTGGATTGCTATAGTCAAAGGCCTTTCACCTAAATAATTGTCTTATCTCAAAATAATAAAAACAGAATGATCTCTGGATTTGATTTATTGCTTGACTATTTGGCCCTTTTATTATATATATATGCTCGAATATTCCAATATGTTTATCAAATTATGCTGTTCTCTCTTGATGTTTGGTTCTTAGATTCGAATCCTTGATTCGAATCATGATTCATGATCGCTACAGTATTTTCTCTCACAAAAAATACACGTAAATGGAAAATGATTCAAATCACATGATTTAAATACATGAACCAAACGAACCCTTAATTTTTCTAAACGCTAAAACACGTAAGGTGACTTTAGAGTCTACCAAAAATTCATGGTCAATACTCGTACGTTCTGAAATTGTAGAAATTATACCTTCGCGAGACAATGACATATCAAGAGAAGTCAATTGATCAATTGGGACGCTTCTAGCTTTTTATTGGCGGAGTCAGAAATTTATTTAAGGGGACATACATTAAAGATGACATGTTAAAACTAATACAGAAAGTGAAACTTCAAAAAAAAAAAAAAAAAAAAAAAAAAAGTGTTATAAATTTATTTCATATTACATCTAAATTGACTTTGTTTTCAATGACTTCATTTGTTTTATTTAATTTTTAGTTTAGTTTCACTTTATTTTATTTTGATTTTAATTTGTTTTATGTAGTTTTTCCCTCAAATAATTTATTAATCCTCAATTGTGTTTGAATTAGATGGGCAGGTAATTATTTGGGATTTAATTGTGATTAAAAGAGAGCAAAAAGGTTAAAAACGCAATTCAAAATCCGGATTTAAAACAATCCCACCTGCGCAAACTCTTCACGCCGTTCCACACGTGTCTCCATCCGTCGGATCCTGCTCCAGATCTGTCACCAGCGCGGTTGGCCTTCACTCGCAAATTTCCGTTCGTCTAAACTCACCTGCCAGCAGCCTGCCATCCTGCCGGATCCGCTGCTTTGTGCTCTATAGAAGATAAGTAAATCCCTCACTCTAACCCTGTGATACGTTGCCACTTCACCTAAGTTAGCTTTAGCCATTGAAATCATGCCACATGGTAGCTTCATCAGATGCCCTACTTGCTCCACCTTTTCTCTCATCTGGCGTAGGTTTCTTCCTACGACACAATACACACAGAGAGGGACCCAAAAATAATTAAAGCCCATTAGAGAGGTGATTGGAGAAATATTTGAGAAAATTATTTTAAGAAATTTAGGGTCATTTTATTTAGGATTTTATTTTATTTTTAATTTTTTATTTAGAGTTATTGGAGAAGGTAATTTTGAAGTCATAAGAAGCGAAAGAGGAAGATTTAGAAGGCGAAGTTTGGAGACCCGTAACATTTTTGATCAGTCTTATTTTCTAATTTTTTAATTATTTTTTTTTTCTTTTTAATTTACTGAAACTAATGTTTTAGTTTCTTTATTTGGGATTACGATATAGTCAGATTATGAGTATTTGATTTTTCTTATTTGTAATTAATTCATGTTTTATTCTCAAATATGTTAAGTGTTCTTAATGCTTGTGATTACATAGTGTTCTTAATGCTTGTGATTGCCTGATTAGCAGTTGCATGAATTGGTGTTTAAACATGACCCATGGTTGGCAAGTTGGAATGCTATTAGAACATAATAAATTAGAAATAATTATGTGACTAGTGCAATGGTGATGATTTCATGTTCTTAATAAATTTCACCATGTCAAAATCTTAATAGAAATATAGAATTGATGGTGGGAAACACATATGATGCGTTTGGAATTAGTTTTAAAACGTTTTTGTTTTTTGTATAAAAATGAAAATGAAAACGTTTTTATTTTTATTTTTGAATCATTTCTGAAAATGTGTTTCATAGTTTTATTCTGAGATTTTTTCAGTTTAAAAAAACTGAAATTGTGTTTGGTAGTTTAATTTTTAAAAACATGTAATAATATTTAAATTAATAATATATTAAATAAATAATAATATTAAATATATTAAATAATAATATATTAAATAAATATATTAATATAACATTATATGTGTTAGGAAATGTTAACGATGGTGGCGGGAGAAGAGTGCGGGGTGGGGGGCCGCAGATCCACGGTTGGGGAGGGCGCAACGTAGAAGAGTGGGGCGGTGCGTGCGATTGCGGGCAGGCGGGCGTGGTTGCGGGCGGGGGGGGGGGCGGGTGGGCGGGCCGGAGACGGGGGCGCGCAATCGCATAAGCGGGCGGGAGGGTGGGCGGTCGCAAATGCGGGGGGGGGGGTAGTCGCAGATGGTGACAAAGTTGAAGAGAGAAAACGAAAATGGGAATAAATCGTTTTTAGATTTTCAGATAAAGACAAGATCATTTTTGTTTTTAAATTTTGGAAAATTTTATGCTAAATACGTTTTCATTACGCGTTTTTGTTTTTCATTCTCGAAAATTGTGAAAAATAGAAATGAAAACAGAAACAAACAGACCCATAATCTTCTTTTATAAGAAAATAAAGGCCTCGTTCACTTCACCGATTCGAGTTTTTAGTTTTAAGTTTTTACAAAGAAAAGCTATCGAAAAATGTCACATTAAAATTTTTTTTCAAAGAAAAAAGCTCTCGAAAAATGTCACATCTCAAATAATCGAAAACTTCGAATCCGCGAAGTGAACGAGGCCAAAGTATATGGACATTTTACCCTTTGTTATTCGAGTCAATGAAAATAAACTCTTACATGTGATTTTGCAGTTTTATTCCAGTCAATGAAAATAAACTCTTACATGTGATTTTGCAGTTTCAGATGCCTCTGAACTTTTAGACAATCCCATGTTGAAGTATTTTTTTTATCTAGGTTGGAAATATATTTAGCTTTTTTTTTTTTTTTTTTTTTTGCCATATATGGATAATTTCCTTAATAGAATCTCGCTTCACAAGCAGCCTAATGGACTGTTGGTGTTCCGGTCACTAGCACAACATTTTGCTTTTCTTTTTTTACTGAACAATATGAATTCGTCATTATCTAGACGAAGCAAATGTGTGGTGAATAGCATGGTTTATGTGTGTACAAATAGTAATAAAAAAAGTCCTGTTATGTTTTTCTTAGTGGAAAACATCCTGCGATCATTAAAACGTGGAGCATGTCGTTTGTTCTAGAAATACAAGCAACAAGTCGTCTCCCTCAAACGACCCAATTCCATGTCTTGAACCGACATGTCGTTTTATCACCTTTGCAATTAGCTGCCAAATCGACATGTTTTCTCATAAACAAATCGACAAGTTGTCTCCTTTAAAACGATTTCATAACTTAAAACGACATCTTTTCTCAGATATAAACGACAATTCGTATCCCCAAAAGGACACAATAAGCTACCCGAGCCCAACAAACAAACCAACCAATTTTTCCACTCATTTGCAAAATCCCCAAATATCCCAAATTCTGGAAAACCCTAAAAAATCAAAAAAAAAAAATCAAAAAAAAAAAACCTCACTTTACCAGGGGGAAAAAAAAGGAAGATGAGGAAGATGAAAATGGGAAAATTTCCAAAACCAGCTTCAATCCCACAACCAAAAACTCCATCTTCTTCTTGTTCTCTGATTCCTTCTCAAAAACCCACCAAAACCCCATTAATCCCTTCCTCCAAGTTCAACTTCAAATCTCCAGACCTCTCAGCTGCCAAATCCCTCTTCAACTCCATAAGCTCCACCGTCAATCCCGATCTCAATCACACCAACTCCTTTCTCAAATCCTACGCCTCAATCTCCACCGTCGACGACTCCCTCTCCCTCCTCCGCCACATGATCAAAACCCACCCCACCTTCTCCCCAGACCGATCCACTTACCACATCTTGCTCACCCACTCCTGCGCCGCACCCGATCCCTCCCTCTCCCCGTCCACCGCGTTCTCAACCTCATGTCCTCCGCCGGCTTCTCCCCCGACAAAGTCACCGCCGACATCGCCGTCCGGACGCTATGTTACGCTGGAAAAATTGATCATGCGGTCCAACTGTTCGACGAAATGTCTCTGAGACATTCCGTCCCGGATTCGTACACCTACAACTTCCTCGTCAAGTGTTTGTGTAAATGCCAGCCGTTGAGTACTATTTACGAGTTTATCGACAAAACCCGGAGCTCTTTCGGGTTGAAACCCGATCTTGTTACGTATACCATTATCATTGACAATGTTTGTAACAGCAAGAACCTCCGCGAGATCACGCGGTTGGTGGCGGTTCTCGGGGAAGAAGGGTTTAAGCCGGATTGTTTTCTTTACAACACAATCATGAAAGGATATTGTATGCTGAGTCGGGGGAGCGAGGCGATCGAGGTTTATAACAAGATGAAGGAGAATGGGGTTGAGCCCGATACGGTGACGTACAACACTTTGATCTTTGGGTTGGCGAAATCGGGGCGGGCAAAGGAGGCCAGGAAGTACTTGAAGATCATGGCGGAAAAGGGTCATTCGCCCGACGTTGTGACGTATACGTCGCTGATGAACGGGCTGTGTCGGGAACGGGATGTGTTGGGGGCGTACGCGTTGTTGGAGGAGATGAAGGAGCGGGGTTGCGAGCCGAATGAGTGCACTTACAACACTTTGCTTCACGGGTTTTGCAAGGCGAAGATGGTGGAGAGAGGGGTTGAGTTGTATCGGGTGATGAAAGAACGTGGGATGGAGCTTGACACGGCGGCTTATGCCACATTGGTGAGGGTGTTTTGTAGGCGGGGCGAGGTTGCAGAGGCTTACGAGGTGTTCGATTACGCGGTCGAGAGCAAGAGCTTGACCAACGTTGCTGCTTACTCGACTTTAGAGAGTGCACTCAAGGAGGTCAATAAAGCCAGAGAACAGGGCCGAATTGCCTAGCCTTTTTTATTTGGTTAATTTATAGGAAATTCTTTGTTATTCTCTATTATAAACTTTGCTACTTGGTTACTTGTAATACAAGAAATGCCCTAACGCTTCTTTATTCTGTTTTTTAAGTATATTGAGTTGCAAAAGGATTTAAAGGCGGTGTTGGGAAAAATGGATAGTGGAGAATAGATCCTCAATGGATGTCATTTAAAGTTTGTACAAGGAAAGATCAACGGTTCCTCCTTTCACTTCAATAGCAGGTCATCTCCTTTGTGTTGCCGGTAAAACCATGTTAGTTTCGGTTTATCATCTCAATAAATGTTGTGTTATATGTATAATGTATATCCTGATTCTCTCTCCGTGAGAGGATTTACGACGAGAACATATAAACGACAATAAAATGGAAAACCGACAACAACACTGGAACTGCATCCTAAACAATAAACGTCATCAAATGTGGACGGGCACATTTTGCGTTTTCAGATGAGAAGCATTCTGAATAATGGGGAAAAATAACTAGACGCTAAGAAACGATAACAATTAACAAAATGAAAGGAGAACATCCAGAAACATGAAGGGATATTTAGTTAGAGAATTCAAATCATAATTTGAATCGTAATTTATTACGGTGTTTTTTCTTGTAAAAAAATACACGTAAATCAAAATGATTTTAATCACATAATTCTAATTCATGAACTAAACGTCTCTTAAAATGACATCAAATAACTCTGAGCATACTGAAAGAAAGGCAAAAAAACAACTCAAGTCCGGATAACGACGACAAAGAAAATGAAACGATAAGTTGAAGACCAAATGACAAGATAAACGGCCACAAATGGTAAAACGACACCAAAAGGAGAGGCAACAATTCAAATTACGACAAGAAAATGAAAAAGGGACTTAAACAATGAAAACGAAACGAAAATAATAAAAGACAACAAAGAAAAAAGAAACGATATTGAAATTCATTAATTATTTATTAACCTACAATCAATTTTCACGTTCAATCCCGATTTTCTTTTTTTTTTTTTTTTTTTTTTTGCCTCAGCTTTTTTTGCGGCCACATTTGTGTTCCTTGTTGTCTTTTCCAAGAATTTCGACTAAAGACTATTAGAATCTCGATTCCAAGCCACGGTGGACTAGAAAGACTTCACTGTCTTGACAAAAAAGTTGTAATTTCCATCACATGTTAAGAGGTAAATCCGACCATTCACACAATTAATTACAAGCTGTAACGTCGTGAAAGATTCAAATTGCTAATGTGTTTATTGAAGATTTTATGGCTATTTTCTTTTGTCGTTTAGCTATGGCATTTTTCATGAATCGTATCAAGATTTGATACGAAGGAAAGTGTGGCAGGTCAACTTTACAGGTCGAAAGATATTCTGGTACCTAAATACATTGTCTTGACAAACAAAAAATGATTAGCTTGGAATAAACGTGAGTAAGATCACTACCGTACAAGAAGCATTTGAATAAATAATATTGGTGTGTTTTTTGGGACAAATGGGTACAAGGCACGAAAGAATGCCATAGTTCTTGTACTCCACTTGATTTTCCCAAAGAACGCATCAAACATACAATTTGTGTAGAGAAAATAAATTGTAATAAAGGGAATCATGTTTGCTGTCTTATTTTCCCGTTTCATTGATTACCCTTCAATTAAATCTTAATACCTTATAAATTATTTAAATGTGTTTAGTGTTTAATTCCTATTCATGTGGGTAAGTTATTAAATTTAGATGACATGATAAGTAAGTAGTTGAGTTGAAACAGTCAATGAGACAGAAAAATATGAACATTAGATCTAGGCTCGCATTTAGATAGCTAGGTGCAATGCCCCACTAATTTATGACCAAGGTACATGTGGGAAATCCATACGGAGACACAAAGAATCATTGGCTTCGTTTCTTGTTATGAAATGAGCATGTGATGTAAATCAGTACAATTTGAGAATTCCTTGGGATTAAACTTTATTATTGTGACACAAACTGCCAACAAGCTGCCGGGCCTCTCCCACAAACATTATAAGATGTTTTACTATAATGTTTGATTTGGGATTACAACGTTTTCCAAGAGATTCAAACTATATAAAACAAAGTGTTGTTTCCTGCCTTTAAACAAACAATTTCTCTCCACCATATGGGTTAAACATTCAAAGGAGGGAAGAATTAAAAACAAAAAAACAAAAACAAAAAGCTCTTTTGTCATTGCTAAATTGCCATATGGTACGTAGTGATACGGAATTCATTGCGGTGCTACATTTTATATATACATATATATATATGTATAAATATATATATATATATATATGTAATGTCTAGAAATAGGGGAATGAATTTGAAAAAGAGCCATCTTGGTTAGTTGAACCCTAATTATTTCTCATATCAATACTAGATTTTTAGACATGAGGTCTAGATTATATGCTAAATCTTGTCTCAACTGTGTCCCTATTTATCTACTTTGTCTAACATTATTTTCCCCTTTCCTCTTAGCCATTTTCATCGGTCCTTTGCTCTTGCTTTTTAAAATTATTGCAATCATTAATTGCCAGCCTATTAGTGGGCATAAACAATTCAAAGTAAATGATTGAGTTTTGGTTTTGAGGTTAATGATTGTGGGGCAAGAAGGAATACGGCTAGTACCACCTATACATTTATGTTCCTTAATGAACATTAAAGAAATGAGCAACTTAAGCTACTAGTTGGCCATCTCATAACCATAGAGTTCAATTATAGATTTTGATGGTTCAAATTGTTGGCCAGAATTGTAACAAAGTATCTTCAACAAAGGCAGTGTGGGTCACATTGCTACCTTTATGTGCACCGTACAGAATTGGCATAAAAAGGACCATTAATGGAGGTCTCTTACACAGGTTTGTTTATTTGATATAGAAGAAAATTACTAAATTCTCCCCGAGTTCGAGTGAAATACAATGTCATGTTTCTAAGAATTATAAAAAAATAATCTATTTTAGATTGTCGATCCCTTGAAACTTTCAATCCAAATGCGGATTTGGTCGAAATTGAATACCAAGAAGTCCTAAACTTAGCAACGAAGGAAAAAATAATTGTCATAATAAACTTGATATTCTGTCCAATTTCTATGAAACTAAAAAATTAACTGTTAGGTCTGTTTTTTGGTCAGGGTCACAAAGATTATTGCAATACTAGTTGTAACACTAATGATAGATACGTTAAAATTAAACCAGCAAAAATACGACAAAGAATTAAAAACGTGCATAAATAAAAAGGACACCGGAAAATGATATTAGAGTTCAGTGCGCATACTTACTATGCGGGGCCATGCCCAGACAGTGAACAATCCACTAAGATTAAAGGATTACAAACACCAATCGGACTTATACACCCAAAGACTCCTTCCTTGACGTTGTCGCCACCGTGTCAAATCTCCTTAATAGCATTGTCCAGCGAGCACCACTCGTCTTCAAAATTCCTTCGACTAGCAGTGCACTTTCTCCTAACAGCTTCTAATCCTTCTCTCGAAAGACGATCTTCAATCAACACATAAAAGCTCACTCTCACATAGACTTTTTCTGAATATTAATTTCTTCTATAAAAACCATACCCTAAATGTATCCTTTGATTACCCAATATTTTTTTTCAAGGCACCCCAACTCACATAGACCACTTATGTATATATAGCAAAGTTGCTCATGTGCCCCAAATCAATCTAATATTCTTTCCTCAAATAACTCTCACAATTATTCTCTGAAATTACCTTGTCAAAATTTGATTTCCATCAACAAAAAACATTCCATATTCGGAGCAATCAAGCAACTAAAATCACCTCTGATCTTCTCCATAAATACCAGTTACTAAAAATACCTATTTTTGAATTTTTACAACCAAAGCTAATAAATTGCCAACTAAAGTCCTAAAATTAGCTAAAAATTATCAGAAGGGAAAAGGAATTTTTAGGAGTCGACAATATGTCTGAGGGCATCTTTGTAATTCTCGAGTATTGATAATTTTCTCTTGTATATATAACATAGACCAAAAGAGTTGTGATGAGTCAAACTTCTCCTTCAAAAGAGAGTGACATCTTCAGCAATTTCATACAGAGATCATTAAAGATGGCAGGCTCATCTGCAAAACCCAAAAGGTCTATTAGCTTGCCAACAAGGCTACACCCCAACTCCCAAAAGATTGAAGCACAATTGAACAAGCTGAAGACTAATTGGGAATATTCATCATTCTCTTCAAGGGAAACTCCTCTAGGAAGTGAGAATATTCAATCAGGCTTGAGCGATCTTGCAGGGTTGTATAATTCTACCAAGAAACTCATCCACTCTCCTTTGACCCAACAAGCCCTTCTCCAACATCATTCAAGAAAAATGGTCGAAGAGACACTAGACATGTCGATCGGGTTGCTAGACGCTTGTGGCGCCACGAGAGACTTGCTTTTAAGAATGAAGGAAAGAGTTCATACCCTCCAGTCAGCCCTACGAAGGAAGACCATAGGAGATTCAAGCATCGAAATCGATGTCCAATCTTATATCAGCTTCAGGAAAAATGCCAAGAAGGAAGTCTCCAAAAGCCTTGGAGCATTGAAAACCATGCAAATTAGCAACGTCCAAGCTTTCCATGCCTTAGATGTTGTGGATCACCCTCTAAAATGGTGATCACGTTGTTGAGAGAGCTAAGCGCCATTGCCGTCTCTATCTTTAGGTCCCTCTTCGTGTTCTTATCCGTGCCTGCCGCGACGATGACAAAGGCGAGTAGTGGATGGTCTTTGCTCTCAAGTTGTTTGTGCCCGCGTCATTTGCAGCATTGGAGAGCGAACACAAGATTTTCAACGAAGTGGGCAGTGTTGATATTAGTCTCTGGTCATTGCAAGGCCAATTAAGGAAGAACAATATCAATAATGGCGCTCCGATTGACGTGGGACTGGTGAAGAGAAGATTAAAGAGTCTTGATTGTTGTATTGAGGGACTTGAGGCTGGATTAGACTACTTTTTAGATGCCTAATTCAACATAGAGTGTTTCTCCTTAATCTTCTCACGCCTTGAGAAGATTGTGTTAATGGGCAATATAGCATTACGAATTTTGGAGTAAAAGTTCCTTGTTGAACAATATATATATATATATATATATATATATATATATTTGTAGTGATCAGTTTGTAAAGTTAAGAAATGTTAGAATGATATTCTTTTTTCGGTTTAAATATTTACTTTTTTACAATCTTTCTTTTTTTTTCCCCTGTCCCAAATATAGTTTGTTCATAATTAGGGCCATTTATTTTTTGTTAGAAAAAAGACACTGATGAATGAAATTGAAGCAATTTTATTTTCATAAGTCGAGGCAAACTCCTTTAAGCACCCAATTACAGCTTTTGAAATTTAAAAAATAAAGCAAGTGAATGAGAAATTTTTGCAAGAGAATAAAAATAACAAAGATAGCCGTGTAACGAACAAATAACAAGAATTTATATATATAGTCTTTCTGATGCTACCGGCAGTAAATATAATTAAAAACCAAACAATCCGTATATTACACGACACATATTGCATTAGTTTCAATATTGTAAAACGTTTATATATATACGTATAATTAAAAAACAAACGATCCGTATATTACACGACACATATTGCATTAGTTTCAATATTGTAAAACGTTTATATATGTACGTTGGAAATTAAAGGCTATATAACGTTGTCGCCTAACGTATATATGAGATAAAGCTTAAAAAATGGGTTAATTCTTTCTTGACTTTTTAAACATCGCGTAGATAGTCCATGAAATTTTATTTTATTTCAATTTCGGTCATTTTATCAATTAGGCATTAAAATTTGATATAATTTTTATAAATTAGAGTCTAAAATTAGAAACAGTTAAAATTTTAAGTCTGTGTGTGGAAATTAACTTTTAATTTTTTGTATTGTTTTAGTTTCTAAACTTTATATGTTTCCAATTTTAGTCCATAATTTCTGCATAAATATTCAAATATTTAACAACAAATTAACAGAAGGATCGAAACTAAAACATAATAAAATCTAAAGAACTAACTATGTGACGTCTGAAAAAAAAAATTAACTAAAATAGGATTGAGGTTAAACCCCATAAAACCATTTGTGAGGTTAAAAAAAAAAAAAAAAAATTGTTATTTTTTACATGGACGAAGAGCTTCATTTGGAATTTTGTCCGAAAAGAGCCCTTTCGCTTATTTGAGAAGGGAGTTTCAGTAAAGTATCGTTAAAATTTTTAGAAAATTCTTAAATTGATAAGGATAAATATGGTAACAACGACTCTTTTTCTCCTCAGCTCCATCCCAAACCGTCCACTACTTATGGGAGGACTAAAATCTGTGGACCTAAACAAGGTTAAGGTAATAAGGATTCACTATCCAATTGCTTCTCTCTCTCCTTTGTCTTTCCACCATCCCAAACAAGGTTATATTTTACTTTTTACAATTTAATCCCTCCACCATTCCATATGAAGCATACCTCCAAGGATGCAACCAAACACACCTTAAGCCCAATGACGAGTTTACCCATGATGAAAAGTCAAATACCAAACCAACAAGCTAGTTCCAACTTCCAATATGCTTCTTTATAAGGAAAAACTCATTATTGATAGTACAGCCTCCGTAATAAAAAACGGTACTTGTGAAGATTTATTTTGTTTTGTCATTTGAACGTATTTTTTGACACTATTTTAACACAATCATCGTCAATTGAATATATTGTAATGATTGTACAAATTGAGAGAAATAACTTGTTAAAATTAAAAGTTTAGAAAGCAAATTTCTAAAACCATACAAGTTTAGGGGCAAATGTGTGAAATAACCAATAAAAAAATAAAAAAATAAAAAAGCTTTAAAAGCTAAACAGCATCAAAGAAGAAAACAACAAGGATATAAAATACGACAACAAAAAGATAAAATGACATTTCCAAGCTGATAGAGGGCTGGGCTTACCGTCTAAGTGGAAGACTACGACAAAAACATAATAACAGTGAACCATGTACGACAACAAATGGCAAAATGACACCGAAAATATAAACGACAACAAATCATTAAGCCAGCTAATCAATATTATACACCAAAATATAACGAGATTCAAGGATAAAACGAAAATAAAACTGAATGATAAAAACAAAACAACAACTATATTATACCACAACATTAGATAAACGACAAAAAATTGACAACGATGAGAAGCACTTTGCATAGCAATAATAAATGAAACAATTAATAAAAAAATTAATAAATGAAACAAACGACATCAACATGAAAACGACTCCAACATGAACAGATGAAAATAAGCTTGGTTCCAAAGGCGGAATCGAGGAGGAAAGTTAGATTCGAAGAAATTAGGTCAAAAAGGGAAAACATTGATAGAAAACGAAATGAAAACATCAATGAAGGAAGGAACAGGTGTGACATGAAAGATGATTGAAGAATGAAAAACGACAACAAAAGTAGGAATCGCCATCAAACAGAAAACTTTATCAATGTTTGGAAAACGACAGACAAATAAAAGCTGTAAGTACTGCGTTCTTTTCTTTTCCTTTTTTTTTTTTTTTTTTTTTTTTTTTTTTTTTTGCAGTTTTCACATTTTTCAGTATATATATATATAGCTTGGAATGGATGTTGGACATGACCTTCTGTTGAACTTGCAGAGGGGCTAAAAAATAAAAAATAAATAAATAAAATAAAATTGGGCAACAAGTTAAAAAGTACTTCAGATTTACTTATAGCCCTGCTTCAAAAAAGTCTCAACTTTCTATTACATGATACATATTACATGGCAATTACTAATGACGACATTTGAAATTATATATATATATATATATATATATATATATATAAAAAAGCTAGTAGTAGAAAAGAAAGATAGCTAATTATATAGTAAATAGTAATAAATTTTTTTTGACTTTTTACTTGAGATTCATAATAATACATAAATAGTAAAGGTGTTTTAACATTTGTTTCTTTTAATAACAAAATAAGCTTATGTTTCACATAAATATTCTAATTAACATTTATGTTAATTTACTAACATCCGCCGGCATATGCTTATTGTCTTCAATGTTCGATATTAAACTATACTTCTTTGCAAGCCCATAATTAGTCAAGGCGACGAGAACCAATAATTCCAAACCATTTTATAAAATGAAGTACAAGAATGATTGAGATGAATGCATAAATTCTTAATCAAATGGGCAATGATATTTATTTATGTATTTATTTATTTGTTTGTGAAGTCACACATTGCTCCACATGCATGCAACTCACGAAAAAAAAAAAAAAAAAAAAAAACCCCGCTTTTAAAACCATATGATCATGTGGTTGTGGCAGAAGAACAAAACGCAGAGTCATCATAAGCTATCTCTTTGGCAGAAGAATAAGATTCTTTCTTGGTTTAATGGGCTCGTGCATATTAGCTATTCACTTAATTAAGACATTCCATTGTGATTATTTGAGTCCGTGGTTTGTCACTTCATGCATGCAAATAATGCACATTCTTTAAGTACTTCTATATATATATATATATATATATATATATAAATGCTTTAAAGTCTCGATCGACCTTGCAATTATATAGCCACAAATATATTATTAATTCTTTTTATGTTTTGAGGTTTTCTCTTGCTTTTAGATGATAATTGTTAAGAGTTCCAAAAGGAATATACATATATATATATATATATAAATTGGAGAACAGAAAGGTGAATAATCGAGTTGGATATGAGTATTATGTCTCTACTAATTATATGCGTATATCAGCTAAATTGTCTCCGTTGATAACGATGGAAGGCCAAACCCCATCCATTGTAAGCACTAGATTGAAATTTTCAGCCAAAAAAAAAAAAAAAAAAAAGCACTAGATTGATATATTATTGAGATATAATTAAGAGAGGATAGAAAATATAACGCTTTGGTTTATTTTTGTTCCTTGGAGTTGAGATAATCTAGCATAGTTTCACCATCCCTAATTCCTTTTATTTTTTAAATGAGTTATAGTACCCTAGATTACCATTACAAGAATCTTTCTTGATTTTTAACAATAGTTCTTAATTGTTTGTGTACGCGTCTGTCTTTGACTCGATATAGTACCCTAGGTTTTTTTAGCATTTGTACCTCTCTCTCTCTCTCTCTCTCTCTCTCTCTCTCTCTCTCTCTCTCTCTCTCTCTCTCTCTCTCTCTCTCTCGCAATTTGGTCTTTCAATTATACGTAATAGCTAGCAATTAACTCAAATTGTTAGTGAAATTTAAATACTTTAGTTTTTTAGCACTTTTGCCCCTTGAATTTCTTATAGTTTGACAATTTTATCTCTAAAAGCTCATAATTCTTCACAACTAAATCCCTAAATCAATCCAAAATTTCCCTAAACTTGGATTAATTGATGTTGTTTCTTTTCGTAGAATTTAGAGATCACTAGATTGAAAATAAAAATCTTAAGAGACAAAAGTATCAAATCACAAATATGAATTCAAGAGACAGAAATGGTATTAATAATAAAAAACCCAATGTTTTAATCAACTTTTGGTTGAAATCAATTGAACTTTTGCTTCAAAAAAATGATAATAAAAGAAAATAAATATAAAAAATCAGTTGAACTTTCGAAAATTTGGACGTGGTCTCTGCTCAGTTTTGGGGTTCTCAGCACATGTTTAATTTGATAGATTGACCAAGCGGAAGTGTTTCACATGTTGGGCTCAGAACTCAGAACATGAGGAGAATGACCCAATTTGAGCCACAATGCTTCATCGTCAGCATGGATTGTTAGCCATGTGCATGACTTCAACCCTTTAACATGTTTCTCTGCATATATATGAACCACAATGTCCTCTAATTTTGTCCTTAGAATATACATTGAATTTTAGGACAAATTACAAGATTAATACTCATTTTGGACCCCTTGTGACTTCCTATACTTTGTTCTGTTTAGGAAGATAATCACATGAGCATGTTGCTATATACATATTCTAGTTAATTTTGTCTCTTAGGCTAAACAAACTCTTATGTTACCTTGCAATTTGCAAAGTTAGTAGTGTGTTAATTCTCCAATGAACCAAGAAAACATGAAGGAACTGTATTTGGGACAAGAATAATCATGTCGCCATACATACACACACACATATATATATATATATATATATATATATATATATATTTTGTATGTATGCATGTATATGTATATTACATTGAATTTATTGTATCAAGCCCATCCCAGAATTCTGCCCACTCCCTCACATTTTCAAAACTTCATATATTTTAGTGTTTTCATTGGGTTAATAAGTTCAATTTCCAAGGTACATAGGAATATCTACTGTCTCATGTCTTCTTGTCCCCAATAGGGACCCTAACCAAGATAACATTTGGGTTTACATAATTCGATGCAACTTGGAACTAAATTAATCAACATTTAAATAATTAGTTATCATGCCCCCCCATGAACTTGTCCTTGTAAGCCTAGATACGTGGCCTATACTTCATATTCAATGCTAATATGTCTTATATTGAGCTACACAAAAACATTAAACTTCAAATAGTCCTGTAGTTCTTTAATAATGCTGTAAGACACCAATAGTGCTGAGTACTACACACCACTAATAAGTAGGTCCCATATTATGTAGAGTCTACATATAATTCTATTTTGTATTAGTGGTGGTCGCTCGATAACTAGTTGATAGACCTAGGCACAACCTCTTTTTTTTTTTTTTTTTTTTGATTCCTTGAAGAATCTTACTGCATTTTATGTGGTTGTGACTTGTGAGATAAATATAGTATTAGTATTTAGAAAGATGATTAATTGGGAGGCAAGGAGGCATACGGTACTAATGGCCTGTACCCATTTTTTACGTTTTCAAGATGATACCAAATTTGTTATTGAACCTATAACAAATTGGGATTAAAGAAAAAGACTCAAGGTGGCAGTTTGTTGGCCAAAAATGATACAAGAGGTATCAGAGATGGTTGGGGTGGCCCACACCCATCACATGGTTGAGGGCACTTCTTGCCTTGGCCCTTGGGCATCAAAGAAACCAATTTAGTCTCCTATATATACAAATTGAACAAAATTCTAGTTTTCCAAGCATAACTTGTGAGAAATCTTGAGAAGTACTTACAAAGTTTTAGAACACAAAAAAATATGGCAAATCAACCCGTTAGATCCATTAGTTTGCCCTCCCGGGAACGCCCGTGTTCGGTTCAGATAGAGGCCTTGTTGAACCATCTAAAATCCTTCCAATTTTCACCATCAGATGTTCCTCATGAATCAGAGATCATCCAGAGCAGCCTAGTTGGTTTGGCAGAGTTGTACAATTGTGTTGAGGAGTTAATGAACTCTCCAAGCACACAACAAGCCCTAACGCCCACCAATATTACCAAGCATGGGAAGATTGTGGAACAAGCCCTTGAGGGCTCCATCACATTGCTTGACACGTGCAACATGGCAAGAGAAGTATTGATGACCATGAAGGAACATGTTCAAGCCCTTCAATCCGCTCTACGCAGAAAGGGCCACGGTGGGGACACGAGCCTCGAGAGTTGTATCCGTGCTTATCTCAGCTTCCGAAAGAAGGCCAAGAAGGAGATTGCCAAATGCCTTGGAGGGCTCAAGAGAATGGAAACCAACAACATCACTTACTCACTTCCCTTGGATACTCTCAGCCAAGATTTATCCACAATTGTGAAGATCCTATGGGAAACAAGCTCCATTACCATCTCGGTTTTTCGGTCTCTTCTCAAGTTTCTCTCCATGCCAACATCATGCACTACAAAAGCTAATGGATGGTCACTGATCTCCAAACTAATGAGAATGAGATTGTTGTCGTTTGAGAAGGAAGAGAAGAAGAATATTTTGAATTTGGCTGGGAATGTTGACGTTTCCCTCCAAACTCTTGTAGGAAACCTGCAAGGCAATGAGGGAAGAGCTCATGAGGTGATCAAAATGGCTCATAAAATGTTGGAAACAGTGAATTTTAGCAGTGAAAACCTTGTGGCTGGATTAGATTACTTGTTTAGATGTCTGGTTCAGAATAGAGTGTCTTTGCTTAATATCCTCACTAAGTGAAAATTGTTATTAATTACCCTTAATTTGTATATCCCACTTTATTGTTTCTTGGTCATGTCATGGCATCCAAATTTTATAGGATTTGCTATGGTTTTCAAACTTGTAGTTGTATGAGAGTTGAATTGGAATTCACTTCTATTACAATTTTGATCTCCCATCATTTCAATTTTCAAGCGCTAATTAAATTTGTTTCACCTTTCTTTCTTAGTTGAAAGACTAAAAAATAAAAAATAAAAAACACACACAAGAGACATACATATAATGTCACCCCTGTATGTTGAAAATCAGTAGTGATGAGATTTAACAGTTCTTTTATTGAGATGATAGTGTATTTATTACTTTGTAGTTTGAAAGTACTGGGGAGTTCCGAGACAGTTATTTTAAGAAAGAATTTTACTTCAAGGGAACTGTCTGTGTGCTCTTCAGAAGTTCTTTGAAAGGTAACAAACATGACAAAATGCATTAAAAAACAGTGTGTGTGTGTGTGTGTGTGTGTGTGTGTGTGTGTGTGTAGGTGCAAAATTAGCCTATGGTAGTGTCAAATCAGTCAGAGACAGATCATGGTTCATTGAATAACTCCTTCCCTATCTCTTATAGTCTTGGGGTTGACCAGCTGATGATATAATTAAGCTTTAATATATATATATATATATATATATATGTATGTATGTATGTATGTATATAGGTATTTCTCATCATCATCTGTTACATTAATATCTGAGTAGAGATGTCATGTACCTATATGTAACGTTGTCACCATTACTAAGCATGAGTGATGTGAATTTGACAAGTATGGCCAAGTTGTTACATTTTAAATTACAACATCAATAGTTTTGTGAAAAATGCTATGGATAAGATATGACTCAAAAACGGCAAAACAACTCAATTGGAGCATACTTTGGTCCATGGGCAGGCCCCCAGGCCCAAAGCCTCCTCATGCTTGAGATAAGAAGGTAAAGTAGAAAAATAAGTGACAGAAATTCCGGATAAATTAGTAAATAGTAATAAATTCAGAATCCACCGCATGACTACATGTGTTTTTAGTTTATGAATTTAAAATTATAATATGAATCATTCTCAATTTACGTGTATTTTTTATTAAAAAAAACACTGTAATTAGCCACAAATTATAATCTGAATCATAACACGAATCTATCAATCAAACACACGCTAAATACGTAGCCAGTAATCAAAAACGTTAAATTCGAGATTCACCTGCTAAATTACAAATTTACCCAATACTTAAATTTAGTAAACTGGAATTTATCGGATTTAGTCCATAAAATAAAACCCTAAATCATATACATTTTTAATTAATATTACTAATCTTTTATTTACACTATTTTAACTAATTTTTTAGCTGATAAATTCATATTTTACTCTTACAAATCTTTTTTTTAATTAAAAATGTTAATTTATCAATAATTATGGGAAATACCCAACTTAGTACCATAGAGATTTAACGCACGATCAAAATAATTGCAAAGCTTAACTTTTCGTTGCAATACTTTTTTTCTATAAGGATCAAGAACATAGCACGTGTCCCTCGGGCCTCGATCATAATGCAACTTGAGAACTCTAACACGTAGATTAAAACTAGCATCAACGTCAATATATACACATTCATTTCGTCAATTCAAATTTTTAATTTTAATTTTATTATAATTAAATTTTTTTTATAAAAAATCACATCAAATTTTGAAAAAGTTCGTTCATTTTCTGAGTTCTATTATTAATTATCTTATCCTATTCTCTCCTTAAATATTTAGCAGATCATTTATCACTCTCTTTGATTGTTAATTCTAACGGTGCTCTTATGTCCATCTATGTCGACAATGAGCCAAGCCATTCCAAATATTCGTATAAAGAATGCGCATTTGTTGAACGAACAATTTTATAAAAGCCAGCAGAAAACAAAGAGAAAACAATAGTTTTGAAATAAATAAATAACTTTTTTTTTTTTTCTAATTTTTTTTCTAAATGTGATGGAGATAATTTGTGTCGTCATATCTCTCATTCTTTTATCATTTTAGAAATTTTTCATCTTAAAACGAAAAAAAAACTGACTAAATTTTATTATTCAATTTTCACTCAAACAATCACACACTCAATCATAATAGTACGTTTTTAAAACTTAAAAAAGACGGTTCAAACATCTTATTATAAAGTCAAATTTTAAAATTACCGGTGTGTTACACTTACAATTAATCACAAATAACATTTATATGTCGATTAAACATTAATAAATTTCATATTATTCTTAAAATGAAAAAGAAGTTGAGTTATTGAATGATTAAAAAGACGCGTAATTTATAAATTTAAAATTATTTTTAATTTATATATTTTTTATAAAAAAATATTATAATAAATTATAAATTATAATTTGAATCACGATAGAAAATCCTATAATATATATTGCATTAAAGTTTGTTCCAAAAGTAGTAGCAAAATTTATAATACAAAAATCAGTGAATGGAAAACCACCACCTGTCTAAGACCACCAACTGCCACATTTACTACGAAATCCTAATGGCTAATTCCACTGATTCGTTTTTCATTCCCCTGACATCCTCAGCAACACGCGTCAACCCACCACAAACAAACGTGTCATACATCCATTGCTTAGTCCAGAGAATCAATAAAAAATTAAATTAAATTAATTGATTAATTTTGTGCTCATCTTTAGATAACGTAAACCAACCAATAGCATTAGATCACTTGTTACTTGTTATTTGTTATTTGATCGTTAAATCTATTTAAAATTATATTAAATTATAAAAAATATATAAAATAAATAATTTTTTATATAAATTTAATTATTAAAAAATAAAAAAATAAGAATAGGTTATTTTTTTCAATTCACCACAAAAATTCTCTATATATTAAGTCAAAAAAATTATAAGTATCTAGAGACACAACTAGTACAACTCTTTCGTGCACATAATATCATATTTGTATCATCACTCTTAATAAACGCCGTTGATCTTGGTCTTGGCTTTCTAACCACCATGAAACAATCCTAATACTATATACACATATACATACACTTCTTTATGTGTACATATATGTGTATACAGATCTAGATCTCAAATCTCTTAGAAAATCCTTTTTTTTTTCTTGGTCCAACTCCAAGGGACATCCCAGAGAGGCCACGTATTGCATAAACAGGCAACCAAATATTAATATTTCAAAAATGGAGGGTAATGTGGCAACAAGGGAGGCAAAGATAGGTGAATACTACTCCTTAATATATCTCCTTGGGCTCTATTTGCATTACAAATCCACAAAACGACAAGAAAACCGGTCTGTTGTATTGCCCAAACCCCAGAGAGTGTTATGCACTAAACAAATATCAGATGATTGCAATAGTGCCTGCCAAAGATGTGACAAGTTAGCCGAACTTGAAGGAACCTCCCATACAACCATCACATGGTCTCCACATTGACGTGAATATTATTGTACGTACTACACTATATATATATATATATATATCAATATATGTATATATTATATATTGTACCCTTTTTTCTCTTACATGTGTTGGTGTTACCTATATATAAAGAGGGTCATACCAATTGGGAAACCAAGCAATTCAAGAACACATTTTTCTTTGAGAGATTAACATCAAAGAAATTATTAACAACAAAAATGGCTTCAAATAAGAACCATGTTAGATCCATTAGCTTGCCTTCAAGGTCTCATCCAAGCACAGCTAGGGTTGAAGAACAGCTCAACAAGCTCAAAGCAATGGTGGAGGGAACTAGTACTTCTTCAAGTTCTCTTTCTCTTGGTCTATTTGGACTTGGAGAGCTCTATGAATGTGTGGATGAACTTCTCAACATGGGGTCAACCCAACAAGTCCTAAGCCAAAGCCAACATGAGAAATGGGTGGAAAACTTGTTGGAAGGATCAGTCAAGCTTTTGGACGTGTGTGGGATCACAAAGGATGTTTTGATGCAAACCAATGAGCATGTTCAAGCCCTTCAATCCTCCCTCAGGAGGAGAAAGGGATCGGATTATTCGGGCGTCGAAAACAACATCACAAGCTACACTTGCTTCAGAAAGAAGATGAAGAAGGATGTCAAGAAGTTCACTTCTACATTGAAGCAAGTGGACAAGAAGTTTGAGGCTTCACTATTAGAGCAAGACAACAATGACCATCTCTACGCTGTTGTAAGAGTTCTTAGACAAGTGTGTAAAATGAACATCTCTATCTTCCAATCCCTCTTGTTATTCTTGACTTTTCAAGGGTCAAAACCAAAATCAAAGTGGTCTCTTGTTGCAAAGTTGATGCAAAAGGGTGTCATAGCATGTGAAGAGAAGCAAATTTGTGTGATTAATGAGTTGGAAAATGTGGATGCTGCTGTTTGCAAACCAACAATACTACTTGGTGATGCTGAAATGATTCAAACAACTCAGAAGAGATTAAAGGCTTTGGAAAATAGCATTCATGGCCTTGAGAGTGGTTTGGAGAGTGTGTTTAGAAAGTTGATTAAGACAAGAACCTCTCTTTTAAACATAATCTCTCAATAGGGGATGAGGGTCTCAAGGCATATTCCACAATTGTAAGGATGTGCTTTGTGATTTCAATTTTCAGTTCAACCCCATATATGTATATGTATTCAAGTACATACAAAGAGTTCAATTAATATAGTACATTCAAAATTTTATCTCTCACATGCATGCGCGATGGCTGCTGTTTTTATCTTCTTATAAAGTTATGATGTTTCTATGTAATGATTAAAAAGATTGCTATTTTTATATGTTGTTTTTATAAAATATATAATAAAGGCTAATTTTACTGACGCTGAATGCAATCATAAATAGAAAAAGCCAGGGATCGATAAACTTAATCGTAGCAATCAAAAGTGGTCAAGTTTTCAAGTCAGCTATCGTACTTCCAACATCGCGAGAAGAAAATAAGTATTTTTTAATAGTTTATTCAATATAAATGTTAATTTGATAATCAATTACACTATATTCATATTCATTTAAACTACTATGTAGTCTACCATAGGGACTCAACAGCCGATGTCCATCATCAATAACTGGGGGGACATGCATCGTCGTGGGGATACTTGGATTAATCTCCAAGCTTAGCAGACTTTTGTAAGTATACTCGTAATGTTTAATCTCCAAACACAGTCTACTACTTCTGGATCATCCGCTGTAGGAATAGTTAATGATGAGGATATTATAGAGCAGTTTCTGGGTACCCAGAGAGGACACAAGACTGGAGTGGGTCTCACACTCGCACAAAACGTTTATCGAGGAGATGCGTCATCATCTGGCTCACGCTCAGTATGATCTTCTATGACACGTTCTGACCCACACGTAGAAGAATACTTACAACAGAGTTACCAACAAAACCTCCAACTGTACAAGAGTGTCAGAATGATGTAGGATTTCATCACTCAAATGCACCCCAACATGACTTTCCCAGTGATTACTCCTCATGTGTCGTATGTTCGTCCAGGTCATCTGCCTCTGAATCCTTCTCATAATAACAATGATAATTCTAGTGATATTGCTAATTTAGGAGATTAAATTTTTATAAATCTAACAATTTGTATTTCCGCATATTTCTACTATAATTACATTTTTATTTTATTTTATATATTACTTTTTACAATAATAATTTTTATTTATTTTTTTATTATTTATTTCCTTTTATTTAATTTTTTTTATTATTATAATATCATGAATTATATTTAATAATGGGTTTAAATATATAGTAACATACAACATTGATTATTAAAATGAGAAAAAAAATTAAAAATTAAAATATTATTTACGACGATAAATGTGGTCGCAAAAAATATAAGCCACGTCAGCTAAGTCTGCATCTTTTGCGACGACTTAATTCAAAAAATGTCGTCATAAATCCTCAATGTCATGTCATCTTAACGATGGAACTGACGAAAGAATTGCAGCAACTCATTTGTGATGATTTTCATCGCAAATATAATTGCGACGACAATCTATCGCCATAAAAAATTTTTTTACGACAATTCAATTGCAGCGACAGATTTGTAACGACAAGTGGTAGCTAAAAATTCATTTGCGACGACTTTTTATTTTTGGCAATGACTTTTTATCGTCCCAAATACCCTTTTTTAGTATTCAAAATTTTTTGAGAAAAAGAAATTCTATGTCAAGAAAGAAAAAAGAAATATTGATAATTAAAGTGCAACTTTTATCCATGATTTAAGATATTTGTGAAGTAACATACATAATTTGTACTATGTTTAATATTTGGGGAGACAATGTGTGTGTATATATATATATATATACACACACACATCATTATATGTTTACTTGTCTATGTGGATGTATCTGAACTGTTTTTATTCATCAACAAAAAAAGGCCCGCACACCCGCAAGTAAATACCTCATGCAGATCCTTTACTAACAGGCAATAAAAATGATTGCTTTTGTTATGTTCGAAGAAAAATCCATTGTCTACGTTTTAGACCTTTAATAATCTTGTTCTCTTAGGGTGTGTTTGATTGGAAGAAATGAAAAGAAAGATTTATTCTTATGTTTGGTTGGTTTTAGGAAAAAGAATGACCATTCAAAATGGATTGATTTTTCCATCAAATGAGTGAATCATCATTCATTCCTCATATGAAAGGAATATCCATTCGGACCATTCCAATCCCTTTTAATTTTCTTTTCCATCATTACCCTTGAATATTATAATTATTATATTAATATTTATAACATAATTAATATTATATTCTAATAATTTATATAATGTAATTATATCTTATAACATATAATATAATATATTATAATTATATACATATATTATATCATATTTAATATTATAATAATATTAGACATTGTAATTATATTTATTAATATAATATACAATATAAATGTGATATTGTAATTAATAATAATTGTATTTATCATTATAAGATAATATAATATAATATATAGTTGTGATGTTGTAATTAATAATAATTGTATTTATCATTATAAGATAATATAATATAATATATAGTTGTGATGTTGTAACTAATAATAACTATTATAATTATATTTATCATTATAATATAATATAATATAGTTTTGATATTGTAATTAATAATTATACTAATAATTGGGGTAGTAGTATTTTTTATAAAATTAAATATAATAATTATATATTTTATAAATAATAATATTATATTATAAGTTATAATAAAAAATAAGATTTTATTATTTTATATAATATTATAATTATAATTAGATATTATGTTTTATAATATTATAATTAAGTATTTATATAATTATAATATAAATTTAATATAAATTTATATTATAATAGATAATAGATAATATACTATATTATATATTATAAGTATAATATGTTATATTATATTATATTATTATATTTTACAATTATACTATATTTCTAATAATATAATATAGTATAGTTGTAATATTATAATATAAAATATATATTTTATATTATGATTGTATTATAATAATAAATAATTATATAATGATAATTATAATTATATATTATATCTTTATAATTTTATATATATAACATTAGTTATTAAATGATTATATTAATATATATAATATTAATTATATTAATATGAAGGGTAATTTTGTTAAAATGAAAATATTCATATCTCATTTTATTGTATTTGTAAAATTAAAACTAAATAAATGAATTATCTTTTTTTTTATTTTATTTCATTATCATTTTCATTACTATTTCTATTATCATTCTTTCACTGCAACTAAATGCACCTTTAATTAAGAAAAATATGTAAAATTGAAATCCAAATCTCTTCATTGCTCTAGATAATTCACTACGTACTGATCAGTCACTCTGGGCTTCATGGCGTCTGGAAGCTTCTCATCATGATCATGCATATGCGCCAAGTGAAACTTCAGTGATCACATAAAAGGCCAGCCATAAATGAAATAAGTGTTGACTGTCACCTTAATTAATTGCCCATTAATTTACTTTTAGGAACTAATGATCAAAACAAATTAAGAAGCTCAGAATTTTGGTTTTAAGCACTCAAAAATAATAATAAACTATCACAAAAAAGTGACAAGGTTGGCTGATCTGATCCCTTTTTTGGACTCATTTGTGCAGTCTCCTAATATCATTATTATCAAGATAAACAGTATTCCCTTTGTCCTTTTTTTTTATATAATTATGACATGTAAAAACAACTTGTAAGTTGTTTTTACCTCCTACAAAATCATTATACTCATAAGTTTCACCTTGGAAGCTTCAATCAACCATGAGATACATGCTAAATTCATGTAAAATGATCTTTGCACAAACTCTCTATTAAGAACTTCTGAGCACAGAAAAGAAATATATCAATAATTAATATGGTAATTAAATAGTCCACATGTAAAGTGGTTAATGAAACAGGATATATTAAACGTATAACACGTGTGTGTACGGAAAAATTAATTTGTTTAGCACTATTTTTATCTTCTTTTTCACACCACCATTTCTAAAGTTAAAAGGAGTTTATCTAATAGGATTAAAAAAAATAAATTATTAATTTTTTTATTTTATTTTTTAGTTATTAGATTTAAATTAAAAATTATTTGCTCTATATAATTTCTTAACATGATATACTTTTAATCAGAGCTAATTATCAAAAATTATTCTATTAGATTAATCAGAGAAAGTTTCATATCTGATAAATCTCAGACCTAATAAGTTAACGTAATATCTCTTAATTCTTTGTATCTTTTACCTTTGTTTCCTTGCCAAGCAAAGGCACCTCATAGAAAGTCGAAATGTTTTGTCTGAAAGCAACCAAGTTTCCCAAACTTTTTTTCTCTCTCGTTCAAGGAATTTTTGGCCCCTTTTCATTATTAACTTTTATTCCTTGAAAGCAACTTCAATTGCATTTGGACAAATCTACAGCAGAAAACTTCATTTTCTAAAGACCAATCATGACCAGGTCTTAACTGGGTCGCTCAGAAAAATAATTGGCCAAGCTACTTCTCTCTTTAATTGTTGTTTAAAAAATCTTTGGCAACTTACGAACAATAGTCACATACATTTGTTGCTTCAACGACAATTAATTTAAATACAACCCACGCGTCCACATTACCGTACATATTGGATTATTATTTATGAGTTTCACGTGGTCTGATAGAAATGTTCATTTTCACTTATTAAACTAGCTAGTTACCAAGAATGTTTAGACCAAAAACTCAATTAAGGGAAAAATAAATAGAGAAAAAAGTCAATAATTCAACAAGTATGTACATAACTAAAAGGATTGGCATTTATAAAGCCTCATTATTCACAAAATGGTGGGTTCTATTACTTACTTAATAGAATTTAAAAAATTATTTGAGTAGTGAGGTTTTAATTTTATGAGGATGAATAGGAATATTGTAAACAAAAATCATTCTTTTTATCTTCTGATTTTAATGCGTGGTTGGAGGTTTAATCTAGTGAAAATTTCACATTCATCATGTATAGATTTCAAATTCTCAACCCAAAAAAAATTGAAAAAAAAAAAAAAAAAAAATCAGTCCTTGAAATCAACTCCAAAAGTAGGATTAATGAAACCAAATGACCAAGAAGCATAGGAGTAGGACGGCTCTAAACTCTCTTAACTTTATAAGTTGACACTTGGCTGGTGAACATTGCAAGACTTGGTGTAAACATAGCCAAAACATGCCACTCATGCGACCTTAAACAAATGTTTCCTAAGTTATAAATGTCAACCCCATTTCCCATGCTCATTTGAAAATTAATATAATGAATTAATTAAAAAAAAAAAGTAGTAGGTGGTGATCTTTCAAGATCTTTTGATTTCTAGAGACCCAAGGTTGATCTCCATATATCCATAAAACTTCGGAATTAGGCCGTCCTTTGATTACTAAATTGGTAACCAACTTCCAATGAAATTGACCTTTGGATGAGTGTATAAGGTGGCGATGGCGGTGGGGTCGGCGGCAATGCATGGAAGCAAGAGAAATTTGGGCAAATGAATCTAGCTTCTTTCTTTCTTTTTTTTTTTCTTTCTTTTTTTTTGGTGCAAAAAAAAATTAAAAAAAAAAACCCCATATTTGAGTTACACCCAAATGGCAACCCTTTTGTCACATAAAATAGGTGCCATATCAGTTAGTTGGGTGAAGACGTGACAACATAACTTACCAAAAGAAGCCAAAAAAAAAAAAAAAAAAAAAAAAAAACCATCATCCCCACACTCCATTCACATGTTTATCACATTGACACGAGGACCAAAAAGATTCTTTTGGTTCCCCTCCAAAATCTCTTGGTATAAATGTCTCATATTTCCATAATAATATCCTACAACTCATTTAGTCCTAATTACATCCCAAACAATCAAAAATGCCTTCATTCTCCCAAAAGCCATCTTCCCATAATTACAAAATTAGGTCCATTACTTTGCCTGTTAGATCCCATCCCACCACACAAAGAACAGACCAAGAACTTCACAAGCTTAAAGCTAGTGAGGCCATAACATTATCTTCACCAAAAGCATCTCAAATATGCAACGCACTTTATGGTCTTGGAGACTTGTACAAGTGCCTTGAGGACCTCCTTAGCTTGCCGTTGACAAGACAAGCTCTAGCCCAACACCAAGAAGAGGAGTTGCTAGATGACTCCCTCAGGTACTTGGACTTCTGTGGCAACACAAGGGAAGCCATTTCGGTAATGAAAGAAGGCGTTAGGGAACTCAAGTCAGCGATTCGACGGCGGAAGGTCGGAGACTCAAGCGCCGAGAGCAATGTCACAAAATACATGTCCTTGAGAAAAAAGATGAAGAAGGGAATTGAGCAATCTTTCAAGCAAATATTGGATCACAAGCATGGAGGGTTTCCTCTAGATCATCTTGATAGCCACTTATGTGCCGTGGTTAGGGTGCTAAGAGAGGCAAGTTTGATAACCAACTCTGTTTTTAGGTCGCTATCTTTGTTCCTCTCAACTCCTCTTTTGAAAGCAAAGCCCGCTAGTAGATGGTCTTTGGTTTCTATAATGGTCCAAAAAGGAGTAGCACTAGGATATCATGATCATGTCAATAATATTCAAGAGAAAAGCAATGTAAATGAATTGGAAAGTGTTGATATTGCACTTGGTAACTTGTTATTAATTATGCAAAGTTCTTCAAGTGATAGTGAGGACTTTGAGGATGAAAAGGTTCAAATTGCACAGAAAAAGTTGGATGATTTGGAGGGTGTCATTGATGGACTTGAGAATGGGTTGGAGTGCTTGTTTAGGCTTTTGATCAAAAATAGAGTCTGCCTCTTAAATGTAATTTCACAATAGGATATGATTGGTCCACCATGTTTGTTATTGTACCAATTTTATTCCCTTGATGAGCATCCGCATTAATTTAGGGGATATACATAATGCTGTGATGTTTACCTTTATGCAAATTTTGCAACTTATGTACATGGATCAAATATACATTATATGTTTATTCCTTCCAAAAAAAATGTATGTTTATATTGTATGTTTACCTCTTCTATGTTTTTATTCCTTCTTGTATGTTCAACATATGAACAGTTCTGGGTTAAACCCCAATTCGATTGTCCGGCCCAGTTGATAAGTGAGAAAAGAATTAAAAAACAAAAAAGTGTCATCTTAACAAATGTCCTTCAAAATACTTGAATCAGATTTTTATTCTTTTACTCTTGATTCTTAACCTTTTTAATCAAATAATGAATTAAAAAAAAGTGTAATTTTGACAAATACCTTTTGAAAGTGCATGACTCATAATTTTTATTCTTTATTCTTAATTCATAATCTTTTTAGTCAAATAATTACACTAACAAAATAGTATTTATCAAAAATAAGAGGTAAAGGTCAAGACTCATGTACTTTCATGAATAAATTCTCCATTTTTTCTTTAAGAAAAATGGTTAGGTCCAATAGCAAAGTTCGGGCTGCCCAGCTTCTGCTCAGACTCAACAACCTGAATGGAAATTTCATGCCTAATCGGGCGGGCCATAAATGGGAGAGGAACAGCCCGGCTTAAGGTCGGCCCAGTCTAAAATTTTATATGGTATTTTCAAAAAATATATATATATATATATATGTGAAAGAGGGTGTTTGGGGTATCCCACCCGAATAAACTTTTGAGTCGGGACAGGCCCAGGCCAACAATAGTTGATTCCAGTTCGGCCTGTTTAGTCCAACCCAAATTTATAATTTCTTTCTTTGTGTCTTTATTAAGTTAAAAAAACCGCATTACCCTTATGTTAATAATTTCTGTAAGTAATTACTAATCCATTTCTGAGTACACTATTAGTAATAGGGGAAAAAAATGAAATATATCGAATACAAACACAAAATTAAAGTAAGCCATTGATCAACTTTTGTGACAAGTGTTTTGAAAAGATAAATTCTCCATAAAAACATAGAATAAAACTAGGCAATGATTTAATTTTAAATATATCATGAAAAAAAAAAAAAGAAGAAGAAGAAGAAGAAGAAGAAGAAGAAAAAGAAATTTTTCAACACAAACAAATTTTATAGTAAACCGTTGGTCTACTTTGGGGTAAACCCGTTGCATCAGCATCACGGAGGGAGAGGGGATTGGGTGGTAACGTCGCGAAAGAGAAATTCATTGACCAGTTGACTCACAACCGACGTGGCAGCAAAAGATTACAATTGTAAACAGTTGTAAACAGCGACTTCAGCATAGGATTCCTCCTCTTTCCTCACACGCTCCTGCTCCATCACACGTGTCAAATCACATAACGGCTATTTTTCCAACTTTCGGCACAAACCAGAAAAAAACACAAATATAATAGGCAAATAGCAGTAGTAGTCCCCAATCCAAACCCCATTACCAGATTCCAAAGGGATCCGTATTCCACCGTCGGATCAAAGTCTCTCTCCCTTTTCCAACCGTCCGATCGCCATGACGGTGGCCACCGCAGCGACATCCCAGACAAAGAAGCTGGTGAAGCTTGGCCTCTCGCTTTTCCGCAGAGGCTTCAACACTCCAAAATGGTATTACTTTCTGTTTTCTTTTCCTCTGTTGGGTTGCCGAGAAAATCTGGGTTTTTGTTCTTTTTTTTCATATGTGGAAAATGGTGGAAACTTGACAGCAAAACGGCGGCGAAGATGGCGGTGGCTCGGATAAAGCTGCTGAGGAACAAGAGGGAGGTGGTGGTGAAGCAGATGAGGCGTGACATTGCGTTGCTTCTTCAGTCTGGTCAAGACTCCACTGCTCGTATTCGGGTTCTTACACATTCCATTTTCTCTTTACTACATTCTGTCTTAACCCTTTTTATTAGAATTTCCGTTGAAACACAAAAGAAAAAAGGAGGGAAATGAGTCCCACTTAACATTTTCTTATTAGAACTTTATGTTGAAACAAACGGAAAAAAACACTTGGTGACCTCATTTAACCCTCCCTAACTTCGTCTAGTTTCAAACAAAGTCCAAAAGAGAGGGGATTAAGTGCTTCGATATTTGAAGGCAAATGGAAGTTTTTAAAGTTTTGAGGGAAAAGTAGTCGAATGACTCTAAAATTAAGGAGACATAGTTAAGAATAATACCAAATACTATTACCAAATGTGGAAAAAATTTGCCCAATGTTATCATCTCAAGTCCTTCTCAAACTCATTGCTTTTCCATGTTATTGCTTGGCTTGTAATTGCCCATGCACTGAATCTGCCATCTAGTTCAAATTTCTTACCAGTTATTTGTTTATTGTTTTTTATGTTCGCCAAAAAAAGAGGTTCTTTTTATGTTCTGCTGGAATGATTAAGCCCATTTAGTAGTCAAAAGGTTGCATAACTTACTACGAGTGTGTTTATTGTTTTTTATGTTCGCCAAAAAAGAGGTTCTTTTTATGTTCTGCTGGAATGATTAAGCCCATTTAGTAGTCAAAAGGTTGCATAACTTACTACGAGTGTTTCGTGGTGCGGTCTAGGTTGAACATGTGATAAGAGAACAGAATGTATTGGCTGCAAACGAGTTCATCGAGCTCTTCTGTGAACTAATTGTGAGCAGACTTTCAATCATCGCAAAGCGAAGGTGAAAGAAAGAAATTTGTGTTGTGTTTTTGGTAGCATTTGCTCAACTTTTACAGAGAAGTTTTGTCTAATATTGTTCAATTCACAGAGAATGTCCGGCTGATCTAAAAGAAGGCATTGCTAGTTTGATATTCGCAGCCCCAAGGTGCTCGGAAATCCCAGAACTGGTAGCAATTAGGGATGTTTTTGAGAAGAAATATGGAAAAGATTTTGTCTCTGCTGCCACTGATCTGAGGCCCAACTGTGGCGTGAATCGCATGGTAAGATTCCCCTTGTTTAGCAATATTTGTGTGAAAAATTCCAAGATTCATCCTGTTTGAACATATTTCAGTTTCTGCGAGTGAATCCTGAATTGATGATTGTGTTTTGTTTTAGCTTATTGACAAGCTCTCTGTTAGAACCCCCACCGGCGAATTTAAATTGAAAATCATGAAGGAAATAGCCAAGGAATATCAGGTCGGCTGGGACACAACGGAAACTGAGAAGGAACTTCTCAAGCCTCCTGAAGAACTTATAGTATGTTTCTCTCTTTCTGTCTTTCAATTCAAGATCATTTGTGTGTTCTAAAATCGATTTTCTCACTGATCAGGAAGGACCGCAAACTTTTGTTAGTGCGACCAGCTTACCGGTAAAGCCTGTGCCATACCAATCTGTTGACCTTAACACAAATAAGTTAACTACAAGGTAACTTTGCCATTGAATTCATCATTTTCATAATAAATCATCAAAAGGCTTATAATTTCTCATCAGAAGGCTTTTTCATACTGTCCTTGACCGTCTCATTTCGCTGTCTTTGTAGTTCTTCTCTACCCAGAACAACAACCAGCGGTGATGATGGCAGCCACATGTATTTCCAAGACTCAGCCGGGGCTGCCAAAGCGGCTGCAAAATGTGCAAACGAAGCAATTGCAGCCGCTAAAGCTGCTGCTTTTCTCGCCAACAAAGACTTGAACCGCACCTCTTCTCAACCACCGCCATCCTTTGATAACAACAATCCAAACAACAATCCAAGCATCAATATTGGATATGAAGAAATTAATCATCAGTATAACAAAGCTTCAGGAAGGGCATTTGAGTCTCAGAACTTCAATGGGCCCCGCTCTCCAAGCAATGTGGAGACAATGATGAACAACAACAACAAGGACAGTGGAAGAATGCATAGGAGGCACAGCTACAATGCCCCATCTGCACATTCAGACATAAAGTTTGATGAATCAGACTGTGATGAAGAAGATGAAGAAATTGAAGCAGAGACACCACCTAATGGCAGCACCTGTTTTCAGCCGCCTCAGCGAGCCCCGCCTCCAGTACCATTGAAGCAGGATTCACCTCATTCTGTTCATCCAAAGTTACCCGATTACGATTCACTTGCTGCTCGCTTTGAAGCTCTCAAATACCGCCGCAACTCACAGCCCTGAAGAACTTGCTTGACTTGTTTCGCTTCAGTTCTTCTGCATTATGTCATGCTATTATATACGCCGTATTATATTATTCATATACATACGTAGATACTAAATAATTCATTACACATAATAGGGGTTTTTTTTTTTTTTTTTCCTTAAATCTTTTTGCTTTATATAAGTTGTAATATTCTTGCAAAGTACGTTACCAATGTCATTTTCTTCAACGTTTACTATTGATTTGTATTATTATATTCAAATTTATTGTAATTCAAAATTTAGAAAAACAAAGTCGATAGATTTGACGTGATTTGCTTGTGTATGACTTTTTTGATTGCTTATGAGTACGGGAGTACACCACCACGTTCAGAGGAAAAGAAATACATAAAGATAGCTTTGAGCACATGGGCTTCAACTTCAACTTGTTCTGCATTTTCAACTGCTTGTTCTGCCCTAAATAAATCGAGAATTATTACTGTGGGACCTATCCTTTTTAATTATGAGTAGGTACTGGTTTTTAATTAACCATGCGGAATGATATGCATTTGTAGCATTTAGGGACTGAGCATTGAAATTTTTTGAAATGGACATTCACTTAAAAGACAATTGAAATCTTAATCGAACGCTAAACCAACACAACAATTGTCGCTGCCTCAAAAGTTCCTTAGAAAATTACGTTTTATTTTCTTTGAGAAGGTAAAAAGTGTTGGTGATGAAGTTGAGATTATGATTTTGTGTGGAAATTTGTTTTCTGAGAGGGAGAAAATAGCACAACTGAGATGGAAAATTGACAACCTTTTGAAGAGAAACGGAGCTTATTTTGGTTGACTTGGGCAGAGATTACTGCAGATAAAACGACTTTTATAAATGAGTCGCCACTTGAAAATGTCATACACCAATGTTTTCAAACTTTTGATTGTTCACTGTTTCATACTTTATTACTCCTAATATTTTCTTATTGTGATGCTCTGGCTCTCAAATTCAATATGTTAAAAAGGATATTTGGATATACTTTTGTTATCGTCTCTCTAACAAATTATTAAAATTCTATATTGGTCAGAAAGATTAACATGATCTATTTAATAAGGTGAGAATAATTTTCTCATAACAATCATATTTTGTTAGGTTAAATTAGGCTTAACATCTTTTAATTTCTGTAAAATGATATTAGAACATGCCTAGTTTTGCAATATTGGGTCTCCCAATATCGACTTATTCGCAGCGGTTTGGCATGGTCTACGTTGTGCATGAGGAGACATTAAAAATCTCATATTGACTGGAGATATTGGCATGATCCACTTAATAAGATGAGGACAATCCTCTCCTAATAAGTCAATTTTGTTAAATTAAATTAGGTTTAATATCTTTTAATTTCTATAAAACAAATAAAAAAATATTCAAAAAATATCCATGCATCAATTACAATATGATATAGTGAACTTGAGCCGCCATCCAAGTACGAATACCCTGGTTTAAGCAAATATCTTTAGTGTAAATCAATTAAACATTTTTTTTTAACTCATTAAAGAAAAATAATAATTCCTGAATTCTCTCAAAATTGGAAAGGACCGCCTATATTGACTATGTATTAATGTACATACAGACCTTGGAAAAACGGTTGGCACCTGCACCACCAATTTGCTATATTTTATGACCACATATTATTTTTTTCGCTTCTTTGAAGGAACAATTATTATATCAAATATTCCAAAATATCAGACGGTTGTTGAGGCTGAATCCCGGAATTAAGTATCCTGGCCCAGCGTTGGATTTATCTCTCAGGAGTAATAAGTTGACCAAAATATAACCCTAATATTAATCTCTTTTGAGCCGTTATCTGATATTACTCTCCGTGTTTAACAATAAATATTACAGTATTCTTTATCTACAACCGTCAGATTACTTGTAAACGGTCAGGATCTTTCTAAGGTAATAGTGTAAAAAGGTTCAGGACAAGGGATGGCAGCCATGTCCAATCCAATCATACGCACTCTCTTATTAATTAATTAATCCAGCAGCGTAGACAACGAAATTAAGGCACTTTCGTTTTCTTTATTCACAATTCAAACACATGATAAGATAATTAAAAAGCAGCCAAATTTGTCCTTGACTTCAATATTAATTATTAGTCCATATTGCAACAAAGCAACAATTTCTCTCTCTCTCTCTCTCTCTCTCTCTCTCTCTCTCTCTCTCTCTCTATCAGCGTCCTGTCATAGTAGTAAAGCTGTCTAAAACGAATGTGTAAAGTCTCCTATTCCCCACCTTATATTTGTCATTATTTAATCTGTGTTTCCTTGGCAATTTCCTTGAACCAACTCATTACTTGGCACAACTTGTTACCACTATATATAACACATAATTCTGCATGAGTTTTCCCCAAGGCTAAAGAATTAAGGTTTTAGCTAAACAAAGCAAAACCCGAATTCTTGGAGTCTCCTGTAGCTTTTAAGTATCAGATCCAACGTTTACCTCGAAATCTTAAGCTTTAAAAAAAAAAAGGGTGCTTAAAATGAGTCGTGAAGCGAAAGAGATAAACTCCGCTCCTATAACGCCGAGGCCATCGTCGCCAAGCAGAGCGACCGGGGTGCCACCCGTTTCATGCCCCCCGTCGCAGTTCCATTCGCCGTCGTTGTCTCGGTCTCCGCTGCTGAATGGCGAGGGCGCCGAGGGAGGAGGTGCGGCACGCCGTAGCAAGGCCCCGAAGACCCCGGTGAGGACGCCGAGAATGTCTTTGACTCCAAGGTTCATCACTCCCCTTGGTAGCCCCATCAGGAAGGCCCTGAGGGCCACAAAGCTTGACCCTCAAGACGCTTGGTTGCCCATCACCGAGTCCAGAAATGGCAACAAATACTACGCTGCTTTTCATACTCTTTGCTCCGGGATTGGTATTCAAGCCCTTGTCCTTCCTTATGCCTTCACCACTCTTGGCTGGTAAGTCTATACATACATACATACATACATAGATACATAAAAAATATATATATATATATATATATACATACATATACATACATAAGGTTGTTTTCAGTCTTTTACGAATGGGCGTCTTATACTTTAACATGTAGAGTAAAGGATGAAACATGTGAATTTATTTTATGTAACATTAACTTTACAAAGATATAATATTAGTGTGTGGTAGATAAATTTCTTATTATTAAAATACCTTTACAAAGTCATTGTTAATTACGTACTAGAATAAATATCATGTAGGAAAATGGTTCATAAAGTATTAATCAAATGATGGATTGATTTGTGATTCATTGATGGATTGATTTATGATTCATCACTGATTAACTTGATGGATTGATTTGTGATTCATCATTGATTAACTTGATGGACCGATCGTATATCAGTGATTAATCATGGTTAAAACCAAGAAAAAAAAAATGAAAGGCCTTCTAACTTTAGAAAAAAAAAAAAAAAAAAAAAAAAAAAAAAAGAATATGTACACACACACACATATACATATATATATATATATATATATATGTATAGTATATATTATATAGATTAGTCTCTTTGTACGTAAGTTTGTAATATTATAGTCAAAAGGCATGTATATTGCTGCGAAGCTTCGTTTAGCTGTCAAGTTAATTTTTATTTCATTTTGTTGCATATGAGTTGAAGATTCTTTACATAATAATATATACAAGTCTTATCAACTTATTCTGATCATAGTTAGTTTTATATATACTTATATTAATTAATATGCTTTTTTTCTTCCTTAATTAATTGCAGGTCATGGGGAGTAATCTGCTTGACCTTAGCCTTCATATGGCAGCTCTACACCTTATGGATTCTTGTTCAACTCCATGAGTCAGTCGAAACCGGGGTGCGCTACAGCAGATACCTCCAACTCTTTAGCCTCACTTTCGGTACGATTAATTTTTAACCAATCGCATATTCACATGAACCAAATATGTCTTTTTGTATGCATAAAAAATTCATTTAGTAATTTAATTGTGTATGTTATGTGTAAAAATGATCTTATCTATTAGTAAATTAAGGTTGGATCAGATTAATTTAAATTTTAGGCCTTATGACATAAAAAGTAAGTGTCGTATTACTGTTGGGCTAAACCTATAATCATATGCCACAATTAGTAATTTTAACCAATCATAAATTTACTTGGATCCACTAATTATTACATGTTATAATATATGCTACAATTAGTTTTTAACCAATCACAAATTTACTTCGACCCACTTACATGTTATGACATGCATGAAATTTCCATTTAGCAAATTTGTGGTTAACTTATTTTATGGTGTACATTTTGTATGTCACAGGTGAGAAGCTAACAAAGTTGCTAGCTACATTCCCAATCATGTACCTATCAGCAGGCACATGCTCGACGCTGATCATCATCGGCGCATCGACGGCAAGAAATTTGACCCAAATAATATGCGGGGCCGAATGCTCAAGGGAATTGACAACCGTGGAATGGTACTTGGTGGTCACTTGTGCAGCCGTGGTGTTGTCACAATTACCGAACTTGAACTCAATCGCCGGAGTGTCGCTAATTGGTGCAATCACGGCGGTCGGATATTGCACAATTATTTGGGTGGTGTCCGTGGAGAAGGGAAGGCTACCGGGGGTATCCTACAACCCAGTTATGGGAGGTAACGATGTAGAACATATGTTCAAGGTGTTCAATGCCCTTGGGCTCATTGCTTTTGCTTTCAGAGGCCACAATCTCATCCTTGAAATTCAGGTGTGTATGATTGTTCTAATTGATCCCCTTCTTGCGAAAGTTTTAATCATATTGGGGTAGTTTCATAAAAACCGAAAAATTAAGAGAGTTAAAAAAAAAAAAAAAAAGAAAAGAAAAAGACGAATGCGTATAAAAATCTCATAGTTCAATACTATTACGTATTAACAAGGTAAAAAACTTATGGTACAAAAGCAAAAACATTTTCAACGAATCTAGAAAATACTAGTTCTCTGCAGAAGTGAGAAGAAGGAAAGTTCGATCTTTCTACCCATTATTTCTTTAACGTTTTGTTGACCAACATATGAAGTGTTTTCACATCATGACGTTGAAATATCAAAACTTTCTTTGATAGAAAGAAAATTTCAAAACTTGGCCTTTGGCCATATTCTACTCAGTCCAAAACAGCACACGGAAACTTTTTTACTTTTTGTGCTCAACTTTAGACTTGTAACTACATTAGTCAATGACATTAATTTCATAACAAGACAAGAGACATTACTCCATCTCTCCTCTTTAGTCATAACCATATAAAGATTCCAAACACTAATTAGCATCAATGATGATATCAATGATGTGTTTTCAGTTGAATTCTTAAATTATATTCAAAAGATACATCATAAACACGCAGTTTTTCGCTGTTAAAAAATTTCTTTTGCCATGTTACATTTTTTTCTCTGTTCCGATATAAATTTTATGTGATTTGACGATTCAAATTACGCATTCATCAATAAAGATGATGCGTTTATCTTCATAACTAACTCAAAAGGTCCGTCATGAATTTGCAGGCCACAATGCCATCGAATGAGAAGCATCCTTCCCACGTGCCAATGTGGAAGGGAGTCCAGGGCTCCTACACCCTCATCGCAGCGTGCTTGTTTCCCATGGCAATCGGCGGCTACTGGGCTTACGGCCACATGGTAAGCTCTCCAAAAATCAACCGATAATTTCGTATTATTCCAAAAGAAATATTGTTGAGTATCAAAATTGATATGTGAATTTGTGACTGACGAATTAAAATAGTGCTCTTTAAAAATAAAACTTTCTTAATAGTAATGCTTTTTAAAAAATAAAATTAAGAATTTGTACGTTTCAAAGTTGAGTACATGTCTATAATTAGCTAAAAATTGATACATAATTGGCACTCTTTTGAATGAAACCAAGTTTCACAAGAGAATTATGTGCAGCTTAAAATTGACATTTTAATTTTGAAATTTGTCTAAAAACTAATAGTGTCATGACTAATTATGCTACATGCCAATGCTCTTTAAATAACATTTTCCCTTGTGAACTTGTTACCAGATCCCATCCGACGGAATGCTGACGGCGCTCTTCATGTTCCACTCGCAAGATGTGTCCAAGTTCGTCTTGGGAACGACTTGCGTCTTCGTGATAGTAAACGCGCTTAGCTCGTTCCAAATCTATGGGATGCCAATGTTCGACGACATCGAGTCCCAGTTCACAAGGAGGTTTAAGAAGCCGCTGCCGTGGTGGTTGAGGGCCGTGAACAGGGTCGTTTTCGGGTTCATTTGCTTCTTTGTGGCCGTTGCAATTCCCTTCTTGTCAAGCTTGGCTGGCTTGATAGGAGGCATATCATTGCCTATTACATTGGCTTTCCCTTGCTTCATGTGGCTCAAGATCAAGAAGCCTAAGATGTATGGCACCAATTGGTGGATCAATGGGGCACTTGGGGTCCTTGGGATGGTCCTTAGTGTCATTTTGGTCGCTTCTAGTATTTATGTTATCATTGACACTGGTATTGAAATCAGTTTCTTCAATCCTAAATAAAAATCATCCCAAGAAAACAAAAAAAGAAACAAATGAACTAAGGAGGTCACATTTTTTTTTTTTTGGTAGATTAAATTTTGGAGGTGCTGTTTGTGGTTTTAGTACTTGGGGGTGTGTGTTACTGATGTTAAAAGGGAGAAATGTAATATAAATTCAGTTTTATTTTTTTTTTTTTTTTTCCTCTTTTGATATTGATAATGTAATAACTTGTCGCATTGTAAAATTTCAGGTGTTACACGAAATATTAATCTTGATTATCCCTCTTTCTTTCTTTCTTTATTTTCCTTTCTTTCCTGTCCCTAACATGAAAATAAAACAATAAATAAATTGCTATTCTTCAGTGCAAAATGGCTGCTTAGTCTTTAACAAAAACAGTGCTTCACCAAGATCACCACCTAAGTCTCGGGCTTTTTTCAGCTAAAACAGAAATAAATAAATACTCGGGGCTAAATAGTCTTTTTATGGGGATTACCAATAGAAAATAATAGTTGAACATTCTTTCTTATTGGTCCCTTTTTGTATTTAATTGGCAATTAGCAAACAACTTGGTACAACTTTATCAACTTTTTCTCTTTTTTTTTCTTTCTTTTTCTCAAGGCAAAATAGTTTTTCATCAAACAGAAGCTAAAAAAACAGGACATTAACCTTTAACATAATTAAAGAAAATAACCTTAACAATGCATTAACAGCAAGAGTGTGGACCACTACATTGGCATTTGGCCCACTTATGAGGTCTAATTACTCACTTATACTACTCATATGTGTATATTTTAATATAATAAGGTTTTTTATACATTAATATATATTAATAAATATTAATTTTGATCAAGTTTTCACGTTGTTTTTAGTCTTTCTGGTAAACTTTTCTAGTTCTATCATGAGGAACCTTACCACTTACCAAATGAGTATGACCGGGAGTAACCGGTAGTCAAACATTCTCTATCGAATAATGCTAAAGAGTACCATGCTAACTACTGCACAACATTAAAAGGTGGGTTTATAAAGTCCATTGATGAGTCCTATATTTTATTAGTAGTACTGGTGTTCCGAAACGTTTTTTTTATTTTTTATTTTTTTTGGACTAAATGAACATTAACCCCCCATTGCTTGCCAGCTTGATGGCAGGTAATCTATTTTGAAAATTTGTTCTAATAGACCATGATGCTTATCTTACGACTTACACACTTATCTTACGACTCACGATATATGAAGCGTTGAGTTGATCATTATTAAGAATATAAGGCTTCATTCTTTAATCTGCAACATTATTTAAAAAGTGAATTTGTGAGAGAAAATGATGTAGTAAAAAAAAAATTTGAATTTAAATTTTTGTGAGAGAAAACACTACAATAAAAATATGGCTTAATTGATTGCAAAAATTCCATTTTTTTCTTGTTAAATTCCACCCGCAAGAACATGGCTGAATTGGTTTTTGACATAGTTGAAGAAGTTGTTGAGAAGTTTGCTTCTATTGCTTACAGTCAGATTTCACTAGGAAAGAGGAAGACGATATTCATCGAAACGCTAAGCTTAGCCTTAGGACATTGGTTCTTGGCTTAAAGGATGTAAAACTAGATTACACTAATTGAATATTGAGATTGTCCCAACCTTACAGCATTACCACAATGGCTGCCTAATTCAACCTTCACTTGTGAAGATGGAACTACATAAATGCCGAAAACTTGTTCTCTAAAAAGAATTGAGGGTTTCTGATGTTCCGAGTTGGGAGGAATTTGTTTCGGCAATGAATGAAAGATTGGCTCCAGAACACTTGTTTTCTAGATGACGAATTAAGTTTAGCAACTTTCTTTTTCTTCTCTTCTTTGTAGGAAGATTCTGGCATTGGAATATCATGTCACTATGTACCTGATTATCAAACTCTTGACAATGCGGTACATGGTGACGTGATTTTCCGATGTGTCAACATCGATGACCTGAATGTTGATGTTCGTGATCAAAACGCGGAGCTAGAATTTTATCAAAACTTGGAATCACCATATGCGGAAATAGAGCGGTTGTTTTCATTCTTCACGAAACTATAGTTGGAAGTCCTTGGCTGCAATTGTACAAAAGTTCAATATGGAAAGTTTTGCTCAAGATCATGCACTCTTTCGATTTAGATGTATGCCTCCATGGCTTATTCGTTTTTCTTTGCACATGCAACTCGGGTCCATCTTGTATCTTGTCCGTTTAAAATCCCGTACCCTTTTATGTGTAAATTATGTTTAAGTTCTACAATTTCAGTATTAATAACAAGGTGTCCACGTATACATCTGACCACTCTACAAAACTAAACTATCGACAAGAAGAAAATAAAACGGCAGAGTCAAATCGGGTAATTTCTGAGAAGCCTTGGTGTATATAAATTGTACAAAAACACAATCCAGAATCGCTCATCCAACAAAAAAATTACATGGTGGCAAACCAAGTCTATGACAACAACATAACCTAAATTAAATCTCTATCCCTAAAATGAGAACCCACAAAACCTTCTCTGATGCCAACAAATGGGACTGCAAACACGCACTTCTAAATATGAATCTATAATGCTCCCAATTAATTTTTTGAAAAAGTAATTGATTCAAACAATGCATATATACAATATTAGCAACAACGACAGGTTACACAATCCAAACATGTGTAAGGTCTTGATTTTTCCTCCAGTTCCTGAGCCGTAGGCAGCGTCTCCAACTTGTATATACTAGTTTGCGCGCAGCAGAAACGGTAGAGATTTCTACATATTCCTTCGCTAAAAGGATTCACTCTTGCAGGAAGTCCCCTATAAATTCAGCCAAAAGAATCGGTTTGTTCAAGGTTTGGCATTAATTCCTCAAAAATATTTGCAGCTCAACCTGATTAGATTAGCAAGCCAAAGTCCAATATGAACACATGAGTGGCATAAGAAGAAATAAACTAACCTTAGATACGGGATGCGTCTACGTCTTATTAGTTCAAATGTGGTCTGATTTGTCAGAGCAAGATAGCTGCAACAAGAATGGATTTAGCTATGCTCTTTAGGTTTTCTAATTAAAGCCACAGTTATAGTAAGAATGAAATAAGCCAACTGCTCGTATAAGCAGGTCCGTCAAATAATTCATCCAAGTGAGATTATTACAATGGGACAGGGGAGAGGAGGCACTTGTCACAAACAAGATTATCTTTAATGTTGAAAGAAAATTGTTAGAAGGTAACAACTTTACCTATGAAAGGTTAGCAGGAGCAGCAGAAAGACCAAGGATATTGACAAAATAATCAACAGCAATATCACGATTGCAACCTTCCACCTAATGGACAAGATCAAATTAGGATGGAAAATTATCCCTCAACATGGATAAATAAAAATTGTTGTTAAAAACCCAAGCACCGACATAATTACAACGCCTTGGGGGCTTTTCCTGTTCATTCTTCTTGCTGGGCTGGCTTTAGTCAAGCAGTCATTAGACTGCCCCTCCATGATGGTGAAGTACGATTTTGACCGTGCCTATGGGATTGCGTAATAAAAAAAGAACGAAAGAAAAGAAACTTTCTCATGACACAAGGATATCAGAAAGATCCTTACCAAGCTATTGCTATATTAGCCTTCAGGTAAGTAATATAAAGAAAGCCAATCCACAAACACAAAGCTGTTTCTTCAAAAATGTACCACCTAGAAAATTTTGCCAACAATCAAGGTTCGTAATTAGGTTATCAGACATTCAGAAGTTCCTATAATGAGACGCTTTCATTAATACGTCAAGCAGTTAGGTCTTATACAGAAGGTATCAATTTCAACAAGTCAGAATCATGGTAGTTCTGCAATGATGTTAATACTAATGATTATATACTATCATAAAATTTGGAAGAAGAAAGGAAATTTTGAGATAAAACATAAGCATTCTGGAGGCAACTATCGTCCATCTACATATATGTTCCTGAACATCAACAGCCAGATATCTTACTAGCGCATCTTACTGCAAAGAAAATAGAGGATCACCCGCCTCAGATTGACATCAACTTTACGAATGCAATTTATAAGAATCAAATTAGTATATTTAACTCACATATCTCAATTTGGGAGGGACAAAAATATGCTAATGGAAAATGTAAGGGTTAATTTCAATTTTGGCCATGGAATTACGTACCCGTCCCACAATGGGATAACGAGCATAGTTTAGGGGGCCAAAATTAAAATTAAAACAAAATGTAAAGCATGATCCTCATACTCACCAAAATTTACAATGGTTACCCTGGCCAACACATGTTCCAAGCCAAACACAATGATGATCAAACTGAAGGACGCATCTATCACAATCATGACAGTGTCTTGCTCGTGGAGGCTGCATATAGAAACAAATAGAAATATAACCATATTGTCCTACGGGAAACAAACAAATTATCAGAGTAACAACTTAGATTTTATATAATGTAACGGAAAGATGACATTTTAGTTATAACGCAATACAGGCCTGTACAGCAGGAACGAAAAAAACTGAAAAGAACAATGCAAATAGCTCTATGGCTAAACCTTAACTTAAGACAATGTATTACTCTGGCTGCTCCTATCCTCTCCTAAAACTACAACAGAGCCTGATGTAAGATTAGTTGAAATTTATCGAGATATTATTACTTAAGCATAGAGAAACAAGGATTGTGGTGAATCATGTAACAAGGTTTAGCATAAGAGATAGAAGATGCAAGCATAAGATATAAGTACCTGTTCAACGTTACAGTAGGAGCAAGTAAACGTTCTGCAAGGATTGAAAGGAACTATTGAGTATAATATGAAACCTACCTAATGGATGCCAAAAGGATGCCATTAAGAGAACTTAATAAACAGTTACCTACCTAATGGAGGTTCCAGGTGGATACATGTCCATCACTAGCTTAGTCCAAAATGTAAAATTATTTCCTGAAAAAGCCGACTGACTTGAGTCGGTAATCACAACCGTATTTCCACTTTTGCTTGGAGCAGGCTGTCTTTGATCAAACATCATGGATTTAGAAAATTAGAGAGAGAAACATACTCGATCAGGAAGCTGAATCTCACAAGGACTAGAAGGAAAATATAATACTTACTTTGAGGCCACAGATGAACTCTTACAAATTGCATTTGACTCATTGACAGCCCTTATCGCATCAATTACATATCTACAAATAAAAATTAAGGAGAAAAATTACATTCGGCTTAAAATGGAAGAAAAAAATTAATGGCTTTTATTGGTTCCACATAAATCTATGTAAGCAGTGTATCTGATAAATTACAAAGGGACTTTGCACAACCACAAGGTCTGAGGCTCAAATCACCTAATGGCACCTACTTGACAAAAGAAGTTATAGTTCCCTTCCTTTCAAAGATTGTAGGGCTCCAATTTTAAACTCGGGCTCACAAAGTGAGTTCGGAGGATTTCTGAGATCAAAAAGACTTTTACAGTCGTTTTATAAAGCTAGATTTTTGGGATTCTAACTTTTACTTCTACGTTTCCTTTCACTAAAGATAAGAGTTGTGCTTCTTTCAAAAACACAACAATCCCAAACTGAGCCGATGCGACCAATGATCGATATTAAAGATTGGAATTTACCCGGGTGATGAACTGGAGGTAATAAAGTATTGAACCAATGTGGCAACAAAGAGCAGCAAGTATATAGAAGTATACCTGAAAAGATGAAAAAAAACAAAAACAAAAACAAAAACAAAAAAAAAACAACAACTCAGGACAGTAAGAAAAATACCTGAAAACAAAAACATAATGTTCATATATGCACTCATAAGCTGCAATTCTTCAGAAACTTCACATCATGTTATAACGAAAAGGAATTCTTTAGAAATGAAATACTGAGGAAACTTTAACATACCAAGGTTCACTCTTAGTTTTCTCTATCAAATCTCCATCAAATAGAAAAAGAATACCCACATATATCACATGAAGAATCACCAACGACACTTTCAAACCCAGGGCAGATCTCCGAGCTGAAACCCACTCAACATAAAACCAAAATCCATCAAACGAAAAAAAAAAAAAAAAAAAAAAAAAAAAAAAGATGAAGAATAAGACAAAGAAATCAAACACTGTTTGGCTGCTAGGAGGCAAAAATCGAAAAGAAAAAATCCAACACTTTTTTATGGAAAAAAAAAATCCAATCTTCGCATACCAAAATTGAAAAAACCAACAGATTTCTGGTTTCTTCACCTCTGAAAATAATAAAAGAGCATTCCAGAAGGACATAAATTATATTAAATCGATACATTTTTCAGTCCTCCGTATATTTTCTTCCAATTTCGTCACATTTCTCGGCAACCAAACAGATGATAACTTAAAACAGCAGGAATTTAAAAAAAAAAAAAAATTGTAGAAATTAAGTATACCGGGATCGGAAAGACAGGGAAAAAAGCGAGAAAACCGGTCCATTGATTGATCAATCAAGTCTCGAGAGGGCTGGCATACATGTAGGATCGTCATTTAGCTCAAGAACAACCGGAACTCGAGACTCGTTTCTTCCCTTTTTCTTTCCGTGGTTTGACGAGAAAAAATTTTTCTCGAGAAAGTGACAGAATTGGAATCGGAATCAGAAATTCCCGCAATGAATTAACAAAACGAACTTGCAGATATAGAAGCTAAAATTGAACTCCTCTCTCTCTCTCTCTCTCTCTCTCTCTCTCTCTCCTCTATCGAAACTCCATGGACTTCTGATTTGAACTCGAAAGAAAATCTACTCTCTCTCTCTGTTTTTTTTTTTTTTTTTTTCTTGCTCTGCTGATGGCGAAAGATTATGATCCAACGCTTGAAAATGCATGCACAAAATGAGTGCAAAGTGTATACTTCTACTCTACATTATGGGCAAAATTGTACATAGCCGTCCAAAGTCCGATCTTGACGATGACAGACAATAAGCTCTCCCCAAATCTGGACCCACTTTAGCATAAGTAATCTATTTATTTTACGGCCTGGCCCAATTATTAATCGGGAGAAAGTCGAGCTCACATTACAAGTGTGTTTGAAGTTATTTTCATTTTTATCTTTTATGTTTTTTAAGAAAAAAAATAAAAATAGGAGAAAAATAGTATTTAATACACTTAAAGATAAAAAAATAAAAATAAATATAATTTTTTAATTTAGTATAAAATAAAAGAGAAATAAAAAATAAATTTTAGTCGTTTTTTATTTTTTATTTATGTTTTCTCCTTTTTTGAGTAGAGAAAGAGAGAGAAACATAAATTGATTTTTTTTACTGAAAATAATTTCTTAAAAAAACTATCAAACACATTTTTATTTTTGACTTCTGTCTGAGATTAAAAACGTTTTCATTTCTATTTTCATACAAAAAATAAAATTATTTTAGAACGAGTTGTAAACGCACTCTTTATGTTTTTCTTTTTTTTATTATTCTTTTTGAGAATAAATTTTGGATAAGTTGGTAAATTGAAGCAAATTTGAGATTTATCTGATTCGCCCATGATTAGATTTAATCGCATAAAAAAATTTACTAAATCCAGAATTTATCTGGATTTACTCATGATTAAATTTAATAAATCTATAACTCATCGAATTTACTCTTATGAAGCTCTAAATTATATACATTTTTATCCATATTTTTGTTATTTTATCATGCATATAGTACTTACTGACTTTGTTCTGAAAAAAAAATATAATTTATTAACAATCGTAGTAAATATGCTGGTTATTAACATAAAAAATTGAAAGTAGGTAAATTAGTTACACTTTTTCTTTTTCCCCTCAATCTGATGGATGCTTTCGTCTTTTCACCCATTCTTTTTCCTTTTGAATTTTATGCATATTAATATTATTATAAAAAAAAAAAAAAAAAAAGTAAACAAAAAAGGCACTCTAGAAAAAGATATTTGTCTTCCTTTGTTGCATTCAGTTGGGTGGGATCAAAGGATGAGTCTGGGAAACGAATTATAGTTCTTTATAGGACACTTTCTATTATATGGTTGGATATGTAGTACACGACACGTGTTTTACTCATTTAAGCCATCCTCATGCATTAATCCAAATATTAAATTTAATACAACTACTTAGTCATACACAACGTGTGCATATATTGTTACTTTTTTATGATTGTTTATGTTGTTTTTGATAAGTAGTTATGCACAAAATTACTCAGTAAATGTTTGATTCACGAATTCATAATTATTCTCGATTTACGTGTATTTTTTATAAAAAAAATACAAATAAATTACGAACTATAATTTAAATCATAATACGATTTTCATGTCAAACACCCTATCACAATTTCATCAAGATCCATTGTCAAAACTTTAGGTCAAAGCATGGCCATCACATGTACCAAATTCTCAAAATAAGTGTCAATTGCGCCTAAACGGTTGAATTGAATCACATAGTACTGAAAAATGTTCCTTAAATGGTTTAGCCCTATAGTCTCCAAGTAATTACCAAAAAGAATATATCAAGAGCCGACTTTAGAGGATTTAAAAAGAACAACTCTTTTGAGGACAAGAATGATTTTAGGGAAAGGAATTTTGTTGTTTATGTTCTTAAAAAAATAATAATAATAATAATAATAATGAAAACTTTGTGGGCCTAAATAAACGTAAATAATGAGTGTATATCATCAAATTATATTTAACGACCACAAGTACTACTTTTTTGTGTGCTATTTTCTTCAGGTAGGAAATTCGACCGCATATTTATTGGCATTGTGTCCCTATTTGTTTGCTGAGAGTAGCGGAATTATTAGTTACTATATATATATATATATATATATATATATGTATATAAAAGAGGATTTTGCCATAGATCAGATGAGATTAGAGAAAAACTCAAATCAACTTGCTTTTGTCCATAACCTCTCCTATATTCCCTTGTCTAATCTATTCCCTTTTTTTAATTCTCAAATTGGTCAAAAGAAGCCAACTAGTTGGTGGTAGAGCCGCAGGTAAATAGTTGAACAGGCAGAAGTCACAATATATCTGCAAATAAATTAGTCTATTAGTAATTTCACACCCGTTTCTAGTATTAAAATCGAGTAATTTCACACCCGTTTCTAGTGTTAAAATTGAGTAATTTCACACCTGATTCTAGGATTAAAATCGAGACATAAATATGAGGTGGATGGTTTGGTTTTGGGTGAGTTTAAGCATGGGAAATATGGTTGGGATAATGTTACATGTTTCGGCTAATCCAGCAGTGCCAGCAATCTATGTATTTGGGGACTCAACAGCAGATGTTGGGACCAACAATCACTTGCCTGATTGTGGAGCCAAAGTCAATTTCCCACATCATGGCATTGATTATCCAGGCTTCAAACCAACCGGCAGGTTCAGCAATGGCTATAACTCTATTGATTTCCTAGGTAACTAATAATATTTCTTAAATTTTCATTTCAATTGTCTATTAATTCTGATCATAGCTAGTATTAAATCCAGGCAATGTTAAACATTTAAAACATTTACTACCAAAAAAAATAAAAAATTGTACAATCCAATCAAAATTGTTGCGATTAATGGTTTACGAAGAAATCAAATAAGTTCATAATTGATTTATCAAAGTTTTTGTGTCAAGAAAAAGATTCAACTAAAAACCTAAACAAATCATTAGATATTTACATTCGTGAAGTCACTCCTGATAATTTATCAATTTTCTTTTGTGTAAATTTAGCCCAGTTTCTCGGTTTCAAGGAGAGCCCACCGCCTTTTCTCTATCTACTAAGAAAAGATAAAAAGAATTTCATGAGGAATGTCCTCAACGGAGCCAACTTCGCCTCCGGCGGAGCAGGGCTTCTCGGCATTACGGGAAAAAGACCATATGTACGTAACCATAGAAAGTTATTTCTTCTAATTAATATTGGCATGTCTTTTTTTTTTTTGTGTGTAACATATGCCTAAAATGTTTACGTGCAATACAGAAAAGGGTAATCTCAGTTGCAGAACAAGTGCAACAATTTGCAAAGGTTCGCAATGCTTACACGAAATTGCTAGGTAATCAAGCAGAAGATAGGCTCTCCAAGTCTCTCTTCCTCATTAGCGTTGGAAGCAATGACATCTTTGAATATTTTCTTTATAACCAAACACAAATCAAGAGCGAAAATTTCATCTCTACTCTTCTCTATTCTTATGAATATCATCTAAGGGTACGTATATATATCTTTTCTTTATATATGTATGTATATATATTGTCTTTTTTTCTCTTCTTATAAATGTTTTTTTCTTCTAAATATAACAAGCTGCATTTGTTATTGCATGGCAGGGGTTGTTACGGCTCGGAGCGAAAAGACTCGGCATCGTCTCCGTTGCCCCGATCGGGTGTTGCCCAATCATACGCATTCGAAGCGAGAATGAAGAGTGCTCGGACACAATGAACGCATTTGCTAAGAAATTCAATTTAGGGTTGGAAGCCCTTTTGAAGAAATTGAGCACAGAAGGTGCAAAACCAATGAAATATTCAATTGCCAAGTCATATGACATGACATTAAGTGTTCTTAACGACCCTCTTTCATACAGTAAGCACATATGCATATTTACCTCTTTCGTGTATTTTTAACTCGTCATATCATATTAAAATATAAATAAATAAATTTACATACACATGCGTTTATATGCAATTTTAATTGAAAATTTGATGATGATTAATTTAACAGTCTAAAATTATGTAATCCTAATGAAAAAAAAAATGCTCTTAAAAAATAATATTTCTTTTTATTTATGACATTCAGGTTTTAATTTTTCGGTTTTATAGATTTCAAGGATGGAAAAAGTGCATGTTGTGGTAATGGAGGAAGACTAAATGCAGAAGAAAGGTGCAAACCAGATTCTAAGGTGTGCAAAGACCGAAATGCCCTTCTCTTCTGGGACCAATTCCATCCAACCGAGGTCGCTTACAAGCTTGCAGCTATGGCTCTCTATGGTGGCGGTGACCAACATATCGCCCCAATGAATATTAGTCAATTAGCTCTACTTAAGTTCTGATTAAGGAGACGTTTGATAAGAGAATTCATACCATGATTTGAATTATAATTCATGGTTTACTATAGTATTTTTTCTCACAAAAAATACACGTAAATCAAAAATGATTCTAATCTATGAATCAAACATCTTTTAAGTTTATAACAAGATTACGCATGTCCAATATAATGGGATACATATTTAGGTTTAGTTTTCGTTCTTGTATGTACATACATATCTATAGGGCTTGTAGTTTTATATGTTAAGCAAGGATAGCTTAAAGGGCACTAAACAAATGTTAGACTCTTTTACTTATTTATTTATTTTTTTTTTTTTTTTTTTGGACCATTTCATAATCTTCTTTAATTGGTATGGAGAATTAGACGCCATTTAGGGCTCCGTTTTAAACTATGATATTTGTATGAGAAGTTATTAGTTTTACATATTTTCTCTATTCGTTTTGATTTTAACTAAATTTAACGTACATAAACGTGTATTACTGAGAGAAACCCTACTATATAAAATCCTTATAATCGTCGTGTCATCTTTTTCATGTTGAGACTTCAGACTAAAAGGTATAACAAAACTCTATGAAGTAATTAATTTTATACGATTTGGCTATGGTCCTTGTTAAAAACTGTGCTTAGTAACATAATAAAAAGGAGAACCATAATATACATTTATTCAACTAACGTTGATGTTGAAGATATGTAACACTAATAAATTTTGTTATTCAAACTATTATTACACCTATTAATTTCAATGTTACATTGAAGAAATGGCATGTTACAGTTTTTATATATGTGTTTTGTAAATACGGACCTTACGGCCCTAGTTTTAAGAGAGCCAAAGACCCAAAAATACATTTTTAAATTACCACACGTGAGCCACACGCAATAAATTACGTAACAATTTAAAAATTTAACAATCATTCAATTTAATAAATTTAACAATCGTTACCAAATAGAGCAAATTGCAACAATTAAGTAAATATTGATTATTAAAATTAAAAATTTAAAGCATAAAAATCACGACAAATTCATAAATAAAGTCTCATTCATTTCACTAATTTGAGTTTATATTTTAAATTTTATTATAATAAAAAATTTTAAAAATAATTACATTTAATTTTTTATTATAATAAAAATTTTTTCATATAAAATTAAATCTTCAAATTTAAAATTTAAATTAACAAACTAAAAAAATTTTAAATGTGTTAAAAACTCCAAAATAAAAAAAAAAACAAAAAAACAAAACAAAACAAAACAAAACAAGAAGTTAAGACAGAACCATGCGAGTCGTGGGTGAATATCTTACAAAAATCTGCTTCTTCTAGCAGTAACTATAAAATATCTGCTTCTTCTTCCACATTGGTGGACTGTTCTGTTTGTCAGCAACTTCGTACTTCACACCAAAAAAATAATAATAATAATAAACAATAAGAGAGAGAGAGAGAGAGAGAGAGAGAGAGAGGGGCGTTGCTCTGCGACTGTCAAAACAACCAAACCGAACCCAAAATGGTCCAAAACGACACCAAGAAATCAGAAAACGACAGAGACTGGTCCTCTCTACCGGACGAGATCTGGTCGATGATCAGCACCCACCTGATCGGCCGCCCCCTCGACGTCCTCCGCGTCCGCAGCGTCTGCTCCTTCTTCCGCTCCCTCTTCCTTCCCCCCTCGCCGTCGTTTCTCTCCCCTCCTCTTCCCGATCTCCCTCGCTTCTCCTTCGCCGTCCCCACTTTTTCCTCCTCTGCCCACGCCTTCGTCTCCCGCACCACCCTCTTCCGCCTCGACCGCCCCTTCCAAGACGGCGCCGCCGGTTGGATTATCAAGATCCAAGACCCCCTTCCCCTCCTCCGCCACCACCACAATCCGAAATTCCGCCTCCTCGACCCACTCTCCTGCCACCGCATCAACGAACTCATCGCCTCCAATGGCGGCGCCGCCTCCGGATTCCATCTCAACGACTTTCGGTTGACCGAATTGACCTCCTCTTACGCCCTCAGGTAAGTCATCAAACTCAAAACCTTCATCAATTTCCCCAATTTCTTCGAATTCTAACCCTAATTCTGCGATCGACGGGAAATTATTGTTGATTGGAAATTAATCTTATCGTCGTTGACGACCAAGTCCTCGATTTCATTCAACGACGAAATGGTCCGTTGATGTTGCTGTTGCTCCAATTATTGTCGTTTATCCGGTTCTTGTCGTTTCCGTTTTCTGGATCGTGTTTCGTTTTTCTTAAGTGGTTGTCGTTACTTTGTTTCTTCTCAAATTCTCAGGTACGACCGCTTGTCCTCCTCCGTGCCCGGCGTAAACAAGCTGATAATCTCCACCAACTCCTCCTCCGCGATCTTCCTCATCTACGACAACGGAAAACTAGGCTTCGCCAACAATGGCGACGCCGACATAACCCTAATCGACGACAAAATCCTCGACTTCAACGACCTTGTCGTCCACAGAGACCAACCCTACGTCGTCGACCGCTGGGGCACCGTCTCATGGATCGACAAAACCTTAAAACTTATCCAATACTCACCGCCATTGTTCGGCGAAGGCCACCGGAAGCACCTCGTCGCCGGCGACCCCTTCCTCTTCATTGTCGACCGGTATCTCGACGAGAGCCCCGACGGGCACTATCCGTTGGAGGTTGGTGATCTAAGCTTCAACATCTTTCATCGACACCCTCTCCGGCGACGGAGATTCGACGAGTCGAGGCCGAAGACCGTGGGCTTCAAGGTGTACAGACTGGACGAGGAGTGGGGGAGGTGGGTGGAGGTGAAGAGCTTGGGAGAGAAGGCGTTTTTGCTGACTTATGATTGTTGTTTTGCCGTTCGGGCAAAAGAGTACGTGGGGTTTAAGGAGAATTGCATTTACTTTACCGAGCAGTTTGACATGGACTTTGCGTTAAGAAGGTTGGGTCGTCTTGGTGGGTGTGTTTTCAGCATGGAAGATGGGACCATAGAGGATCTCCCATGCACGCCTGGTTACTCCCAGCTGTTTTGGCCTCCACCGATCCCTACTCGCCTCTGTAGTACTGAACCTATGTGATGTGATGTGAGTACAACATTCGTCCAAGGATACTATAAGACGTCGGTATTGCTGACACCACTCATTTTGTGAACATAGATCTCGCAGCTTGAGGCCTATAGGTATGAGCCGCCTTCTATTAGTGGTAAAACACCGGTAATACTGAGCACCGCTCATTTATTGAAAACATTATGGAGTCTATAGATATTTGTTTTGCTGAAAAAACATGAGTATAATATTATTGAATATTACTGTACTGGCAGGGAATGAGGTGCGTTTTCTTTTACTCTGCAGCAATTGTTTAGATAAGGTCACTTAATGGGGCTCATTTATGGGAGGACATGGTGTTATCAACTTCTGAAGGTTTTTGTAATTGATACATCCGGAGTTTTCTGTGTTCTAGTTATGTGTTTTACCAAAAACTAAGTTGTTGGTCTATATTTTTTGTGTGTGTGTGCATATGTATATATAAGTTTCTCTCTTTTTAATCAGGAAGTTTTTTTGTTCAGAATGTTGCCTTAAATGATCATGAAGTTTCTGATTTGTTGTTTGTCAACATTAGTGGGCAATAAGCAAATATACTTTTTTCCGTGAATATGATATGATGATGTTTGGGCGTTAATCTTACATAATAAGCATAATAATACATATGGTGTTGATTTCTGGTGTTATTGGTGTCAAAGTTTTTCTTCTTCTTCTTCTTCTTTTTTTTTTTTTTTTTTTTTTTTTTTTTTTTTTTTTTTTTGTGTTTCTTTCCTAATGAAAGAACAAGAATTCTAATTTCTGGTGATGGTTCTCTGTGTTTGTGTGTGTGTGTGTTTTTTTTTTTTTTTTTTTTTTTTTGGTCAAATGACCAGGATGTTAACGAATTTGGATAATAATCATTCCATGAAAAACTTTAACGCACTCCCTTATATATATCAATAAGAATATCAAATTATGCACACACTTTAAAAGGGGAAGAAAATTATCTGAGTTTAGATATGATGTGTCTGAGCACCTTGATACACTGGCATTCTAGAAGATCAATATAAGCGCAAAGGTCGCTTTGATAGTGTTAAACTTCGCAAAATGTTCAAGTGTTGTTAGCTAGTTGGAATCTCTAATAAGTCGATAATTTGTTGGAAGAGCGTTAATAATTTAACAATCATTTATCTTTTAATTTCAATTTTACTTTTTAGATTATGCGAAATTATACATGGAGATCGAGTTTATATTTTGTACCTCCCCTTGCAATGTTTGCCAAAATACTAAAACCCCTTTTTATCCATTAATCACTAACTTGATATAATCTTGATAAAAAACGCAGGAGTTTGGGGGGTCCCATTCTCACCAAAAGGGCTTAGGCTGTTTCTATTATGAAGCTCTAATTTTCATGTCTTTTTTTATGATTATTTTAATTGTGATTTGAAGTCTTTTGTCCTGATCGATTAAGGTAAAAAAATGGTGTACATAGCATTGGAGCCGAATGCTATGTATGGTGAGCCTGATATCAAAATGAGGCAAAAAAAAAAAAAAAAACCCGTCAAAATGGCATTGTTTTCAATTGGACCAGCTATACAACTAATTTTAGATTTTAAGTCAATTACCAAAGTCAACTAGTTTCTGGTGTATTTTTTTTTTTTTGTTATTGTCGTTTCTTATTTAGATAGATGTCGTTCGCATGTTACTATCGTTGTCATCTTTTGTCGTTTCTTAATAGTGTCGGTTTTCGATGATCGTTCTTTTTTCTTTTTTTTTTCTTTTTTTTTTTTTGAGAATTTTCGATGATCGTTCTTCACAATCGCCCAAAAAGAAAAAATAGTCGGAGTTATCATCCCATTTAATGGCTTGTCAGTAACAACTTCATAGAGTCTTAAATAACGGTAAAGGAAAGGAAAGCAAAAGAAAAGAAAAGAAAAAGAAAACTCAAAAGTAGATAAAAAAACAAAAAAGTCGGAGTTGTCATTTCATCCCATTTAATGGCTTATATGAGTAAACTTCATAGGGTCTTAAAAAAAGGAAAAGGACAGGAAAAGAAAAGAAGGGAAAAAAAAAAAACAAAAAACAAAAAAAAAAAAAAAGTAAGCAGGGAGATCCAGAGATGGATTCCACGTCTACGCGTAAAACCCGCGCTATTGTAGATAATACACTAGAAACTTATAATCTCATTTACTTTTTCGTTTGAGTTTTTAATTTTAAATTTTTACAATAAATTTTTAAATTTATATAGTGAATAAGACTTTAATTATTTATTAATTAAATTATTAAAGTAATATTAAAATTTCCATTAAAAAAAGAAGTAATATTAATATAAAATAATATTTTATTAATTTTTAAGTCTCGTTCATTTTACCGATTTGAGTTTTTAATTTTAAATTTTTAAGTAAAAAATTTACAAAAAAATATTATATTTAACTTTTTTTATTATACTAAAAATTTTAAAAAATATAATATTTTAACTCAAATTAAAAATTCAATTCACAAAATGAACGAGTCTTTCATTACCACTCCTAAAAAAAAATAATAATAATAATAAATAAACAAATAAATAACCACCTCTCCCTGTTTCCTCTGTCTTTCCGTCCCTCTCCTCAGATTTAGTATTAATATATATGTGTCACAATTGGGCATCTCACGCATTCATATTCTTTTAATCAACAATTCTCAACCTTCAAACTCAAAACAAATTACAAAAGTGATAGCAATGAAGAAGAAGGGGCGTGCAACAGTCGCATGGTCTGAGCTTCCAGAAGACTTGCTTGAAACCATCGCCAGACGTCTCCAAACCAAAACAGACATCACCCGTTTCCGCTCAGTGTGCAAGTCATGGCGATCCTCAGTCCCTCCTTACCAAAGCCCCTTCCATTTCCCTCTTCTTCTTCCTTACTTTGGATCCTTTGACCAGCCCAACACTTTCTTGTCCCTCACGCAAACCACACTTTTGTATCTGCACAAATCTCCTTCTTCATCTTCAACTTCAACTTCAACTTCAACTTCAACTTCATGGGGTTGGTTGATTCGCCTCGGAGAATGCCTTGATCACGATCATCCTCTTCATCAACACTACCACCTCATAAACCCCTTCTCCCCTCTCCGAATCCGCCCTTTGCCGCGCACTTTCCCCAAGACTCTAGACTCGTCTGCTTTTCGGGTCTGTGAAGTGGCGAAAGCCTACTCTCTGCGCTTCTCCGACCGCACGTTTTGCGACTACAAACTGGCTTTCTACCCGAACCCCAAATGCCCGTCTCTCTTGATCGTTGCCTGTGGAACTTTGTGGAGCTTGAAACTCCTCGGCCATGATAATAAATGGAGGGTCGTTGATGACGCTCTCTCTCAGCTGAACTACGACGATGTCGTTCTCCATCGTGGGAAATTCTATGCCGTTGATGATTGCGGGAGAATCGTGCTTGTTGATCCTTCTTCTTTGGTGGTCAACGAGTTTGTGCCTCGGATGAAAACTAGAGGAGGACACCAGATGAGACTGGCAACGTCAAGGAAAGGCCTTCTTTTGGTGGAGAAATGCACAACTTGTTACAACAAGCTTAAATTTAGACTTTATAAGCTGGAAATGGAGCACAAGAGATTGGTCGAGGTCAAAAGCTTGGATGATCATATATTGTTCTTGGGTCATGACTACTCTTTCTCCGTTTCCGCTAGCTACTTTGGCAGCAGATGTAAGGGGAACTGCATCGTTTTCGCTGATCCGGCTTTCAGGGTGTACAGCTTAGGTGATGGAAAGGTATCGCCAATAGAACAGCATCCGGAATACATTGCAATCTTTTACCCGCCCTCCAGGTGAGCAATGCCAATGTGTGTGGTTCTAACACCATCTTCAATGCGAAAATATTTTGTATTCCAACTCAGAATGCTAATTTAAATGCAACATATCTTATTAGTCATAAATTTTTAAGCTCCATAAAGGGTTAAAGTTCGTATTTTTTTTTCCTTTTTTTATTTTATTTTTTTTATAACTTGGTGATCAACGTCAATGTGTATGGGTTCTTCTTACAAGGTCTCAACATTCTTCGGATGCAGTTTGTGGCTTACTAGATGACCCTTTTATTAGTACTTTTTCTGTTTGACTGTGAATGCCTTAATTGATCTGCAAAATGTACGGAAGTAATTCTAGTGATATTATGTGTTCACCGTTATAAAATTTCTGATATGTTTCTATCATTCTGTGGAAGACTTTGCTGCAGTGAATAATACTGAAGTTATAAAAAAAAGTATCAAAATCAGGCACACAATTATAAAAAAGCTGAGAAATAGTAATCAATAACTGTTAGTAATTGAAGCACAAAATATATTTAAAATATTGCGCAATATTAGAACTACAATTCATACTTAATACTCAGACCTAGTAGCTAGACTTGAATCGTTTCAAGAGTTAAATTTGGAAGTCATAAATTGAAAATCTTTATTCTTTCGAGCTCCCATCTACGCTTATTTTGAACAGAATTCAAGAGGTTTCTCTAGATTTTTGGTAATCATGTCTATTCATTGAGATAGTGATGATCCAACAGTTCTTTAGGAATTTCTGGACATAGCTTGACAAGGCATGCATGATTATGTTTTCTTTTATCTTCTTGGAATTGACTATGAATGCCCTTAATATTCGAAAAGTACAGATTATTAATACAAAAAGAAGTAATTCCAGTAGTATTATGTGTACACCATCATAAATTTACATATGTTTCTGTTGGAGAATTTGATGCAGTAAAAGATATTGCAGTTTTAGAAAAAAAAATTTATATGAACTAGGACTTGGAAGCATTCAGATGTTTTAGAACTGCGTTAGCAGATTGCTGGGCAAAATACTTTTGCCTGAGCAATACGTATGGGTAGCCAACAAAGGACAGAACACTGGCAGGTTTTGAGAAGGACAGTATCTCGTACCACACTTGGTTGTTCTCGTCAAGTTCAATTGAGAAACGTTCTTCCCCAGCCTGCTCAAAACCAAAATAAATTTCCTCCCAGTTTAGTACAAGTCCCAGCTATTAAACTATGCTGTGTTTAAACAAAAACAAGTAAGAAAGTATCATCGACGCAGGAAGTAAACAAAGAGATAATGTAGAGAAAGAAAGAGGGGGAAAGGAAAATAAATTAGAATTTAGACAGAGAATAAGAACACGAGGGAAAAGAATTCCCAATGACTCCTAAAATCATTAATTTTTCATCAAGGGATTGAGTTGAAATGACAGTCTCTAGGCCTATTTATAGAGAAGAAAGATAATGCGAAAGAAGAACTAGACGAGTAGGAAAGTAAACTAACAAACAACAGGGCTACCTGATTATCAGTAAAGGATAACTTGGTGAAATGGTTTTAGGAAACTTATGTGAAATAGTTTTAGGAAACTTATGCAAACTCCAACAAAATATTAGGAAACTAGACTTAAAACTACTTTCAATTGTGTTCCTAATATAAGTGTGTGATCGATTATTGCAATCTCCATCAATTACGCTCCAGTGTCGGTGCAAAAGTATAATGGTTTGATCCAATGAGGATTCAATCAGCCTTCAGATCCAGAAGTAACTGAATGAAAAGCATAAAGCATAATACCATAGAAAATTTCAGAAAGTAAATTCAGCTAAGTGAAAAGGCACTAACCAGCAAGTGACCTTGAAGGGTGCCGCTTCCAAAACTAAAAGAGGGCGTAACCCGTTTACTTATTCTCTTCTCATCAACATACACAACCTTTAGGGGCAACATGACCCAAGGCAGAAACTCCTTTACACAAACACAAAACTTGGTCCCAACTTGAGTTGGAGTCTTCGGATGAACAAACGCCCAATTCAGTTCAAAATGCCTGCAAATACGGATTCATTCAAAAGATTAGGATGTTTTGCTAAAGAATGCTCATACACCAAGAAATCACATTAGTATCTCACCTCCAAGCCTGAAGAGCGCTCTTGCCCTTTTCGTAAGTGTCAACTCCAGAACCAACCAATACCCGTGTGTGGTTGAGGAAAAATCCATCTTGTGATAACCCCTTATCTTCTTTGAGGAAAGAAAAGGGCTTGGCACTAGCTCCTCTATGTTTAACATCATAGTTAAAAGTATCTGACCTGATTATTCATCCATAATAGGAGGCTCAAGACGAGAGAGAAAGTAAATGAGAAATGTTCCAATGTGCTAGTGCCACAACAGGAAATGGAAAAATGTACTCACACTCAATGCTAGTTCTTTTTTCTTCCAATTTTATATCTGACATATGATGAAATTTGTAGTTTGCCTCTTGAAATTCTCAAGTTTGTGTTCGTCTCACTTTATAATATGTGAAATTTGATGAAATTTTTAGTTTTCTAACACCGCCCCTACTCACACTGTGAAGTTTCCATTGATAGTATAGTGCTCTGACAATTTACAACTATTATGTAAAACATACACAAAGAGTCCCACGGAACTAGGGAATGAGTTCATTTTATATACAATCAGAACACGACAGAAAATATTGGAAATCAAATCACTGAACTGAAAATTGAAAAACTCAATTTCAAATCAAATCTCTTATTGATTCTCTATGATCATAAATAAGTTACTAAGCATGAGCAAATATAAGTTGGGTCTAGTTATACTTTACCTTTCAATACAAGACTTCTGGTCTTTTGGAGATGGCCGAGCCCAGCTCAAGAACACCATCTTCTTCAGTTCTCCAAACAGTCCTGTAAAATAAAAGACGCGTTTTAAGCCAAGAACCTCATAAATTTTTTATGGGCTTTCACGAAATTTTCCCGTCTTTTAAGGCAACGCAATCTAGTAAGTTTTTATGAGTCAGGAATGAAGTAAAGGAATACCCATCAATGAATTGCAGGTACTGCCATTTTTCATGAAAACAGCAAGCTAAAACAAAGTGAAAGATGCAAATTGAAAAATGAAAATAAAAATAATCTGATCTTTACAAAGAGGAAGATGAAATGAACATACCAAAAGTAACAGCCGAGAGGTTCAATTTTGAGTTTCGAATTTGTTAGTAATGAAGAGCCAGCCAAGTTTAGAACTTTAGAGAGGGAACAAGGGAAGAGAGAAATTGCTCACTCGTGCTAATGGATTTCTTTTTGATAAAATAGTAGGGCCCGCAAATATATCAATGATGCTTGTGTTTCGGTCTTTGCGCAAAATTAAATGGTAACGTTTGACACGTAAATTATATTGTATTATTTTTTATTTAAATATTAGTATATAATTAGTAGAGTTTGTGTATTAAATAATGAATATAAAAATTAATAAAGAAAATATAGTTAACTTTTTTTAAAAAAAAAAAAAAAAAAAAAAAAAAACAGTATCATTCAAATTTCATCAAAACGTCTCAAAATTATCCAATATATTTGTGAGAAATAGTAGAAAATAAATCAATATGAAAAGCTTAAAAAAGTATATAAGTTAAGTTTTAGTTATAAAAATTAATAGGTCGTAACTTGTTAAATTATGATTCATAATCAGATAAGTTATGGATAAATTTGTTAAGTTATGGTTCATAGTCAGACAAGTTGTAGACAAAAATCATAAATTATAGACAATAACTTGTCAAGTTATGGTTCATAACCAAACAAGTTATGGACAAAAACAGTAAATTTGATCTATTTATTAACTTATGTAAATTATTGACCTATTAATTTTAATTTATCTCAAATCTTAGACTTATTTTCCTCTTTCTCCCTATATTTGTGTGATAAAATTAGTTTTTGCATACTATTAGAAAAACGACGAAAAACAATACATGAGATGTGTTCTGGTAAGCAGTTAGATAATTGAAGGGGGTGTCTATTTGATGTTTACCATACCAAGGCAAAAGAAATATAGGGGACGAAAATGAGATTTGGTGTGCAATTAAAGGATTATTTTTAGATTAATCAAAAAAAAAAAGAGAAACTTGCTAAGATAAAGATCCCCTTTTTCAGTAATTTCCAACTTTTTATAGGGGAATTTTTTTTTTTTTTTTTTTTTTTTTAAATATTGAGGCTCCATAAACTCCTCACAAAACGAATTGAGCCTAAACCATTAGGAAATCATGAATAACAAAGACTATTATGTAATTATGTATGTATCTTTAAGTTTAAAAGTGAGATGTGATTTTTTTTTCCCTCTGTGCAATGTTTTTCTTTTTAAGTTCAAATTAATCCCTACCAAACAATAGTACAAGAAAACTTCTCTGCTTCAAGTTGTGTTTGTGGAAGGCCAAACTACATGAGCGCCTCAAGGTTTTTCTGTGGAAGGTGGCTAAAAACGCTTCACCGGTTAGAGACAATTTAAACCGTTGTTTCCTTGTTAGGGATCGAAATTGTCCTTGGTGTCATTGTGAACCTGAATCTGTATTACACTTGTTTTTTAAGTTGTGAATTTGCCTCTTCTCTGTGGTTTGGCTCGCGTTTATCTTAGATAGCATCTAGAAGGCCCGAAATGAAGTAATTCTAAGTGATTGATCCAAATATGGAGTGTCGGCTTTGCTCATACAAATATAACAACAATAACAAGCCTTAATCCCAACTTAAATGGAATTGGCTATATAAATTTCACTTTTTTACACAACTCTGTTCGAAATTAAACTTTTCTAAAGACCTAAATCTAAAATATCTTTCTTAATAATTTCGGTCCACGTAATTCTTAGTCTACTCCTCCCACTCCTAATATTAAGTATAAGAATGTCATTTCAAGCACGAACTGATATTTCTAACAGTCTACGTTAAACATACTCGTACCACCTCGAGCGACTTTGCTCATGTAGATATGGGAAAAAAATTTCGATGCTGTTGTTTCAAGGAAAGGAGCATCTGCAGCTTTGGTGGCTAGAGATCGACGGACGTCCGTCGAGATATTCTTTAGTCTTCGGATATTTGGAAGCAAGTGTTGGTCAGTAGAGGCTGTTGAAGGGTTGGCTTTATCAAGAGCGGTGAAACTTGCAGCGGAGGAAAGGCCGGAACAAAGTTGTTTTTGAAGGAGATTGCCTCAAGATTGTCAATGCATATGCAGCTGCTGGAGAGATTGAAGATCTGTCATGGGAAGCTGCTGACTTTATTAAGATTGTTAAGAATTTGTCTTGTGGCTTTTGCTTTTTCGTCTTTTGATTGGATTTCAAGGTGTTGTAAAAGTCTAGCACTAGGGTCTCATCAGAGTGCTTCTTTTGATGCTTGTAATTGGGGGCTTAATTGTTTGTTAGACGACAATTCTTTTGATGGCACTAGGGTCTCATCAGAGTTACAATTCTGTCTTTGGAGACCCTTATGTTGTGTATATGATTTCTTTGAATAAAAAAAAAAAAAAAATCATAATTTACCTTCACATATCTCTTTACCCATATAAAAAAAATAAAAAATAAAAAATAAAAAAAACACATTGAACATTCAATATCAGTTCAAGTAAGCTTTTACCACTCTTTTCAAACACAAGAACATGACCTTACCCTATTGACCAAAAGAAAAACCAAAAGTGCACCCAAACCCTACCTTCTATATACAAATTTCCAAGTCCAAAAAAAATTGGGAGCTAAAAACTGTATCTATCATCATGTCTGTAAACCTTTCAAAGGCTCAACTCCAACAACCCAACAAAAAAAACAAACTGATTTTTATGTTCATCGTTTTTTTTTTCGGGGGACGGGGGCGGATTTTTTATATTTTATTATATTTTCCTAGGAGATACACCTCATTGAGTACATAGAAACGGGGGAGTCTACCGCGGGTGCGTCGTAGACCCTAGGGTGATCACTCTCCAAACCGTAATCCATCATCGGACGATGCTCCAAATCATCATCATGATCGTACACGAACTCAGGGATCTCTATCTCGTTTCTCCTCACGTGCTCCCACAGGAAGTCAAGCCTGCTCACGTACCTTAGCTTCCCATACAACCTACCACACACGATGGAAAAAAAAAAAAAAAAAAAAAAAACCCCATTCAATTATTTGTCGTCAAATCCAAAACAAAGAAAAAAATTGGAATAAACAACCCCCTCACCGGCGCATTTTAGTTATGCCCTATTAAAACTGCTAAAATGCGCACCAAATTATTGTCCCCCTTTAAATCCTTGTACACTTTTTAAAAAACAAGAAAGGGATTGTATCAGCCGTACCATGTTTTTTAACGGTTAAATCTCTTTATTTCTTAATTTTTACGTAATTTTATATAAATTTTATGAACAAGAAACTTAATCAATTAATACGTGCACAGAAGGAGGTCCTGATTATAAAAAATAAAAATAAAAAAAGAAAAAAACATCTTTTCTTTTTAGTCTAATCCTCCGATTTTCATTCTCAACCAAAAAAAATCCTCCAATGTTCAAAAGAATAATAATTAATTCTAATTGTTACGAAAAGTTGAAGCTTGTTTAAGAAAAAGAAAATCAAGACTAACTCAGAAATTATTGAATTGAAAAAAAAAAAAAAAAAAAAAAAAAAAAGATAAACGTATCAAATTTTAAGAAATTCAAAAAAAGAAAGCATCAAAGGAAATAAAATTATTAATTATTTCCTTTGAAATATTCAAAGACTATGCTAGTTCCCCACGAGATTTAGACAATAATCCTAATTAAGAATAAGATTATGAAAAGTAATTACCAATTATTCAGAATTTCTTACCCTCCGCTGAAGAGAAAACGGCCAAAAGTGGCGAGGAAGAGGCGAGATTGCAATCCAGGATGAACAAAATAAACCGCCTCGAGATTCTCCCTCACGCCGATCGGAATAGCGTCGTAGATCGCTCGCAGCGCCGAGATTCCTGGAAAGTTCTCGCTCCTCTGAACTCCGCTGTGCAAATACACCACCGAAAACGGCTTCTTCCCGAGCCTCGGGAAGATCTTCTCTTCCAGAAACTTCTTCAGAACTTCCACACTCACCATCCGAGCTTCAAACCAACCAAACGAAAACAAAATCTCTCAATCTCAGCCAAAATCCGAACAAAAAAAAAAAAAAAAAAAAAAAAAAATTGTAGATCAAAGTAAAAGTGATTTACCGGGGAAGAATTTTCCGACGATGCGAAGAATCTTTCCTCCGCGTTTATCCTTGCCTTTGATCTTGAAAACTTCGAGCTTTTCGATGAGCTGTTCTTGTTCGGACTCAGAGATTTGCGAAGACATTTTCCTCTTTTTCTGTTTCTTGAATTGCAAGTTAAAGAGAGAGAAAGCTGAATTGTTAGAGGGGGCGAGAAAGAGATTTGAGAATAAGAGGAGATATGATTGGGGGATAAAATTATATAGGCTTTATTTGTTTAATTGATTTAATTTTAATTTATTGAAAATAGAAAGAGACAGAATAGCAGTTTGTAGTCAGAGATTTATTATGGTATATTCTAAGGAATCTTCCATTTTCTGGATAGCGTAGACAGATCTACTACTCTGTTACTCACGTGCATGGGAAGTTTCCTGCGGCCGCTTTGGGATTGTGATTAGATCAGATCTTGACCGGTCGTTCTTAGAATTTGATTCTTTCTTTTTTTTTTTTTTTTTTTTTTTTTTTTTTTTTTTAAATTGAAGAATGCTTAGCTATTAGAGGTGATTATTACTGATTTTTAACAAATTAGAGAGGTTGACAGGTAATATTATTTGGAACTTGCTTCGTAATTAATTAGAAATTCCTATAATTTGCATATAAATTTATTATTGACATGTGGAATTTGCCGCCTAATTAGTCTGTTTTGGAAGGCTAATTTAATATTAAAATGTAAAATTGGGTAAAATTGTGTGATAATCAAAATTTCCTAAAATTAATATATAAATGTATAATTAGTTGAAAATAGTTTTTTTTATTACTGTTGATTACAATTTGTCTCTTTTTTATTTGTTGATTTTTTGTGGACCAGCAGCCTCTGAATAAATTGCGATAATTATGAGGAAGTTTCTTTTTTTGGGACATGATAATTACAAGAAATTTCTTGAGAGATAAAAATTAAAAAGTATCCTAAGTGCGGCGAAGTGTTTGGTCATAGTTGTCGATATTCTTATGGTACATACATCTTCGAGGAAAACAAATAACTTTTATTAAAAAGAAAATAGTTATAAAAGTGGATAAACGGGTGGATATAGTTTGTAAGAATGGGCCTTAAAGTTTTTTGGATTATCTTTTTAGTATAATTTACATTTTTGGTTGAAAAAAATAAATAAACTTTTGACTTTTTTAAAAATGTATGAATTTAAAACTATTTATTTTTAATTTTTTGGATAAATATTTTTATTTGAAAAAAAAAATAATTATTTAATTAAAAATATTTATTTTTAGAATAAAAATTTTTTAAAATTTTTTAATTAATCAAGAATAAAAAGTTTTTAAAAACATTTTTAAAAATATTTATCAAGATTATTCATATATATTTTGTTGATTGGACCATACATAATTAGACATCATATTATTGCCCACTTAGTTTTTATTTTATTTTATTTTATTTTTTTACGAGTGTATCCACTCATTTAATCATAAACCAATTCACATATTTGTATTTAAATTAGGTTAGATTAGATTAAATTTTCACTTATTTTCTTTTAAATTTTTTTGCCATGAAAATTTAAGGTCTGTTCTTTTTTAGTGTGATTTGAGTGTAGTTTTTAAATTGAATTTGAGTTATAATTTAAATTGAAATTGTAACTTAAATAAAATTGAATAAAGTTAAATAAAATTAGAACTTAAAAAAACGTAAACTTAAATAAGGGCCCGTTCACTTCGCTGATTCGAGTTTTTAATTCGAGTTAAGATTTGATTTTATGTGAGAGCTTTTTACTGTAGCAAAAAAGTTAGATGTGATTGTTTGTGAGAGCTTTTTACTGTAGTAAAACTCAAATTCTAAACTCGAATAAGTAAAATGAACGAGGCCTAAAATTGTAATTTAAATTTTAACTTTTTATAAGTTTTATTGTAAAACAACAACTTTTAGTTTCTTTAATTATTATTTACGCTATTTGGATACAACACGCACCAAATTTCAAAAGATAAACTTAAAAATCCAACATAAAAAGAAACCTGGAAAAAAGTCCAACGTAAACCACGAAAATACACTCATCTTGCCCACAAATGTTTGTAAATGATTTGTGTAAGATATTTCTATGGAAACATTAAACTAAAAACAAAATGTTATGTATACATGGCATTGTCGTGCACCATAATTTTACGTTATGAAAATCCATAAGACTTTTTTTTTTTTTTTTTTTTTTTTTTTTAAAGGGAAGAATATATTCTAATGGATAAAGATGCAATAAACCACCGATTCACACTCACAAAGATATCTATTACAAGAAAACATTGCACTTGATAGATAATTAGTTCCACAGATAAACTTGTGATGTTTGATAGAGAGATTCGTTATCTGATTCAAATCATAATTCGTGATTCGTTACAGTATTTTCTCTTATAAAAAATATACGTAAATTAAAAATAATTTTAATTACATAATATTAATTTATGAACCAAACAAATGCTCAAGAGCTTTTAGGCTTCACAAATACACCTAAAAGGTGCGCTAAAAATGGATCATATAACTAGAGAGGCAAGCCACATTGCTAATGATCTATTATGGATTTCACGTGTCACCTCTAGATATCTCAATCTTCAAATTCATTTAAAAGTGAAAATTTTTTAACTCGCAATTTATTTCACTACAGATTATCGAATAATAATGATTGCACGAAATAAAAAAAAAATGCTAAACTTATAAAAGTTCGACTGATGTAATGCCCTCTTAGATTGGTATTTATATTTGTAGGTAAAGTCTCTAGTCAGATACTTAAAAAGTGTCTGATTAGGATCGTATTTGTATATTTTGTATAAAATGTATATATTTATAATAAGTTATGTATATTTATAGGTAAATTATGTATATTTACATGACATTTATATAATTATGTAATCGTGTATATTTATATACAAATCGTATATATTTACATATAAATCATGTATGTTAAGTTATAATAAACGACAATATATATTAATCTTTAAAATATATTTTTTATAGTAATTAGTGAACACATAACATAAAAATATGTGTATTGACTGATTTATTATATTTTATGTTAAATATATACGATTTTATATATAAATATACATAATTTACTTATAAATATACATAAAAAATATACGATTACACATGTATCTGACTACCTGACCAGAGACAATTCTTATATTTATATCAACTAATGATTAGATTCAAGAGATTCTTAGTGGGTCTTGGAGTTTTCTCTCCCGTGATCATTCTCCGTTGCAGAAGCATATTTTTTTAGTTGTCGTTGTTTCTCTCTTATTTGGCTAATTAGGCATCAAAGTCGTGGCTTTGAGTTCCCTCCACTATGGTGCTACACAACCCTTGACTTTTTATCTCCAACACGATATCGATATGTCTTCCCTTTTATCTCGCGACGCATCACGTTTAAATCCACAAATCATTCAAGTTTGTGGTCAAGTTTTTAGAGTTAGAAGCTCAACGACGCATCAAGAAGTGGTGCCAAAACTCAAAACATCAATCTCTCACATATTTTTATTTTTATTTTTATTTTTATTTTGCACTTTACTTTGCGCTCATTTTTTTAAGAAATATAAAATATAGACCGTGTTTAAAATTAATCATGTTTTTATTTTTTATATTTTTTGAGAAAAAAAATAAAAATATTTTCAAAACAGCGTTTAGCGCAATAAAGACAAAAAAATAAAAATAAAAACGATTTTTTAGTTTAGTGTAAAATGAGATAAATAAAAAAATAACTTTTAGTCGTTTTTTATTTTTTTGTTTTCGTTTTCGTTTTCTGACATTAATGAGTTTTTTATACTAAAAATAATCTCTTGATAAAATTATCAAACGCATTTTTAAAAATAATTTCTGTCTGAGACTACAAACGTTTTCATTTTTATTTTCATACAAAAAATAAAATTATTTTGGGATAAATTCTAAACACACTCATAGTAACAGAAATGAATCAGTCCATGCCCAAAAATGGGCAATTGGGCGCACGTTGGAGCCACACAAGCGTCATGTCTCGGTACCATGATCAACCGTAAAGTCGAAAGAACGAAGACTCCTAGTGTTGAATTTGATGACCATCCCAAGAAGAACAAAGCCAGTAAGTCCAGGGACATTATTTGTGACGCATCAACACCTAGTTGAGAAGGAAAATAGATAAAAATATGCAAGAGTTGTGAATACTCGATAATAACGAATAAAAGAATCTCATTATATATTCAGGATGAAGTGTTTTTGCTCACAAAACGATTTATTAGACATTTGTAAATCATTGTTTTTTTTTTTTTTTTTTAAAGAGAAGTATTTATTTTTACTTATTAAGTTTTTTTTTTTTTTTTTGGTGGTAAGTTGCATAGTAAGACTAATTCCAAATGAATTTTAATGGCTGTCAAATAGAATTAAATAGTTCTTTTTTTTTCTGCTAATGAAACAAATTAGATAGTTTAAAACATCATTTACCATTAAGATTCTAAGACAAAAATGGGTAGAAAGAAGAATAGTATATATTTGGGAAAAGACAAAGTCCCACATCGAAAAAGCAGCGAAACATGAGAAGACAAAGTAGGTTATAAAACAATTGAGAAATGCAAGAAGAAAGCATCTTTGCGCTTGGGGCAATGACGCAGCTAGTGAGGTTATAACCGAGGCGCGTCTATTGCTGGTTGAAAACTATTTCCAAACCCCCTCTTGGGCCTGGGTTTGGCCCAGGCCCTCGAGAATTTCTGGAAGGGCTCCCTTCGGGGTAAAGCCCTACAATACTAGGTTAAAGTTTCTTTTAAATAAAAAAATACTCTAAATTTAGATTAAGAAAAATTAACTTATTGGACAAATGCAAAGTAGGTTTAGACTTGTTATAGTAAAAATTTTTTATATAAAATTATATTTAAATTTAAATTGAAATTAAATAAATTTTGAAATTATTAGTGTCTTAGTATGATTTTGTTTTGATTTTTGCTTTTACATAAAAAGTTTTTTTATTAAAAATTAAGTTCTCTCGTTCATTTTATTTTATTAGTTATTTGAATTTTCAAATTTTATCAATTAAAATGATTTAAATTTTTAATTTTAATTTTGTTATAATTAAATTTTTTTATAAAAAGTTACTTTAATTTTTTATTACTGTTAAAAATTTATATAAAATCACATCGCAATTTAAATTTGTATTAGTTAAAAATTCACATAAAATTACATCGTAATTCAAATTCAAATTAGTGTACGGAATAAAACTCGCAATTCAAATTCGAATTAGTGAACTGAACGAAACTCTTGAGACTAACAAAAAATTCTTTATTCGCATAATTCTCTCTTCTTTTTTTTTTTTTTTTTTTTTTGCATAATTCTTCTTTTTTTCAATAGTTTTGTTTTACGGCAATGACAAGAAAAAGACAATTTAGGGAGGATTATTATCCCACCCTGACCTCACTCCATTATTAGGAATATGAAAAACATATTTCATTCACCGTTATTTGTATACCCCACTATTCTACAACTTCTCTTGACCACTAAAAAAAAATAGTTACAAAATTTAAATAAATTAAGGTATCTAAATCAGGAGAAAGTTTTCAACAATCTATACACGTCAAAAATCCCTATTTCATTGGACAACCTCCGTTGACTGACTAACTTCATCAGATGTAAAACCAGATGACTCTGCAAGCTCCGAAAACTCTAATTCTCCACTCTTTTTCTGCAAGAAATGGCAAAAAGCTTCTATTAGGATTAATTGAAATTTAAAGAAAAGAGCTAAAAATAAAAATTGCAGAGGTCTAATTGCTATAATTTTAGCATGACCCACCTCCCCTTTAATCACCCATGTTGGAAAACCTTCGATTCCAACGTCTAAACATTCCTTCTCCATTTTTGTTCCTTTACTGAATCCATTAGGGAAGCATTCCACATAATTTAAAAGCTTTGCTGCCTCATGTCCAAACTTCTGTTACATTTATAACTTATCTGTTAAAAGAGTTTTTTTTTCTATCTCTAAACTAAATGAGCATCAGAAACAAATGGTTAAAATTCTTGGGGCCTTAGTATGTCGGACATGCGATTAAGCAACTATTTAAACCCAAGAAATTTTGTCCTGCTGCGAAATATAATATAACAAGCTAATACAAACAGTGAATGTTCATCATAGCCCATGCAGAAAAGAAAGGACCTATTTTAGTTCGGTGTATATCACGCAAAGCATGGGAGCCACCCTTAGAGCGTTTTGGCAAGGCGCAGACAGGACTGGCTAAAATAACATATGAGATAACATCTGTAATAATATTAGCATGACACTAAATCTGTGAACATCAGAGAAAACAATCTAAGTGTTGATCAACTTTTAACACAACATAAAGAAAAAAGTACCTCTTTTTGTTCCACGCAGTGTGAACACCAGAATGCCCCATACATTTTAGCACCTATGGTATTCAGATGCTTTGCAAGAGAAAGAGCATAAGGACTTGATGGTGTTGTTATCTCAGTTGTAAAATACGGAAGGTTAATATCATCCATGTTTCTGCCAAAAAAATAAAAGCAGGGAAAATGTCATCAAAGTTTTTCTCAAGGTCAAGGGTGTAGCATCATATTAGATTAGGATATAAAAATATTAAAGAGATCCTCAGCAAACAAGATGAAATTTGGAATGTTAATAATATTTCTTTTTGATAAAATGTTCATTTCTCAACATAATCCTACTAAAGTTATGAGTCACAATCAAACGATGGATAAGCCTCAACAAAGGTTTTAGGAGCTGTAATTAACTCTAGAGCTGTTTAAGACCTACACAATATGTTAAAAAAATGAGAATGTATAATAAACATAGGCTCTAGCTAACTTCACGAAATGACAGTGAAAGGCTACGGCATCAAATCCAGTCATACTTTGCAAATTGTCCTGCACGGAATTTTGGCATTATTTATTGCTGATGTGTTTTGGCTGACAATAACTTTGCTTATCCATGTTGTATGCTGTTTTTGCTACCTCTAAACAACTACTGATGAATAAAGACATGAATGTGATTCCATATTCAAAAATTCAAAACCAGTTTTGCTGGAGAGAAAGAGACAAAGGTGTGGATGTCAAACAAAAAGATAGATGTCAACAAGAAGAAAACGCTATATGATGTACAGGTCGAGATGCAAAGGTCGGTGAAAAAGACCAATCACCTAGGGGGCACAGGTCGAGAAGCACTATACGATGAGCTTAGAGTAAGAACCACCAAGCTGGCTATGCATAGCTGTAAGCTGACCTCCTTTTGAACATTTTGCAATCCAAAATCCTATAGTGCAAGCCCCAAGAACAATTCCCAGTCATTCTCATTTCAAAACAGACGGTTTGTTAAGTAGCGTATTAAAATAAAGCAAAAAAATTAACAAATAATTAGAATATCACCTTTAAAGTAATGAGAAATAAGCTGAAGGATAGCAGAACTGATATGAGACAGTAGGAGCAAGACGTTCCTGAAAACTTAGTGGTTAGAATGTAGAGGAAGTAGGCACTGGCAGCTGCCATTGAAGTGGTACTCCAAAGTAGAATTTGACGACCATCGGATTCAACCAATCCAAAAGGCAAGTTTTTTCGGGTCAACTGTACACCAAGTGCCGCAACCAGACCATATGAAATCATTCCAATCAATGGAAGAGGAACACCTGGCCAAAAATGGCAAAAGGGCTTTCAATAGAAACCTTTTCTCAAACAAATTTTCCAACAAAGTAAATACAAAAAGCCATAAAGGCTTTTCCTTGACTCATTTACGAGTACAATTAGATCAATGGAAGAGAAAAACCAAGTAAAAAGAGGCAAAACGGCTTTCGTAGAAACCTTTTCTCAAACAAATTTCCTACAAAGTAAGTTCTTTCGCAGCCTAAAAGCCACAAAGACGTTTCCTTTCCTTCATTCATATTGTTTCAATTTCGATTTCAGTTTTTATTTTTGTAGTATCCTTCATCATTTTAAGAGGAATACCTCGCAAAAAAAAAAGGCAAAAGTGCTTTCACAGAAACATTTTATCAAACACATTTAGTACGATGTAATTTCTTTGTGGTTTACATTCACGACAGCATTTCCTTTCCATAACTCATACACGAATCGAATCAGATCAATCATTCCAACTTCAGTTTCCAATCTCAATTTTCAATTTTCTCATCAGAAACCAAGCAACGAAATTGAACGCGAAAAAAAAAAATTGGAAGACGAAAGAGAATTACCGAAAACGACGGCGTAATCGCTGTCGAGAACATCGCCGCAAGTTCCGCCACCGATAGGGCAAAAGGCGGCCGAATTGGTGAGCTTGAGGTATGTCAGATATGTCGTCTCCAGAAACCCGATTCCTCCGAGCCCCGCGCACAACCTATACGCCCAGTCTCCCGGAGAAGACAACGGCGACGGTGGTGGCGGCGGAGGTGTCGAAGACGACGTCGTTTCAGGTTCCGAATCCGCGTTTTGAGTTGGGTCGGAGGAGGAGCATCTGATCGGAGGAGGAAAAAGAAGCCCTTTCCGATCAAGAAGTGGAAGTGTAGGAGAAGAAGAAGAAGGAAAATATTTCTTTTGGAGAACGGAGAATCTGGAGAGAGAGTGAAGAAGAAGAAGAGACTTCCGACATGATAATGGAGGAGGAGTAGAAAGGCTGGCCAAGCTCGCCATTGTCTCCTCAATTTGGAGCTTCTTCTTCTTCACCTGCAACTCTCACTTTCTTCGGTTCTCAGGCCACCCACAGTTGCCAATTTGGTTTTCATGGGCCTTACTGAAGCCCATGTTTAGGCCTTTTGTTTCGGGCCCAAACGATAAACGACAACTAATATCAGATTCATTTTTATTTTTATTGTTTTTACTGGGGGTGAGAAAAATGCCATCACTTAAAAGTGGAGCGGAGCTACTTAAACCTTATAAGGGACGGAGGTACTTACAATTAACTAGATTATTTTTGATCGTTTTTTCTTATTTTGATAATAAAGATATTTTTTTATTATTTTTTTCATAAAATCACAGGAACATGAGATAAAATTCAAGTAGCTAAGAGTGTGCAACACAACATTCAAACCAAATCAAACAACAAAAAATTGATTTGGTTCGGTTTAGGTTGGACTTTTACTCCTAAAAAAACTAAACTAAACCAAACTAATTTATATCTATATAATTTCTTAAATTGATATGTATTTCATATATCTATAACATATTTAAATTTAAAAAACTATTTTATTCTAAAATTAAATAATCATAATCCTACAATTTTTTATCATAATCTATATATACAGTACTAATATTGTCTCTGCGGTCTACCTTCAAGCTCTCTTTGCTCTTATCTTTAAAGCCTTACCTCTTTGTTAACGTGAATATAACCTCTATAATAATATTTGTTTATGATTTGCCTATATTTGTTTTCATTCATATATTTAAAAAATCTTAACATTATATTTAATTATAAATCACAACTAATATTATATAAATATATCTATAATTTAATTGCTTTGACTTCATTTTATTTTTAAAAGAAAGAGAGAAAAAGATAAAAAAGAGCACACAAAATATTAGAAGCAATTATGGTTGAGACTAACTAAGAGACTGTAAAATATTAGTTCAAAACCAATTAGAAAAATCAAACTAAACCAATTACTGTTAGTTTGGTTTGGATTAAATTAAATCCCTTAATTAATTTGGTTTGGTTTGAAAAACTCTAAACCAATTTATAATTGATTTGATTTGTATTTCATCTAACCTTAAAATAAACGGGTTGGTTAGTTTAGCCACCCCTACACGTAGCTAATAAAAATAATGTCAAACGAATAAAAAGTTGACGAAAACAACAAAGGCGAAATGACTAACGTAAACGACAATAAGTATGAAACGACATCAACGGGACCAAAAACATGCGACGATAAAGAAAAGCGAAGACAACGGATAAACTTCATCAATCAATAACAGAGACATTATCAAATGGAGATAACAAGATATGAAAAACGACATCATCTGTGTAATCAATCAATAACAAGAAAGACGTCGTCAACTAATTACAGTCATATTCCAAGATTATACGACTTCAAACGTTAAGCGAGACCAGCAGTAACAATTAACAATTAACCCAGAACAACATCAATCAGAAAAAAACGAATTAACGACATCAATTGACAGTAAAATAAAAAAACATAAATTAGATAACGAGAAACAACAAATTCAAATGAAAAAACGACAAAAATTTGACGACGAAAGTTACTAAGGTAAACAACAAAACCAATAAAAGTCATCAACTAAAAAAGCATATTCTGATCTCTGAAATTAGTTATAAAAATTAAAACGAAAAAAGACAGTAAATAAAAAGCAACATCAACTACAAAACGACATCAAATATTAAACTACATGATCCAGAGTAGACGACGACAATGAGAGAAAAATAATCGGCAAGAAAGGACAACTTAGAAACGGCATCTAGCATGGTAGACTATAAAGTATAAACGGCATCAATAAGAAAGGTAGCAGCAAGTAAAAACGTCAGTAACTTAATAAAACAACCAAAATATGAAAAACGACATTTGCAAGGTAAATAACAACAGCAACAAAAACGACATGGTCTAGAACAATATTCTGACACACTGCATACCAAGTTACCACAGAAACCATAAAAAACTACAAACGACAATAATTTAAAACGACACGTTCCAATTTAAAACGACATTTATTACAATAAACAAGAAGCGACATCTACCAGAAAATTCTGTACTACGTTTGGCTGGAAAAATCTTTTTTTTTTTTTGAAAAAGAAATTATAAGAAACTTATGTGCTATATTTCTTTGCCAAGAACAAGAAGAAGTCTTTTTCTTTTTCCAAAGATTACAAGACATAGACGTTAGAGATAGGAGAACCACTAACTAAGGAGAATCCAATCAAGAACAGAATGCTACTACTAATATCACAGTCTTATCCCGTTTTTAATGAATGAGAGAGAGAAAAAAAAGGAAAAAAGAAGAAAAAAAGCTACAATAAAGAAATAAGCATGTATCGGCAGAGAAAAAAATAAATAAATAAACAATCACGCAATAATTTATTCCTTCCTCTTGTATTGTTTAGTCTTTTTTCTTCAACTTTCCGTTTCTGTCTCTTCACTTCAAACTTCATCATTAGGGATTTATTCACTTTGTTGATTTGAATTTATAATTCGAGTTAAGATGTGATTTTATACGAGAGTTTTTTATTATAATAAAAAAAAATTAGATATAATTATTTCTGAAAAAATTTTACTATAGTAAAACTATAATTCTAAACTCGAATCGATCAAGTGAACGGAGTATAAATTTTCTTTTTTCGTATATTTGGATAATCATTAATGTAGCTAATATGTTGAAATGAAGATTCAGAAATGGAAAATTGAAGAAGAAGACTTTTTCCGAAGTCCACCATCCTTGTCCTCAAGGCTTGCGGATTAGATTTTTGGTTTAGAGGAGTTTATATAAATATATGTGTGTGTATATATATATATATATAATATAGAAGTGCCCATTTCTTGTTTATCACGCTAATTCATTACCATTTAGAAGTAGGAATACTGCTAATGTTATTTATTAGTGGATTAGGAAGTGTTTTCCAACGAGGACTCAAAATGTCTACAAGAGCAAACCAAAAGCGATGGCAATTGGTAAACTTTTAAGAATCATGGTAGACGACAACGAAACAAAAAGGCAGCTGTCTAAAAAATAGAAAAAAGAAATTAAAACGACATCAAATGGAAGATTACGAGAAATGAGACACAACATGACCCACATAATTGACAATATAACAAAAAATCGATAATATTCTGATATTCGACTTGAAAGCGAGATCAATTGGAGACCCCACCACGACGACAACAACAAATAACAAGTATTTAAAACGACATGAATCGGAAAAAAAATGATTAAACGACATCAACAGCAACAAATTACTGAAAAATAATTAAAAGAAAATATCAATCAGAAACACAGCAAATTCAAAAGACATCAAATGAAAAAACAGCAAAAAATATAACAATGACACATACTAAGGTAAACAACTATAAACAACCTATCCTGATATAAGAAATTAGTCGTAAAAACGCCAACTAGAAACGACAATAAATTAAAAGAGACATGAAGCATAAACTATGTAGTAAACTACATCAATCAGAACAGACGACAATGAAATAAATAAGAAAAAGAGGGGGGAAAAAAAATGACCAACATTACCCGCGTTAACGACAGCAATTGGCAACCTATAAACGACATCTATTATGATAAACTATAAACGACGTCAATTAAGGAAAGCAACAACAAATAAGAGCTTTAAAATCAATAAAACAACCGTAATATGAAAAAAATGAGATTTGCAAAGTAAATAGCGACAGCATAAAAAATGACATGGTTAGAACAATATTCTAACATACGGTTTGAATCAGAGAGATCATAAAACTACAAACGACAACAAGTTAAAAACAACAATTCTAAACGACATTTAACCCAATAAACAATAAACGACAAAAAAAAAAAAAAACTTCTGAACTATATTTGGCTGAAATTTTCTCTTTTTCTAAAACAGAGATTGTAAGAAACTGACGTGTTATATTTCTTCAGCCAAGTAAAGATTTAAAAAAAAAATCCTTTTTATAAAGATTTATGTTTATTTTACTGATTTAAATTTAAAATTAAAATTTTATTATAATAAAAAAATTTGAAAAATAATTATATTTAATTTTTTTATTACAATAAAAAAAATTTATATAAAATTATATTTTAATTTAAATTAAAATATTAAATTAGTGAATTAAATGGCTAGAGATAGGAGAACCCCTACTCACATGATATCACAGTCCACATCAGTTTGGATGAAAGATATTGAGTGGGGCCAGGTGGGGCCCAATTAAATGGTGATTATGGCCGGGAATGGGTAGGAACGCCACCTGTACATGTGGACTACCAGGCATCGACAAAAACCACTTTTGGCCGGTTTTTATTTCCAAGTCTCTCTCTCCCTTCAAAAACTTATCCTAATCAAAGAAATGCGTGCCCCAACGTAGTTGTGTTGTGTGTCTGTTCTATCTCTGTCCTCTTTTTGGGCTTATCTCGAACTGAATTATGAACGAACAAGAAATTTCAAATAATTATGAATTCACCCCCATTTCGCAAAGGCTATTTTGTTATGATTGCAACTACAGCAAGATATGACGTGGCATATCTCTACTAAATCTAATTTTATGCTGTGTTTATCATATGAAAAGTGATTTCAAATAAATTTTTTTTTTTTATCAAATACCCATTAATATAATTATCCTCATATGAAAAGTGATCTCAAATAATTAAAGGTATATTTATTTCGTTGATTTGAGTTTATAATTTGAGTTTTATTACAGTAAAAAACTCTCACAAATAATTACATCTAATTTTTTTATTACAGTAAAAAATTCTCACATAAAATCACATTTCAACTCAAACTAAAAACTCGAATCAACGAACTAAACGGAACTAAAAACATTTTATTTCATTTATTCTACTAAATTTTTTTAATGAACTAAAAAGTTTTGAGAATGATGACTTAAACAAAATAGTAAACCTTACACATAATTTTATATTTAAGTAAGAAATTTAATAAACTTACTTTGAGAGTTTTGAATACTTTTTTATATTTTTAATTTGTGCCCCTTGTTAACTAAAATCTCGGCTCCCTCACTGCACCCATGCCTTGCCCCCATCCATCTCTCTCTCCTCTATATCTCTCTCTCTCTCTCTCTCTCTCTCTATATATATATATATATATATATATATATATATATATACATAAACACTTTATAACCATCTCTTACCTTCCACTAAAACATTAGAGGCTAATAAGAGAGCACAGAAAAACAACCAAGTAAAGAAAGAAAGAAAGAAAGAAAAGCTCTTCTTCTCTTGATCTTCTGCTTTTTGACATCACAGAAGAAACATGAAAGAAACGATGTCGTTTGCTTCCTCTGCCAATTGCTTCAGTACAGGGTCCATTATACTCCCAAGAGTCAAAGATGTTCATCAGAGATCGTTTGCAAATATTAATAATGTCCCAACCACAATCAGGGCCTTACGTAGTACCTCCAGAACCAGACGCCACCAGGTTTCTAGTTCTGTCTTCTTCAGGTAATCAACAAAAGAAAAGTAAAATAAAATTTGTTTAATTTTCTAATATATGTCCGTACCTTTTATTATTATTATTATTATTATTTCTTAATTTTTTGATTCGGTCGCTGACTTGGTGTGGTGTTTGGATGGTGAGAAAGTTCAAAGGCCACTCTGAGAGGGAATCTTGAGGCGGTCGGAGTTCCGACTTCGGTGCCGGTTCGTGTCGCCTACGAGCTTTTACTAGCCGGCCACCGCTACTTGGACGTAAGGTTGGTTAGTTAGCCTCTTTTTTTTTTTTTTTTTTTTAATTCTTTCATTAAATTTTAGTTTTTTAATTTTGGAATTAAGATGGATATATACATATATATATATATGTGTGTGTGTGTGTGTGTTAAAAAGAAAAAACAAGAAAGTGCGTAAAATTGGGTCGTGATTAATTTGTAATATATAGGACACCTGAGGAGTTCAGTGCAGGACATGCCCCAGGAGCTGTTAACATCCCTTACATGTACAAAGTTGGCTCAGGTATACATAATATATATATATATATATATATATATGTTAGAAAGTGGCTCAAGAAATTGCTTTCCCATTTCTTGTAACTACTTTCTTAAAAACACCCAAGTTGCATTTTGGTTTAGATTTTGTTTCTTCTTACTTCAAAACCAAAATTTTTCTTATAATTACTAGAAGAAACATAGGCATGCGTGCAATAGATTAGAAATGATCGATAAAAGATAGTGTATTTATTGCTTCACATATATAGGGACTAAACTTTTTTTTCTCTGTTTTCAAAATTTTGATTCTGTGCAGGGATGACAGTAAACCCCCACTTTCTGGCAAAAGTTTCATCCCATTTCAGAAAGGAAGATGAAATTATTGTTGTGAGTATTCCTTAAAAAAAAAAAAAAAAAAAAAAAAGTTTCAATGAAGTATTTTTCTTATAAATTTGAAATGTTATGGTTTTAATTGCTTGGTTTTTACACAGGGATGTCAGAGTGGGAAAAGGTCCATGATGGCTGCAACTGATCTTTTAGCTGCTGTAAGATATACTCTTGAAACTTTTAAATTTTTTTTCTTTTTTTTTATTTATTTATTGAAACCTTTAATTTTAGGATCTTAACTTTGTTACTAAGCAAATTGTTCTCTGTGGTTGTTGGAGCTAAAAGTGGTACATATATTAATGGTTTGGTGAATATCAACTTCAAAAGTCAACTAGATGCTTGTAATGCTTCCAAATTTTTTCAAAAGCTTTATTCCAAAGTCATCTTTTATGAATGTGTTACAAATGAGTGTCCCTCTTAGACAAGAAAGAGAGAGACACATGATGGAACATGGAAAGAAAAATAGATATAAAGATAATATATATTATAGAGAAGATAATGTTTTTTCCTTTCATTTGATGTGGTTGCATCGTTTTTTTTTCCCCTTCCCCCTACAAAGTGTTTTTAGAGGTTCCAAAAGCAATTTCAACTTGTCATTGTTTACAGAAAATGAATAATTTAGGCTATTAGTATCTTACCTTTTCTCTCTTTTTTTTTTTTTTTTTTTTAATGTGTATTATTTAATATTTCATTAAAGAAAAGTAAGGACAAATAAGTAATTGCATCTTCTTTCTACTTGTAAAATCTTTTACCTTCTGAAAACTTTATATATCTTCCAATGGAATAAAGTTTGTAGGAAGTTTAATTTAAATACTTTTATTGGTTATGTCAGATATCTTGGATTCAAAATGTGTGTTCTAAAACAGGGCTTCTCTTGCATACTTATTTTACTTTTTAAATACTTTATATCTTCTGAACAATTGTTTTATTTTACTTTTTAAATACTTTATATCTTCCACATTTAAATACTTTATACTTTTTATTTTATTTTATTTTATTTTTTACAGGGCTTCTCTTGCATTACGGACATAGCTGGTGGACATGCTGCTTGGGCACAGAATTCACTTCCAATGGAGTTGTAGAGTTTGGAATCCCCCATTTGTCGTTTGACCATGTAATAATTAAGGTTGTTATGCAAGAGAGAAATTGATCAAAAGAAAAATGGGAAAATAAATTCAATAACCAACTAGTCTAATTAGCAATACAATCGTGGCAGAAAAATATTGTACTTGAATAATTATCACTTTGGGGCGTAAATTATAGCAAATGAAACGCCATGTATATAAGAAATAACCCAAAAAAAAAAAAAAGAATAATTGTCAACTTTATGTGGACGAGTGCTTTGCTTTTTCTTTGATATGTTGAACGCTTGAACCGTTAATTAGAGCATGCATATGTACAATATGATAGAGGGATTCGTTCTTTAATTTGAATTATGATTCATAGTTTGTTATAGTATTTTTTTTATAAAAAATTTACGTAAATCAAAAATGATTTTAATCACATGATTATTTATAACTCATTAATTCATCATTAATAAATTCTCAGGGCATGTTGCTAGTATAATAATACGATATTCTCTGTGACTAATTACTATTACGTCAAATTTTTTAGTGTAGTGTATAACTTTCTAAAATATTTTTTATTTTTATTTTTATTTTTTTATGGAAACTTTCTAAACTATTTTCCACATATATGGAATGTGGTATCTCTCAATAATACTAATAATAACCCTTAACAAATCAGATATTATGATTATTCAATTCAAATTCCACAAATTATGAATTTAAAATATCGGCACGGCACGTTGTCCTTTTTATTTACTTTGATTTTAATTAGCAAAGGATTACACAAAGCTCATTATTTTTAATACATGTTAAATAGTTGATAGAATTGTTGACCTGATTGCCCCGTTATTCAATAAGGGTTTTTTTTTTTTTTTTTTTTTTTTTTTTTTTTTTTTTCTGTCTCTCTCTTTCAGATATAAGAATAGATTGAAATGGAACTAGAACATGAATAAGAATAGATATATGATATAATTGGAACCGGAATAAAAGAGTGATTTTTTATTTTTATTTTCAATTTTAATGTTTGGCTGCACATTGAAATTTAACATCGGAATCTTAATTATTATGCTTAGTTGGTTATTTTGATGAAACAGAATAACAATTATTTTGAAAAAAAGAAAAAAAAAAAGGCTTTATTTAATCTGTAATGATGTTTTTATATTAAAGTAGTAGGAAGGATAATTTAAAGTAACTATTAACATATTGGGAGGGGTAATTTTTGATATATATATATATATATATATATATATTGTACTGGTTCATCTTAAACGTATCAATATTTGGTAATTTAGGCATAAAAATGACCTAAATTTAAATGTTGATTGCAATTATAGTCCAGTAGTTAACTGATGTCAATTAAGGGACGAAGTTGCTTAAACTTTTTACAAAAGTAGTTTCTTGGTAAAAGGGACCTTAAACTTTTAAATTTTGTCATCTCAGATCTTAATTGTTGTATTTTTTTTTATTTTTTTTAGGAATAATTGTTGTCTATTAATTGACAAAGAACTGTAAAAGTTAGAATTCTAACTACCAAAATAAAAAATTTAGGATGCAACATGTAAGACGATAAATTCAGCATATATAAATACAATTTAATGTGTGCGAGTGTGTGCGTGTGTGTGTATATATATAGACACACACACAGAGACGCACACAAGTTTGAGACTCTGGTTGGTTGGTTGAGAGTTGAATGCTTCAAACAGATCACTGGAAATTTCATCCTCTCACGTTACACTTTCTGACATTCCACTACTTCAACCAAACATATCTCTCTCTCTCTCCAAACATGGCGTCCACATTTCATGCCTTTTACGCGACTACTTCCTCGTTCCTCCTATGAAGAGTGTATTAAAGCCTGAAAAGAAAGCTCAAAGTTCGAAACTTTGAAGAAAGAATATTACACACACACGGAGAGTCAAGTTTCAACAATGGGAACTTCACCGAGTAGTTGGTTTAAAGTAGTGTTCCGAATTAGAAAGTTTGGGAAACGGTCTCCAAGAGATATCATTGTTGTCCACGACAATACCACCCCAGCTTCCCAACAAGATCAAGCCATTGCCAATAATATTCCCACAGAAGATGATGATAACGATGATGATGATGATGATGAAGAAACAGCCAATTTGATAGGCCCCACATTAACCCAATTACAAGCTTCAGCAACATTGCAAGAAAGAATTCTAACTAAGGAAGATACTGCAGCCACCAAGATCCAAGCACTTTTCAGAGCCCATCTTGTACTTGTTCCAACTCATAACAATTACTAATGTGAATTCTGTTCTAGACTAATAATAATTTTTTTTTAAATATATATATATATATATATCTGCATTGCACGGTTCTCAATAGTACTAGAATTTTCATCATATTCCGTTAAATTCATATATTTTCTTTTTAATTTTGATATAGTTTTGACGTGATTTGACGATCTGAACCACACAATGCCAATATAATTGTGGCTACTCACTATGACTTATGATGGCTTCGAAATTTCAACAGGCAAGACGGGCGTTTCGGGCGCTGAGGAGTCTGGTGAAGCTGCAAGCTATGGTCCGCGGAGCGCATGTGAGGAAACAGGCGCGAATAGCTCTGCATTGCATGCATGCAATAGTCCGACTGCAGGTCAGCGTTCGTGCACGACAGCTACTTGGCAGGGGTGATGACAACCGGTCTCCCTTGCGGGGCTAGATACCCAGCTTTATTAAAACTTTCCACATGATTAACAATCTAATTTTTGAAGTAAAATTGTACTTTTGTTACTCAAGAAACTTCTGCCTATTTTGTCATCCTTTCTTGCTACTGTTTTCTTTCAATACCTCTGAAAATATAGAGATCACATAATTTGGAATCTGAAGATAGCAGTCTTACGAATGGGAATTTTGTATTTGATATAGTTCTACCTCCTGTTTTGGCACCCTAGAGCCTTAACCCGACAAACAGCCACTTTCGTTGGAGACTTATTTGGTTCTAGCATTGGCACCTGGTTCTCGCTAATGTTTTCCCCAACGAGAGCAACTACTAATCAGGGAAGGCTCCATTCTCCGACGAATATTCTTTATCAGGGAAGGTGTCGTCCCCTGGCATCCCAAACGACAAACCTGTCCCAACGAAAACCATAGTCGCAAAGGGAACCGTTATTCACCAATGGAAAATGTTGCATTGGAGAAGTCAATAATAAACTCAAAAGGACTATAAAACACACATTCACCTGTCGTACGAACTGATCAGTGAGGACATATAGACGTATTAAAAGCAAAATATCACTTTAGAATAGGTTAGCCACAAGGGCACAAGTTAGATTGCTGAAAAATGCAGTTTTTGGCCTTATCCCAAAAATATCCATCTCATATCTTTGCATACATTTGAAGAAACTGTGAGAGAAATAAGTAAATAAGAGTAGTGGGAGAAACCTGAGGTACAATAAAGCTTTGCTCAAAAGTCGAAACCCATGCACAACAAGATAAACTCGGTACTATAAAGAAAACGACTAGTGTCGTTTGTAAGTAAACGGAACTGTACAACGTGAATTAATACATGCGATGGGAAAAGTAGCAGGCTACATTCCGATTTCTCCTTCCAAATTATCCAGCAAAACTAGTGATGAGTCCATCTCAGGCCTGAAAAAAAGCTGCTAGATGATCTGTCCTTGCTCCGATCTTGTTTCCCATTCACCTGTTTCAAAATCAGAATTCCTCGGTTACTCGCTGAAATTGAACCAATTAAAAAGCTAAAGCTTAACACGAAATAGTATGGTGTGTCTTTAGTCTTTTGAAATGTACCTCCTTTGCTATATGCTGAAGAATCTCTATGATTTCTGAGAAGTCAGGTCTTTGAGTAGGGTCTTGCTGCCAGCACCTCTCAAGCAATTCCGCAAGCCTAGGATGGCTGTTCTTCGGTATCAGAGGTCGGAGATCCTGATATAACCAGGTCAATTACAGATGATTGTTGACAAGAATAATATTTGACAGGAATTCAAGAGAAGAATTTGAAACACCACGTACTTTTTGCACCACACCAACCGCTGCTTGTAATGGAGTCAGTGAAGAATATGGGAGCTGCAAGACAAATAAACAGGCTATCACGGCTCCTGGAAGAGAAATAGGCACAAAACGGTAAAAGAATACAAACATGCATCGACTTGCATTTTCCTTTTAGAAAACCATACTTGTCCTGTAAGAAGCTCCCACATTACTATGCCAAAACTGAAAACGTCTGCCTTGTGATCGTATGGTCTGTGTTCAATCACCTTCATTCAAAAGGCCCTCGTGAAAACATGCTAAGAAAAAGATCATTTGATGCTATCGACCAATGAGGAAAGCATACAAAAACAAAGTTGTGTTTCTACGGCATACCTCGGGAGCCATCCAACGGTATGTTCCAGTTTCTGCTGTCATGACTCCAGATTGAGCTTGCACTCTGGCAACCCCAAAATCAGCAACCTTAACAACCTGATTTTATGACAATAACTGAAGCTTTTAGGCCTCACCATTTTTTTAATGCAGCCTTCGCACCATATCTACTCGTTCACTTGGAAATTTATAGTGCACTGGCAAATGGGGGACATCCTAAACCAATTATTAAACCAAATGGAAAGGAAAAAAAAAAATCTAACCAGTATATGGTTGAGGGTTACGGGGAAGATCATAGCTATTAAATTAACAATGAGAATTTAAAAAGGTTGCTTATAAATATGAATAAGTAATATTCTTGATATAAAACAGGATAATGTTTACATAAAATGTAGGATAAATTATACTTGTCCCCCCTAAACTATTGGTGAAGTAATAAAAGGCCCCCTAAAGTTTAAAAATAAAAAATATTCCCCTTAACAATTCGCCATTAGCATGCGTCTCTCTTTTCCGCCCCCTCGGTTAAATTTTGAACGTTAAGTGACACATGGAAGTCGTTGAGGCATTTAATTTTTATTCTATTATGAAATGACGATTTTGCCCATCCAAGCCCAGTCGTTGACCGGTCAAACCCGCCGTTGACCGAATTGACCGGGATGGTTATCTTTAATGATAAGCAAGAATAGACTTGATTTGAAAGCGTAATTAGTTAATTATGAAATGAAATGACGATTTTGCCCATCCAAGCCCAATCGTTGACCGGTCAAACCGCCGTTGACCGGATTGACCGGGATGGTTATCTTTAACGATAAGCAAGACTAGACTTGATTTGAAAGCGTAATTAGTTAATTATGAAGATTCCTTCTCTCTCTCTCTACAACAACCGGTCATGATCTCTTGCTATTGACCAGCATTGACCGGCCCAAAACTTAGGGGTTTTGTTACCCATGATCCTGAGCATTTTTACATCAACATCATGAAGATCAAACAATTGGATCGTCGGAACCACCTTTCGCCACCACGGCTCACGACATGCTCGGACAAGTAGATATAAGCAAGAAAAAAAAAATGTCATTAGCTGATGAATTCTCCATTCTCACATCTAAAGGCAATTCGAGGTCATGTGATGCAATTGATTGGGGGCTTTTGATCCACGTCCCACTCTGAAGCTAACTAGCCCAGTGGTGTCACTCACGGTGGCTGGAATGGCGGAGATCGGCGGGGGCGCGACGGCCAAACTTCGTGGCTGCGGTGACAGAGGTCCGCCGAGAATCGAAAGGTGCTGCTGGTGTCGTTTTCTTCGTCTCGTCGTTCTAAGTCTATAGAAACCAGAATCTCCTCAATCGAAGGTCGAATGAGGAAGTTATCACAACGGGAAAAAATGTTTGCACGGGCAAAATCATCATTTCATAATAGAATAAAAATTTAATGCCTCAACGACTTCCACGTGTCACTTAGCGTTCAAAATTTAACTGAGGAGGCGGAAAAGGGGGACGCGTGCTAACGGCGAATAGTTCAGGGGGAGAATTTGTTATTTTTAAAACTTTAGGGGCATTTTATTACTTTGCCAATAATTCAAGAGGGACAAGTGTAATTTGTCCTAAAATGTATAATAAGAATGCACGATACTTAAGGAGATTGGAAGTTGGAACAATCAAACTAGTGATAAGCAACTACTTAATATAATAAACATGAAAAAAGGTGATAAGAGAGTATTTATCCAATAAAGCCACACTGTTAAAGAAACATGCATAAGAGATGGCTAATTAAGGTGCTTAATTAAAACAACATATGATTTTCGTTTCAAGTTCACAACTCCTATGATCCAAAAAGGCAAAAAGGCTGTTATTTGGCTGTTGGCAGACAATTTTTATGACAAAATTGTAAAATATACTAACCTCATTTTCATCCATCAGAAGATTCGCAGTCTTGAGGTCCCTGTGGATTATGTTATTCTGATGCAAATAGTTCATTCCCTTGGAAACATCAATTGCTACTTTGAGTAGAAAAGGAAGCTTAAACACCCCCTTATGCTTGTGCAAAAAGTCATATAGGCTACCTCTAGACATGAACTCTGGACAAGTAGATATAAGCAAGAAAAAAAAATGTCATTAGCTGATGAATTCGATTCACCATAGGATATAGAACTTTAAACATTAAAAAAAAAAAAAAAAAAAAAAAAAAAAAAAAAATCATAAAGTGGGAATTAGCAGATATTTCCAATCACATCTAAAGGAACCCCACAATGTTAGGATCCGTTAATGACTTGGGAACTTTTTGGTTAGTGGGCTGGTAGAGTTAGTAGGAATTAGTATAAATAAAGAGCTTAGTAGCTCACTAGGGGCATGTTGTGATTTTGAGAGTTTTGGGAGACTGAGATTAGGGAGAGCGGTGGTCTCTCAAATACCACCAAATTAGGAGTCCCCGGAGTACTCGAATTCTCCGTTCTATCCTTTACATTTCAGTGTAATTTGGTGTTCTTGGCTGATTGGATTAATAAAATTTCCTCCGATTATTCTTATTTTCTTACTGTTTTCTGGTGTGTGTCGAGTGTGGTATTGGTGTTTGGCTGATTTTCTGAGCTAGGTTCCTAACACATAAGCAGCATCACGCTCTTCCACTAACGTGGTGAAAATGATAATTCAAAAATGTGGCAATATACTTAATCAAGATTATTAGGGAACAAATAAGAATGTTGCAAATAAGAGAATCACAGTAAAAGTTTTCTATCATTTACCCGTCACAATGCACAAGTTTGGATGTCGTGTACATGCTCCTATAAATTGCACTACATTTTTATGCCGAATTTTCCTGTCAGAAGTCAAGATAGAAAAGAAGGAATTGCCATGGATTAGTGAGAAAATTTTTCAGAGTTAAGATAAGTCACTACAATAATAATGCTTGCAGGATAAACAGATACAGTGGCGGTAACAAATATTAGCTTTCTAAACATAGGAAGAAAACTAGAAGTGGTAAGACTAATGCATCGCTAACACAAATCATTTCTACGTAGAGTAGATAACAAATAAACTAAAGACGCCCATTAAAGCAACAAATAAATTGATAGATGTACATAACAAAATAGACACGTTGATACGATTTGAGGTCCTCGGATTGAACAAAAGTGCATGCAAGCCTTCAACGTAGAAAACTAGAATGACTCATATCTATACGATACCCTTTAACAAAAAAAGTTAAGATAACTCCAGTTATTCTGCTAACAACTATAGCAGAAACCAAGACAAACCTCATTATATAAACTTCTTGTGAAAAATCTCGCACCATCTCTGGATTGATACGCTCTAGTCTGAGGACTTTGATTGCAACTTCCTGACTACAATACGTGCCTCTGTACCTGAAAGTTCAATGGAAAGATCAGCTAATAAATAGTAGCCATCAAGATACATGCACATGGTCATAAATGAGAACTTACAGATCACCGTATGATCCAGATCCAACTTTATTCTCAACTTTTAGCAGCCTAGGATCAATTTCCCAGACATCCGTCTCATCTGCCGGTATTTCTACAGCATTAGGAAATGGTTCAATTTTTATTGGTTTATGCTCCCTTATAGCAGCAACCGGATGCTGTCTTGACCAAGATTGCTCCTGTTAAAGAATTATCATTGCTTAAAAAACGCAAAGTACTCTACTACAAACGCAATGAAATTTATTAGGATGGCCAGTAATTTACCTTATATTTTAACATTTCCTTCTCCAACAAAACTTTAAGCTCCTCAGTTTCCTTGATGTTTCAAATATTCACGCATATCAATTACTATAGCAGTGTGAATGATATTGGCAGGAAAAAAAAAAAAAAAAAAAGCACTAAGCAAGAAAAGGCGATGATTTAAGGAGGGGTATGCATCTATACGGTAATATACAAATTCATACCTCATAAGCCCAACCTTCAACAACGAAAACATCCAGAGAATATCCATCACAAGTTGAAAACGCATGAGCTTCTTGAATGTTTAGTCCGATTTCAGAAAGTAATGAAGTTAACTGAAAATCAATACTGATATATATTATCTAGTATAGGTAGAGCAAGGAGACAAAGGGATAAAAACAAAGGCAAAATTACGAAGAACACACGTGGAGTAGAGATAATTTAACTACCTCGCTAAGGAGCTTAGGCTTGTCAACTGTTGAAAAAGTGATCTCATGCATGGGTCTGCAAGATCATAACGAATGTAATGAACACCATTTAAAGAATAATAGAAACGAACACAAATAAACTACTCCATCCATACATGATGAAACTTGCTACAAGTAAAGCCTTATGAATGTAAGCTAATCCAACAAGTAAAACCAATAGAGTACTAAACCAGCGTCATCATAAACTATGACACATTTTGCAAGCAAGGGAGAAGGAAGCAGAAGAGAGGTAGAGAGAGTATCCAAAACACCGAAAAGAAAAATCCTATAAAATAAATGAAGGAATTTAAAACATAATTTTTATCTCATAATCTTGAAGACTCTCATAAATATGTGAGTGGACATGAAAAGTCTCAAGAGCAGCAAGAAGAGGGAGAAAAAAAAAAAAAAAAAAAAAAAAAAAACAAAAAAAAAAAACCTTCCCCTATCTCCCTCTTAATGGTGCTCAATCTAGTGATAAAACATCCCTAAGCATGAATACAAAAACCCACTTTGATTGTAAGATAGACCACCGAGATACCTATGAAAGGCGGGCCTCTCACTCATGGCAGCATCTCCATCTTCTTTATTGGCTTGAAGTGAAAATGTTTCAAGATTAGGTGACGAACCAAAGGTGGGCGGTGGATGGATCCTGGTGATGGCACAGTTGAACGACTATCACAAAAAACAAAAATGTACAAGGGACCCCAAAGCAGCAATGAATGGATAAGATACAATATCAGTCACAATAAGCCATACCCTTGTCTGCCAGAATGATAAGAACTCTGTGCATCTTCTTTCATTGAAGCATCTGAATGGACAGAATCAATAGAATTCCCGTTGAATACAGGATGAACCTGCATCGTAGAATAGTTTTGCCACCCTTAAATGCCTATGAATCATTAACTCAGTTTTTACAGCGATAACAACTGCATATAACGTCGGAAACACACAAATGTTTGGTTTTTAATTTTCCTTTTCCTATATTTTGTTCAACTTCATACTTATCTAAACGAGAAGCATACCACTGAAAAAATTCGTAATTAAAGAGTCCAATAACCGCTACTAGTTTACCTGCACAGTTCGAACGTCAAAGGCGGGATGATCTACAGACTCTTCAGCTAATTTGAGTAATCTCTTATGCGTAAGAACATCTTCTGCCCTCTCAACGTTTACATCCAATGCATATCTACATGCGAAGAATCACATCCTTCATAAGCAAACAAAAGGAAACAAATGGATAATTTACAGGGACCAGAGTGAAGATAGAGAGAAGAGAGAGAAACTGTTTGGTAAGATGCTTGAGAGAGAGAGAGAGAGAGAGAGAGAGAGAGAGAGATTTCTGAGAAATGAACAACTCGTTTCATCAATCTGAGAGCTCTTTAATTCATACATAAACACATTTACAAAACTCTTAACGATACCAAATTCTTCGGAAGCTTCAAGAAGCTATGGATTGTTAGAAACTAATCACTAAATCCTCTGGACTAAGTATTACACTTAATAACAACATCACAACTATGAAAACTTGGATCATCCAATCAATCCTATTTTCCTCTCGATATTTTCAAAACAAACCAAAAGGAAAAAACAAATAAAAAATAAAATCAAAGATGAAAGCGCAACTAGGAATCTCAAAAAAGGCCCTATTTCGGGTACGTTCATAGCACTATCAGTAATAAAGATTCCAACTTTTTTTCCTCTCTCCTTTTCCAAATTCCCGAGAAAATCAACAGAAAAGCAGGAAAATTTAGCGGAGAAGAAACAGGGTTAGTACCGAGCAGCTAAGCTATTAAAATGAGGCCAAAACCAGTAGAAAAAAGAAAAAAAAAAATTGAAATTGAAAGATCGATGAGGAATCTCAAAACGGCCACTATAAAAGATTCTCACTTTTTCCTCTCCCTTTTCCAAATTCCCGAGAAAACGAGCAGGAAAGAAAAAGAAAATTTAGCGAAAAAGAAACAGGCTTAGGATAATATAAACATATACACATATACAATCACAAACACAAACACACACACACACACATGTGTATATATATAGATATAGATATACCGAGCAGGTAAACGATTGAAATGAAGCCATAGCTGATCTTCGAAATCGGGAAGAGCAGCTTCCTGATAATTCTTGTCCTGGATTCGGCGAAGAACCTCGTTGTAGACCTCGAGCTTCTGCCTCTGATGGCGAGAAGGAGGCTGATGAGCCTGCGATGGCGAGAACACTGCTCTGCTCCCGCAGCTCTCCACGTCTTCTTCTTCGATCGCCATTTTTTTACACACAAAATCGAAACGAAAACGAATTTCCTTGCAGATTGATTTCTTCTACAGAAAACACAATTGAAGAAGAAGAAGAAGAAGAAGAAGAAGAAAAAGACAGCTGTGGGAAATGAGACGAAAAAAAAAAGGATTGAAGGAAAAGAGATTCTCTCTCTCTCCTCTCTTTCTCTCTCTACTCTCTCGTGGTGGCAGTATTATGAGCGTTCAACCACTATATGGATTTTCGTGTAAATCCGACGTGGCTCTCCACGTCATCGTGGGGCCCACTGATCAGGTGTCCCGCGGCCACCCGCCAATGCTAGAATAGATTAAGTTACTATTTTCTTTTTTGCCGGGAAATGAAATTTTTTTTTTTTTTCCTCTTTTTTCTTGGACATATAACATTTAACGAATTAGATACAATAGAATAAATTTTTTGTGCTTTATTAAATAATTCTGTTGATTCTTATCAAGGTGGTTTCTTAATTACGTAAATAATTAAGGATTCGTCCACTTTATAAATTTAAATTTTTAATATAAATTGAGATGTGATATTTTTTAGAATTTTTTATTGTAATTAAAAAAGTTAATATGACATTTTTTAAGACTTTTTTACTGTAAAAATTTAAAATTAAAAACTCAAATTGGTAAAATGAATGATGCCTAAATTTAAAAGATTTAACAATATGTTGATTTGGAGAGCTATTTTTATTTAGGAAAGAGTGATACGTAGGCTCTCGTTCATTTTATCGATACGAATTTTCAATTCTAGGTTTTTATAGTAAAAAGCTCTCAAAAATATCACATCTAACTTTTTTTGCTACAGTAAAAAGCTTTTAGAAAAATATCACATCTCAATTCAAATTAAAAAATCGAATCCACAAAATAAATGAGACCGTAGTGTATCACGGTCTTTACATGTTATAATATTAGAATAGATATTATTTTCTTATTCTTTTCCCCGACTTTTGGGAAGAAATAAAAAATATTTTTTTTGTTTTGTTTAATGAGGTATTTCTAGTTAAATACGCAGAATACAAATTGTTGAGAAGAGAATAAAATGAATAAACTTTATTAGAGATAGAAATTTTCAAGAATCTCACCCTCAGATGAGAAGGATTGTCGAAATATAAGATAAAAATAGGGCTTCTTACAGTGAGACCCTTTGTATTTTAATAAAATTATAATGATACTCTCTAGACTAAATTTAATAATAGCAACACTCTTTAACTGAAACTCTGTTAAAATTTAGTAAGAAATGTCAAAACTACTCTCGTATTAAATTTGTTTTCTTTCTTTTTTATTTGATTTTTTAATTAAAAATTGTGTTAGAATGTGTTGTGATATTTTTTAAAGAGTAAATGTAAAAATATGTTAAAAAAAGTTAATGAGTTTAATTTTTTTTGTATTATATTTTTTTGTCATTAATATTTTAAGTTTAATTTAAACCTTTTTTTGTTTCATTATTGGGATAAAATTGTCCAAATTAAATTAATTTTTATTATAATATAGTTGGTCCTAGTAATGCACCAAATATAAAATGGTTTTTAATAATATGCTAGTTTAGTGGATGGAGAACATTACTAAAACAAAGAAATTTTAGAAATAAAAATAAAAAAATATTTGTTTTTATTAGAGTGAATATTATAGTTATAAATGTGTAAAAATTAACTAAACTCATTTTTAATGCTAAATAAGGGTATAAACATATTTTCTAATATTATGTACAACTTAGAAACATTTTTTGATAAATAGAGGGCAATTTTTAAAAATTTAACGGTCAATTCACTGTCAATTAATGGAGCGGGTGTCTGTGTAATTTTTATAAAAAATCGAGGGGTGTTAACATGATTAGTTATGGTCAAAGGAATATCTATGTTATTTTAGCAAAACACAGGCAGTATCAATGTAATAAGCCCATAAAAATAAACAGAGAAAAAAGGAAAAGAACTAATCTAGGACCAGCTAATTTTCCACTGCGATGTTAATAGCTAGGCCTAGTTGTATCTAGTATTGGAATTTTGGGCCGGCGGGCCTGCCCGAACCCCAAATTTTTTGGTCTCGGCGGGTAGGCCCATATGGTTGCCCATTCAAGCAAGTTTTCGAGCTCAGGCAGCTTGAGAAAAGTCAAAATCGCCGAAGCCTGCCGCTGACAAAAACCCCCGACCATCGAAATTTTTTCATTTTTTTCCTTCCGGCCCAAATTGTCCGAAGCTTATTCAACGGCTAGTTTTTTTAACGTTGGCGCTTGTCCTGCCGCCTAAAGCCCGATTCCAACAACTCTTTTTTTTTTTTTTTTTTTTTTATAGTTGCCCAATCTTCGGCACAAACCCGATCCGCCGAGACTAAAAATGACCATTGGATCCAAATTTGGGGGGCAAAATCAATTTTTTATCCTAAAAATTTTCTATAAATACTCTCCATCACCCACACATTTTCTTGACCCAAACACTCTCAATTTCTTTCAATCTCTCTCAATCTCTCAAATCTCTCCCACAATTTTTCTAAAAACTATCACAAAATGATTGCACTCTTTTTTTTTGGTCAAGTTTTTATCCCAATTGGGTTTTTCTTAGTAAGGTTTTTAACGAGGCAATCATAAAATACAAATTGAAAAATTAATATACAAAATTAATTTATTAAATTGTGTTAATAGTATGTGTTGATTTTAGTTTTTATATAATTTTAACACAAAATAACTTAATAATTATTTATATACAAATACAATTACTAAATAATAGTATATTATATAATACATATATATACACAATATTATAAAAATAAAAAAATATAATAAAAAATATTTTTTTCGGGCCTTTCGGGCCATTCGGGCGGGATCAAACTGCCCGACCGGGCCAGGCCTGTGACCCGTCCATGGGCCTTCTAGAGCTTGGGCGTGTGACCTAAAAAATTCAGGGGGGAGCCTCCAATGTCGGGCTCAAAATCAGTTTTTTTAGATGGTCACATGCGGCTCGTCTAAAGTTCCAGTAACTGTATCTAGCCAATGAAAAATTGTATTTAATAATATTTATAATTTACAACTGAAAGTTGATTTATATATTTTTCCTTAAAGCATATGATTTATACAAAATCCATGAAAAACAAAATTTCTATTGGTTGACCGGACATAAAATGGACAACTTTCTCGGACATAATTGATAAAAAAAAAATCAATGAAAACAAAATTTCTATTGGATAACTTGAAAGAAATGGATACCGATCAATTAAAGAAACGCATAAATTAAAGGGACGATCAGGTAAATAATATAATTGGTAAAGTGATTAGTAAATTATAGTATATTTTTAAAATAGTAAATTATAACATAATTTGATATATTAAGTTTTAAATATTATTAAAAACTCAAAAATACCCGTAAACTTCATATTCCACCTCACTAATTCCCCGTAAATATTATTTTTTTAAAAAAAATAGTAAATTATAGTATATTTTCTAAAATAGGTAGATTATAGTCAAGTCTACTATGGTTGGGACCCGTGGCCAGCTTTGGCGACCAAAGTCCATTTTTCAACAACCTGTGACCGTTTTCAGTGACCGTTTTTCGGTGATTGTTTTTCAACGACTGTTTAACACTATAATTACTAGGTAAATACCATATTTACTTGAAAAGCCGACCACCGACTCTCGACGACTATTTAACGCTATATTTACAGGTCAATATCATATTTACGAATAAATATCGTATTTACCTGAAAAGTCAACCACCGATTTCGGCGACCGTTTAACGCTGTATTTACATGTAAATATCATATTTACCAATAAAATACCGATTTACTAACAAATATCATATTTACCCAAAAATTCAGCCACTAACTTTAGTGATTGTTTAACATTGTATTTACCAGTAAATATTGTATTTACTAATAAATATCATATTTACCTGAAAATCCATCAACCATTTTTCTTGCAACTATTTAGCACTGCATATACCAATAAATATTGTATTTACTAGTAAATATTGTATTTATCAGTAAATATTATATTTATTCAAAAATCTGGCCACCGACTTTGACGACTGTTTGATACTATATTTACCGGTAAATACCATATTTAATAATAAATATTGTATTTACTAGTAAATACCATATTTATCAAAAAATCCGACCACCGACTTTGGCTACCATTTGATACTGTATTTCTTTGTAAATACTGTATTTATTAGTAAATATTATATTTACTAGAAAATATTATTTTTATCTGAAAATATAGCCATCGACTCTGACGACCGTTTAACATTATATTTACTATTAAATCTGACCACCGACTTCGGCAACCGTTTAACACTATATTTACTAGTTAAATACTATATTTACTAGTAAATACCATATTTATTAGTAAATATCATATTTATTTAAAAATCCGGCCACATACTTCAGCTATCATCTAACACTGTATTTACTAATAAATACTAAATATAACTACAAATTCTGATGACCGTTTAACATTATATTAACCGATAAATAGTATATATACCAATAAATACTTCACTTCTAATAAATACAATATTTACTAAATTTAAACTCAAATTCAGTAAAGCATTTATTAGTAAATATAATATTTACCAAAAATAATAACATAAACGCCAACAAAGAAAGGAACTTTCAGACGAAAAAGACCAAAGACAATCCACGTAAATTCTACAACAATTACCTCGACAAATGCCAATAGTCGCTTCCTTTTAATAATTCTTCGACTTTTCCTAATCAAAAGACAAACCCAAGAATATAACAACATTAACAAGAAACAGCCACCAAAATCCTTATAATAGCCAGCGAATTGAAAATTGTATGCATGGTTTTATTTCTTCTCAAATTAACAATAATGCACTAACAATCAGAAAATAAGCTAATAAATCTTCCCCGGCCAAGTCTTATTCTCTTCTCCATCACTATGCGACGATGAGCTTCGACCTTCGATTCGTGACGACGACGAGCCACACTACAAGCTTCAACCTTCGATTCGTGACGTCGCTGTCGGAGTCCGCCAAGCCCGAGAAGAGAGAGATCGCGAGTAAAGAGATGGCAGCGACGGACTCCTTGTCGCTATGTTCGTCGCGATCTCGGATCACGAAACTCGGAGATGGCGGCGCCGTGACTCCGATCTCCGACAACAGCCAGACAACAGTCGAACCACGCGATTCAGATGATTTTCGTCGCCGCCGGGATCTTTATCGCGGCTGTCTATCACTCGCCGGGCAGAAAGAGAAAAATCGGAGGAGGATGAGAGAGAGAGAGAGAGAGAGATCTCCGATCAACCTCCGAGCTTCAATGCAGTGAACAGAAGAGGCAGAGGTAGAGAGAGATGAACGAGAGAGAGAGAGATATACAGAGAGAATGGGGGCTGCTGAGAAAAGAAAAGATAGAAACACTAGCAAGAGCGGTAAATTGGAAAAACAACATATTTTTTTAGAATGGGAATTTAATATATACTATAATTTTCCAACATTTAAAAAGATGTTGTATACTCAAAATATATATTTGATGCATTTTCCCTAAATTAAAGGGAAAAAAAAAGATTAATGTCATTGTATCAATGTATGGCTCGACTACTGCTAATAATATTCAAATATACATCACTAGCTCATATATCTATATATACACACTAGGCTATTGCAAACTTCCAAACCTGGGCCAACCAGACTATTCAACGCATATGAATAGTTAAATCTTTGGTTGCAAATTATGGCAATCTTCTACTTATAATGCATTATTATTCGTATCGCAAATTAGTGGTGTGCGGAGATATTGGCCATGTTTGGCAATCTTCCACTCATATATATATATATATATATATATATATATATATATATATATGCGCGTATTGTAATATTAATTTGACAGGTAAAAATTGGCCCCTCTATGGAGAATGTAATGATGACCTTCTTTAAATTCAGCAGTGCAAGTGGTCACTACTATGTTAATTTATATATGGAATAATAGTTGTTGTGTACGTCTCAATTCTCAAACTATTGAATGTGAGACGGAAACGCAATACGATCTTATCCACAACCGATAATGCCATTTCTTTAGGATGTTGAGGGAATATATATGTGTGTGTGTGTGCATAATCAAAATATAATCAAAATAAGAAGAAAAGGTGAAGTTGCTCTCAGTTGTCTCTTGATTAGAGGGGTAACCGCCTGATCTGACTTGGTCTGGCGGCTCAAAGAAAAATTTTAAGCTGAACCGACCTTAAAATAAAAAAGATCGGCCCAATTTAATTCTGAACTCAAAAAATTTAAGGTTAATTCAGAATTTTATTATAAGATATTTTAAAAAATAGTTTTGAAAAATTAGGAAAAAAAAAAGAAAATTTATCCTTAAAAATATATGAGTCTAAACATTTATTTTTTACTCTTAATAAATATTATTTTATTAGTGTAATTATTTAACTTAAAAAGTTATGAATCAAGAATAAGAATAAATAATAAAAATCATGACCCACACATTTTTAAGAAGTATTTGTTAAGATTATCCTTAAAAATATGACATTTTGGCTGGAACGTCCCAATCTTAAAGGAGAGAAGGTCAGCCCAGTCCGACTCTAAGTCTAAAAAATATAACGGAAATAGTAGGAAATAGGCCAATATGAAAAGCTTAAGAAAGTATATAGGCCAATTTTTAGTTATAGAAATTAATAGGCCATAACTTGTTTATAACCATTTATAACCATATAAGTTATGCACAAACTTATCAAGTTATGGTTCATAATTAGATAAGTTATGGAACAGTAACTTATCAAGCTATAGTTTATAACAAGATAAGTTATGGATGAAAATAATAATTTAGTTTATTTATTAACTTATGTAAACTATTGACCTATTAATTTTAATTCATTTTAAATCTTAACCTATTTTTCTCTTTCTTCCTAAATTTAAGGTCAGACTAGGCCAGATCCAAGTTAACAATAGCGGGCCTCAAGCTGGCCCGTTTAGCTCGACTCAAACTTACAACTCTACTCTTGATCTAGTAATGTATCACTATTCCCCAACAATAAACTTTTGAGACGTAAGATTGGTAAGATTGGCCCTACTAGAATAACCAGTAAGCCACTTAGAGACTATGGGTCCGTTTAGTTCACTAATTTGAGTTTTTAATTTGAGTTAAGATGTGATTTTATGTGAGAGCTTTTTACTATAGTAAAAAAGTTAGATATAATTGTTTCTGAGAGCTTTTTATTTTAACAAAACTCAAATTTTAAACTTGAATCGGTGAAATGAACAGAACCTATATAATATATACACGTATAAATATAGGCTGAGGCCCAGAACATTGATCTGAACTGCTGAAATTAACAATGGACTTGACCGGGTCATGATTCATATTACAATGCTAGACGGATCGATTTTGCTTGATTAATATGTGAAGATTATATATACTAGACTGTGATGATATGTGCAATCATATATATATATATATATATATATGTGTGTGTGTGTGTGTGTGTGCATCAACGCATGCAGTACAGGTTTTTGTGGCCGATACTGTGTTTCTGCGGAGGGTTAACTAAGGAATATTAACTATTGATTAAAGAGTTGAAATCTCGATAAAGAAAAGGCCTATACTTAATTGTTTATTTATTTTTGAGATGGCTTTAGCCTTTAGTTTTAAGCTTGCAGAAGTATGAGGATGAAGTGTGCGATTATAATAATTGTTATTATTATTTGTAAATTTCTTATTCATCATAATGAATCATAACAACTGTCCTTTTCATCAGAATCACAACAACGGACAACTGTCCTTTTCATTAGAATCACAACTACGGTTAAAAGAGGACGTAATCTAATATTAAAGTGAACTTTTATAAATCTTGTATATGTAAATGTTTGTTTAATTTATTCTCTTCAATTTTATTACTCCCATTAATATAAATTAGAACGTTTAATTCTTAACATCAATAATTATAATTAGGTCAAATTATATGGGATAAAATATAATGAGATTTGAGTTTGGTAGGTTGATGTCGTATTGTGTATATGCTATTTTGTATGAACAGCCCTTAAAATTTTTGAATTTAACATTTTAGTCCCTAAATTTTTTTTCTTGGCAATCAACCCCAAAAACTTTTAATTTTTAGCATTTTTAATCCTTGTTGCTCAAATTCATTAAAATTTTGATGATTTTTGGTCCCAAACTTACACGTAACAGCCTTAAGAAGCGCATTGATGATATTTTTATTTGGTATTAATAAAATTTCATGTTAAAATTTAAATTAAAGTTTAAGTTATAATTAAATTAAGTTCAAATTTTTAAATGTATTTGCATTGAAACTAAACAAAAATGAACATCAATAGATTTAATAGACTATCATTTGCAAGGTAGGTGCAAAAAGCTATCAAAATTTTAATAAATTTGAGCAACAAGGGTTGAAAGTGCTAAAAACTATAAATTCAGGGTGTTAATTGCCAAGAAAAAAAATTTAGAGATTAAATTGTCAAATTCAAAAAGTTTACGGGATGTTCGTACAAAATAGCCTTGTATATAAACAGAGGAACTCTAATGTGATATTTGTTTTAAGGGTTCGCTCTGATTCTGAATCATGGTTTTTAATTCTTTGTAATGGTTTTCTTTCACATAAAATTTAAATTTCAAAAATCATAATCATAAATTATGGTTCTGAACCCATAAACTAAAACGTCCCATAAATATCATCGTCTAAACTTTGAACCTCTTTTCTTTCTTTTGCTCTCCTAATTTGTTGACCTCCAAATCGTTCAATCATGCTAATACATACATACATGTACACTCATCTATAAATATATATATATATATATATATATCCACAAAATAGAACATTAATTACCGCCAAACTTGTTTGCATGCCTCTAATTTGAACACTTTTCCACAGTGAAGCCGGTCGTTTAATATTTGAAAACTTGGAACAACATAATAATATTTTAGGTGTACAGAAACCGTTATATAGTACTCTATTAGTCTATTCTGAAGGCTAGAGCTGAAAAGCGGACTTATGTACTAAGCTATCATAAGATAATTGATTATAAGATAGCAAAATAAAGCTCCTCATTATTATTATTATTTTTTTAAAAAAAAAAGAGTACTAATTTTCTTTTTGGCCGGTTTCAAGATTTCAAGTACTAACTAAACTAGCATAAATAGATATTTAGACAGAATAAAGCCGGATCAAAGAATCAAAAACGAAAAAAAAAAAAAAAAGAACAGAGAAAATTCTACATATATTGGTATATATAGTCTATCATATACTGCCATAAAGGGAACGAGCTAGCTGAAGGTACATGACCAATATTGATGGTTACAATGTATTGTTGCTAGGATCTTTTTATTTTCACGCTAGAACTAGCTAGAATATATCATAATATTATTTAGTTTTGATGGAAAAAAAAAAAGAGTGAGACAAAGTACTTAATTACAGATTCAAAACAAAAAAAAAAAAAAAAGTACTGAACTCACTTGAATTGGTATACTCTCATCTTTCTAGTTTTTTTAAGAAAAAGAAAAGGAGAATAATTAATTGCATTTATAACTTGTTGGACTTGCCTAGACCAGTTTCGTTTACTCACATAAAGAGTACTAGCTATGAGATTTAGGGTTTTCCGACCTTTTCGGGAACGTTTAAAAAGGAGATTCGTACTATTATTCGAATCATAATTCATGATTCGTTATAGTATTTTTCTCACAAAAAAATACACATAAAGCGAGAATATCTTACGATTTTCTTAGAATTAGAATATATAACATTTATTAAGGGGAAAATATAGGAAACAAAACAAAAATAAAAATCTTGTATACCAAACAGCTTGGAGCTATCTTCTCTCTCTCTCTCGAGCCAATTTTTATGCTACTATATGGCTTTTTTTTTTTTTTTTTTTTTTTTTAAGAAAGAAACAAAAAAAAATAATAATAATTTAAAGAAATTCCAGTTATAATAATATAAGATTTGTTGGGCTTCCCCCGACCAGTTATCATATATATAGCTCATTATAAAGTATGAGCAAAGAGATATAGGGTGAGATTTAGGCTTGATATTATTCCATATATAATATATATGAGTCCCATATAAAAGATTTTCATAATATATATATATATATATATATATATTTATCTAATGAAATAAAACAAAATGAAAATAAAACTTTATTAAAAATAAAAACGAAATTGAATATATATATATATATAAATATATATATATATATATATATATATTTCTCGGTCTATCTTGCCAAAGTTTATTCGAGGACCACATACATGGTTTAAAAATTATAAGGTTCAGGATTAGAGATATGATCGTGTGTGTATATATATATATATATATATATATATATACACACACACACACACACACACATATATAGGGTCCTGAGAATACATACATACATACACATGTGCATATATATATATATATACACACATATATTTATATTTATATGCACGAGTAAAAAAAAAAATAATAAAAATAAATAAATAAATAAACAGACAATGAGAAACAAACCTCCATTATTAGCCTTTAAATTCCTGGTCGAGAGTTCTCTGGGAGAAATATATGAAAGAGCACTGAGATATTGGCACGGCTCAATCAAATCAGAAAACTTGAGAGATCAGCGTACACAAACACATACATATATATATATATATATATATATGTATGTATAACTGATCGTTTATTTTGTGATGATCTGAGTGAACCAGGCCAATATCAGAGCTACTATTTCATGTGTATGAAAAAGAAGACTCAAGTGTAGTTGTGATTTCTCAGCGCTTCAACAGCCCCATTATGACGAAGACTCACATCATCATGAACACCATCGTCTTTGTTATTCAATATCCTGTTTTCATTTTCAAGCCAAACAGAGATCAAAAGGTATACATATATTGAATAACAACAAAGAGAAAAGTGTGAGAGAGAGAGAGAATTGAAAGATGAAACTTTGAAGGAAGTGAGAGAGAGAGAGAGAGATTTTGAGAATGTCTGGTGTCTGGGGTTAGGATTTAAGAGGGTGGGGGTGGTGAAGACTGAAGAGGGTCTGTATTTTAGCATTTAAAACCGCGACTACCAAAGCAGAAAGCTGGGCCAGTGCATTTAAACTCATTATTCTCCCTCCCTCTCTCTCTCTCTCTCTCTCTCTCTCTCTCTCTCTCTCTCTCTCTCTCTCTCTCTCTCTCTCTCTCTCTCTCTCTCTCTCTCCAACCAAAACACCAGGTCCTCATCAACGTTAAAATTGGCAAATGGGACTCCTATACCTAGCAATATCCCAAAACTACCCTTCACAAATTTTAGCCCGTTCATTTGACTGATTTAAGTTTAGAATTCGAGTTTTGTTATAGTAAAAAACTCTCAGAAATAATCACATTTAATTTTTTTACTATAATAAAAAACTATCACATAAAATTACATCTCAACTTAATTTAAAAATTCAAATCAACAAACTTATCAGAGCCTTTGTATCTCAAAGCTTGAAATTAAACAACTTTACTTCTTGGAAAAAATAATATTCATCGCTATTAGTAATATAAATATATATAACACACACGCAAACTGTAACATAACAATGTACGCAGGACTCAATTTACTTTTTATTAGATGTACTTTTTATTTATTTATTTATTGACACGCTTGTGGTAATGCATTACCATTAATAATAATAATAATAATAATAATAATAATAATAATAATAATAATAAAATAATAAATAGGAGAGTAGTGCAAAACATATAAGGGAGTTTAGTAAATAAATTCATAATTATGATTTTAAATTTTGATTTAGAATCAGTATTTGTTTACAGTGATTCAGAATCAGTATTTAGTTTAGATGATTCTGAATCTGATGTGATGTTCTAAATTAAAATCACTCATAATTCTAAAACCACATTCTTCTTGATTTAAAGTGATTCAAACTCCTAATACTGAATTATAATTTCAGAATTATGATTTGAACTTAAAATCATGAATCATGATTTTAATTCTAGAATCATGATTATAATCATCCTGGTTTGAATTCTCATAGTAATTTTACGTTATTTATGCGCTCTTTTCGTGTTTTGTGTATGCGAGGGTAGAGTTGTCATTTTGGAGGGGTGCTGCTTGGTTAAAACAATTAAAACTGAAAAATCTGTTCCAACCAACAAAGAGATCACCCATGATCGTGATACTCACTGTCCTACAGAACCAGAAAGACCGCCCACATTTATTAAGGGAATCTCTCTCTCTCTGGGACGGACAGGCCGCAACATTAATAGCCAAGTTTCCCGCGAAACTCATTTAAGAACAAATATCATGAGCTAGTGCAATTTATAACCCTCCTATAATTTCTCTCTCCAAATATCATAACATGTATATATACAAGAGATTCATGATCAAGCTAATTATTTCACTTTTATTTGCTTACGATTTTCTCATCAATTAACCAAGATTAGGGCTCATGACATATATAAGGAGATCATGATTTTTAGTATCCTAAATTGATGTCTAACCATCACACCATGACATGTCATTAAATGGACTTAAATATTTAAGCATCGAATAATCAATTTTAAATCTTTTAAATGACACGGCACAATATGGTTGTTAAACACCGTTTCAAACATCAAAAAAGAATCCATCGTTTGAGCCCGAGGGGGCCAAAGTCTCAATTGCTTGTTCGTTTTGGAAGTAATGTATTAGGCAATAAAAAGCTAAAAAATACATAGGGCTTGGGTAGAAGAGTTTTATTTTGCTTTTAGTCAATAAAAGAACACAAGTGTAAAAAGCTTTTGCTCTTTAGCAAGTGTTTTGAAATAACATTCTTAATAGAGCTTAATAGGTCCAAAAAATTTTAAAATTTAATAAGAAATAAAATGTTAGAATGAAGTTTATAATGTCTCGTTAAAACTCTTATATAGTTTCAAGGTCTATTCTTAAAAGTTTTTCTTTAAAGTCACATTTTGTAGTTTAACAACCTTCAGAAGACTCCACCAAACACGCCTATAAAATATCGCTTTGGTGATATGATAGTATATGGTGAAAAAAAATAGTGCTGTGGACACCAACTATAATCTCAATTTTTTGATCTATTTTAAGCTGCCATCTTTTCATTAAAAAATATACTCTTATAAAACTCATTAATGAAAAGATGACAACTTTAAATTGGCATAAAAAGTTGGGATTAAAATCGACGTCTGGGTCTCTGGTATCATGTGGCAATATTTGTGCGGTGATTGCATTCATCCTCACTAATTGTGGTATATGACGTTTTTCTATGGTGAGTTATATTTGAGAAGGTCAAGATGGTCTCCGAAAAAGCATACTATTCAAAGAAGGAAGTGTAAAATTTCGTAAGTCTACAACTAGTTTGATCCAACTTACTAGTTACAAGACAACATGACCTTTGCAAATTTACAACTTGTACGTCAGTACATTAATATATGTAGCTAGGGCTAGCACTGCTTTATTTTATCAATGTCTCATTATTGTTATTATTATTATTACTAAGACAAACATGAAGATATGGGACCAAAAGTCAAACAAACTACATACCGAGTTATATATACCAAACAAAAATAGTACATTGCTGTAACGTTTATTTTTACCAAGGAATAATAAACATTAGGGAATAGTTGTTGGTGTAAAATTGCAGAGGGTATATTTAATGTGCGTATATCTATATATATATACATGTGTGTGTATATATCGGAAATAGTAAAAAATAAATCAATATGAAAAGTTTAAGAAAGTATATAGGTCAATTTTTAGTTATAGAAATTAATAGACTATAACTTATCGAGTTATGATTTATAACCAGATAAATTATAGACAAGTTTATCAAGTTATGGTTCATAGTCAGACAAGTTATGGATAAAAATCATAAATTATGGACAATAACTTATCAAGTTATTGTTCATAACCAAACAAGTTATAGACAAAAATAATAATTTAACCTATTTATTAATTTATGTAAACTATTGACCTATTAATTTTTCTCAAATCTTAATTTATTTTCTTTTTTCTCATTATATATATTTATACACAGAGGACCTACAAAAGATTGATGGTAAAGGGCCAGAGACACTACCACACAAAGTCATGTATTGAAAATTCAATGAAAAAACAGTGCTAGTTTCGTTTGGACTTGTTTGTACAAATTGTAGATACTTTTAATACTCAACATTTATCACGCCCATTAAAGTTGGTTCATGATGATCATGATTTCTCGACTGTGGAATTATTATCCCTCTCCTTTATTTGTTTTGTCTTGTAAAGGTCTTTTTTTTTTTCTCTGGGTGATAATTTAGTCTTCTAATTGTAGTTGATAGTAGTACTAATGACGCGTATTAGTTGCTACTAATTTGTACAGTAGCGGTGGCCTTGCAAATTACACCATCTTATGAAAATCTCAATGATATAATGTACATACATACATATATATATATATATATATGAGACTAAACAACCTCAATCTATTATATTAATCAATACGTCCAAGGCAATTATATCTATATATATATATATATATATATATATATAACGAACTTATATACAAGCTGGGATGCACCGCCATCAATGATGAGATGTGAGTTATATATACTCCAAAAGATTGAGTTAGCACATATACATTATAAATATACATACATATATATATGTGAATAATTTTATATGTATTAATGTTTATTTCTTTTACTTGATATTCAAGTTGAAAATGTAAGATGACATGTATTCTTATACGGTGAAAGAAGGCGGGAAGGAGTTGATTATATAATAGACATTTCCACGATAAAAGAAATTTTCATCCGAAATTTATTAGCGGTCCATTGTATTTTGATAGGAATGAACAAGAACAAATTAGTATTTTATCATTAATTAGTTAATTCTCCAAAAAAATTTCCTTAACGAACGTGAGCTTATTATCTAATCAAATAACTTAATTTCTTTCTAATTGAAAACTGAGTTCAAAAGAATCCCATTAAGCAAACTTTGCCATATTTGATTCCATTTATTGGTAAAGACTAAAAATATATATATATATATATATATATATAATAGTTTTTGCACAAGTTTGTTGTGTGCATAGTACGTTAGGTGGAGCCACTTTCCATTGAAACTTTAAATGCCACCATTATTCTACAAGAAAAAAACAACCTTGATTATTAATTGTGCGAACCAATTAGATTCGTACAACTCATAATTGCGTCAGAAGTATTAACTCCAGCCATATCCGAGGTATGCTTTCCTGAATAAAGATTACGCGTAAATAATAATGTTTCATTCATTTCATCCTTTTAAATTTTGAATTTTAAATTTTTATAGTAAAAAATTTTAAAAAAATATCATATTAAAATTTTTTATTACAGTAAAAAAATTTAAAAAAATATCACATTTTAATTTAAATTAAAAATTTAAATCTGTAAAATGAACGAACCTTAAGTTTCTGCCAACTCAACAGAAACCCTCTTAAAAATATATACAGAAAAAAAAATGAAACGATCCGTTTGAGCAGCTAATGTGTGAACCAATCAGAATTCAAAACGTAGACAATGGGACGGCCATGATTTAATCATATTCCGGGATTTGGCGGGCCCCACCAACTTAAAGGGAGAAGCTTGCTTTTAAAAAAAGGATATATTTTTTAAGAGTATTAAAAAAAAAAAACTCAATCTGAGTGCAAATTATTTATTTATTTTATCAATTTAAATTTAAATTTTAAATTTTATTATAATAAAAATTATTAAAAAAATCATATAATTTTTTATATAATAAAAATTTTCAAATAATAAATTAATAAAAATTGAACGATTTTTTTTTTTTTAAGTTCTCTTAATCTATGCTCCTTTTAAAAATTTAGTACGATCTTAACATGATTTGACGTGTTTAAAAACTGCATAGGAAGGTATATGCGCGGGTAACAAAAGTAAGTCCCGGATTCGTCCCCTATTATGGAAGCCAAATAAAAACATAATAATAAAAAGGGGAAGAAGAAGAACAAAGAATAAAGGAATAAATTCACGAGAGATTTCTGAATTCTTTTCTCTCTCTATAATTCGTCTTTGTACTTAAATTTATTTTATAAATAGTCCCTCAATAGACTAATAATTTATATAAGTTAATAAATAAATTAAATTATTTATTAATATTTTTTCAATTGAGGAACTATTTATGGAACAATTTTAAGTACAGAGACTAATTTTAAAGAGAGAAAAGAATTCAGGACCTCTTATGAATTTATTCCAAGAAAGAAAGAACCAAAGGGCACATGGAAGAGCCTCAGAGAGACGTCAGACAAAAGCCGCGGTTGAAAACAACGTGATGATCAAGAAGGAACGTTACTGATCACAGGGGAAAGAAAATACCATTTGCTGAGAGATCATGATACTAGGGCTTACGTACGTTACATATAATATGTGAGAATATTTTGGTGTTTTCATAAAATATATAGGTTGGGATTTGGTTCTTTTTGTGGTGATCCTACTAAATATATAGTATACATATTCACATTATATGATCTCTTGGTGGGTATAATTTAATTTGTACATACATACATATATTAATACAGGCTATATATATATATATATATTACATGATATTAATATATATAGATATTAAACGAGAGGGCATATATGCAATTAATGGGTCAATGCTTATCAAGGGAAGAACACAATAATATTCATCGTGATCATGATGATCATGATCAAAAGAAGAAAGTTATTGATCAACAACAAGGTGGGTTGGGGTGCTGCGAATTGAAGACGAATGGATGTTTGGCAATGGTAAAAGAGCAGAGGTCTAGGTTCTACATTGCTAGGAAATGTGTGGTAATGCTACTTTGTTGGCACAAATACAGCAAGTATTAAATATTATTACTTCCTTTTTTTTTTTTAATTTAATTTCTTCCTCTTCCTCTTAATTCTTCTTACCTTCTTCTTCTTCTTCGCCTTTATGGCTTCCTGTTATATCCCTGGAGACTTGTCACCAACTATTTGAAATTTATGATATATTTTATTATTTTTTAGTCCTTTTATGTGTATTTATTTCTTGGTTCAATAATATTATTCCTTCCCAATGTTTTTTCTTTCTTTCTTTCTTTTTCTTTGGATGAATCAATTCTCTCCCAATATTAATTTTGTCAAGTACTTTCTTTTTCTTCTCTTCTGTTGGTTTCTCTGGAGGGTGGGAGCTAGTGATCGTCAAAAAGGTATGCATACATACATGCATATATATATATATATATATATATATATGAACTATATTATGTAATTTCGTAATTTTGTTACGTATAGAAGTTTTCATATCATAAAACAAAGAACAATGGCTTTTATAGCAAATACTAGAAGTTTTCTCCACCCTTTTGTCACTTCTCTCTCCTCTTCTTTATATATGTGATCGGTTGTTCATCATAACTAATTCTTCCACGAATTGAACAAGAATTGATCACTTGTGTGACTTTATGTGAGAGTTTTTTATTATAGTAAAAAAATTTAATGTGACTGTTTTTAAGAGTTTTTTTACTATAATAAAACTCGAATTCTAAATTTAAATTAGTGAAATAAACGGTGTCTAAGTTTCTTTACCTTATATTATATATGTACATATATGATACACAATGGGTTCACGAGTAGATTTGTGATATGGCAAACTATATGTGTCATTTGTTTTTCTAATTTTTTTTTTCCATGCCAATTATTTGTCAATTATGAGCATTATTGATAACTAAATTATATAAACGATTATATATATACAAAGCAAGTGTCATGAAATGTTACATTATTGGTGACGTTTATTTGGTCATATGTTTTTGTCAGGCCAATAAGAACAAACGAAGTTATATAGGATAATTTGGAGTTGGAGGAGAGACATTGAAGCGGAAGTAGAGAATTAAACAAAAATACTAAATAAATAAGGACATTGCGTGAGTGCTATTGATCAACAACATGAATGCATTTTTATTTTTCGCTACTAAAAATACATGTTTATTCCAAAAATAAAGAGCTAGTTATGCATATATTTAGGGATTAAATTTACTAAGTATCATTTTAACGCTCGGTGTGTGTCTGCTTTAGATAAGAAATGTAAGACGAGTTGGAGGATTCAAATCAGGTAATTCGAATCATTTTCGATTTACGTGTATTTTTTGTGAGAGAAAATATTGTAACAAATTACGAATCATGATTTGAATCAGGAAACGAATCCCTCTACCAAATATAGACTAATTATTTTGATTGTAATTAGCTTGATGTTTGTACTTTGAGATATGTTGATTAGCTTATTTTCTTCTTCTTATTTCTCATCTTCTTCTTAATTCTTCTTCTTGTATTAAGATTTGTCATTTACTTAGGGAGACTAATAGAAGAGCCCGTACTCCCTGTAAAGGGTTGAGTTCATTTAAATTGGACGACTCTTCTCCACTTATAGAAACTCTTTTTATACAACACCCCTTCTTTTCAATAAAATAAAAAATAAAAAATAAAAAATAAATAAAAACCTCATATATATAACGTCAATAGGAAATAAATTACTTCTACAAAGAATACAAATAGCCTAACAGACAAAAAATCTAAATGGCCTAGAAAAGGGCTTAATTTGGATCTCTATGTTTCCATCAAGGGGGAGAGAGAGAGATTAAATTATAACGATCATGCGAGTAGGAAAAAGTAGCATATATATGTCTGACCTTGTCAAGAAGCTCTACATGTATATTGGTAAAAAAATATATACATATATATATATATAAAAATATATGTAACGTACAATAACAAGGTATGATGCCAAATTAATGATCTACAAGGACCTGCAGTCATAGGACTATGCTTGAATTACTCCACAAATATATTTAATGAAAAAGAGAATCAATATATTGAGACCTTATAGTTACAGGTTTGGTCTACATATTGATAATTCCGTGTTTATGTTCATTTTAAGTTGTTCAAGTCTTGTGTCCCACTCTTAAATGCTTAGAGAGAGAGAGAGAGAGAGAGAGAGAGAGAGAGAGAGAGAGAGAGAGAGAGAGAGAGAGACCTTTTCGATAGAGGAAATATGGAAGGAATAATTGGGGGATAAAAATAATATTTAGGAGGGATTAATAGTAGATAATAACTTGAACAAAGGATTCAAAATAATCCACATAGAACTCAAATTTTGATTCCTTCAAAATTGGAGGAAACAAGAAAATTCGGTCCTCTTTCTTCTCTTCATTTTTTTCTTTAACCAAACAAGGCATAAAAGAAAATATATAGGAAAATACTTCATAAAGCTTTCGAAGCAGGCAAGAGCAAGCATAGCACATGAAACATTTAAGTAAAATGTCTCCCAAAAAAAAATAAAAACCATTTATAAGTAAAATGTCTGCCAAGGGACAATCATTCATGCATGTGTGGGCATACACGAGAATAAGAAAAGTAGGGTCCATGCATTATTTAGTGCCCATTTTTAAAAGTGATGAATTATCTATACGGACCTCAAAATTGAGTCATCTGAGATGAAAATTAAATTTTTAGATTCCGTATTTTACCATAAGAAAATAAGCCAATATAAAAAACTTAAGAAAGTATATAGGTCAATTTTTAGTTATAGAAATTAATATACCATAACTTGTCAAGTTATGGTTTATAACCAGATAAATTATAGACAAACTTGTCAAGTTATGGTTCATAGCCAAACAAGTTATGGATAATTATGGACAATAATTTGTCAAGTTATAGTTCATTACCAGACAAGTTATGGACGAAAATAGTAATTTAACCTATTTATTAACTTATGTAAACTATTGACCTATTAATTTTAATTCATCTCAAGTCTTGGCCTATTTCTCTCTTTCTCTCATTTATCTATATGAGTCTGCATATGTTCCTTATCAGATAAAGCCCTCAAAAAATGAAACTTTCTTCATATATAGGTCAGTTTCATATAACCTCCCTCAATCAAATGACGTATTATAATTAATGGTTTCCTATTAGCATATATTTAAATTAAGGGGATATTGAAACTTTAAAGATTAAACAAGAATGAAGATTAGTAATATTTTAATGCATACGCGTCGAAACTAATTGAGATTCCTGATGTAGGCAAGTCCAAATGTTCCAAGCATAATACAGCTGCGACATATATATATATATATATATATATATATATATATATGCGTGTGTAGTATTACTTTTTTTTAGTACCAGCTAATAAACCAAATTAGCATACCACAAAGAAAAAAAAGAATTATAGTTAATAAAAATGTTTTATAGGGGTCTTCGATGGTGGGAATTTCACATTTTTAAACGTTTAATTACATAGTAATTTTACCCAAAAATAAATAAATTGAACTAAATATGATGAAGAGTTGGCAGTTCAGAGCTATACGGATCAATCTTTTTATGTGGCGCTTGGTTTTTCTGGAAAAAAAAAAAAATAATAACAAATAAATAAATAAACATATGAATATTTAACTAGGGCCATTTGGTTAAGATTTAAATCCGTTAATTTCAATAAGCTCGCCTGTCTACCACACGACACCTATGCATGTTGATGCTATTTAACAATATCTTTCTTCTTGTAATCATCCAAATGGGAACTCGTTGAGAAATGCAAATGCATAATTAATTAATGCAAATATTATTCAATAGTTTAATTTATTATATAATTTCCTTAAGGAGGCAAAGTCGAATTATAATTTTGCATCCAATTAGGGAATCAAAAAGTTCTTAAAGGAAATTAGACATTGTGTGTTAATCAAGTGCACTAATACTTGATTTTAACCAAAGCGACAAATCTACTCACATCATGAGCTCATAATCTCCCTTTCCAAGCAATTTTATTAATCATTTTCCTACTAACTAAGGGCTCATTTAGTTTGATGATTTGAGTTTTAATTCAAGTTAATATGTGACTTTATGTAAGAACTTTTTACTGTTGTAAAAAGTCAGATGTGAATGTTTTTGAGAGCTTTTTACTGTAGCAAAACTCAAATTCTAAATTCAAATTAGTGAAATGAATAGAGCCTAAGTAAGATGACATTATGACATATTACGCAAGTTATAACATATACATCTTCTTTATACATCCTCTTTTAACCATTGCAGTAACTCACTATATGATAAAGTAAAATTAGTTTACTGTAAAAAATCACACACTCCTTAACTTTCTATATTTTCTTTTTAACCTCTCTAGTAATAACTCAAATCGGTGCCTCCTATCACAATGAAAACTAGGGCAACCAAATGTATAAGGATGATTTGCAAATTTCTCTGTGTAAGGTAATAAATCGTTTAGGCTCTGCAACTAAACACATATATAACCCTTTCGAGATTTTTCCAATTTGAATATGATAGAATATCGAAAAATACCCTATTGCACGAGTTTATATTATTAGATTACCTCAATATCATAAATTCATAATAGAATATATATATTAGATATATTATAATAAAAAGTTATGCAAATTGAATAGGACTTCATAAAGATCCGATTATAACTGGAATATATATATATATATATATATATATATTTTTACCCCACGGTCTCCGTCAAAGAGTTCTCCTTAAATTTTATGATTATTAATGAATCTGTATATTCTGCAGCAAACTTTGATCCCCTGTGCCAAATTAATTTGAGTCTTTTTCTTTTTTCTATTTGCGTCATCAGCCGGCAATACAACTAATTTCCAAATTCCAAGTACCTTTTGACACCATAAATAAAACGTCAAAAAATTTTGAAGCACATTCCAAAGCAATCCCAAGTAAGCGAAAGAAACTCCAAAACCAATTTCACCCTATATAATGCAATCCTTGCTAAACTGGCACAAAATTTCTTCCAAACCTTAACTTGGAAGACATCTAGATTGGCGACGCTAAAAACGTCGTCGTTTCCCTAATCTCTCTCTCCTCTCTCTCTCTCTCTCTCTCTAAATGAATACTAGTGCTTCACAATATTATGGTCTTCCTTATGAGGGTCTTTGGCCAGACGAATCATCTCCAGAATGGATGAATAAAGCAGACAACGCATGGCAACTCACGGCAACAACTCTGGTGGGCATGCAGAGTGTCCCTGGCCTTGTCATTCTCTACGGAGGCATGGTCAAGAGGAAATGGGCCGTCAACTCCGCATTCATGGCCCTATATGCTTTTGCTATGGTCCTCCTCTGTTGGGTCCTCTGGGCCCACCACATGTCGTTTGGGCCCATGTTGATGCCGCTCGTCGGAAAGCCTGGGTTCGCCCTAAGCGAGACCTTTCTTCTGCGCCAATCCAGACTCGGCCGCGTCCCGACGGCCGACTTTGTCTACTACCAGTTTGTTTTTGCTGCCATTACCGTGATATTGCTTGCAGGTAGGGCTATTCGTTGTTTGGTTTTGACGGTTTATAGGTCGAATCGTCCATTTGGATTTTGAAATTTTGATTTTTATATTTAAATAGCGTTATAATTATGATACGTTAAATAAAAATTTGAGATGCTTCTTAATTAGTTTTTCGTGCTATAAAGTCTTGACTCTATTAAGGGACGTTTAGTAGATAAATTTATAATTATGATTTTAAATTTTGATTTAAAATTAATATTTGTTTATAATAATTTTAAATTATGATTCAGAATTAATGTTTAATTTAAATAATTTTGAATCATGATTCAGAATCTGATGTGATGTTTTAAATCAGAATTACTTATGATTCTAAAATCATCCCTCTTGATTTAAGGTGATTTAAATATTTGATTCTGCATCATGATTTGAACCTAAAATCATAAATCATGATTTTAATTTTAAAATCATGATTAGAATCATTTTGATTTAAATCCTCATATCAAATAAATTCATTAATGTGGTAAAAATTTAGAACACCTAAAATTGAACAGGATATTCAAATCCCCTTAAAATCCAATTTTAGTGTAAATCTCATGATAAAAACAAAATATCATGGGAAAAAACAAACAACAATCATAAAATAAAAGCAAATTAAGACAGCACAACATTCCATCATCAATATTGTACATAATAACAAATTTATGAATTAAAAAAAAAAAAAAAAGGTTTTGTTTGGTTCAAACATAAACACTGTTGAAGTTTGGTTTGTGCAAAAATTACAATGAAATCAAACTAATATCATATAGTGCGAATTTCGATTTGGTTTGGATGTTTGATTAGTTTAGGAGCTTTTCCGAACTCTATTTATCTGCAGGGTCATTACTTGGGAGGATGAATTTTTATGCTTGGATGCTCTTTGTTCCGCTTTGGCTAACCTTGTCTTACACTGTGGGAGCTTTCAGTGTTTGGGGCAATGGATTTCTTGGGAAGTACATTATTGACTATGCTGGTGGATATGTGATTCATCTCTCTTCTGGGGTTGCTGGCTTCACTGCTGCCTATTGGGTAATAAGACCACTTTTACATATCATGACATTGAGGGGTGGAGAGAACAAGTGCGGACATATGATTTTAGATTTTTTGAGAAAAAAGTAAATATATGTTTAATGAAATTTTAGGAGGAATAAACTATTTTAACATAAATATACTTATAAAATTAAAAGAAAAAAATTTAGGTGGGATAGTCGTCTACTCTCTGATAGCTTAACACAGTTGAAGTCAATACCAAACATGCCCCAAGTAATTTATGTGTGATAAAGCATGATAGCTTAGCATATTGGATGATAATTAGGTGACAAGTATATTATCTAGAGTTTGTTGTGTGAATGTAACTAGAGTGACTGATAAATTGGATGGTTTGGTGATTTTCATGATGATGATGATCACATAGGTGGGCCCTAGGTTGTCAAACGACAGACAACACTTCCCTCCAAACAACATAATTCACATGTTGGGAGGTGCAGGGTTTCTGTGGCTTGGGTGGACTGGCTTCAATGGAGGATCTCCATTTGCAGCAAACTTAATAGCATCCTTAGCCATTCTCAACACCCATATCTGTGCTGCCACAAGCCTCTTGGTGTGGATTTCCATGGACATCGTGGTCTACAAGAAAAGCTCTGTGATTGGTGCTGTTCAGGGCATGATCACTGGCCTCGTTTGTATCACACCCGGTGCAGGTTTGTCGCTCAAATTATACAACATCTGCACGCTGTTTGTTTTATAGGCTCGAACCATAGTTTAAATTTTTTTTTATTATAGTGTTTTCTCTCACAAATTTCAAATTTCTATTTAAACTTTTTGTCCAAAGTTACGAACCAAACAAGACCGTTTCTCAAAGCATATGAACTTGTGATGGGAAGATTAACAACTAAATTGTGTACAGGGATTGTGGATCCATGGGCAGCAGTACTAATGGGAGCATTATCCGGTTCAATACCGTGGTATACAATGATGGTGTTGCACAAGAAATCAGCCTTCTTCCAAAGTGTGGACGACACGTTGGGGGTGTTTCACACCCATGCTGTGGCGGGCGTGTTGGGAGGGCTCCTCTCTGGCGTCTTGGCTCGTGCCAATCTTCTTAAAATGTACTCTGAGAGTGTATTTTATGCCTTCTCTAGAGGGGGACTCAAAGGTACCCTCAAACAAACGGGCTACCAGTTGATCGGAGCGGCTTTTATAACTGCATGGAACGCTATCATTACGAGCTTGATTTGCATATTCATCAGTAGAATAGTTGACCTGAGGATGAATGAAGAGGACTTGGAGATTGGTGATGATGCTGCGCACGGAGAAGAAGTTTACGCTCTGTGGGGCGACGGGGAGAAAACGTCGTCCACTCATCGCCGCTGGCATATGCCCCCGAGGATCCCTTCTATATGCCAGCGCCAGTAAGCAAATATGCTTGTAATGTTGGAGCTTCATCAATCAGGTTTGAAAGCAGTACTGTTGGCTCTTTACTCCGCGGGTGCATGATTGTGCACCTTCAAGCTAAATGGAATATTCTCCAGTCTTTCTGTGCTATCATATCATGAAGACAATAGGTCATTCTCATGTTTGTAATTTTGTTCATATCAGTTGAACGAATTTTTGTTTGAAAGAAAATGTACAAAATGAAAATCCGGCTCTTACGTTCAAAAGCATGTTACCCTTAAAAAACTTTAAAATAGAAAAAATAGATAATTTACTCTTGAGAGTGCAGAAGTCTAGACTTTTACCTCTTATTCTTGATAAATAACATTTTGTTAGTGTAATTATTTGACTAAAAAGGTTATAAATCAAGAGTAAAGAGTAACAATCATGACTCATGCACTTCCAAGGGATATTTGTCAAGATTACCCTTAAAAATAATACATAATAGGCATTGTTTGTTTCGCTTGTTCGAGTTGAAAATTTGAATTAAAAAGTGCATGTGAGAAAATATTATAACAGAAAAAGTTAAATTTGAATTTTTATATGAAAAAATACTGCAATAAAAACTTAAATTATTATTCAAACTAGTAAAATGAACGAGCTATAGCATACTAAATAATGTATATTTTTACATTCCAAGGAAAATAAATTGTGGTGATCACAACTCAATGTTCAGCTTTAACTGATCAAGAACAAGAACTTGTGCTAATAGTCTTCCATTGTCGAGTGTACATGTAATTTGTAAAACCAAAAGTACACACCTGAGCCCACTGCCACAGATCAACCGAATAAAGTGGAACAAAGCCGGGAAAAAAAACAAAATGTATCATTACCATTGGATGAGCTAGTTACAGTGACATACTATATTAGATATTAAATAGTATAACTAGAAAGAGGTTATTCTGTTTTCTTACGCATCGTGTCTCCTAAGAGCTACAAACTGGGGATGCACACTCTTTCTTTTCACCGAGGATATGCATTTCCACATAAAGACATAATATAAATTGGGCTGAACAATATGATTTTAAATTTACATACTGAGCAATATATCTTAAGAAGCTGTACATAGCGGAACTCTCTCGTTATGCAGAAATTCTTGAGGGTGTTCCTTCCACTGCAGTATTTTCAGTGAAATGATACGCCGAAAGGTTAGCAGTCATACATAGAGGAACAGCAATATGCCAATATATCACAAGTGGATGGGATCTCAGAACTCGGCTAGTGCCCGTGAATTAATTTGCGAAGTTGCTGTAGTTTGTCTTTCCACATGGCTGCAGGTTCCATCAATAAATAATTTGGATTATCATTTGTTGAAATCTCATGCGTAATGCAATTTAGAATTAACTAATTATTAGTACAAGTATTTAAAAATGGCATATTTGCATCTTTGCACCCATTAAATTACCTGCATCTTTGTATCTTTCCTCTTTCACAGCTAAGTTAATATTCTTCACTAAACCAAGTTCCTGAGACAAAAGATCTGGACCATCTGCAGCACTGCAAAAAATGTAACAAGAATTAGAGAAAATGTGTTAGCTAACGGTGGAAAACAAGAGACAAACCCCAACCCACCCCCAAACCCCCAAAGGACAGAATCAATACCTGTCAAGATGTACATCATAAGTAGATTTTGTATCGCGCACTCTCCCCATCCCATAACTGATTCTAATAGCATCGGTTATGACAATTTGTTTATTCACATATATGGGTGCCTGAAAGAAACAAATTCCAGATAATAAGAGTAAGATTAAAAATGAAAGCATATACCTTTATGGATTATCCGTGGTGACAAGGTGAAAATGATAGATATACCTTGCATCTATTTGCCACATTTATGGCGTCGGAGGGGCGTGCATCCACGCTCAGAATGTCCTTTTCTCCTGGCTGCACAAAATGACCTTGATATAATAAGAACAGGAATTTCATAAAGGTGCTTTCTTTTGAATAAGATGAAGGATTCATAAGATCAACTTTTTACTACCTTGCTGAAAAACAATCGGGCGAAGTAAGTATTAACTACTCTTTCTGTTATTTGTACCATATTCACCTGAAATCAAACGCGTACAAAAAATAAGAACGAGCAAAGATTATAATAATTAATAACTAGTGCTAAGAAGAAAGTAATTCGATACAGTTGAATTGCAACTACGCCAATTCAGAAGCCAAGAGAGATAAATCTGGATTCTACTTGATTATCGGTCACTGATCAAAATTTTAGGCTATCTAAATATGCATATGAAATAATCCCATAAATGGAAAAATGGACATAAAAAATGTGTTACTACATGAAAATAGTCCATAAATATCAAAAGGTCCATACTTCATAACCAAGCTTTTCCACAAGATTTCTCAGAAACTGGAACTGGTCCGGAGAATCCTGCAAACAAAAGATCATATTTTGGAATAAAATCTAGCAAAATTAAGGCCTGGAAGAACGAGAAACATAAGAGTGTCAAGAAAAACACCTCATTGTCATCTCCCCAATGAGCATCCAAGAGTCTCTCTACAGCAAATTCACCTACAATAATTGCACATACGAATTTCACTAAGATTCATTCACCATTAATACTCAGAATAATAAAGAAACAATTTTGGTGGCGAAATATATCTCAGAGCCTAAAGATTCTCCACTACGAAAACCTTAGCTCTGATTTTAGCATTAATAGCCTATGATGTTGACAAATATTTTTCCTTTCTTAACATAACAGTTCATTGTATCAAACTTTATGAAAAAATGATCCTAATCCAAATGTTTAAAACTTTGATGAAAGATTCCTTTTTTTTTTTTCCCCCTATTCAATTCAATTAAAAAAGGAAATGAAAAGTTTTGAACATACCTACAACAATTGGGAGCAAAAACTCCCCATCACAAGAAATCTTGAGAAAAATGGTGGGATTCTGGAAGCGCTGGAGAAACCTTGGACCTACGAAATTGGCATCTACTCGCCATTCCTTCCTCTGGATGGAGAACGGAAACAAATTACCTCCTCTCGAATCTTCCTGAAACCCTCGCCTTCGCATACGGTAATGCGACGTCGTTTCTGCACTGACCAAACACAAATTTCAGAGGGACAGAGAGAGGTCAGAGAGGGAAAGAGAGAAAGAGAAGGACGGGACCTGAGAGAAGTAAGGAAGCTTGGAGATAGTCGTCGCGGCGGAGATCGAGATGATCATCGTCGCCGTGGTCGCCATTGCTGGATCCGCCGCCGGGGGAGGAGTGGCAGCGGACAATGAGGATCGGCTTGCGGAAACGACACCGCTTGGATTGGAAAGCGAACCGAAGAGACATCGAACAGTGATAGGAATTCAAATTAGGGATCGAACGGATGGCATTCATTCGATGATGATGATGACTGGGGGTCGGGACTCCGATGGCGCCGCCGCCGGAGACTGTACGGACGCACAATTGAGCTCCTCCGAGCATTCTGAATGAAACCGACGAAGATGACACAGGTAGAAAGAGAGAGAGAGAGAGAGAGAGAGAAGCAGGGTGAAGGCTGTGAAGTTGCACTGCACGGTGCACGGATTGAGGAAGAAGAAAGTTGGTTGAAATTTAGAGAGAGCGACAGAGAGAGAGAGAGAGTCGTTTTCAGAGAGACTTTTATGATAACAAGTGAAACAATTTGTCGTCACTCGTCATATCCCCTTAATTTATGATAAGTTTTATTATTATTACTTTTCAATTTCACGAATAAGATCATAAAAAATAAACCATTAATAATTTTTTATTTTTAATAATTAGATTTGTATTAGTTTGTATTTTTTTAATATTATTATGTAATTTTAACTAAATTTACTGTAAAAATAACCCAACTGATAGAAAAACCTTACTAAAGAAAGTTTATTATTATTATTATTATTGTTGTTGTTGTTGTTGTTGTTGTTAGGAGATTTCTTCCATTACATTTGAAAATTAAAGTATTGATAAGTTTCTATTTTCTACAGTAAATTTGTATTAAAAAACTATTTATTTTGTGTATTTTTTTATTTTGATATATTTTAATTAGATTTAATGATTTTAAAAATATTCCTTAAAATTAAATTCTACTTTATTTTAACTTCTCAACATTTACACATATATTTCTACCTTTTAGATTAAAACTAATTAAGGGGTAGAGTTTTTTTTTTTAAAATTGATATTTTTAGTGAGTCAGATACTTAATGAGATAGAATTTATAATTTCTTTTAAAAAATACACGTTAATATTATGAGAGGAGCTACCATAAAAAGATTTTAATTAAAATTATTATAAGAAAATTACTGAACTTACTCTAAGAGCATGTTTACTTTGCATTAAAGGGAAAGGAAAAGTAAGGAGTGATTTTCTTTCTCAATAATATGTTTACATACAAAATTAGTAATGAAGATTTATTGACCCCACACAATATAAGGAATGAGCTGAGGGAATAAATGCTAAATTTACTTATCTATCCTTAATGAATTACTATATAATTAATGATTATTAATATGTGTAAAAAGATATTTTAGTGATTGCATTCAAACATTGTTGTTTCTAATTTTAGTAAACATAAGAAAGGGAATGAGATTGTTTTTTATTACATCATCTAATAGTCAAATAAACACTTAAAAATGAATAAATGACCCTTAATCCTATTACTTTACTTTTCTTTTCAATCTAATTACGTTTTTCATTACATTCTTTTATAGTTTAGTAAATACATCCTAAAAATGCACGAGTCTTAATTTTTACCCTTTCTTTTAATTAATACTCTTTTAATTAATATAAATTATTTAACTAAAAAATATTAATAAAAAATAATGAATCAAAATCTAAACTTATACACTCAAAAACTTTTTTCCCTCATTTCCCCTTCTATTATTAGTATAATTTTCATTAGTGTTTATGTATTTCCCTTTTCTTTCTTTTTCTTTTTTAATTTCTCCAACAAAAGACTTGTGTACTTTGCAATTATCATCGAGATACAATTTTGTATGTATTTATTTGTTTATTTTGGCTCATATAAGATTTTGCTTGCGTGTCTGTGATGGCTACTTTACTTTCGTCAAAATACTTTATTATTCCTTTCTTTTTCTTATTTCTTTTGACTTCTTTTATTATTATTTTTTGTTATTATATTATTTTTAGTGCGTAAACAACCAAACATGATCATTTTCCACCCACAAAAAAAAAAAAAAAAAAAAAAAAAAAAAAAAAAAAGCAGCTTGATGAAACCGCGTAGCATCTGAACTTTCAAGGCATAGTTATTTTTAGAGTTTTAAATTTAAGCTGGTCAGTTTTATACCATAATTGCCTCAACAAAATAATTGACATGAAAAGCATTTATTAATGAAACTTTGAAATTATTGCTTGAGTAAGAATTAACCGGACACTTCAAAGAATCTAATTCCAGTTATTAACGTTAGCCAAAACAAGAAATGAATTACCTCCTCGTTAAGAACTACCCAAGTTAAAAGTTTTTTGTTTTCGACAGAAGAAGACTTGGATTAAGAAAAAAAAAAAAAAAAAAAAAAAAAAAAATTTGGTTACCTCACTCAATGCCCAAGGCAAAAACCCTTTAAACCCTCAAATTAAATTAAGCATGCAAATTTTTTTTTTTTTTTTTTTGTTTCAAATTTGAATGTCTATGTTGACATCAAAATTTTAATTTTAAAAAAGAAGTTTCTAGAACCCAATAATAATTAGTAATTAGGGAAGAATAAGAAGCTAACCATCCATGGTGGTCTGATTTGCCAATGTTGTGGAGCACTAGTATTGTACATGCATCAACCGACAATACATAGGAGAAATCAAATACGATGCTCAAATATATATTTACAAACTTGAACAACTCATAATGGCTGGTCAATGATACTAATTTCCCTCCAATAATTTGCCTTCTGGATAAACAGTTTTGCAAAGGAGATCTTCAGCTTTTAAACATTATCTACTCACTGAATATTTTTTCTTATCCTTGCGCACCATTCAAAATTAATGTATGAGATTGTCGTTCATAACGTTATTTGATGTGCTATTCTATTTTGCTTTCTAATGCATAAAATTATTCAAATATCATATTTATTTTTTGTCATGATTATTAAACTTTAAAATTTGTTAACTTTTAATATTAAAAAAATTTAAAAGATGTTATAATGATTAAATGAAATATTTAATATATCAAGACCATCTCCAATGCTACTGTTGATACTAATATTGATTCTATTTTGAGCTCACATATGTAATGTCACTTCAAAAAGAAAAGTTTTCAAATACAAAATAATTTAATAAGTACAGAAGAATCAGAAGCAACCGTCTATGGTTGTCTAATTTGCCAAATGTTGTGTGGCACTAATATTTGTATCTGCATCAACCGACAACATACAGGCAAAAACAAATACAATTCTCATATCTATACATACAAAACTTGGACAACCCATGATGGCTGGTCATATTTTTTATACACCACTTTGGCGAGCTCTCTATGCATTTGATGATTTGGGTTTTGTTGACAAAGAAGTCAACGTTGCTTTGGAAGCAGTTTTAACACCTTGATTAGCTCATAAGTGCGTGTGTCATGACCATAATATAGGCAGAGATCAAGAGGGGTCAAACCATCCTGCACCAAGTAGGAAATTAAAGTCGATTATTTCTTTGTTTTAACATGATATGATATGTAAAACAAGGAATTAACTATATCTATCATTATCTCCACCAGAAGGACTTCGAACATTTGAGTTATGCAAGCTATGATAGACTTCTGAATTTCAAAAGAAATATGTAAACATATACATTTGAATTTTGAATGTTCACAGTGCCGGCATAGTGCCGAGTTAATTTGTTGCTAATGAAAGGCGTGAAACAAAGTTACTGAAGCACGGACAATCAAAAGGAAACAGACCATCTTACCTTGTTTTTTAAGGTCTTATCAGCTCCTTTGATCAACAAAAGCTTAACGACATCTATTCTTCGAGCTTGAACAGCGAGATGTAATGGTGTCCAACCATCCTGCAAGGACAAACAAAATGGAAATATCTCTTATAAGATCATTGAGATGGCACCAAAAGGCTTAGCAACAACAAGGACTTATCAACTTACATTATCTGGAAGGTTCATATCAACATTATACAAGAGGAGAACTTTAATTGCTTGAATGGAAGCTGTTCGGACCGCATAATGCATCAAGGTTGCCCCATCCTGTTTCCAACAAACAGAAAACAGAAATAAACAAATTACAAGATGTGAAGGCCATAATATTGAACCCAAACGGTTTAAACAAAGAAGAAAAGATTGCAACCACAAGCCATGAACAGGGTCAACAAGAAAAAAAATGGTTCCCACAAGGCAGGTTATTCATTTTTCATGCTTATAACACTGTAAGCAGAACTGAAAAAAAATTCTTCAATCTTCCATGCTAAACGAAATAGTCACTTAAAGCAAATATCCAAGCAATTAAAAAGATAAACAAACAACTCAGGGGGCTCTATATCTAACTCCAAATGTATTCTTGGATCGCTTTGCAGGCATAGGCTTCAGTTTAGCATAATCAAACTTGATACTTGGAAAATATGTTTTAACTATAAAGTACTGATTTAATATAACAATTACTAATAGAATTAGCTAAACAGTTACGAAATGGCATTTAACAAGATGAAGTGAAGGTGAGAAGCATATGCTCACTTTATCACGAACAAATGGATTTGCTGATTCCCTCAAAAGATAGTTAGTAATCGCCTGCTTTTTGCCAATTATTGCTTTGTGAATAGCAGTACAACCATCCTGGCATATAGTAAACCGAAAGCCAAAATGACGAAAGAATCAAAACATGCAACAATTTTCCAAATTTAATTTGCCATTAGAAGGCAGTTCATTTGACATACCTTATCCACGGCATTGATATCAACATTATGCTTCAACAGGGTATCAACAAGGTAAAAAGCTCCTGATGCAGCTAGAGTGTGAAGAGGCAGCCATTTATCCTGCAAACGTTTTCTTCATGATTTACATGTGCGGAGTTGTTGCTTTAAAGAAAATTAATCACCAGACTAATATCTGAAAGATGCAACTTTTAAATTATTCATTTGGACCCCAAATGAAAGAAGTATAACTCTAAGGAATCACCTAGTCAAGATAAAATATATAGCAACTTTAAAAGAAGTGCAATAAACAATAAACAAGTAAAATGGGATGGTAACGGAACATGCAAGACTTACAGAGGCAGCAGTTCCCAGATCAAATTTTCGTTTATTTAGCAGAACCTTTTCCTCCTTCGAAAACAACTTCCTTGGCCCTATTAAATTAAAAAAGAAAAAATAAAAACTTGAATTTTTCTTTATACTTATACCAAGCACTACTTATAAAAAAAAATAATAACAAAAAAAAAAAAATCATAAAATCCATATTGCACATTAAAAAAAAAAAAAAAAAAAAAAAAAAAAAAAAAAAAAACGGTCTTAAAGGAAAAGAAAGCACAGCATCAAATAGATGTCAAATATTAAAACTAAATTTCTGGCCCCAGTTGAAAATAAAATTTAAAAAATATATATTTTGCTTCTATATAACATATATTGTTTTTCCCTAGAGTTGGGGAAAATGAAGAGAGAGAGAGAGATTACCTCCGGATTTCCTCTCAGCAGGATCATAATTCCCACCATTGAAGAACTCCGTAACATGATCGAAACCCTTTCCGTACACCGCCCACCTCGGATTCCTAGGGCTCACTCGGCCACTCGAATTCTCCTTCACACCATTTCCGAATTCTCCTCCTCCTCCTTCTTCTTCGCCATTTCCCAAACCCTTGGGATTATCCAGAACCAGCGGCTTCAGCTGCGACAATTTGGCCTCGCGGAAAGTCAAATACTCCTCCAAATTAACATTCTTCAATGGCGCCAAGCCGCTCCTCTTCTTCTCAACCCTAGTCCCGAACTCCAACTCCTGAGCAATCTTCCGCCGCTCCTTCTTCGTGATGTTGATCTCCGCCTGGACTTCCCTCCACTTGTCCGGCACCAGATTCTCCGTCGGAACAACCGGAGCTTTCTTCTTCTTATTCTCCGGCTTGGCTAGGGTTTCGCCGTCTTCATCGTGGTGGAGAAGATAAGGGTCATCGAAGGCGCCGTCTTCGAAGACGACGCAGTCGCCGATGACGTAGTCGTCGGAGATGGAGGAGGAGAGAGAGAAAGGTGGTGGCTTTCTGAGGGAGAGTTTGAGAGAAGAAGAAGAAGATGAGGAGGAGAGAGAAAGAGTGGTGGTGGGGAGGAGAGAGAAGAGATGGGAGGGTGGCTGTGGGTTTAGCAGAGTTGATAACACCATCTATCTCTGATTCTCTTCTTCTACTCCTATAGAGTTGAGAATATTTGATAAAAGAGACCGGAGAAAATCAAAATTTGGGGAAATAGGCCGGTTTTTTTTTATAACAAAAAAATGATGACGTGTATCACACGTGGCAAAAAAAATGGGTCCTATTAGTCTCAAAATGGGTCATTTTTTCAAAAACTCTCAAAAACCCTCAATCTCTCTCGTGTTTCTCTCGACCGACTCTCTTTCCTCCCACCCGACCAAATCCTTTCTCCGATCACCGCTTGTCGATGTCTGTTTTCAAACACCGCGTTACCTAAAACCGACCAAAAACCGGCCTCCATTCCCACTCGCCAAAAACCGATTAAAAACCGGCCCGTTATTGGGCTGATTTTTTAGAAGAATGGCATCACAAAGTCCCTCAACTAAAACGGCCATTTCCGAGATCCTTTTTGACATTCTTATATAGGATCGTCCCATGTTTGCTAGGACCTAGCTTTCTAATTGATTTTGGCGTAAAGAAAGCAGAAAATTTCTTGGTCATTTTGTTCTTTCTTTTTTTCTTTAATTATATAGACTAAAATTTTACAATTTTTTCACAGGAACATTTTATCCCTTACTCCAAATTCATCTAAGTCTAGACCCCGATTTGAAATGCCAATCTTCAAATATTTTATTTCAATGTAAAATATGACATATTGTGGGTGTTGACACACTATTAACAAGGAAAAGAAATAAAAAAAAATGGAACCCATTTTTTAAAAGTATTTTATTGGAAAAATTATCTATCGTAAAAAAAGGTAGCTTGATTATTTTATTTTTAGCCTTATTCTTAATTAATTAATTTTTTAATTAATTTTTCATAATCCATGGGGCAGGTTGTCTTTTGAATGCAAATCAAAAGAACTTAACAAATACCAAAAATGGGTTCAAAGGACGCAATAAGAGCGTCAAGGAAACCTACTCAATATCTGGGTTTCCTTGGGCCTTCCAGTATTTATCTGATTATGTTAATAACTTTTCATGCATTATAAAATTGGTTTACTAGACTTTAAAAAATTGGTTTAACGCAGTTTGGGCATTCAAACGTTTCCAAGCATTTTTGGTTGAGGGCGTCTTCCCGTATTAAAAAGTCGAGGTTAGACAAATGTCATCGCCATGGGTTTGAATACAAAGTTTTTGTTTGTGTAAAATTTACAAAATAGGTTTTTTCTACAATATGTTTTACCTAAATAATCATTGAATGTATGTTTTTTTAATGTACTGACCGTATTTTTATCCCAAATAAATGAATATTATGTGCATGAGGTCGTTATGCCTTATGCCGACCAAAGAAGATCTTGAGAGATTGACCAACTTGCATCAATTTTGGACTCGGTGCACAAATGGTCCATGTCCAAAAGCAAGCCCCAAACAGGTCTTTTGTTTACTCTTTAAGAAAAAGCATAACAACAAAGGCAATGACATAAACTTGGTAAAAAACTTCCCTATTCAACCTCCCGCATGATAGAAAAGCATAACTTGGTAAATCACTTCAAATGAAGGATCTTAGGAACGCAAAAAATAAGAGGGAAAAAAATCTATAAAAAAAAACTACAACAAATGTATACTATTCAACCGAGCCGATTGTATGCGGCCTTGGAGATTGGAGGAAGGACTTCTTCCACGTCCTCTTGAAGCCGGGCGAATGGCAATGATGTAAGTAATCACAAAATATTTTCTAAATTTAGTCTTATTTTTTATACCATTATCATTATCTTTGAATTAATTTGTTATGACTTATAGCAAATTGACCATCGTCTTCTAGAAAAAAGGCGGTCAAGGGCACCTGGCGCGCTTCATTAAGGATATTGTCATCCTAGACGATATATTTTGCCAAAAGATGAAAGATACTTCATCAACAAAAAGGAATTGGCAACTTATACATTTGATGAACCTTGATGAATATGTCCGTGGAAAAGAAAAATGGGATGAAAGGGGCTTCACTTTGCCTCTAAACATTTGAAGCATTGGGTCCATGTTGATCTTTCTGAATGCAACATAAAGGTGTAACAATTCCAATGTCTGATTCACGAATCAAGAGAAGTGGAGCCAATCAAGCCAATGATGCCCATTTCTTGAAGCAACTTTATTCAAACATCTAGGCATAAACTTGAGTGTACATGGCCAATGATTCGGGTGAAGGGGTTGGTGCTACGAACGAAAGATCATTACCTTTTCACTTACAAATTTATTGAATACCTTCTCAAAAGACCGAAAAGAAAAAAAGTTGCAGACACGGCCAAACTTTGGAACCCCGAGCCCAACTATATGAAATGTTTCTTTGTTTTGGTTGTTGTAACATAAGAACATTACATTGTTTAACATTGTTTTGGTTGTTTTGGTTGTTGGTGTTAAATATGTTCATTATTGGCATTGAGTTGCATTTATAATTTATCAAATTCCACATTTATTTTGGCTATGGAGAACCTTATACTTTATGAAATGTCATTCATTGTGTAATAAGTTATGTTTTTTTTTTAGCACTTTCACCAAAACATCTAGTCCATTTTTCTCCCTTCCCAAATTCCCAAGGGTCCGGGCCCGGGCGCGCCGCGCCGCGGCACGGGCCGGGCCTTGTCCGTGGCCCGGGCGGCGGGCTTGGCCTCAGAACCACCTAGAAAGAAACGGACCCGAACCGACTATACCAGAACCGACCTGGATCGATCCCTCCTTGACCTTTTGGCCGCCATATGGAGAATGCCTTGGTGGGACATTGGTTTAATCAATATTAAACGACCTTCTCACATTAATGAAGGTTTACATGGTTGGCTTTTGAAAACGTCTTGGGGACAAAACCAACGTTGGCTTTTGAAAGCCAATTCTTTGACCCCATGTAGTGTTTACGAAGTCAAAAACCAACGTTGGCTTTTGAAAACGGCGCCATCTTTCGATTGATGTAGTATTTAAGTCAAAACCAACGTTGGCTTTTAAAAAGCGACGCCAAGTCTTTGCTCGATTGATGTAGTGTTTACGAAGTCAAAACCAATGTTGGCTTTTGAAATAATAATAATAATGATAATAATAATAATAAATATTATAATAATAAAAATAATTCTATTAATAATAATAATTATAATAATTACAATAATAATATAATAAAAATCCAAAATTATCAAAATAATAATAATAATAATAATAATAATAATCATTAAAATAATAACAATAACAATAAATATATTAATAATAATAATAATAAATAATAATAATAATAAGTGTAATAATATGAAAAATAAAAATAATTATAATGACAATAAAAATTATAATAAAAAAATAAGCATAATGATAATTATTATCATAATTATAATAATAGTAATAATAAAATATTAAAACTAATAATATAATAATAATAATAATAATAATAATAATAATAATAATAATAATGATAATAATAGTAATAATAATAATAATAGTAATAATAATAATGATAATAATAATAATGAATAATTGTCAATGAATAGGTCTCTTTACTTATATGACTTAATAATAATAATTATTATTATTATATTATTATTATTATTATTATTATTATTATTATTATTATTATTATTATTATTATTATTATTTTTATTGTTTATTATAGTTATTATTATTATTTTTATAATTACTCTAATAATTTTTTAGTTTGTTCTTGGTCCTTTTTTTTTTCGGTCCGTTCTTGGTCCTTGAGTTTCTAGGTTTTTTTCCATTTCTAAGCAAATTTTTTTTTTTCATGTACAAACTAAAAAGTTTAGAATTACCCAAGAAGTCCGAGGAATATGAAAAAATATATCTTTTATATTTTTTCACAAATTTTGTTCTTGGTCCGTTCTTGGTCCATTCTTGGTCCGTTTCTAGGTTTTTCCATTTCTAAGCAAATTTTTTTTTTCACGTACAAACTAAAAAGTTTAGAATTACCCAAGAAGTCCGAGGAATATGAAAAATATATCTTTTATATTTTTCAAAAATTTTGTTCTTGGTCTTCTTACTCTTGGTCTTCATTCTTGGTCCATTCTCTAGGTTTTTTCCATTTCTAAGAAAATTTTTTTTTTTGTACAAACTAAAAAGTTTAGAATTACCCAAGAAGTCCCAAAAATTTTGTTCTTGGTCCGTTCTTGGTCCTTTCTTGGTCCATTCTAGGTTTTTTCCATTTCTAAGAAAATTTTTTTTTTTCATGTACAAACTAAAAAGTTTAGAATTACCCAAGAAGTCAGGAATATGAAAAAATATATCTTTTATATTTTTTTTTTACAAATTTTGTTCTTGGTCCCAATTTTAGTCCATTCTTGGTCCGTTCTAGGTTTTTTCCATTTCTAAGCAAATTTTTTTTTCATGTACAAACTAAAAAGTTTAGATGAAAAAATATAAATTCTTGGTCTGTTCTTGGTCGGTTCGGATAATTCAGGTGAAAAATACAGTTTTTGTTGATAATGTCCGTTGACAAATTCAGTTGAAACCCTTGCGCAGCGGACCGGTGAAAATATTGTTAAAAAAAAAAACATAAGTTATTACACACAAATTTGGGCAGCATTCCCCATCCAGGCCAAAACAACCTGTTGATGATTCTAAATGCAACTTCGTTTGTTTGAAGTTTTCCTAAAAAAAAAAAAAAAAACCATGTTTAGCATTTCCCCATAAATGTAAGTTCCTCAAAGCCATAATAAGCTGCTTGAATATAATGAGGGTGAACAAGAAATTTCTCATGATAGTGTCCATATTACATTGTAAACAAGAAATTTATAAGTCATGATTATTACATCGGTGCGTTCTTACATTTCTTCCGATAGTGTCCATATTGCCCACACCTAGCACATCGATTCTTTCTTCGTGTGAACTCACCTATCTTTGGGAATGCGTTTTTGACCCTCTTTGGTTGAACTCAACAAAGTAGAATTTCCTTTTTACGTGATTCGGAATATCCCATTGTATCCGGCACAGCATAGATTGTCTCAATATAGCCCAAACTTACACCAGTATTTTTGAGCATAAATCATAGAGTGACATTCCCTTCTCTACAACATGATATTGCATGCTCGCATGGTATCTGTTCAAGGTCGAACACACGACAAGTGCAACATCTACGCCAATGTTGACAATTCGATTTGCCTCTCCACCGTCACTGAACTCAATGATGTTAAGTCTTGTGGCCGTTAGAAATCCCGCTTTGTTGTGCCTCTCACGAAGAGTTTTTTCCACACTTGGCGTTAACAATGTTTTAATTTTAGAAGCTTCGACCACATTATTAAACCACTCGACATCTTCGCTTGTATAAAATTAAAGAGGGCAATGACGGGGTAATCCCAACATCCTTGAGCATTGCGTTCATTGATTCGAGACATGTTTGTGGTCATAATATTATATCGATTTCCTTTAAAATGAGCACGAGACCACATTTCAAAACGAACTTGCTCATCTAGCAACACCGGGATATCTTGCGACAACTCATCAAACAAGACAGAAAACTTCGTCAATGCGGTAGGCCTCGGAGGTTCTAAAGAATAGTGGCGAACACCGCTCAAATGAAATTACTCTTGATGTTTTGAGACACATGCCATGTGCAACAACCGTGATGTGCTAATGAATAAACCGTAGACAATGCATTACTTATACTTTGATTCCTATCGAAAATAAAAACTAATTCCTCGAAATCGGTGACAATCACCTTCAAGTTCGAGAAGAACCATGTCCGGGATGCATCATTCTCTCGAGTCTACAATGGCCCATGCGATGGGATAACAATGACGTTCACTATCCTGTGCAAAGCGGTGGCAACTAACAACGTACCTCTAAATTTTCCTTCAACCACGTTCCATCAACATCGATAACTTTCCTCATGCAACCGAAACCTCGTATACAAGGTCCATATGCTAGGAAAAGATACATAAAACAGTTACATTCATCAAAATGAATATTGGTGATCTTTTGCCATTAGTAAGAGACACCATATGAAAGTATGATGGGAGCAGTGAAGCTTTCTTGGCCGTACCTCTTACGAGTTGAAGTGCATGCTCACGAGCCTTCCATCCTTTGTAATAATCAAGGCAATAAATCACGGGCATATTTCTGAATTGATTTGAACCGGGCCTGTTTGACGCCTATTTTTCATGCAACTTCCAATAACGGAGTCGTTGCTTGCATGAGCATTTTCTAACGAGCAAGAGTGAACACCATTATACTTGCGGATTACAAACATGTTCGACAAAACAATTTGCGAATTTGATCGCCACACATTTCGGATCCACACACTCTACTACAAGCACGTCTTTTATTTGATTTTGTTGTCCAAAACTCAAACTTCCCTTTCAAAGCTATTAAATGCCATTTTTCCTTCAAATCATTCTTACTTGTAAAGTCTTGACCAACTTCTAAACTAGATCCGTCAATCAAGGTAGATCCATGAGATGATCCAAACTCGGTCTTTTTCCATACAAACTAAAGGACCAAAGAACTTCTACTTCATTTAAAATGGCAAGCGGTTGTGGCTCTAGGACTACGGTTGTGGTTGTAACGTGGTGGAATATCATTACGACTCGACAACTCATCTCGTAGCTACATTACCCATAAAATCACGATCAAAAAATCATCATGCGCAGAGGATTTCTCTTAATTTTACTCCATCAATATGTTCTTGGGATTGATAAACTTCTCATCCACTATCACGTGTAAACCTCGTGGGCTATATCCTGAAGAATAACAAATCATCATTGTCTTTTTTATTACAACAGCAACGATTTAAATCCATGATAGATTTTTGTCCATCAATTACGCATTTTCTACAAATCTTATCAACAAAGGTTTCGAGTATCCTTCTCATCCATATATATGCCAATTAAATTACAATCAGATGCCACACCCAACAACTTTCGGTCTCATTCCATTTTCCTCCAATGTCAAAAAAAATCCTCCACCGAGCCATTATTTAGATTTTAAAACTGCAAAATTTAAGCAAGAAAATAATACGTCATTAAACCATACAATAAAATGAGAACAAACCAAGAACATACCATATAATAAGAACAACCCAAGAATGATCAAGAAACGACTAAGAACCGATTGTGCAATAAGAAACCTAAAAGCGACCGTGCAATAAGAATGTCCAAGAAACGACTAAGAAACGTACCAAGAACCGACCATGTTATAAGAATGACCAAGAAGAATGGACCACCTAACCAGACCATGTTAAATGAATGACTAAGAACAGACCACGAAAAAGACCACGAACCGACCATGTTATAAGAATGTACCAAGAAACGGACCACGAACCGACCACGAACCGACACCATGTTATAAGAATGGACCAAGAATGGACCACGAACCGACCATGTTATAAGAATGGACCACGAACCACGAACCGACCATCCATCACTTTTTTCTAAGCTCAACTAATGAGATCTTCATCATATCGAAATGTAAACTAGTCTTTTGACATGTAAAATTACTATTTTAATGGATTTTTAACATTTTTAACTACATTCTCATCTTAAAAACATATGAACAACAACGAAAAACACCACAAAAGATATAGAAAATGAAAGACTTACTTACTAGCTCTTCTTCAAACTTCGCTTTGGACGAAAAAAAAAAGCGTGAATGGGCAAGATAATAATGTTAATGAGGTTATGCGATGACGATGACTTGAGAAGAAGAGAGGAGAAATTGAAGGCGGTGGGAGAACAAAATGGCGCGAAATGGCGGGGGAGGAAGAGAAAGAAACCTAAAAAGCATAATGATGACGTGGAGTCTTGATGTGGAAGCATACTTAATGACGTGGAATGCTGATGTGTAAGTTAGGTTATTTACTCAATTTATTTTTTTCGTGGTTTATTTACTTAAAAACACATTTTACTTAGACTATTTATACAAAGGTCCCTATAGAGTTTTACTTCTGGCAGAGTTTGATAGTTTTGGTAATGTCGTTTTGCTTTTGCTTTTTGCTTTGCTTGTCGATGTCTGTTTTCTGGCGCCAGAAAAAGGCCACGTTATTGGGCTGATTTTGAAGAAGGTCCATGAGATCCTTTGTCAAGGATCGTCCCATGCTTGGCTGGACCTAGCTTTCTCGGGCGTAAAGAAAGCAGAAAATTACATGTTCTATCTTTTTTCTTTAATTATATAGACAAAGTACAATTTTTTAAAAATTTTATCCCTTACTAAATTCATCTAAAAGTAAATATATATGTGCTAATATTAACATATAAATAAAAAAAAAACCTCCATTTTAAAAAGGTATTTTTAAAAATTATCTATCTTAAAATTTGATTATTATTCCTTATTCTTGATTAATTAATTTTTTAATTAATATAATTATTTGACTAAAAAATATTAATTGCAAGTATCGAGTACTCTTTAAGTATTTGTTTTTCCCATTAAAAAAAGTACATAAGTATTCATCTCTTTTTTCCATTAAAAAAGTACATGTTCGCCATGGATTTTTAGAGGGTGAAAAATACAAAGTTGACCATAATTTTATAAATGCCTATTATGTATCTCATTTCAAATAATTGAGTATTATTGAGATTTTTTGTTTTGACCCATAGGTTTACTCTTAAGTGCAATGACATAAACTTGGTAAGAGACTTCCCCACCTCCTTTTGATAGAAAAGCATAACTTGGTAAGGGACTTCAAATGAAGGATCTTAGGAACGCAAAATAAAGAGGGAAAAAAATCTATAAAAAAACTACAATGTATACTATTCAACCCGCCGCATAGATCGCAAGCAGCATTGATATTCACAAATCACAACCACCAGTGATCATGTGTAGGACCTACAAATGAGACCAACATCCCCTTTTAAAGCTTGAAAAGAAAAAGTGTAAGCGACAGACAAATTTTGTTAATCCAGCATGAAAAGAACAACCTAAACCGAAATTAAGCCAACATACGGATTATATAACTTCGAATTCAGCAATCCTATCTTAAAACTTGATTACAAGCACTCCAAACGCTCAAAGATAAAAAAACAAGCACTCCAAACTAACACAACTGTGTGCTTAGTAACAAACTCCAGAACCACATTTAATGAAATGTCATTCATTACACTGCCATCTAGTTTTCCCAAATTCCCAAACTTGGCCTCACCTACCATAAGGAGACCTGGATCGATCCCTCCTTGACCTTCCGCCATATGGAGAATGCCTTGGTGGAGAATAATCACGACCTCCTCGGTATGGTGAGCGTCTTGGGGACCTACGATACCCATAGTCATCACGGCTTGACCCCCCACGATGCCTACCACGATCACGATCTCCACGGTAGCCTTTTCCACCAATCCAAGTACATATTGTAAGGATAAATTATGACTAGAAAACGTATAAAAAACAAATATAGGACAATCAATTGACAATCAAAAGCATATTGAACAAACTTACCATAGTCTCTGGTGCTTTTCAACCCAAGGTAGTGCCCAGGTGTTGGAGTCCTTGGTCGCTTCCTCCGTGACTGAAAATCAAATGCAAACCCCAATCCTTGAACTTTGGACAGAACGGATCAAACAGCAGCAATTGAAGCAATTATGAAACAAGCAAAAGATATCTAGGTGAAAAATACTAGTCATTTTTTGGAGATTTTCAAAAAGTTCACAAAAAATTCATCAGTTCAATCAGAATAAGGGGGAAAACTGGCTAAGGAAACTTGTAAAATATATCCAGGCACACATGACTAGTGTCCATGAAATGAATTCCAGGTACGAGATACCATAAAAGCGTGATTAGAAAGTTGTTGATAATGTCCGTTGATTAGTTGAGTGTTGAAAGTGAATGCTGAGGTTGTATAGTTGTTGGGCAATATAGTTGCTATGTTTAGTTGATCACACGGATTTGAAAAGCTGTTTAAGCTTGCCATTGATCAAGCTGTTTCACTAAAGTTGACATGGATGAACTCATCATCTTTGATTGCTGCCAACAAAGCTGACACAGCAATGTGTTCTGAATATAACCAGAAAACCTCCAAGTCAAAAAAGAAAGATAACCACTCAACATCATTGAACATCTACAACTCAAGTTAAAGTAGCATTACCCTCTCTACCGTTATGTATCGGCCTTCTAGAACTGATTGGTTGAGATACTTGACGCATCGGTCTGCACCTTCAACAGAGTCCATCGTAACAAATGCAAAACCGCGAGAAATTCGTGTGCGAGGCTCCACCACCAGAAAGCATGAAGCAACCTAGAGAACGTAGAAGAATCGACAATAATGCAAAATGTGGTTATCCTTTGTACAATGAGAAGCATACATGAACAAATGAAGAATTGATATTACACAGCAACATACCTTTCCCTCTTTTGCGAAATGATCTTCAAGGTCCCTTTCTGTGACCCTTGTTGATAGGCCAGTAACGTAGAGCGTGTTCCCCTGATTTAAAGCCTCAGATCTGTAACATAATATATATATATATATATATATATATGAGCATAAAAATGGCCAAAAATATTTAAAAACAAGTAGAATTTGATATTATCGCTCGTTGAGAGAACTACATAAGGCCATAATAACAACTAAAGAAACTAGGAAGCCAAAATGAGAGAGCTCTCACTCAAACCTGCCATGACTTCTGGACCTTGACCTGCAACAAAAAGCAACAAACACACACACAAAAAAGGTGGACATCAAGACAAAGGTCAGAGCCAATAGAAAGGCTAAAAGATTAAATCTAAGAGGAGTTGTCAACATGTTCCCAACACTACACTTGACTACCTAGCAAAATAGTGAAAAAACAAACCTGCCACGGCTTCTGGATCGGGATCTAGGCCTTGGCCTTGACCAGGATCGAGATCTTGACCTCGACCTAGGTCTTGACCAAGACCTAGATCTTGATCTTGATCTGGACCTGGACTGAGCTCTCCATGGGGAAGGGGATTGCGAATGCCTGATTTATCAAAAGCATGGGACATAAATATTGTGAAATCAAAAAAGTAAGATACTAACAATGCAAACCAAGCTATATATAACAAAATTCAAGGAAAACAAAAGTCTTGAAAAAAAAAAAAAAGAGATAAACAATATACTGTGAAAATAGTGAAGAAATATCTGATATGTTAAAAAAAAAAAAAAAAAAAAAAAAAAAAAAAAAAAAAAAAAAGTTTTCTTCTTCTCTTTCAATCAAGTTTTGATTTCCAGCTTCATAAATTAAAAACCATGAAAACAAGCTTTTCAAAAGCATTTACACAAAATTCATGAAATTGGAATAATAAGATATCAACAGTGCAAAGCATGCTATACCTATACACGGTGAAAGTAAACCACCAAAAAAAAAAACCACCACAAAAATAGAAATAATATAGTACCAAAATAAGAAAGCAATATCTGATATGCTCTGGAAACGTTTTATTCTCTTTCAATCAAGTTTTCACCGCCTCAGCTCGTTCTCTTAAATCCAAATTACGTAACCCAATTTCCCAAATCACGAAAGTCTAGATCTTCCTCTCGTATTATACATCTATACACGGTTATACACCTATATACACAGACGTACAAGTATATATTCCAAAAAGGAACACCATTGAAGCACCTTTGACCCGTTCTAAATCATCCAACCAAAACAAAAGAAAAAAAAATGTAAGAAAAGCCAACATCAAAAGAGTCTCTTAGCTCCCAAATTGCTTATATTTTCCAAGATCCAAGATCCCCAATTTATTTCTCATCTTATTCTCTCAAACAGACATCTCCTATAAGAAAATTTATGAATTTCGATGAGAGAGATTAAGGGCTTACCTTTTGCGAGGAGAATCCGCCTGCGAAGAATCAAAAGCACATTGGCTTGTTAAGTACACTTAACGAAACACATATGTGTGTGTGTGTGTGTATAGAGAGAGAGAGAGAGAGAGAGAGAGAGGGATGAGAGAGAAAGCTTACCATCTTCAGAAGCGGAACAGGAGGGAAGGGGGAGCTGGACTCTAGCGCAGGCAAAATCGACGAATTAGGGTTTTGGGTGAAAGAGAATGAAAAATGACAAATGCTTTTTACTCGAAAGGCGTATATATAGTCTAGATGGGGGCTCCAAACTACGCAATGTCGTTTTGGGAAGAAATGTGTTTTCTTTTCCTGATAAATAGTTTTTTTTTTTTTTTTTTTTTTGACGAAAAAAAGGGATAGGTCATCAAAGTCGTGTTGAGGAATAAGGACGTCGTTTTTCGCGGATTCCTTGCGCCCTATTTATATATGAAAACGACATTAATTATTTTTATTTTTTGGCTGTTGCTCAGTTTAGAAGCAATAAATTTAGGCTGTTTAGTTCGTTAATTTGAGTTTTTAATTTGAGTTTGGATGTAATTTTATATGATAATTTTTTACTGTAATAAAAAATATTAGATGTGATGAAAATTTTTTATTGTAATAAAACTTAAATTTTAAACTCGAATCGATAAAATGAATAAGATCTTAACTTTTAAATTCTACCATGTTTTAAACTGAGCTACTAAATAGTTTAAAACCTTTTATCTTCAAAAGGGAAAAAAAAAGTTCAAAACCTGTAATGGCAATTGTACAAATTGTCCATCAAAAAAGAAAATTGTACAAATTGCTTTTAAGCACTTTTTCCAAACGAAAACGACAATGAGACTAAAACAGCCAATAAAAAAAAAAAAAATGATAACTTGAGAAACGACAACAAAAGAGTATAAAACAAAAAAACGATAACAAAGGTAAAACGAAAATAGGTCCGAGAAGGGCAGCACTTTTTTTTTTTTTTTTTTGAAATAAAATAATGAGAATACGGAGTTGAATTATCTGCTCTCATAGTCATACAGTGAGTCTGAGTCCTCATTGGAAAACACTTCTACTTCTAAGTTGCGATGAATTATCATGAAAAACAATTAATAGGCACCTATATAAATATATATAATAAATAATAAACTCCCCTAAACCAAAAATATCTTCCTCAAGCTTTGAGAATAAAGATGGTGAACATCAGGAAAAAAAAAAAAAGTCTTTTTCTTCAATTTTTGGTCTCTGCATCACCACTTCATCTTGTTCGTCAAATTAGTTATAATGCAAAGATACTGAAAAAAGAAAATTTATTGATGAAGATTGAAGGGGCGATCAGAAACCAAAAGTTGAAGGAAAAAACTAGTACAAAGGAGAATGGTTAGTGTATTCGTATTATAATTTGAATTATAATTCGTGATTCGTTACAGTATTTTTTTTTATAAAAATACACATAAATTAAAAAAAAATTTTAAATTTATGAACTAAACGTCAATTATTAAAGCTATGGTCATTCATACCAAAGATATATTCTTTTGTTCGTTTATGTAATTTTGTCCATGTTTCTTTTTTTTTTTTCTTTTCTTTTTTTCTTTCTCTTCTTTTTTCTTTCTGCCGATTTATGTTTATTTCTTTATGGTAGCTTTTGTATTCTAGCAATTTTTGTGATACTGCTTTGTTGAGGCAAAACTAAAGGTGTTAATAAATTAGCAATTTTAAGTACTATTATGTGCTTTATTAATTATTAGTTATATACAAGATTCAAGAATAATTTTTTTTTTTGTTAATTACTTTGTACCCTCTTGATGATATATTATAAGTTTTTCATGAAGATCGTTGATCAATAAGCAGAGTTTTTTCAAGAGTTAGAGTTATTTTAGAATTTGAATTACTTTACAGTTATTTTATATAATATTTATCTATTAAAATTTATTTGAGTTTGATTGTTATTAGGGTTTAGATTTACTTTAGATTATAATTAGAACACTTATTCCCCCCTATTATTCTCCTATTTCTTCTCTCTAATTCTACAACAATAAAATAAACGGCCATGAAAACATAAACCATAATAACAAGAAAACAACATTTGGAAAGCAAATAAAAAAAAGTACTTAAAAAAAAAGGTCAAAATCACGACTCCGTGTTTTATCAAAATCAAATCGCGAGAACACTCCTTGATTTTTTAGAAAAATTGCAAAGACACGACTTCAATTACTTGACCGTGGCTGTTGATCAAAGATTGACCGTTAAAATTTTCTTGATATTTTTTTTCTTCAAAAATCCCTTTCTTATAGTAATGTTCTCCATCCACTAACAAATAGAGTGTAAATGTAATTTGAATTTGTTTTAGTTAAATGCAGGGGATATTGATGAAATTTGTTTTAGTCAATGGGTGTCTCTATTATTTTCATAAAACAAAGGGAGTGTAAATGTAAAAATGCCCTTGTTATTATAAAAAAGTGTTAATATGTATAAGACTACATTAAGGATCCGTTTAGTCTGTTAATTTAAATTTTTAATTTGTGTTGAGATGTAATTTTATGTGAGATTTATTTACTGTAGTAAAAAATTAAATAAATATGAAAAAAAATTGTAATAAAATTTAAATTCTAAACTCAAATTGATAAAATAAATGGGATTTAAAATTATGTTAAGATGACTAATAAAACAAATAATACCTATCATAATTTGTATAGAAAAAATAGAAAATGTGTAAATTTAGATTTTTTTTCTCGTTCTTAATAAATATTTTTTTGTTAACGTAATTATTTAATTAAAAATATGATGAATTAAAGAATAAAGAGTACTGTCAAAGATTATCTTAACGTATAATTACACCAATTGCCATGACTTGGGCCAATACTTGGATAGCCTTTTCATTTGCAAATCACGCCAACAGGTATAATGTTGGCGTTGTTAAAGAGGCAAAATCTACAAGCAACATTTCTTGTATCAAGAAAGGAAATCTTCAGATCATCAAGATTTTACGTTTCTGGAATAACAAGTAGAGGACCTTGTTATAAAGACGCTTATGATTTTACATACTTGTTGGAGCAATGTAAAACCACCAAAGCAGTGAAAAAACTGCATGCCCAGATAATTATGGAAGGCCATGAACAAAACCCAAAAGTTGCTTCTAAGCTAATTGGCAAGTACATTGGGTGCAATAACACGAGTATGGAAATTGCACAGAAGTTGTTTGATAGTTTGTCTAAGAGAGATGTCTTTCTATGGAACATGGTAATTCAAGGTTATGCAAATTTAGGTCCTTTTATAGAGGCTGTGGATTTGTATCGTCGGATGCGGATTAGTGGCTTGTCCGCGAACAAATACACGTACCCTTTTGTGTTGAAGGCCTGCGGCGCAATAAAATATGGGATGAGTGGTCAAGTTGTGCATGGACATGTTTTAAAATCTGGTCTGGACTTGGATTTGTTTGTTGGGAATGCTCTTATTGCCTTCTATTCCAAGTCTCAGTATATGAGGGCATCCAGAAAAGTGTTTGATGAAATGCCTCAGAAAGACATCATTAGCTGGAATTCGATGATTTCGGGATATGCTTCAAAAGGGCATGCGGAGGATGCTCTCAAGCTTTTCTGCTCATTGGTACGGGATCATACGACATGTTTCCTTGACCATGCCACTCTTGTTAGCACACTTCCTGCTTGTGTTCACACATCAGGCCTCCAAGTCGGATTTTGGATTCATTCGTACGTAGTAAAGTCAGGCATGGAAGTGGATGCCGCTTTGTGCAGTGGTCTAATATCAATGTATGCAAAATTTGGTCGAGTGAGCATCGCAAAAAGAGTCTTTGATGGAAGCAGAGACAAAAATATAGAAGTTTGGAGTGCAATGATGAGGTGTTATGGAATGTACGGGTACGCGGATGAGGCGCTCAAGCTGTTCCAACGATTGTTAGATTTTGGGTTATGCCCGGATGGTGTTGTGTTTTTGTGTTTGTTGTCAGCATGTAGCCATTCCGGCATGTTAGAAAAAGGCTGCAAGATTTTTGAGAAAATGGGAGATTTTGGAGTGGAGAAAAAGGAGAAGCATTATGCTTGCATGGTAGATCTCTTAGGCCGGGCTGGGTTGATGGATCAAGCAATTGAGTTGATAAAAAACATGCCGGTGAACCCGGGGAAAGATGTCTATGGTGCTTTGCTTGAAGTGTGCAGAATACAAGGCAAAATAGAACTCGCTGAAGAAGTGGCTGAGAAGTTGGCGGTCTTGGACGCGGACAATGCTAGGCGGTTCACCACTTTGGCGAACATGTACGAAGAGAAAGGGCAGTGGGAGGACGCGGCAAGAATGAGGAAGGAGCTGAGGAAGAAGAAAATTAGGAAACTAACTGGTACTAGTGCAATTGAGGTGGATTGCTTTCATTCTTCACTTGGAGAAAAGGATGACTTAACCTTTGTCAGTCTAAATTGAAATGTAAAGATGAATAACCAACTATGATAATTGGCTATCAGCATTTCTCAATCTTTGTAGCTTTTTATAGGCAATTTCCTTTTCTTTAAAATTTTGAATGGAAAAACTACTACAAAAAAGAGGGACAATTTCACCCAAATCATCAATCTTATTATAGAAATAGAAATTAGTGTTTCTACTTCTAAAAAGGTAATTAGTACGGTAACTTATGTATATATTCATTATCTTTTGATTTATACATTTAAATAAATCAAAAACGAATTAAAAAACTAAAACAATACTGAACTGAAATTTATATGATATATATAGAAAACGACATGTCACTGAATTATTTGCTCTCGTAATCATATATTAAATTTGAGTCCTCGATGGAAAACACTTCCTAATTTAACTAGTAACATTCGCATTATTCCTACTTCTAAAGGATAATGAATTAGAGTAATAAACAAGTAATAGGAATCCCTCTCTCTCACTATACATATATATATGTGTGTGTGTGTGTGTGTGTGTGTGTGTGTGTGTATCACAAGTTGAGGACAAGGATGGTGCACTTCGAAAAAAAGTCTTTTTTTTCAATTTTAATTTCTGAATCTTCACTTCAACTTATTAGCCACATCAATGATGATGCAAAAAAATTAAAAAAAAAAAAAGGTGATGAAGATTGAAGTGAAGAAGCAGAAATATAAAACTGAAGAAAAGGACTAGCTAGTACAAGAGGAAGGAATACATTATTAACACTGTGGCCATGACTTATAACAAATATATGTTCTTTTCTTTGTGTATATAGTTTTGTTTATTTTCTTTTTTCTCTCTCTCTTTTTTTATTTTTTTTATTTATTTTTTTCCTTTGCCGATATATGTTTATTTATTGTAGCCTTTTTAAACGGGAGGACTTTGATATTAGTAGTAGTAGTGGTTCAATGGCCAACAAGGCATTTTGTTCTTAATTGGATTCCTCTTAGTGGTTTCTTCAATCTCTCTCTCTCTCTTTTCTCTACCGATATATGTTTATTTGATTATTTCTTTATGTTAGCTTTTGTATTCAAGCAATTTTTGTGATATCGCTTTGTTGAGGCAAAACTAAACGTGTAAAAATAAATTAGCACTTTTAAGTATTATTAGATATTTAGTTATCTACAAGAAGAACGTTTTCATTGGTAATTACTTTGTATCCTTTTGTTATATTATGAGATTTTGTTGAAGATCATAGTAGAGTTCCTTTAGAGTTAAGAGTTCGTTTAGAATTTGAATTAATTTTAGGGTTAGTTTATTTAATGTTTATCCATTATAATAATATATTGGAGTTTGATTATTATTAGGATTTAGATTTGCTTTTGAAGTATAATTTGAATAGCTTTAGAATTTGTGGTCTCTTCATGTTTATTATTTTCAGCCTATATTGGATTATTATTAGGATTTAAACGCGCTATATTTGATTAATAATATTCATATTTTCCTCTTATACTCTTATGTCTTTTCTCAGACCGAACTAACATATCTAATTTATTCCCAAATAACTGATTCCTTCCCCTTAAGAGCCCGAAGTCCCTCTCCTCTTTAATTCCTCTTTTCTTTCTCCATCTTTCTCAATTGTTGTACATATGTTTTTATATTTTACAAAATTAATAAACTTACCTTTAGAGTGCGTGAGTTTAGATTTTTACGCTTTACTCTTAATTAATAGCCTTATAACTTAAATAGTTATTTAACACAAAAAATTAATTAATAGTAATTAATAAAAATTCAGACTAATACATTCTAAAATGTATTTGTCTCCTTTCCAGTTTCTCCTTTATTAAATGTCCCCACACTTATTAATTGTAGAGTCCAGGTAAAGCATCATCCAGTTGATAGAAGCCTTTTCAGTCCTCACTTTTTCATAAGTTTGCAATCCACAAATGATTCAACAAGTAGATAAATGTGCAAGCAAAATGGCATCAAAATACACTAAAAAAATTCACACTAAAGCATGTTAGAGAAAGTAAAAAGTGATTCTCTTTTTTATCTAATAATATGTTTACATATAAAATGAGTAATGAAGATTTAATATGCCTCACATAATATAATAAATGAAAAAATGAAATGCCAATCCTTACTCTCTTTTGTATTGATTTTTTGTCAAAGTGATTGAATGTTAAATTTACTTATCTACCCTTAATGAATTACTTTATAGTGAATGATTATCAAATTATATAAAAACACATTTTAGTGATTATATTTATAACATTGTTATTCTTAATTTTAGTAAACATAAAAAAGAGAATGAAATTATTTCCCATTATATCACCTAATAATTAAATAAACACGTGAAAAGAAATGAACAACCTTTAATTCTATTATTTTACTTCCCATGACCTTTCTAATTATATTTCTTTACGGTTTAGTAAACGCGCCCTAAGTTCACAGACACCAAAGAAGCAGAAATGTGTTAGCTCTGACTTGACAGATCAATAGAAACGGATGAAACGTGCATGATAAATTACATTCACCAACTGCCACTCTTTTCAGTCTGGTTCACAGAAATTTACAAGCAGCAAGCAGTGTACCGAGGAAAAATAAATAAATAAACAAATAAAACAAACAGAAATTTACAAGCAGCAAGCAGTGTACCAAGGAAAAATAAATAAATAAACAAATAAAACAATCAAGATACAGACTCCCAACTATTTTGATTTTACAATCTCAAGGTCAACACCATTTCATTATTATTTTTAAAAGCAAATCAGGGTTGAGCATTAGGTAGTAGAGATCGATTACGTGGTGAGGGTGTCGGGGAGCGTGGTGGAATGAGCTCCAATTATTTTACCGCCAACGTCTGGGAAATTCTCATATCCAGGCAAGGGACCTACCTTACCAGCAGCGTCTACCTGCAAAGGATACTTCAGGAGGTGTCCCTGTAGTGATGTGAAGTTCTCTGAAGTGAATCTCTTCCAGTTATGTTCAGCGATCTCGTTCACCTTCCTCACACATTCTAACGTCCCTGGCTCTTCGTAGCGCGAATCTAGATCCCCAAGATGCTCCGCCCAAAGCGACATCCTATAACCATATACCTGAAGATATAGGGAGTCTAGTTAGAGAATGTTATAAATGACACAAGTTGAAGAAATGCACCTCCTTTTTATTTCCTCTACTTGCTTGCATTGCATGCTAGAAGAAAATGGAAAAATGAACTCTTAATTTAAAATTTAAAACAGAATTATCAGTCAGCTCAAAAAACTACCAAAAAGTGGTAATCTAATTGATTTGTTCGGCTCACAACAAAGCGCGAAAATAAATTAAGTTATAATGTGAGTTCGGGATTGGTGTGCTTTTAAGAGAATCACAATTTTTAATTGAAGTAAAAATTAGAAGCAAAAGCAGAAGCAGGAAGCAGAATCTAAAGGCTCTAAATTCTAACTTCTTCAAATAACTTAAAAAAGTGCATTGGTCTTTGCAAAGTGTTTTTCAACCTTTGGTCCTTGGGCAAAGTGCTTTTCAACCTTTTAACCAAACACAATAATTGCATAGGTTTTTGTGCAAAGTGTTTTAAGGAATTGAAAAAGAAATCTCAAACACACCCATAACTTGTTTGTTTCGTGGGTTTAAACTACAGATCAAACCATGTTGCTACAGTGTTTTATCTCACAAAAAATTTAGTTTCTACTCAAACCTACGAACCAAGTAAAATGAAGAAACGAACAAACCTGCCCACGTGGATGTCTATTCCTTCTTGCCCAAGTGTGATGGGGTTGATATGAACCCATAGCTATCTCAGTGTCTTTTGTACCAGCCATGGATCTTTGATTGATATTGGCAGATCCCATGATTACATACTCATCGTCTACTACCATACCCTTAGCATGAACATAAATCATGAATCGCTGAAATTTGTACGCATCGGTGACCTGAAGAAAATATTAAACGCAACATTTTTTGAGTTTTGTGCAGCTTAAAAAGAGAATTTTTTTTTTTTTTTAAAACGTATCTTTCAGTATTGGAAGTCAAACGAACAAAAGATAGTATACGTGAAAGGAACTATGAATCTCAATGCATTTGATGTATAAAATATGAGTAGAACAAGCCTTAATTGGACTTTAGAATTAGATATAACATTGTTAAAGTGCTAGTTATTACCATGGCAGCATCAGCATTTGAATTTTTGTCAAAATTTTGTTCTCTATTACCAAGGCAATAGAAGTTAAGGTAATCTTGAGGTGTCGAGTCTGCAAGCTGCATCGATTTTAGTTCCCTTGCAACAATATCATACATCATTTGCATTGTCTGGCTCTGCAGAGAGAAACAAGAACAGTAAGAAATAAGACTAATATGTTTTAGCTGTTAATGTTATTAAAATTCATTGTTTCAATGGAATAACAAAATGACTAAGGTGTCGAATAATATGCTACACACTTCATTTTTGAACCACTAATTTAAATAAGATTAGCTGCAAAGAAAAGGATGGATCCACCCAAAAATGAAAAGACGAAAGTAAACATCTTGTACCAAATTAATTATTATGGACAACAACCCAACAAATCTTATTAATTCATCCATTGTTTCAAACGGTTGCTGGCTTAAAGGAATTCAGAAATTAGATGAATATAAACCTGCCAATAGAGAATTTCTTGCACCGGCCCGGACTTTGGATCACCTTCAGGCCATAATGGTATGACAATATACACTGCAAATCTTTCGTTAGCTCTAATTTTGCTAGCGATCTTTAAGGCCAATTCCATTGGAATAAGATTATCAGCTCCTGCTCATGCCGTGAAAACAAATAAGTTAAGAGTTGTTGGGATCAAAGGAAAGAGGAAAAGATGCAGCGGAAGTCTACGGGACTACTTGTCATCATACAATTATCTATTAACTTACAAGCCTACTAGCAAAATTTTATAACACTTGGTGTCATATGAGTTTATCAGTTTCACCTGCATTTTTGTATTCAGGCCATGCATAGGATGACCCAAGAAAGTATTGATTTTCAATATATATGAAATGCTGAGCAGATCTGATTGCTTGAATGTATCCTGTTTGAATACTTTTATCTATCACCAAATTCTTCGCGCATATGAGGTGCTGTCATCAAGCAAGAGTGTAATCAGCTTCAGCATATTGTTCGTCTGTTGAAACAAAAGCATAAGACCAACATGAAAGGAAAATAAAGCAAGGGAACATTCCCAAAATATGTACCTGGGCAGCAGCAGCAACAACATCTCTCGGAAATCCCTTTACTGATCCCGAATCAATGGACCGCATAATCTGCATAAGAAAGAAAGATCCAACATGGTTTTGGTAAAATAATCAAATCAAGACAGAATTCTTAAAAGAGAAACAAATCATATTAAAAAGTCCTAAAAGAGAAACATGCACTAGCCCACCTGAACATGCCAACTTTCCTCATCTGTATGAACCCATAACTTGGGGTCATCATCTGGAACAATTGTAACAGAATCCCTATCCTTTGAACGCGACAATACACCATCGTCTGAATCCTTTGAGGCGGGCATTTCAGGACTGAGTATCCATGAGATGCGACCTATTTTTATTAAAGCATCATCATGCCAGCGAGAAACTGTTTTAAAATGCAGTCTCTCTGTCCATTTTGTAGCTCTCCTCCAACGCTGCTCAAAGTTTATAAGAACATCATATGCTGTGGGCCCTTCAATTCTGCAGTGCAAGTCATGCCATGGTTGCCTTGGAGCCTTGTGTCCAGCCTAGTAACAGTAGAAGGGATATGGGGGGAAAACATATTAGAATAGGAAAATCCAAGAAAGAACAAATCATGAAGCATATGGACCAGTTTGGTTGGTATCTTTTTTCCTATAGTTTTTTGTTTTAGGAAAAAAAAAAGGGTGAATCGTCTTTTTTTAGATTACATGTTTGGTAATCTTGTTATTGTTTTAGTTCTCTCTCTCTCTCTCTCTCTCTCTAATTTTATCTCATTTTTTAAATTAAAAAAGCAAAAATTTCTTGTTTTTAATATTTTTTTTAGGCAGGATGTTGAAAACTATAATAAATTCTTACTACAAAATATAAATCTCTTTTCACTCTCCTCTTCAGGTGTAAGCATACATAATTATATGCTTCAGGATACAACGATGAGCATTTTGTTTAAACTCTACAAAACATTGATGACTATGATTTTAACACCACGAAAAAGAGTTCTACGAGGAACTTAATTTACATACACTGTTTCATACCTTGCAACATAAAATGTGACATCATTAGGTTGATTTATTATGCTTGTGTGAATAATATTTGTTCACTCATGTCGATGTATGATCAGATTGACACCCGTACTCGTCAATGCAAGCCAATAATAGATTTCTAGCAGGAAGTGGTACGTTGCGGAAAATGAAATTACAAACACAATATTCCAATAGGCCAACTACTTACAGGAAATGTAGGATTATGGAAATCTTCCTTATATACAGTGTCAAGATCACGGAATAGTCTATGCTCTGGGGTGTCATAACGGCCATCACAAAGATCAAGCCCACCCAAAAATGCAGTTATCCTGCGGTTGTTTCCATATGCTTGCGTGTCCACGAGAACGCATTTCTGATGATGTGTGAAGAGAGTTCCAACAATCTGAAGAAGACCCATAAGGCAAGTAGATTTTGCAAGTTTATCAGCTTCTTTGAAAGAAAAAAATTTAATGAAATAAAGAAAAACTTCTAGGGTGAAACAGAAAAGAGCATCTGGCAAAAGTTTTTCCTAATACCAATACAAGATGCGTATACATAGTGCATATACATGTGTATATGTCTGCGAATGAAAAAAGATCAAAACTTACACCGTCAAATTACTATTATGGTAAATGCTTAAGATAAAAAACCTGCCTGTTGTTTGATATAGCTCATCTTGCTGCTGGCATAACGAGGTGCCAGCACACAAATAACTGACGAATGCTTGAAAAACTTGCGGGTTTCTTCATCATGTGTCTGCATCACTCCTACCTGCAACCCAAACCCCGCAGTCACAGTCACAGTCACAATTCACAAATCAATTTCCGTTTCTTTGCAAGCAAAGAAACACTACTAGTTCCATAACAAAAACAATCAAACCTAGCAGAACGCAACAATTAGAAAAATTTTGGGTAATTGGCATTTGGCACCAAATATGATCCACTTGTGGAAAGGACAAAGCAAACTTAGGTTTCTTTGAGAAAAAAAAAAAAAAAAAAAAAAAAAAAAAACAGAGAGAGAGAGATCGTGCCACCTCACTGTTTAACTGTCATTTTAACGGTTTACTAACAAGGCTATATTGACACAAGGATTAAAGTTCATGGGCCACTTTGACATTTTTTAATGGTGAAGACCTACTCTGAGTCTAACTTTAAGGACATCGAATGATACTAATCCTCCACTCAAACAGCTTACCACTTACCAGAGCATTCAATTCAACAACGCAACAATCAGAAACATCACAACATATCAGAAATTGCAACAAAATGGCAGGCAGTAATAAATTCTGACCGTATTGATGAAGTACTTGTCGTGTGAAGTCTTGTCATCCCAAACCAACAGCAACACCCTCACGCCTTCCTGCGACTTGTACTTGAGCAACTCACCGAGCGTCAAATCCCCACCTCTCGGCAATGGCCTTGTCGGCTCTCTGACCAGCTTGATCTTGTGGTAGATCGACCATCCTGTCATGTAAATCATGTGGTGTGCCTCCGAGATCGCGTGGCAGATATCCTCCCAGCACTTCTCTTGTGTGAAAACCTTCCGACATAGGGAGAAACGACAGAGAACAAATAATGAACAATCAATATCAACATCTTGTTTCAATGATATATTGTTGATTTGTTTCCAATCATTTTAGCGAGTTAAATCTCAAATGAATCAAGAAGCACCAATTTGAAACATAAGAAAATCTTCAATCTTTAACACCTATACTGAACTCTTTGTTTGCCTGAGGATGAAAAAGTATAAATATTTCTGCCGATAAATTTATATTTTTTCAAATATTAAATTAAACACGTTTATGTGAAAGAAAATGATGAAAAGTACCTAAATTAATCGACATTTCTTTAATATTTTTCGATTATTTCTGAAATTTGAAGAATAAAAACAACGAGCTGAAAACCAATTCCAGTGACATAAGAAGGAAATTCAATTCTCGAGTAATGAAAAAGAAGAAAGTTTAAGACTTTCATAATCAATACCTTCCCTCCGTCGAGCTCAATCTTCGGAAGCATATGGTCGAGCACATGGGCGTCTTGGTACAGCCTCACGGAGCCTCCTTTTCTCAACGGAAAATACGAGTGCCTCACGCCTTTCTCCTCCGGATCGCCGGCGATTCCGTGCCGGTAGAGAGGATTCTTCTCGCAAGGCGTGAACTGCATCTCCAGCCGGAGCGCCGTTTCCGGCTTTGGCGGCTTCCCGTAGGAATTCAGGATCGGGTACCAGCCGCTGATAATCTCGCCGGTGGCGATCTCTCCGGCAGGGATTCTGGCGGTTCCGATCATATCGGCGCCGAAGACGTCGTTGTCCTTGACGTGGAACTCGAGGTTGACGACGGGGTGAGCCAGGGGGATGTAGAACCGCTCGTTCCAGTGAGGGTTTTGGGAGTTCTTGATCACGCGCGTGCGGGCGACGGTGGCCTGAGGGACGTTGACGGTGACGTAAGGGTCGCTGGTGATGATCCTCGCGTGGTGGTGGATCTTCCGGTCGGAGCGGCCGCCTTCGGAGTCGCTGTGATCGCCGGCCGTGGCGGAGGTGAGGGGGGGATACTTAATGGTGCCGCAGGCGGTGAAGCAACGGCGGAGGTGGTTGGTGACGACGTCCATGTTCGGCAAGCGGCGAGCTTCGATGATCCTGAGGTCGAGGTCGCCATGGAGGTAGACCAGCTGCGACTCCGAAGCGTCCGCCATGGAAGCTCAGAGAGAGAAATCCGAGGCGGTTACTGTATGAACTGTAAATTTATAGAACCGGAGACAGAAAAACAGAAGGAATTATGGTTTGTCCAATGGCTGTACGTATAGTTGGACTGTTGGAGAGATTTCTGAACTTTTTCAGTTACAGAGAAGCTCTTACATTTATATAATAATTAAAAAAAAAAAAAGGAAAGAGATATAAAAATGGATTTTTTTTTTTTTTTTGGAGAAAATATAAAAATGGAAGTTTTGAACTTTGAGGTAAGAACTATGATTAGATGGAGAAGAAGACAATACTTACGAATTTATTTTTGACTAATGGCAAACGTGGATTTTCTCTCTTTTTTTCCATGAAATATTCTTTTTTCTGTTTTGACTAATGGGAAGTTTGAACTTTGGGGAATCAGCGAGAAGAAATCATTTTTATTTAATAAAAGTAAAAAAAAAAAAATTTACACAAGAAGTAATAATCGGGCGAGTGGGTTGTATATTACAATTATGGTGGTTCTGTTGCAACGTATTTTTTTTCTAAAAGGACATTTTAGTCTTAAAATTTTTAATTTAAGTATATTTAGCCTTCAAACCTTAATTATTATTATTTTTTTACAATTTTATACGCAATGGTTTGGAAACTATTCCTGTTGAATTATTTAGTCCACCCGTTATTAATGAAATCAAGAATACTTTTAACAAGATATATATCGAAGAATTAATACTGAATTAGTCGAAAATAAAAGTTTATTTAAAATTCGGTTTAAAATTCTTAAAAAATTAACCTTTTATGATTACATTGATAATAACCCGACAAAAGGAGATTTAATTTATAAAATTGACGAACAATTTCTAAAATTTATTAAAGATGAACATGTGTCCATGATAATTTTAAATTTTACAAAGAGAGTTACATTATATGTAAAATGTTCTCTTTATTACTTTTAAAATCTATTAAAAATTATATAATATTTTACACGTACTGTAATTATTTATGTAAAATTTTATGTTATTATGCGATAATGATATGTTTAGGCTAAATTTTAAAATTAGTTCGGCAATAAACGTACCCAAAAAAAGTTAGTTTTTAATGATCGTTTGAATAATAATTTTGTCTGAAAAGTTCTCAATTTTAGGGTCCGTTTAGTTTAGGGATTCAAATCATGTGATTTGAACCATTTTTAATTTATGTGTATTTTTTATAAAAAAAATTACTGTAACAAACCACGAATTATAATTCTAATCGGGAACGAATCCCCCAACCAAACAGACCCTTAAATATCCTTTTAATCAAAGATGACAATGTCGGAAACTTTCTAAATTGAATCAATGAAATAACCCTTGAACAAAACTTTAAAATAATACCTACAAAAAAGCCTGCAATTGCACGATTAACGACTAGTCAATTTGTCAGAAAGATTCTCTCTCTCTCTCTCTCTCTCTCTCTCTCTCTCTCTCTCTCTCTCTCTCTCTCTCTCTCTCTCTCTCTCTCTCTCTCTCTCAAAATAATATAAAGACTAACATGATTCTTAGCCGTCCTATGAAGACGTATAAGAATTGTGGCAAAGCATAAACTATAAACAGATCTCACTCAACCATGGAAAATCTTTAATGAAGTGTGATTCACTGGAGAATAATATAAGAAGTCTCCCACTTTATTATAATAATGCGTCGTGACTATTTTAATCTCAAAAAGTATGGTACTATACTCAACGAAAAATCTCAAAAAGTATGGTAAGCTATTTCAAAACAAATTAATGTGGACTACATCATTTTCACCCTTTAGCTCTTTTTATCCATAGTTTACATGTCTAAAGTTGGCATCATAGTTTACTTGTCTACATAGTGGGTGATAAATAATTTTTTGCAAGTTTAGATAGGTTGTCTTTTTAGTTGTGCCCGATCTTATTTTAGGCTTCCTTTACGGTGAAACTCTTTAAATACTTTTATCGGTAGAAGTGTTAATTTTTATCATTACATTAAAATTTTTAATAGTTAGATCTGCAGAAGGAATAATTTTGTATGGCACACTCTAAATTTTTAATATGCATCTGTACAGACCTGACAGTTAAAAATTTAATCTAACAATAAAAAAATAATACTTCTAGCGATGGAAGCATTTTAGAGATTCCACCGTATAATTTGCCCTTATTTTATTATGTGACAAAATGGTACTAGGGGCAGAGAAATAAGAAATTTGGGATACCATATATGGACTCATTTTTGTACCTTACCCAGAATTCTTAGGCCCCTTTTTTTTTTTTTTTTGCTGGTTCAAGTTAAAAAATGGAGTTATATAAGAGAAAATATTACAGTGAAAAAATTAAAATTAAATTTTTATGAAAAAAAATATTGTAAGAAAAAATTGAGTTTGTGTTCAAATCTGCGAAAAGAATAAAGCTTCAGTCTTATAAAACACTGGTTTATGTATTGGGGAGTCTCAACTTGCTTGATGTAAAGGGTTTGTTTTCATATTGTGTCTAAAAATTTAAATTTTTATGAAAAAAAAATACTGTAGTAAAAAATTGAGTTGTGATTCGAATCCGTGAAAAGAATAAACCTTCAGAGTTATAAAGCACTGGTTTTCTGTATTGGGGGGTCTCAACTTGCTTGATGTAAAGGGTTTGTTTTCATGTTGTGTCTAAACTCTAAACCGTTTTCTTTCAGAAAAGAAAAAGGAATATACAAAATTGTCTGTTTTTTTCCGAACGTGGTAAATCATATAAAGTCGATTGAACAGAGCAGACAGTGGCTGTTGGTATTGTGCTAATGATGTAAAGGCAAAGTTGTCCTTAGCCTTTTTGTATTCCTGCTAAGATACGAAAGTTGGAAATGCCCATTTATTTGTTCCTTGGAAAACAACTATGCCTTGCTTTTGCTTGTTATTTTTCTAGGTTGCTTCCTTACTGCTAATATAAAGGTTAAGATTCCTACGTCTCATTTGCTACCTTTTCAAAACCATCTTAATCAGATAGAAAACAAGAGACAAAAGCAGTTTAAAAAAAAAAACACACATTGATTTATAACTTGGGTCACTTTCACAATCTCATTGGAGTCATATTTTGCCGGAGAGTGATATGAAAGCAATCTTCAAGTGGCCATATTTATAGAAGAAATGGATCCAACACAAGCTTTAGTCACACTCAACTTCCCACTTCAATATCATCCAAAAAGAAAAATAATTAACTTTCATAGTATATGCCTATTATGAAGATAAAAAGCAATAAAGTCTAGTTCGATGCCCATAGTAACAACAACAACAGTAATCTGACGGACATTCTACTACTCAATGAGAAAGATACTTTGATTAGTCACACCCAAATAAACAACTTCCATAGTATATACCCAAATACCAATATAAAGATTAAAAAAAAAAAAAAAATAAAGTTTCATTCTTTGTAGATCTTAATTAAGTGGTCATGGAATGAAAAATTTGAAGAAATTTTATGGAGAAACCCGTCCTTTGTCTCTGTTTAGAAATTATTGTTTTAGTTATTAGATTAATTTATAAACGGTCTGATTTGTGAGTGTGGCCTCATTCATTTCACCGATTCGAATTTAGAATTCAAGTTTTGCTACAGTAAAAAGCTCTAAAAACAGTTACATCTAACTTTTTTACTATAATAAAAAGCTCTCACATAAAGTCACATCTCAACTCGAATTAAAAACTCGAATCATCGAACTAAACGGACCCAAAATTTACTGAAACACAAGTTTATTTCTAATCACAAATCAAAGCATTAGAAAGTAAATAAATAACAAAAACTAACACTTTCTTCCAATAATTAAAAAAAAAAAAAAAAAAAAAGAACGGTTCCTATTATAAAAATTTCCTAAAAATTAATAGCAGGAATATAACATTTTAGCACTCAGTATGAAAGTTACTTTAATTAGTTGAATCCAAAGGAAGAGCGAAATTCACTCCTTTCCAAAAGTTTGGCATCATCCTACTCTGGCAGAAGTGCCAAACCTTCGTGATCAGTTTGCCATATTTGGTATAACCACCTTGTTTGGATCTTGAAGAAACAACCCTAACTTGGGCATTCCCTTAAAATTCTGACAAAACACCACGAGCACTTGTAAACCTCTTCATCTCACCCAAAGAAGGTACCACTAATATCCCAACATTAGAACCATCTGGCTTGTCCTTAGATTTAGGACCATCATCGATAACCATATTCTCTTTGACACCCTTTTTGCGTCTCTTCTTGACAACCTTGACCTCTTGTACAAAGCAGCCAATATTCTTGGGCTTGGGCTTCTCATTGGGCTTCTTCTTGTTGGTGATTTGGCCCAAGCATGAGACCTTGGGAGAAGTGGGCTCACGAGTGTCGAAGCTGCTTCCATTCTTGGGCTTTCTTCTGGCCTCAGAAGGAATTATGGAAGTGTAGACTGGCTTGGTTGAGTTGGGCTTGCGGGGGCTCAGAGGAGGGCTTACTAAGATGGTGGTGATGGAAGGAGTTGCATGGGGAAGAGAAAGAAGCTTGGCAATCTTGTTTCTCAAGTTTGATGTTTTTCTCTCCATTCAGAATTCGCATACAGAAATCTTCTTCTCTTGTTGTTAGTCCAAGATTATATATGCATTTTATATATGTGTGTAGTATATATAATGGTGGTAAGCTTGGGATGAGGACAAAGGAAGTTGACTTTTTCTTTGGAGGAGCTGAAAGACTGCCGGCCTGAATTTAAAAAGGAGTACCCTTTTTTCTTTTATTTTATTTTTTATTTTATTTTATTTTTTGATAATTGAAAGGGAAAATTTAGTGCCGGCGGAATTCTGCTCGGCAGTCCCCTTATGAGCTTGGCAGGGCGATTTATATATATGTATACATATATGTTTAACTTTTAGTTCTTGTAGCTATTTTCTGTTGTTCACAAAACAAGCTAACAGTAACAAGTAACAAATACCATATAGTTTTTGTTAAGCTTAAAATAAAGAAAAAAATATAAACCCCATTCATTTTATCGATTCGAGTTTAAAATTCAAATCTTGTTATACTACAATAAAAAAAATTCTCACGTAAAATCACATCTCTCAACAAACTAAACAAGATAATCTCAATAGTGGTCACAATATTCAAAACGACCTCATCAACTGGGGATTGTGAAACCACCAAGCGAGATATTTCTTTTTCTTTCCTCAGGCGGTTTTTGAAGAATTTATTAAGTTGGTTACCCAAGAAAATGAAATTAACAAAATAACTTACAATTTTTAATCAGCTCAGTATAAAAATTGGTGGTCATTCCGAAGTCATTTTGTAAATTAAAATATTTGAAAAGTATTTATCAATTAAGTTCTTGAATGACAAAGCGGCGGTTACAGATCCATTCAAAATGCTGAAATACATATTGAACATGCTCGTAATTTACTTGCAAGCAAGTAATAATCTTTAAGACTATTATTTGTAATAAACTGGTCTCTCTGGACACAAGCTATACCGACCTTGAACACTTGAAGCATTTGACTTCAGTAGCGACCCAAAATAAAAGATGCGTTTATAAGCAGGAATCAATTAGTATGTCTTTTAAGCTCAGTCTAGCAGAAATTGTTCCGATGGCAACGGGTTGATCATACATATTCAAGTATAATACAAAATGAAAGAGCTCGCGGAAAGATGAGGTCCCTCGGTGCATTTGGACGCAGTTTTGCAGATCCAAAGCCCACTTCACGCATGAAGCTGCGAGTGGAATGCATGAACAGATCAATTTGCATCCGTTGCACATCCAAACAATTCTGTTAGGGTTAATTTAGTGCAACAATTAAGAACGATGATAACTGACCTTTCGCATAATCTCAGATCACTTAACGATCATGATGGACTAACGAGTGCTCCGATCATCCTTGTCATCTTTATCGCTTGTTTGTGGAGTGTATTGGCTCGTCAATGATGGCGAGTAGCCAGGTTGGCTGGGTGAGTACCCTGCACTTGGGCTGCATGGACAGGAAAATTTTTGAGAACGAGGATAAACACCAGTCACCTGCAGCTTCAAAGAGCTGTTTAAAGCAAACAATGCCTTGTTCAGCTTTACCTGTATTGTGGAGAACTCGAGCTATAGTCTGGGCTAACACCAGAGTTATATGGACTGTACAAATAGAAATAGAAATCGAATTAGAAAAAAAAAAAAAAAAGAGAGATTTGTCCAACATTCTAAATCTAAAATTTTTAAAGGAAATTTGAAAAGCTTAAACAAAAGAGCTTACCTGCTGGGACTGTATGTGGGGCTTGAAGGAGAATACGATGGAGATGTGGGTGAATATGATGGTGATGTTGGGCTGCATGTGCATCAAAAATAAAAAGTCAACCATATAAGTAGATGCCCCCGGAACACATAATTAGAGATGTACAAGTATTAAGTAGGCCACGACTTTGTTTTAAACAAGCCAGCGAAGTTGACAAAAAGGCGTCACCATGCGAGTACAGACTGATTTTCAAGAGCAAAGAAATCTCTGATGCTACAAAAAAACTTACCTGTAATTCGGAGATGTAGGACTATATGGGCTAGATGGTGACAACCTCGGGCTGCTTGGAGAGTACGCCAGTGAGGGGCTGTATTTTGCCGACTGAGGATTGTAACTTGGAGATGTTGGGCTATAGCTGGGAGAGGTTGGGCTGTAACTTGGTGAGGTTGGACTATAACCAGGAGAAGTGGGGCTATAGGCTGGTGAAGTAGGACTGTAGGATGGAGATGTTGGGCTGTAGGAGGGTGATGTCGGGCTGTAGGAAGGTGATGTTGGGCTATAGGACGGTGATGTGGGGCTGTAAGATGGTGAGGTCGGGCTGTATGCTGGGGAAGTGGGGCTATACGCAGGGGATGTGGGGCTGTAAGCTGGTGAAGTCGGACTATAACTTGGCGAAGTCGGACTATAGCTTGGAGAAGTTGGACTGTAACTTGGTGAAGTCGGGCTGTAGCTTGGAGAGGTTGGACTGTAACTCGGAGAAGTAGGACTATAGCTGGGTGATGTGGGTGAATAAGATGGACTTGTAGGAGAATAGGCAGGACTTGTAGGAGAATAGCCCGGAGAACTGGGACTATACGTCGGAGAGGTGGGACTGTAACCAGGACTTGTTGGACTATATCCAGGCGAAGTAGGACTATAACCAGGCGAGGTTGGGCTGTATCCAGGGGAAGAAGGACTGTAGCCCGGAGATGATGGACTGTAACCAGGGGATGTAGTAGGAGAGAAGGCCATTCCTCCAACATATGGAGAGAATTGAGCATCGGATATGGGAGACAAACGGAGATTTGGGCTCAACAGATAACCTGGAGACATCATGCCTTCATGATAAGGAGTTCCCGAGGCTGGAGAGCGGGAAGGTGTCATGCCAAAATCAAGACCATCCATATAACTAGGTAGCTGGAGTTCAATAGCATTTTTCAACATCTCATCATTGAGATACAAGGCACAACCTCCTGTACCAATTGGCGCAAGCTGACCCAACATTATATTCTCTGTAACACCCCTCAAATAGTCGGTTTCAGCATACACCGCAGCATCAAGAAGAATGTCCACAGTTTCTTCAAAAGAGCATCGCATCATTGGCCCAGTGTCATTCCTGTTGATACCATGACGAGTAATGGCCATCAAGTGTCCACGATAGGTCATCGTATCACAAAGGATAGCCAAATGCCGGTAATTCACGTAAGACCCATCAAAAGATATGACAACACGCAATTCATCCAAGAGTGACCGACGAACTGCCTCAATACCAAGAACTTCAATAACTTCAATCAAGTGATTGCTTGTCGTTCTCTTTGCATCAACATCTTCATGGCAGATAACAGCCAACAGATTGACACCTTCTGTATCAAGCATCCACTCATTCTCTGGTTTAAATCCATCATTCTCGTCAAACTTGTTTACTTTACCATGTTTGATAAACACCTTGTTGATATCTGGGATACCACGAAGAGACATTTCTGTCAGCATATTACTCTCAATTTTCTTTAAGAAAACATCGTCCTCAGCAGCTTCGTCAGTTATGTCTCCTTTTGGTGCTTCATCATTCATGATACGGATTCGAAGGATCAGTTTTTCAGCATTATCATCGTTGAATATACAAGTCAAATCATCATCAAATTCAACGTTGATCTTCTCTGCAATATCAGCCATGCTCAGCTTCTTATCAACCATCATTTCACGATTCAATTCTATGCGAAGCAACCAAGGGGATATTTTATCTGGGTTAATTTCTTCATCCGGCATTTCATAGTAAGACCTGACAAAGTCAACATCCTCCTCGATGATTGTGCTCATGGGGTCTGGATCATACCAAACTTCTGTAGCTTGCGTTACACTTCGGAGAGTGGTATACTCCAAAGCACACTGAACAGTTTTGGCCCTCTCTTTGGTTTTACTTGCTTCAGGCTTCAAAAAGACAGAGAGAGATGGAGTTTTGATTCTCTTGGCTACATTTATAATTTCTCTCAACCTGGGAACACCTAAAGTAACATTCTTGGCACTCACACCAGCATAGTGGAAGGTATTGAGAGTCATCTGAGTAGCAGGCTCACCAATCGACTGTGCAGCAACACAACCTATCATTTCACCAGGGGCTACAAGTGACTGTAGGAAACGAGATTCTATTTCTCCAATAACCCACTCAAATGCTTCTCGAGTAAGCCTGTATTCCTCCAGCACCCTTTTGCTAGCAAAAGTACTTCGGAGCAAAATGTTAAAAAACAATGTAGCATTCTTTTGAGCTTCGACACTCAACGGATCCTCACCAGGAACAACCTTCAGCCTCTCCTGGAGCTTATCAATAGCTTCTACAATTTCCATTGGGTGCATATCAGAAGTCCTTCGGAAATCTATCTTAAAGGTCTTCTGTGCATTCTGAATAAGCCTCTTCAGGTTAACAGGCAATGGCCAAGAATTATCACCGGTGGTAGCAATCTCTGTTCCCAGTTGTAATCTATCAGATTCAAGTTTCTGAACTTCAGCATCAAACACATTGCGAAACTCTCTAATGGTTTTGAGATCCTCTACGTGTTCAGGTAACATGTAGGTTGGGTTCCAAGTTTCATTATCGAACTCATACCTAAAAACCCTCTCAAATTCTGTTTTTTTCATTTTCAGAGAATCCAGTTTCTGAGATTCTATCCAAACAGAATCCATTCCATCTTCCCCATAGAGAAATTGAATAACATCCCCCAATGAATTCCTGACTGTCCCATCATATTTGACCATAATATCCTCCATAGCTTTCACCAGTCTCCGCTGGATGTACCCAGTCTCAGAAGTTTTCACTGCAGTATCTATAAGACCTTCTCTACCACCCATAGCGTGAAAAAAGAACTCTTGTGGGGTCAGTCCTCGCAGATACGAGTTCTCAACAAAGCCACGACTTTCTGGCCCATAATCATCTTTGGTGAAGTGGGGCAATGTTCGATCTATAAACCCATAGGGAATTCGCTTGCCCTCAACATTTTGCTGCCCCACACAAGCAGTCATCTGTGAGATGTTAATGAAACTTCCTTTAGATCCTGCAGTAACCATAGCTTTAAGATTGTTGCTCTCAGACAAACTCTTTTGGGCACTACTTCCAGCATCATCACGAGCCTTGTTCAAGACCTATAGGTACCACACATATTAGTAATCAAAAGAAGGCATAAAAAATAAAAAATAAAAAATAAAAAAATGAAAAAAAAAAGAAAAGAAAGTGAAAAGATAAAATAAGGACAAATCAACTAAACTCAAGGCACCTGGTTCACTTTGTTTTCAAATGACTCCATCATTGTGCGCCCAGGTTCAGCTTCTAGCTCTTTTGCTTGGGCTTTCCTGATAAGTTCTTTCACGTCATTTTTTGCCCTAGAAATGGTCTCGTTAATTCTTTCCATGGTCGATGCATCGGCAATTGTATCTCCAATACCAATACTAAAACCATTCTGCAAAAGCCAATAGTTGACAAGCCACTGTGTATGACCCAGAAACTTGCGGGCTGCATCTGGACCAACCTCTTCCCTGTGTACAACAATATTTTTGAAAAACTTGTACGAATCAAAAGTCCCAAGTAGAATGGCTAAATAATGCTAAGAAATGGTTGCTACAGATCGAGTTTATATCCAGGACACAGAATATGGTCATAACTAGATCGAAATTGTACTCACAAAAGTAAGTAAAAGAGCAGATTCTAATAGTTTGGATTGCTACAAGTTCACCTAAATCAGAAATTCCTGAGATCTAAACTAGACTTTTCAACCAAAATGTAGATATTCCACTTTTATTTTGGCACTGAAGTGTATGCACGGAAGAAGACTGCATACCATATCACATGTATAAGACTTCCTGAAGATGTCCCAAGAGTCTTCTTGCAAAGAGTTCCAGAAAGCAGCTCTCCCTTTTCTATTCTAACTAACGTATCCCCTGGAGTTATATATCCACTTTCCGACTCAGCGTGCCAGGCAGAAGTTCTATTCAGATTTATCTGTTTCGGAATAATAAGATTAAAAACTTGTTTTCCAGTCCAAAGAGGCCGTGGCTTCAAAATTGCAGGAGCAGGAACTTTTCCATCAAAATCCTCCCACCACATCAAGATGTTCATGAAAACATCCTGCAACAGATTAGCAGGGATCAGAAGCAAGCAGATTAATATGAAATATACCTAAAGAAATCGTGATATTCTCTAACCTTCTCTATGAAGGTATCTCTCTTCGTGATTTTACGACAACCCAAGAGCGTATCCTGGACAATTCCCATCACTGGTCGATTTGACTGAGGGGATACAATGCATTTGGGCACCATCATAAGCTCCAGTACTTCTGCCCTAGTCTCAAATGATTGAGGAACGTGCATATTCATTTCATCACCATCAAAGTCAGCATTGTATGGTGAAGTGACCGATAAATTAAGCCGGAAAGTTGAATATGGCATGATCTTGATCCTATGCCCCATAATAGACATTTTATGGAGACTAGGTTGACGATTGAACAAGACAAAATCACCATCATTCAAATGGCGCTCCACCTGAAACAAAAAAACCAGAAGTTGAGAATTGGAACCACAGATCCACTCCAAGGTCCCAAAAATAATAGTAATAATAATAATAATAATATAGGAAGTCTTGCCTTATATCCGAGCTCCAAATGATGATCACTACTTTTCTTCAAGTAACGAAGATCGAGCCTTTGTCCATCATCTCTTATGATGTACTTTGCACCAGTTTTACCAGGTGGAGGATGGGGCCCATACTCAACAAGCTCCTTCAACCTGATTTCTCAATCAGACACACCCGATTAGGAGCAAAGATGGAAGAAATGGTATGGAGTAAGAGTGGAACATGCAAAGAAGATCCACCTTTCAATGTTATATGGCGTCACAGTCTCTGGATATGTAAGATTTAAAGCAATACTCCAGGGCACTCCTAATTCGTCAATGTTAATGGTTGGATCAGGGGTGATAACTGTACGTGCAGAAAAATCCACACGTTTTCCCATCAAGTTCCCTCTAATCCGACCTTCCTTCGCTTTAAGCCTACTGCATATTGATTTTATTGGCCTCCCTGATCTCTGTGTTGCCTGCATATGCACATAAATAAGTTCATAGGTTACCAACGTACATGTAAATGCACTTGGATACGAGTTCCTGTATCCATGATTACAAGTAACCATACCCTTGGCAATCCAGGCAACTCATTGTCAAAGTACGTGGCTATATGGAACTGTAACAGCTGTGCGAACTCTGAAATGATATGGGCAGGTGAACCATTCCTCTCCTGTCTTCTTAGATTCTCATTGTGCCTTATAATCATGGCCAATTGATGAGTCAAATCATCCTGGAATCAGCAAAGGCAAAAGGTCAAAACAAAACTGAAAAAAAAAAAAAAAAAAAAAATACAATTTAGAACCCTTTCTTAATTAGAACATAAACAAAAAGAAAAACAATACCAAATTGCTAAAAGCACAAACGAAAAGATTGGTCATCTTAAAAACCCAAGAAAACAAGAACAAAATAAAGAAACGCTTGCCTCACTCCTGGAGGATGTGTCCATCATCACAGAAGGTCTAACTGGAGGTGGAGGGATTGGAAGAACTTGCAGAATCATCCAATCTGGACGAGCATAATTTGGATTCAAGCCCAAAAGCTGACAATCCTCGTCACTTATCCTCTTCAAAACACTCAGAACCTGCAACGCTTAAAGATAATATGAGCATTCATCTAACACGTCAGTCTAGACAAGGCAACTAATGCATATTCAAGTGTATCAGCAAAAAATTACTCTTTCTGCAGTAAGAGTCTGCTTTCTCTCCACAGGTTCAGGAAGCTGTTCCTGCTCATCACTTTTCTTCCTCTGCGATTTGTACTCGGCAACCATTTTCATTCCATCTATAGACAGCTTTGGCTGCTGGGCACCACAGCCACCCCGACTCTTTTTCACGGGTTCTTCAGATTCTTGACCTTGGACGTTAATATCATCACCACCTTCACACTTCGTTTTGTTCTTGCACGCATCCAAAATCTTTTTAAGCTTATTTTTTGGGTTCTTTATTTTCAGAGCTTGCTTAAACTTGTGGTCCTCCTACAAATGCCAAGGATAAGAATCAGCATACATAGTCTCTGTCTATAACACACTTCTCTATCCATGTGACAACAAATAATACATCGAAACACGAATAGTGATCGGAGTCTCTTTACCTCGTCGACCATAATTTTGGAACAATTGAAGCAAACGCAACGCATAATGGTGAGAACAGTCTTCATAAACCCAATGTGGAACATGGGCTTGGCAAGCTCAAGATGCCCAAAATGCCCGGGACACTCGGCCATGTTAGCAGTGCAAGTTTCACACTTCATCTTCCTGTCAATGGTACCGAGCCGAGGGTCGCTCAGACCCGCCGGCTTCGGCTTGCCCCCCATTATCGTCTCACCGTGCTCAATCTGTACAACCGACATTTGTCTCTGCAAAACCAACAATCAAAAACAAAGAACTTAAAAAAAAAAACTTCTAAAACAGCTTAAATTCCCAACAAACAAACGAATCAATATATCTAAACACTACTACACACTACTCCATCCCAATTGCCAAAAGAAATGCTCAAAACGAAAGATGTTAAAGATTACGTTCTCAATGAACTCTAACAGACACGAATGATACACACTACTACATCACAATTACAAGCTCGTAATAAAATCAATTGCTTTTCGTTTCCACTTTCCCATGGATTCTCAGCAACCCAACAAACAGTCGTAGAATATAATTAGGTGAAAAAAGAAGAAAGATTTCAAGAATTTACGATCTCGTCCGGGCTGAGGATGCCGAACTGGACTGTGCGGACTTTGGCTACCTCCGCCGGCGAGAAAGGGAACCGGATATCCATGGCGATCCGAACAAAAGAAAAAACACAAAAAAATAAATATCCTAGGGTTTCAAGATTGAATTCAGTTTGCTCAATAAATGAAAATTCTCTCGGTTTTTTCTTTTTTGGCGCTCCAAATTAAATTCGTTTTTCGCTTTTTTCTTTTTTTGAAAGTTTGTGCGTTCTTTTTCGATGGTTTTTTGCTGTTAATTTTGTAGAGAGAGATGGAGGGAGAGAGAGAAAACGCTCAGAACTCTCACGCGAGGAGAGACCAAACAAATGGAGCTTGATCGCCCTAAAGGGTGTATTTATAGACGAAGAGGGGTTGATTGCAGGGGTACCGACTTACCTGAAATTCTGAAAAGACGAAACTGTCCTGATTGGATGATACTTGGATGTTTGGTACTTTTTTCTTTTCCTTAGTGGACTTATTGGTGTTTCGGCCTGTGGTCCAATCAGGCTCGATCCAGTTCAGTTGATATCCTCGTGTTGGACTGGATCTTATTTTGGGTTGTATCTTTGATTAAAACTTTTTTTTTTAATTTATCGTATATACTTTTACTTTTTATTAGTATAATTATTTAATTAAAAATATTATAAATTAAGAGTAAAAAATAAAAATTCTAATTTATACCCTTTTAAAGAGTAATATCAAGATTACCCTAAAAATAAACATGATTCTTCTTGATTATATGTTGAGTAAAAATGACATTTACAAATTATGCTTCATATTTGATTAATGATTAAGGTAGAAATGACATTTCACATCTCAAAGGGTCACATAATATTAAAAAATATTTTTTAAAACGTCGAGATACCCACGAGATGTTATCAAAAATAAAGAATATCGAATTCATATTTTGATATAACATAGAGTACCAAAAGAGATAATTACACTACAAGGTAATACTTTATATATTGAATTCAATTTTCCTAAAAATATAACTTTTAATAAATATAGTAAAAATTATACAATAATTATCACAATGATATCATATTTTCTAATATATAATATGATAAGCACTATTTTAATATTATCAAGTTTTTTTTATTTTTATTAATTAAAAAAATTCTACAAAATATTTTATAATATTTCAAAATTTTTGTTATATTTTAATTTTTTATTTGAACATTTTCAGAAATTTTAGTAAATAGTAACTTTTTGAAACTAAATTAAATAAATAACATATTCTAAATATTTGAAATTAATAATAGTACAAAATTTTTATCACGCAAATCTTTTTACAACTAAATTTACATAATAAAAAAATTGTATATTATTATAAAATTTCTAATTTACTTCTATTTACTTCAAATAATTTTAAAATATTTTATTTGTCTCAATTATTACTTAAAGGGTTATTTATAAAAATGACACCAATTGGAACAATTATCTTTCAACTAACACAAATCTCGTTCACTTCACCGATTCGAGTTTTTAGTTTTAGGTTTTTACAGTAAAAAACTCTCACAAAATATCACATTAAAATTTTCTGCTACAGTAAAAAAATTTTAAAAATGTCACATCTCAACTCGAATTAAAAACTCGAATCCGCGAAGTGAACGAGGCAACAATTTTTTTACACTTTCATATTCTAATACTGACACAACAGTAATTGAGATCCCACACATATATATTGTCTGAAATACCCTTTATAAACCTTAAATCTGCTTTCCTTCTAGTTTTTCTCCCTTTTCTTCCTTTTCCCTGTCGCCTCCTCTTCTTCTCTTCTTTCCATTTTCTCTGGTCTCTATTTCTTCTCCTTGTTTCCATTTTCTCCATCATCTTCATCTTACCGAGAAAACGACGATGTAAGCGTTATGATTTCTCCCAAACAAAGTATAGAGAGAGATAAATTTAGTAAATGGCTCAAACTGATTTGATTACTAATGAACTGAAGCTTAAATACATCCACAAAGTCTTATTGCAAATTAAAAATAAATCAATTTGAGAAAATGTCAAAAAGTTGATTTTGATGCAAAGAAACAAGCAAATTGAACAAACTCACTTACAGCCTCAAAATGAGTCAAGCAAAGCGTTCCACTAAGGCAAACTTAAAATTAAAATCTTTTTTTTTTTCCCCATATACCACTAGATCTTGAAGTTTCGTCATTTCAGAAAGTAAGCATTTTGAATGAGCGGAAAATAACCGAATTTGACAACGAAGAGAGAATAAAAAAATCGTGAAAATTAAAAAAACTTCATTGGACGTCAACAATAATTTCTGACAAATCTGTCTTTGTTAAAGTCACTGCTTTCCGTACCGTTTTTAAGCGTGACAATTTGCTCCGCTCTTTGCGGTCGTCCTTGGTGAATTTTGTGTGTTCTTAGAAAAGGTTTTTCATGGAGTGTGGGAAAATGAAAGAGGGGGACAGGAAAATGAGAGGCGGTTTAGAAGAGGGAAGAGAAAAGAGGGAAAAAAATTGTTTAGGTTTTGAGATGAAGAGTATGTTTAGTAGAGAGATTCGTTTATTGATTCAAATTATGATTCGTGATTCGTTACAGTATTTTTTTCATAAAAAATACACGTAAATTGAAAATTATTCAAATTATATAATTTGAATCATTCAATCAAACGTCCTCAAAAAAAAAAGAGGAGAGAGATCAAAGAAAATGAAAAAAAGAAAAAAAAAAAAAAAGTAGTTTGTCGTGAAAAGGAAAGAGAAAGAAGAAGGGGGAAAGAAGAGAGTAGTCAGGTGTCTGCTAAGGGCATTTTAGACAATGTGCATACGTGAGGTCTTGATGTGAGGTATCAAAAATAAAAATATGAAAAAATAGTGCCAAATCATAAGACAATTATTTTAATCAGATGAGTGTTATTGTTGTAAATAACCCTACTTTAAATTTCATTTCCCCGTTTTAATTTTGCTATACGGGTAAAGAGCCCAAAACAAAAAGTCGGCCCATATGAGTCTGGCAGCCCACTATGAGGTTCATTTTTCTCTCTGCACTTCGTTCACCAGAGCTTCCCCCGACGGCTCAAGTCGTCAACCCCAAGCTTTGAAAAAAACAAAAAACAAAAAACAAAACAAAACAAAATAAAAAATGTGTTTGAAACTCATTTTAAAATAATTTAGATAAAAATTATTTTTAAAAATGTATTTAATAATTTTATTAAGATATTATATTTAGTATAAAAAACTCAATTAATGTTTATTTTTATGCCTAAAAGAGAAAAAAACAGAAATAAAAAATAAAAAATAATTAAAAATTATTTTTTATTTTTTTTTCTTATTTTACATTAAATTAAAAATTATTTTTATTTTTATTTTTTATCTTTAATTATACCAAATATTATTTTTCTCCCATTTTTATTTTTTCTTTCTAAAAAAATAAAAAAAAAAACTTCAAATACAACCAAAACGTTGAGAGTGAGAGAGACAACAGAGAGAATCAAATCCATCATTTGAGCTCGCGGTTTGGAACCAAAAACACCAACTTTTGCTTATGAGATTAGAGAATAAATTGAAGATGAAGACCCAAATGCTGATCTCTAAAGCTCCTGATAATTCTTCTATTTTCTCTCTCTTTGGGATTTTCAGATGCATTTTCCTTTTATGTTTTTGGTAGTATTAGAATTATTATAATCTTATATTAATTAAAGACATTGACATAATCTATTTAATAAAGTGTGAATAATTCTTCTTTAATAAAATCAATTTTATTAGATTGAGTTAGGTATAATATCTTTTAATTTTTATAAAATAGTATCAGAACTGACTCAATTTTATAATGTTAGGTCTCTCAATATTGACTTATTCACAGTAATTTGATATGATCTACGTTATATGTGAATGAGTGTATTAAAATCTCACATTAACTGAAAATATTAACATAATATACTTAATAAAATAAAAATAATTCTCTTTTAATAAATTAATTTTATTAAGTTGAGTTAGATGTAATATTCTTTATTTAGTAGCGGCAATTTTGATTCTTTTCCCGTTTGGAGGAATTGGTCAAAGCACGATGTAAATCTTGAAAACCTAACATTAGACGAAGCTTTGGGTTACTTCAGTTCCATGATTCAAATGCGACCTCTGCCCTCTATTTGGACTTTCTATCAATTGTTTGGTGCGCTTTCCAAGAAGAACCGCCATTCCATTGTTGTCTCTATGTACAGAGACATGATGGGCTGTGATGATTTTCAACCCAGTGTTTGTACGATGAATATTGTTATCAAGTGCATCTGCGGTTTGAAGGAGGCGAATTTAGGTTTCTCTGTTTTATCAACAACGATTAAAAGCGGGTATTCAACCAGATGCTTGTACAACGAGCACTTTGCTTAAGGCTCAATGGTTGCAGCGACGAAGTTGCTCCAAGAAATTGTAGAAAAGAAACACCCGTGCAATGAATTCACTTCTGCAACTGTCATTAATGGGTTTCGTAAAAGGTTGGAGAAACTTGGAAGGCACTTAAGCTGCTTAATATTATGTGCAGTGATAAAAGGATTAAACCCAATCAATGTCGTTTTAGTCCGGTCATTGACTGTTTCTGTAAATAAGGACGGATGTATGAGGCTTCGAGCTCGTTTCAATATATGATCAACTATGGTGTCCTACCAAATGTTGTTAGCTGTACATCTTTGATACACGGATTGTGCAAATTTGGTTGCTGGGAAGAAGCCAAGAGAATCCTAGTTGACATGCGCGACTGTGGAATCTCACCTAATATATGAACCCACGGCTCTTTAATCTATGGATTGTGCCATTCAAGCCAACGGAGTGAAGCCATCACGTTGTTCGAGGAAATGAAGGATCAAGCTATTTCCCCGGATGTACTAGTAACATATATGTATTCTTGTGGATGCTTTTTGCAAAGAGGGAAGGATGCAGGAAGCTCTTATTATGTTTGGCCAAATGATCCGAAGAGATTTAAATCCAAATATAGTTACTTATAGTTCATTACTTAATGCATTTTACCTTTCAGGTCAATTGATAAGGGTAAAGAGTTTCAGTGATTATATGGTGATTCACAATATATTTCTGAAGAGGTATGATGGATAAGGCCCAAAAACTGTTTTAAGAAATGATTCAACATTGTAAAGAGCTAGGTGGGACTGTGATAATTTACAGCATACTGATTAAGGCGTATTGTTTGCAAGCTGAAATGGATAAGGCACAGGAGATCTTTGAACAAATGAAATCAAAGGGCATTGTACCTTATGTTGGTTGAAGGCTACATTAAGGTCGGAAGAACAAACGTTGCTCTCAAGCTTCTTAAGGACATGATCCAAAAAGGGTTTTTGTCTGATCATATACGTAGAATGCGACGAATCTTGAAGAAGATTCGCGCTAAAAGGCTCTAAGCAAGCGTTCAATAACTTTTATTTTGTGGAAAATTTGCGTTGATCGCAATGTTGTAACTTATTTAATCTGCTATGTCTTGTTAAATCTGAACTCAATGGATGCTGCATGAAGTATAATGTCGAATGGATCCTCCCATATCTGGATCATTCTGCTTGGCTTTGTCCCATGGTTTTATTGTTCTGCTCAATACTAATTGTACTTTTCGTGTACTTTGATTTAGGGTGGATAGTAATAAAGCTCTCTTTTTTTGAAATATTAATTGGAGGCATTTTAGCATGCTTTTTTACTTTCATGATAATCACTTGTCAAGGGAAACTTGCAATTTTTTTGGGAAATGACGTGCAAGTTGATGATTTGAATTTTTTGACAGTGTTTAGGGTACAAGCGACATATGTTTGAACAAAGATAGGTTGCTCTTTTAAAAAAAAAAAAAAAAAAAAACAAAAATGAAGTTATAGGCATTCTTGAGCTCGCTTCATTCCATTCCGGAGTTAAGTTCATCTTATGCTGCGTTTGGAGCAAGGGTTCGTGCCATGATTCGGATTATAGTTCATGGCTCGCTACGTAAATCGAGAATGATTCTGAATTTATGAACTAAATGTTAACTTATTGTTTGGATATGGAGTCGTAACTTTGAGGTGCTGCATAACGATTCAAGTTCTTTATACTTTTCAATTTGCATATCTAGTCTTGAAAACCTTTTCTTTTGGCTTATTCTTGCTTATTATCTTTCTTTCTGTAATTTGTGTTCTTGACATTTGCTTGAATATTCAAAGGTAGTCTGGTTTAGCTAGTAATATAAAATATGCAAATGTCTAGGTAGAGTTAAGTAAACAAAGCACGTTGTAATTTATTAGGATGAGAAGGCAAGGAGAAGATAAAAGATAAGCATAATATTTATTGATAATGATATTTACTTTAATCTCACGCCCGTTTTCTCTATTTATGTTCTTCCTTTTTTTTAGATCAGTTGAGAGTATGGGATTAGAATTGGTGGATACATATGGTCTGCCAGTGTTTTGGTCTCTAATAGGACAACTAGTTGCTCGATCAGGACCCAAATAGTTGTGTGAGAATTTGTGATTACAACAATAATTTAGAGGGCAAGCAGACAAATTCAGTAATGAAACAATAATTTAGAGGGCAAGCAGACAAATTCAGTAATGAAGGCAAGCAAAAAAATTCAGTAAAAGCCAATCAGTCAAAAAAAAAAAAAAAAAAAGGACCATAATGGGAAAAGAAAATTAAAAGACACCTACCTGCTTTAAGACGTTTTTATTATATAGAAGATAAATGGTCAAAATTTTGTAAAATTAAGAAAATGTTTTTTTTTTTGACTAATTTGGTTTATTTGATTAAACTAAATCAGTTTGTCATTGACTGATCATGGTTTATCACTCTACAAAAACGGTCATCCCCCCCCCCCCCCCCCCCAAAAAAAAAAAAAAAAAAAGAAAATCGGTCATTTATCTAAAAAAAAAAATGTTTGGTCATCTACTAAAAAAGTGGCAGAAAAGTGGCCATCTACGTAATTTTCCCATTGATTTTGTTGTTGGTAATAGAAGTTTCTCACACGTGAATTTACTGTTTAACTCAAATTTTTAATTTGAACAGACAAAACGATCGAAACCTAAATAGGACCGGCACACATTCCACAATTTTTTTTTTTTTTTTTTTTTTTCTTGAATCGAAGTTTATTCATTTTATTTTCATTCCTTTTGAATTCGATTTTCCATATGCACATTGCAATGACCTTTCTGTATATAAAAGTAGACGCCATATATAAGTTACATTTGAAGAATAGCAACAAATCTCAACCTTAGCACGCAGCGTCGAGGTTGAGGTATAACATTTACAAATGAGTTCAATTAGAGCCAAATTCCTCGTTCCACTTTTCAAGTTCTTCCCACTTACTTTTGTTTAAGCTTGGTCTGATCATAGTCATTGCCTTCCGAAAGTCATCGTATCTTAGTGGTCTTACCTGGTTAACAAAATATTAACAATTAAACATACATGAAATATAGAATTACACCAAACTATCCAAACTAAATTTGTCATTGGAGACGAAATTGAAAAGGACAATATGTTAATTAATCAACTTAGCGCCTGTTTGGTTTGTGCATTTGAAACTAACTTAGAAAATTTGAAACTAACATATTAATTCTGATTCTGTTACAGTATTTTTCTTTCACAAAAAATTTGAATCAAAAGAGTTCCTGCGAATAGGTTCTCTTAGAGAATTTGAATTCAGAATCATAATCATTAACTTAAACGCGTGAACCAAACGGGCTTTTAGTCTAGACAAAAGGAATGTCAGAGAACCTAGGAACTATAGCTCAAGTTCTGCCCTATAACATGCGATTTGAATACCAAATTAGCTTGGTGAGCATTCCCAATAACTTGACGATGGGATAATATGAAGGAAGCAACTGTTTGAATCTAAAGTTACAAAATGACAACTTACCTGATTTGCCTTGACGGTGAGAATGTTTTCACCTAACTCTCTAATTGGCATCATAGCAGCTTCTTCACACAAGGCTTGCAGATCACTCCCAGAATATCCTGTAAGGTAACCGCATGATAGAGTCAATATGATTGGAATGATAATTCTTTTAGTTCATTTGCGCTCTCATTTGATCGACATTCTGCAATACGTTATTGAAATTTCTCATTATAGATTCAAGAATTGTTTTGCCCACTCAGCTTACAAGTTTAATTCCTTCAGAGGCTACACCGATTAATTCCCCTGGCTGGGTATTTTCTCATTTATTATTGTTTAATTAGATTTCCACCCTGAAAATTTGCTTTAAAAATGAAAAAGTCCCAGAATAAAGGTGGCAAAAATATCTTAAGCAAAATTTACAAAAGCACCAACGTTAGAAGAAGCCAACTGACTCAAATTTTTTTAAGTTGCTCCAAAAAATTGATTTAGTGTGCTCATTCCACTGCAATCTGAAATCACAACTCAAATTCTTTTACTGCAGTGTTTTATCTCAGAAAAATTCAAATTTAATTTTTTTGCTAAAATGTTCTCTCTCACATAAAAAGTTTGAGTTGTGAAAAAACATCCTGAAAACTCTTCAAAAGCTATAATGGAAAATGATCATACCTTCTGTCTCTCTTGCAAGTCTCTCTAAATCTCCACCTGTCACAGTGAAAAATTAATTATCATTTCATACATGAACATAACATTAAACCACTGAGATAAATCAGAGTATTAAATTAAGATAAAGCACATAAACCAGAGCACAATCATTCACTTGAAAAGACAAGAAACCAACAAAATTTACAACGAAGAGGCGTATTCTTACTGGGTAAGGAAAATGCTTGGCCCTTGAGTTTGTGTCTAAGAAGAACTCTTCTAAGTGATTCATCTGGTAACGGGACGTATATTCTCTTCACCTGGTTCAAAGTTTCATATGATAAAAGTCACGTTAGTTCACTTAAAAAGAAACTTGTATAAATAGAACTAATCCATTGCTTAAGCTAGCAACAGTGAAATCAATTGCTAAGTATTTTTGTCAAATAATCATTCCAAGCTATTTCTTTTAATTGCAATATTTGTTGCGTTAAGCATATTTCAAATAAATTTAAGGATCCAAACCATATCAGATTCGGAACATAGCTCTATCTCCAATAATTAACACCATATAAACATGATCCAAACAAATGATAAATATACGTAAACAATTATATATATAGACACACACACACACACACACACACACACACATTTGCTTAAAAAATCTTACTAAATAAGCAAACTAAAATGCAAGTTCCTCAAATAAAAAAGATGCAGCAGGCTGGACAATATACATACCAATCTCCTCAGAACTGCATCATCGAGTTCTTGTGGCTTGTTAGTCGCACCTGCAAATTAAAAGAATAATGCATATTTACACAAATCATATATGCAATCCAAACAAATTAAGTAAATTAAGCCCAGCATGACCTATCTCATCTATCTGGGCTATTAGTTGGTAAAAAAGTAAGAATTTAAATTGAGTCTAGATTCAAGAATCAACCTCCGTGCTGAATAAACAGATACAACGTTCATCAATTGCCAACAATACCATCATTAATGAGATTATCTCAACAGTTTGCCTCTTGAGTAGAAGAGGCTGTACCTTATTAGAAATGCTTATTAGAAATTTTGGCCTTCTAACTACTCTCAGTACTTTTCTAATAATTTTCAATTACCAGCTTTAACGAACTGCTCAGAATTTTAACATCCAAGTATAACATCTGTAAGATCTCTTGGCAAAGCTAAAAGCAAGGTTTTGAAGAAAGTCCATTGAGACCAGACATCAGTTAAAAGAAATGGCCCTGATAAAGCATATTCGCATATAATCAAGAATGAAAAACATAAAGCTTACCAATAACAATAACTAGATCATTATGATTAGAAGCCACCCCATCAAACTGAATTAAGAACTCTGACTTTAACCGTCTGCTTGCATCATTCTCATTAGCCTGCCTTGTTGACATGATACTATCAATCTGCAAAGTAAGTTATTTTGAGAAATGTTAAGGATGTAGCCTATAATCATATAAAAAAATCTAGAAAAGGGCTGAATAGTTGAACATTGAATCTCAAAGGCTTCTAATTCGTAGAGCTATCAACTTCAGCATACTGTGGAGCAGAATCAATAACAAGCAACAAGGACAGCATAATAACTATAAATTTCAAATTAGAGATTGAGCGAAAACAAAAGAGCATACCTCATCCATGAAAATTACAGAAGGCTGTCTGGACTTAGCAACTGTGAAGAGAGTTCTTACAAGCTTTTCAGCTTCTCCTACCTATTTCAGCAAAAATAAGCTTAGTAGGGTTTCATGATAATAGCCATGAGGAAAGAAAGCTACAATCAGCACTCAGAGACACACCCATTTTGATGTCAAGGAAGATGCAGAAACATTGAAAAATGTCGCCTCTGATTCTGAAGCAACTGCTTTAGCTAACATGGTCTTCCCATTACCAGGGGGACCAAAGAGAAGCAAACCTAACAATGCCAAGAAGTATTTTCATAACATAAGATTTCGGGTGCTTCGCCACTCTTAGTGAGGATAAGGTTATACCAAAGCATTACCTCTAGCTGGCCTACGAAGTCCTGTAAATAAGTCTCTTCTTTTAGTCGGCAAAATAACCATCTCCATTAGGGCTTGCTTAGCTTTCTCGAGACCAGCTGAGAAAAAGAAAATCAAATGAGTAACGCAATCAAATTTGGCATAATGAGAAAATGAAAGGGAACAAAAAATCGAAAGACAAAGTGCAAGGTGTATTATAAACATCTTACCAACATCTTCCCATTTAACGGAAGGACTTCTATCCACTATTGACGTATTTATCATTTCAACCAATTTTGCTTCATAATTACCACCAGAATCAGGCTTGGGTTTTGAGTTTGCAGTACTATTCGTCTTATCCCTCACCACTGGATTGTTTGTACTGGGATGAAGAGACTTAGGTAAAACAGGTTTCCTAGCATTTGACGTTGTCGATGCAACTGTCTTTTTTTGGGCAGGAACTAAGTTGTTCTGCAAGTATTTTGAATTTAAAGTATGTTAAACTTAGCCAGTATCAAGCAAGACACCCTGATCCACACACAAAATTCGCCAAAATCATAATGAAGATGCAAAACAGTGTATGAAATAACAAATTTGAATATTCAACTACGTTCCATCATAGCCTAACATCCAATGAAACAATAAAGTTGTTAATATATCTACAAGTCTCAGGTAGGCATGAGAACAACTTTGAGAATTCGATCTTGCACTTAGTAAATTCAACCCCTAATAAATTATATTGCTATTCTTACTCCACAAAAATCACATAACAAGAGATCATGCGGCAGCAGTTATGGATGGTTGCTAAATGCACACCATTTTTTCACATTACTAATAGGGAATTACAAGAAACGCAATTAAGTTTCAATAGAAAGAGAAAAATGGCATTATTTTTGGTAACCACTTCAAGGCAAAAAAAGGAGAAAGATCAGCCAGATCAAAGCATACCTTATTAATGGATGTCCCGCCTGAAATAGAAACTGCAAAACAACAAAGAAAGGATAAAAAAAATGAGACTTCTGCATTACCGCCAGTGGCTTTGTTTCGAACACTAAATGTGTATCAGATTCCATCAAAATTTTTCATTTTTGATATGATTTTGACCAAATCTAGCTTCGAGAAACATGCACTACTACCCGGCACAGAAAGCTCCAAGAAAAAAACTTGCAAGCAATTCACATATAAGCCACAATAAACAATTACCATGAAAATCAAAATAATTGGATATACAAACCTGCTCTTCTACTTAAAGTTTGCAATCTCTCAGACACCTGACCCTGCCATTTCGATATCTTTTGACGATAAGATTTCACCTTTTCCCGTTCACTGCCAAATTTTGTAATCAATTTTTACAAACCACTTCTAAAAATTCTCAATCACACAGCAAAAAAGAATGTCTTTTTATTTATATTTTTGTTTCTCTAATTGCATTTAACAACGATCGTGAGACTTTCCATATTGAATTGATTACAAAACTTCACTTACACATCAATTTCCTACACCCTAGAATTGCGAAATACAACGATCATGAACAAATAATCTAGAAATGAGACATTTCCAAAACCTATCGCTAATAAAAGCGCTTCATTTACATATAAAACTAAGAGACTGATCAGCACAATTTGTTAAACCCCAGAATTGAGAAATACAACAATCAAGAACAAATAATCGAAGAAATGAGAGAAATTCCCAAACCTGTCGGTAATATAAGAAGGAGTAGGAGTCGAAATAGCTTCGACGAATATGCGCTGAGCGTTGGTGTAGTGAGCAATGGCGTCGTCGACTACGCCCCACTCCTCGGCCCTAACGGCCTTGTCGATCTCTTCCTTAGCCAAATCGAAGTAACCCTTGAGCTTGTACGCCACGCGCTCGTTGCGAAATCGAAGCTCCGGCTTCCATGGCCGGAGAATCGGGGGAGCTAGGCTCCGCGTGGGGCTCGTTCGGGGACAGGATCGAGCTCAGAGAGTCAACGATGTCTTTTAAGAACGACATGTTTGGGGAAATGCATAGTGGTTTTAGAGAGAGAAAGTTGAGAGGGAAAGTATTCTCGCCATTGCCGGGAAAATTGTCGTTGGCTTTCCCGGAAAGTAATCGTCCGATTGGAAATTAATTGGAAGTAGAAAATAAAAATGGAAAAATTTAAGAGAAAAAAAAATGTTCTTTTGTGTTTGGGATATCGTCGGAGGAGAGTTGGGGAAGAAGGGGAGGGACTCGTTCGCCGTGGGGTGGGCGGAGCGGGGGTGGAGGATCTAGTTGAAATTTGAGCTATATGGGCCGGGCTGACCCACAGCTCAGTTTCGGTCTGAAATTGGGTCCGACTGGCCCATATGAAAATACGGACGGGCCAATCAAGATGTACGAGTCAGGTCAATAGTTGGTAGGCTTGACTCCAACTCAACCCACATATAACTTATATTAACTTTTGGAGAGAAAATAAAAAAAATGCCTTCAATAACATAATAATATTTTTATTTAAATTTATCTTATGCCACTAAAAACAACTCTAACCATGCTAACTATTTTATATTTCTAATTAAAATAGCTAAAGATTTAGTTAAAATTTAGCTTTTTTAACTCCAATTAGTTAAATTGGTAACTATTTTAGAGAATTAATTTCACACTAGTTAAATATAACTAATAAAAAAGGCTAACCATTTGATTTTTTGTATTATTTTATTCTTTCAAAACATAATAAATGCAAAGGTTTTTTTTCTAAAATCAATGAAATTATTTATATTTTTAAACTCCATAAATATCAAAATAATCTATGCTTAGTTAAAATAGGGAGTAAGGTTTGAGTGTGTCACCCAAAAATTGTTAGCTAAAATAGCTTTCTAGCCATTTTAACTAAAATTTAGAGAGTCCCCTTGGAGATATTCTAATAACATGTAGATTATATTTTCATAACCTATGGGTTATATTTCGTAAACTGCTGGTTATCTTTCGTATTATGTAAGTTATTTTCTATAATAGTATCAAAATTTTGTATAATATAATACTATAAATAATAGAGTTGGAAAAAACAATAGTTAAACTTGAAATTTGCTCTTTAAAAATGGATTTTTTTGTTCTAAATGTACTTTGTTTAATTTCTTTTAGGTTTATTTTGTTTTATTTTTCAATTAACTAACATTTAAAATACTATTCAATATAAGTTATTTAAGGCAATCTTTGAATTTTCAAAAATTTGACCAATAAAGAGATTGTTCTATAAACCTTTTTCAAAATACAAATAATTTTTTTAATTGGGAGTCTCTCCCATACACAACACTTTTTTAGGAACATCGGTAGGACACATAAAAGGAAGGTTGACCGTTATCCCATTGAATGGAAAACGTGCGCTACACAGTGATACAGTGAAGAGTCACTTATAATATAGCTCGCCACTTTCGGTAAATCTGGGATTCATATCTGACCCTTTATTCTCTCCCCCTTTTCGCACAAACGCCTTCTCCGCCACTGGCATTGCCTCTGGCCGACGCTGATACCGGTGGTCCTAAAAAGTGTGGTGCACGGGAGAAACTCCCTTTATAATTAACAAAATGAGTTGCTTTTGACATTTGTATAATAAAAAGGATAAATGTCATATTTAATAAAAATATAAGCATATTTAGGATACTTGTCTCTCTCTTTAGTGTTGTTGTTGTTCAACACTAATTTATTAAGATTCTGTTTATTTTACTGATTTAATTTATAATTTAAATTTTATTGTAGTAAAATATTTTTAAAAACAGTCACATTTAAATTTTTTATTACAATAAAAAGTTCTTATATAAAGTTACATCTCAACTCAAATTAAAAATTCAAATCAGCGAATTAAACGGACCTTAACTTTATTTGTGAAAAATAATCCTACATTAAAAAAATTCCTAACGGTCTACTTTAGTATTTAAGTCATCAAAGTTACATTTAATGCTTTAGACTTATAACTAAAACCTAGTGTACTGCAACCCTATTATGAGGAGAAAAGCTACCAGGATATTAATGTTTTTATAATGTGTGACAAATAAATTATAAGTTTGTTATGGCATTTGACTTTAATTTTCGAGCTAACAATAGGTAGAAGGTAGCCGCTGAGGAATTGTGACTAACTTTGTGGCATTTTTATATTTGATAGAATGCAGTCCTCTATCGTATAGAACTACCTAATACACTCACAACCAAAAAAAAGAATAATAATAATAATAATAATAATAACAAAAAAAAAAAAAAAAATAATAATAATAATAATAATAATAATAATAATAATAGCAAAAAAAAAAAAAAAAAAAAAAAAGCCCTTGTTGACTGGCTCGAGAGCCAAAGAATAATTATGCCACGGGAAAGGAATAGAATAAAAGAGATGAACAAAAATGATCCTCGTTAAAGTATATTTTTATTCAACGTGTTTGTTAATTAAATTAAAAATGATTTTTTTTTTGTGTTCTCTCTTTTTATAAACACCGATATTTTTTATTTATTAGTCGTCGAATCTATATTAAATCATATTAAAAATCAAATCAAATTAAAAATTAAATTAAATTAAAAAAATAATACATATCTGAATGGTTAATAAATATAGAACACCAATGTTTCTAATAAAGAACATCAACAAAATTCTTAAATTTAAAAAGTGAAAATATTTACTTTGATAATTGGCACTCGCCGGTTTGTTTAAAAAAAAAAAAAAAAAACACATACTGATTTAAAATTATAAATATTAGAGGGTGGTTCTACATGGACTGGTATGAGCCATTCGATGCAAATAAATGGTAGGATTTCATCAGTTAATAAGAAAAATGTACCTTATCAATTCAAAAAGTGGCATTATGGCACATTAAAATCATTTTATTAGACATTGAAATATCTTTTCTACACTTTCCATTATGGTACTTTATTTTTTTTTGGAAAAAAAAAAAATTTAAACACACATATTAAAAAGAGAATACCGTATTGTTTTAGGAATTAACCGGAGAAATTTAAAAAATCTTCTTTAAAAAATTTAAGAGTATGTTTAGTTCACTAATTTAAATTTTTAATTCGAGTTAAGATGTAACTTTATGTGATAGTTTTTTACTGTAGTAAAAAAGTTAGATGTGATTATTTTTAGAGTTTTTTATTATAACAAAACTCGAATTTTAAACTCAAATCAGTGAAATAAACGGACCTCTAAATTCCATTCGCATCCAAACTTCATCACTGTTAACTCTTTGAGCCCACCTCCATCACGTCAAGCACCTAATGTGCCCATTCTCGTCACACAAAGCACCCGCCACGCTCACGGATAAGCCTTGTCGAGTCTAGCACCATTCTTATTAGATTTGCTAAGCACCCGTTGCACCAAATCCTCTTAAATCTGAGCCTAATCCTGAGTACTTACACGCCCAACCCAGATACGCCTCGCACCATGTTGCCCATGCTTGCATTGCACCGTCTTCTCGTTCTCGTTCTTGTTCTCGCTCTCTCCTGTATGAATATAAGATGGTGTTGCGATATAGCCACAGGAGGAACGAGAAAGGATGGGTTAAAATGTAGATTTCAACAAGTTTGAAATGAAGGTTCAATGGATTATACTTCGAATAAATTTGGATAAGTAGGTGAGATGACATCAATAAGTTTTTTGTTTAAATAAAAGAAAAATAAAATTATGAGCTAAAATTTGTTTAAAATCCAACCATTCAAGGACGTCGGACGCATATTTTCTTCATATGAATTTATCAAAAATAAATAAATTTCATTAAACAAAAGTAAAAATGAAAGTTAATTGTCAATTAATTAACATTTAAATGCCACTTCCAATAAAAAAAAAAAAAAAAAGATAAATGCTTGTAGTAGATAGAAGAGTGATTCAGATTTTAAAGGACTTGTTTATTTGCACCTAAATTTAATAAAAAAAATGAATTTAAGTTATAATTTTATTTAAATTCATTCTTTTGTAAAATTTGAGTTTTAACTTAAATTTAAAATTAAAATCTGAGTTCAAATTCTCCCATTCAACTCAAGTTTCTAAACTCAAACTCAAGTAATAAACAATACATTTTCTATTCTTAAAAAAGCCATCATTTTTTTGTTATAATTCTGATTCATATGTTTTTTTTATGCATTAACAACAAAAAGGCGAATAAAATCTCACTCATTGTCACGACCCCCAACCGAGGTGGGTGACGTGGAGCTCGATTAGGGATTAATAAAGCAGATCCCCAACCGGGTCCCACACTTAGCTGCATTTAAATATAAATAAATTACATAATCCAGGAGCCTCTGACACACAGGGCTCCACCCCACAGGACATACAGTATCGTACATACATGTTCAGGTAAGTAATCAATTACAACAGACATCATCCACAGTCTAGTAAATCCAAATATTAATTAAGTTTACATAACCTTTCTCAATTTTTCCTGACATTTATAACAGAGGATGAACGCGATCCTCACTTGATATATCCGTAGCACCGCTCAGCTACGATGTACCGCTCCTCGAATCTCCTGGGAGGGGTTTAAACATTTGAAACATGAGCGAAAGGCCCAGTAGGATATAATTTGAAATAATTAAAATAAATGAATAAATAAATACGCAGCGTAAATGAATAAAGTAAGACATTCAAATTTTGTAATGAACAGTAGGAACCTCACATCCTTTTTCTCAAAGGAAATATAATCGAAATAATCCATATTACGAGGCTTGACAAGTAATTAGTACAAATTACTCACCTCACCAAGTGCCTCGCTTACCGGACCGGTTTCGGGTTACGCCCCGGGATGCACTCTTCGCATCCTATCTAGGCTTACAGCAATAGACTTTATTACCAGTTCACAAGATCTCTTATCTTAAGAAATCATTCGGTTTAACATTATGAAATCGTTCATAAGACCCCACGAACTACTCAAGCCGTGGGCCCCATGACTGGGCAAGCCATGAGGTTCCATGACTAGACAAGCTATGGACTCCATGGACAGGACAAGCCAAGGATTTCCATAAACTAACAAGCCATGGTTTTTTTTTTTAAAACATTTTTTTTTTTTTGCAAACCAATCCCTTTCTTTAAAACATTTTCAAGGCCAAAATCCTCTTTAAAAACAGGCTCACAAAGAATAGGGATAGAAATCCTACCTCGCACAATCAAACCTGGGACTAGCGTTGCCTTTTCCAGCTTCCGCTTCCTCAAGCTCCTTCAGTCTGAATCCTCAGCGATCATTGATACAAAACACCACTTTAGGATCAATTCTCAGTCCTAAAGTAATCGAATCTCAATCATATACCAAGATTTTCCAATTAGTGTGCCCTAATCAATTTTCATGTTTCAAATTCCATTCCAAGGGTTTTAAATATCAAGTCAGGGATTAAAGATACTAATCCTTCCATCCCGAGTCCCCCAAATGAAGCTAATTTGGGTTCTCCCCGAAAACAGGGGTCAAAACAACAATTTCAGGCCAAACAAGGTCAAACCCCGTGTACACCGGTCGACCGGAGACAGAGGAGTGCATCACCACCGGTCGGCCGGTGGTGTGCATCCGGTCGACCGGTCCAGTCGGCCGGTGGCCTCAACAAAATCCGGTCTTGATTTGAGACAAAATGGGAGAGAGAGAGAAAGCACGGGAGAGTGAGAGTGAGAGAGAGAAAGAGAAACACACGGGAGAAAAGAAAAGGAAGGAAAAGGAAAGAAAAAAGAAAAGGAAAATAAAGAGAAATGACGTGTAAAATATAACAGTCCAGAAATGCGCTCATACACACTTCTGGATTAAAATAAATTACTGTAAATAATTTAAATACCTTGGAATCATTTAAACTCAATTAATTAGATCAGATTAGACACACTAATAATCTTAATTACCTTAATTAATCTCAATTAATTCTTCAGGGTATTACACTCATATATCCTATTAAAATTTTTCATCACTATTGAGTTTTTATTAAAATATTATTTAAATATAAACTCAAATTTTGACTCACCTAAATACAAATTCAAAAAGATTCATATCTAAAACTACAATTCAAATGTATATAACTAAACATAAACTTAAATTATAATGTAAATTTAATTTAAAATTTATATATAACTTAAAAATATAACTGAATAAATCCAAAGAGCCTCAAAATTCCAAAGTATATCTTTTTCAACACTCTTCCTCTCCTCTCAAAAAAAAAAAAAAATCTCTTCTCTCTCACGTTAAACGGGATCTCTCTTTTTTATTTTTGTTTCTTTTTTTATACACATTCCAAATTCTCAATTTTTAATTTTATAAACCGGCGAAAAAGCACGTAGTTTTCTTCTTCGTCTTCATCTTCGTCTTCTTCAGGAGGTTCAGATCTCCACTTTCCCCAGATCGATCTAATTCTCTAGGGTTTCTTCACCAATGGCGAAGATACGCCACTCTCGTCTCCAGGGCCGAAAAGCCTCCTCTTTCTCAACGCTCACATTCATGATGCTCGTAATGTTCAGTTTTGTCGTTCTCATTCTTGTCGCCCTCGGAATTCTCTCCGTTCCGAGCAGCTCCGGCGGCGACTCCACCCACAATCCCAACGATCTCACCTCCATTGTTCGCAAGAACGCCGATAGGTTGAAATTTCGCTTTCAATTGATGAAAACCTTTTGTATAATTGACTGTTTGAATTTGGATGTTTGACTTTGGTGATTGATAATTTCGGCTTTGTGATTAACAGAAGCGAGGGAGATGAGGGGAAAGGGGAACGCTGGGTCGAGGTCATCTCATGGGAGCCTAGAGCTTTCATTTATCACAATTTCTTGGTCAGCCTTTTTCTTAAAAATTGCTGAATTTCTATTGAATTTTGTTTTGTTTACTGTTTCTGGCTAATTTTGTATTTAATTTTAAGCAATTTAAGTTAAAATTTTATTTAAATTCATTCTTTTGTAAAATTTAAGTTTTAACTTGAATTTAAAATTAAAATCTGAGTTCAAATTCTCCCTTCAACTCAAGTTTCTAAACTCAAACTCAAGTAATAAACAATACATTTTCTATTCTTAAAAAAACTATAATTTTTTTGTTTTAATTCTGATTGAGATGTTTTTTTATGCGTTAACAATGAAAAAGACGAATAAAATCTCACTCATATATCCTATTAAAATTTTTCATCACTATTGAGTTTTTATTAAAATATTATTTAAATATAAACTCAAATTTTGACTCACCTAAATACAAATTCAAAAAAATTCATATCTAAAATTACAACTTAAATATATTCAACTAAACATAAACTTAAATTATAATTTAAAATTAATTTAAAATTTATATATAACTTAAAAATATAACTGAACAAATCCAAAGAGCCTCAAAATTCCAAAGTATATCTTTTTCAACTCTCTTCCTCTCCTCTCAAAAAAAAAAAAAAAAAAAAACTTTCTCTCTCTCTCTCACGTTAAACGGGATCTCTCTTTTTTGTTTTTGTTTCTTTTATTTATACACATTCCAAATTTCTCAATTTTTAATTTTATAAACCGGCGAAAAAGCGCGTAGTTTTCTTCTTCGTCTTCGTCTTCGTCTTCTTCAGGAGTTTCAGATCTCCACTTTCCCCAGATCGATCTAATTCTCTAGGGTTTCTTCACTAATGGCGAAGATACGCCACTCTCGTCTCCAGGGCCGAAAAGCCTCCTCTTTCTCAACGCTCACATTCACGATGCTCGTAATGTTCAGTTTCGTCGTTCTCATTCTCGTCGCCCTCGGAATTCTCTCCGTTCCGAGCAGCTCCGGCGGCGACTCCACCCACAAGCCCAACGATCTCACCTCCATTGTTCGCAAGAACGCCGATAGGTTGAAATTTCGCTTTCAATTGATGAAAACTTTTTGTATAATTTGACTGTTTGAATTTGGATGTTTGACTTTGGTGATTGATAATTTCGGCTTTGTGATTAACAGAAGCGAGGGAGATGAGGGGAAAGGGGAACGCTGGGTCGAGGTCATCTCATGGGAGCCTAGAGCTTTCATTTATCACAATTTCTTGGTCAGCCTTTTTCGTAAAAATTGCTGAATTTCTATTGAATTTTGTTTTGTTTACTGTTTCTAGCTAATTTTGTATTTAATTTTAAGCAATTTAATCCATAATGCATCCTAATTTTAGTCAAGTTGATGTCAAGTGCACTCTAATTTTATATATTGGATTTTCTCCTGCATTATTGAAAGAAGCTTATATATTTTATGATTAGCAATGGGCTTGAGAAGAGGAAATCACCCCGAATTCTTTCAGGTTATTAGACACGTTAAAATTCAATATAAGTTATAAGTTCTTAAAATGCAAATAACGAAAAAAATTCTAAAGATTAGCGGGAGGGTATGGCTTTCTATTTTATTAAATCCAATAAGTAGAAGCGCAGTTTGTTATGTTTTACATACTTCATAGTGAAATTCTATATGTTAGGTCGACTAGAATGGTTGGTTACCGTGCAACTTTTTAAAATTTATTTCATGTTGGAGTTTTTGGTATCTAACAGTTTATTCGGTCGATTTCTGCTCACACCTTGCTTTGATTAGTTTAGTCACTAAGTACTTGAGTTTGTCAATTAATTATTTTGCAGACCAAGGAGGAATGCGAGTATCTCATCAATCTGGCCAAACCTAACATGAAAAAATCAACAGTTGTTGATAGTGAGACTGGAAAAAGCAAAGATAGCAGGTCTTTGTTTCTTGCTTTTGTTCCCATTTGTAACTCAACTAAAATACGTTCTGGTGGTTGGAGTTTCTGTTGCAATTACTGTTGTTTCATTTGCTTCTCAAACCCCCCTTATGCATGACACGGTTGCTTTACTTTTCACGTGCATAGGGTACGCACTAGTTCTGGAACATTCTTGGCCAGAGGACGTGACAAAGTCATTAGGACGATTGAAAAAAGAATTGCTGATTTCACCTTTATACCCGTAGGTATGCAATGAAGTTTTTTTGTGTACTTTTTCTTTTTTTTAATCCTTTTCATTGTTCTCAAATGAAATATTAAACGAACAATGCAATATACAGAACATGGTGAAGGACTTCAAATTCTCCACTATGAGGTTGGACAGAAATACGAACCTCACTTCGACTACTTTCTTGATGATTTCAACACACAAAATGGAGGTCAACGTATGGCTACACTTCTTATGTACCTGTGAGTGACTTACATGATCTTGGTTCTGGTAAATCTTGTAGTGTTTTTTTTTTTTTCAATGTTTCCTCTTCCATTCGTGTTACAGCTCAGATGTCGAAGAAGGGGGTGAGACTGTGTTTCCTGCTGCAAAAGGGAATTTTAGCTCTGTGCCTTGGTGGGATGAGCTATCTGATTGTGGGAAAAAGGGACTTTCTGTTAAACCTAAGATGGGTGATGCATTGCTTTTCTGGAGCATGAAGCCTGATGCTACTCTAGATCCATCCAGTTTACATGGTTAGACATTTTCTACTGAATTAATATAACAACCAATAGTCTTGAATTTGTAGTTCTAGTTTAAATCATTCTTATGCTGAAATGCATTCACTTTTGAAAGAGATGGGAATGTCGTTTTTTAAGTCTTTGATTAAATAATGAAAAAAAAAAGCTTGATGAAAAGGTTTATTTAATTAGGAGCTGTATTGATATTCTTACTGACGATGTCTTATTTCTCCTGGTTATTTTCAGGTGGATGCCCTGTTATTAAGGGAAACAAGTGGTCAAGTACAAAATGGTTGCGTGCCAACGAGTACAAAGCTTGAAATTCTAAACGTACCGTCCATGCTTAATTATATATTATGAAATCAGTGCGTGTATATTTTGCATTAATTACAAAAATTTTCACTGAATTATGACCTGTGTAGCACTTTATCTCTTAAATTTTAAAAATAACATTCATTCTCCCTGAAGATTGAAACGTTAACAAAATAGCTCTTTCCATTAAGTTTTGCAACAGAAATTGACTAATTTAAGGATATTTTGGCAATTCTATCTTTCTTGATTTTAAAATTTATTAAAAATTCAAATAAAACCCAACTAAAACAAAGTTTTTTTTTTTAAAAGAAATTAATACTAATAAAAAGAAATAAGAAATAAAAGGGATACGGCTGGGTTTTTTCCTCGTCACTCTTTTTTAGAACAACACCATATCAGCATTATGAACATAATTTATACTTCCCAGAAAATTTTTGTTCCAACAAATGTTTATTATATAGCTTGGTCCTCATGAAGATTTCCTCTCATGTGGTTCAAATTAATGAAAAACCACTTAAAACAAATTTCGAATTATGTGCACTATGCACACAATATCAGCCAAGAGAAGAGAGATGAATGATAATTTCAAGTTCAAAGGAAAAACAAGAAGAAGAAGAAGATGATGATGATGATGCCAACACTAGTATATTCTAATATCGAACAAAAATGGATACCCAACAAATTCCCAGTCTAATTTCAAAAACAAAGAGCAAGTAAAAGGTTTAAAATCAAAGAAATGTTTTTAGCAAGGCACTCAATCTGATCTCCAAAACAAAGAGCCAATCCCAAAAGCAACCACCACAATCTTCTACTCAGCAAGGCACCCAAAACAGAAAGCAAAAAGAATGCTGAAGAAGGTATCCCACGCGATCCTGAGGAGAATGGAAGCTGTTGTGTGGGAAAATGTGATGGAGATCTGGACCAATAACACTGCGACACGTGGCAATATTTGTTCTCTGCCAAGCACACAACCCTCAACGTTTTGTCCCCACAAGATCAGCTGCAGAGCCTGAAGCCGAGGTCCAGATTAGGGTGATGACCCCATGTGGCGTTGACGGATGCAAACCGCCTGGATGAAGGCAGTAAGATCCCTCGACTGCAGAAAAGGTCGCTGGAAAGGACGAAAAAGGCTAGACAGCGCTGGCGACAAGGGGAGCCTTCCGTCGAGACACAACGGGTTACGTGCGAAAGTGAGAGACGCCTGACAGCATTAATGGCAAGTTTACAAACCGCCCCATAGGGGACAGAAAAGCATTACGAAGACTCACAGAGCCGTAATAGAAAACTAACCAGTTGAGTGAACAATACTGATTAGTGGGCTATGACTGGGCCTTAAAAGGGGAAGCACTTGAGTGCATCTACCTACGAAGGAAACCCCCCTGCGAAGAAAGCCCAAGTATAAAAGGAGAAGGACCCCCAATAGTGAGATGATCCAGATTTTCCAGAAGAAAAAGAACGAGTGAGAGAGAACAATTTGTGTAAATTGTAATCCCCCCAAAAGAAAGGCAATACACACACAGTGGATGTAACTCTGATTCTATAGAGTGAACCACTATAAAATTTCTCTTGTGTATTTACATATAGTTCATTCAAACACACAAATAACCACAAACAAACACGAATCCCACTTTTATTACATCAATAAGCCGGTAATCCGAAGGGTAACCCCAAGGTAACCCGGCAGATTTATTGTTGACGAAATCCCACCGTCAACAATTGGCGACTCTACTGGGGAACGAAAGCGTTCGACCTCCGAGAATATAGTTACAGACGGCCATCCATCCAAAGAGTAGTAGGATGGAAGGAGATTTGCGTCCAGACGGAAATGGAGTCCCACCTCCCGACGCACCGCGGCCGGATCCAATGCAGATGCAAGCCCAAATAGCCACTTTGACCGAGTTGGTGTGTGGGCTAGTGACTGTGGTTGAACGACTAGACGGAAGGAACTCCATGCCGCCACTAGAAGACGCCCCGAGACCACAGGGACCTGTCGTAATGGAGAATCCAAATCACGTTGACCGCCCACATATCCAATAAGGAACCGGGGAAAGCGAGAACCTCCAAGGCCCTCTTAGGCCTCGACCCTCCCATTCCTCTGGCAGCCGATTGAGAGCCGCTGGGATCCGAGCAATTGAAGAGCTGCCCCAAAATCCCGGAGGAAACCAACCGGGAGACTCAGGCTCAGTGCAGGCGGGCGGCCAGGCCAGAGGTGGGCCCATCGCTCAAAGGCCGGAAGCACCGGGAGCTGCTGGTTCAGCGGTCTCAACAGAAGAAGCACGAACCCTCATGGAACGCATGGCCAACATGGAAAGAAGATTGACCGGGGACGTTGCGGGGCTGAAAAAGAACATTGGACGAGTGACTGAGGTGGTGAACGTCGACATTACGCCCAGTCGCACTCATGACCATCCGTTCACCGCAGAGATAATGGCGCTCTCTCTCCCCGATAAATACAGGTCGCCGTCGATCCCACCTTACAACGGACGAGGAGATCCCGACAATCATATGAAAATGTATACAGGAAACATGCTCCTGCACGGGTACGCCAAGGAGATCATGTGCCGAGCTTTCCGGAACCACCTGACCGACTCTACCTGACGAAGGTTCTGAACGCTGAAGCCAAACTCTATCTCCAGCTGGGATGAGCTGAAAGAGGCATTTTCCCTTCAGTTCATCGGGGTTAAAAAATACATACCCCCAAAACAAAACATAACGATGATATATCAAAAGCCAAATAAGACGTTAAGAGACTGGCTTTCTAGATACGGTGAGGCCGTCGCTGCTACGATGGATATCACAGACAGAGAAGCCCTGATGGGGGCGTTGTCGAGTATGAAGAAGATAACTCCTTTCAAGAGGGAGCTAAACCGAAAACCCCCGTCCAGCTACAAAGAGTTCCTTGCACGGGCACAGGGATACATTAATGCTGAAGAGGCGGTTGCTAACGACCCCGATCACAGGTCCAATAAGGGTAAAGGGGTCGAGCAGGGGTCGGCACCATCAAGACAAGATGGAAAGAGGCGTCGAGGAGGAGGAAACGGCGACAAACAACCAACCCCGACGCAAGGGGCGCCGGAGGCCAAGAAGCCAAGACAGGAGGATTCCTGCAGGCCCTAGCTGTTCCAGAAATACGACACCTACCATGAACTGACAGCAGGCATCGAGGAGATCTTCAACCAGATCGGCCGCGGAAACTTGTTGCGCCGACCTGAACCGATGAAGTCGGATCCTAGCCGAAGGAACCAGAAAAAGTTCTGTAGGTTCCATGGCGAAGTCGGCCACCACACCAATGATTGCGCTGACCTCAAGGATGAAATCGAAAGAATAATCCGCGAGGGAAGGCTGCAGGAATTCAGGGCCGAACGAAGACCTCGCAATGACGACCATGGCGGGCAAAATGACGGTCGACGCCAAGAGGAGAACCACCGCCCGAAAGATCGGGAACCTGTCGGCGTAATACGAACTGTCCTCGGCGGCCCCTATATAGGAGGAGACACATGGAAGTCACAAAAGGACTACGCTCACGAAGCCAAGGGGGTATATCAGGAACGGTTCTGGAATGTCTCTGCCGCAAAAGCCCCAAGGCACAGCCACACTGACGTGGCCTTTAATGAGGATGACGCCAGCGGAGTCCATTTCCCCCACAACGACGCGCTAGTGGTAGAGGCCGTGATCAGAAACCTTTTTTTGTTTCAAAAAGATCTTTAGACTTTGTATTTCTTTAAAAATTCTCTAGTTTCTTTTTAACCACAGCACGCATTAAGATAACAATATTGATAATATTCTACATCACACGAAGATTTTTGATGAGTTAGCAATGTCCTAACCCTTAGCCTTTTTCTTGATAATGGAATTGGTTCATATCACTTTATCTTTATTTATGCACCATGCTTAAAATGTTCATGTGAGAATTTCTGGCAGGTACACGAGTTATTATCTTGTTGTTTCAAGCCAGAGCTCCAGATCCAGTCGGCTTCAATTCTTATTTTGTTTGTAGGCTACCATGCACCTTGATGCCTCACGCCTTGGAATTTTGGTGTATATTGTTGCTCTGCTAACTCACATTTTTGTTTTCGAGTTTTTTTCCTTTTACATATTTGTTACAACTACAAACCCTGTTAAAATAAAAGTTCAAATGCCCTTTTGTGGTAGTGGGACAGGTTTAGAAGTATGGACTGTACTGTCGATAGAAAATTATCTCTTACCCGTTTAAAGAAGAGCTTGTATTTAATATAAATACATATATTTTTTTTTTCTTTTTCTACTCAAGATAATTAAGGTTTTTTTCTTTCACTTATGCAGTAAATGTCGTTGTACAAATATTCAGTTCATTTCCTTCGAAAACTTAAATGGTGGTTGTTCTTTTGTTAGAAAAACTAATGCTTTTATGTATCCTTTCCTCATCTTCCTCATCTTCTGTGTTTTCAAAAATGTTGAGATTTTCACTGTGTTTTTCTAATTAGATACTACCAATTCATATTTTCTTACGGTCCCTTTGGTTCATAGGAAAGTCTGTTTGGTTTATAGTTTAAGCTAGTAATTTTAATTCTCAATTCAAATTTCGTGAAAGAATTAATTAGTCGTGAAAGAACTAATTGGTGGGAACTTTTTTCATTTTTTAGGATATGAGCAAAAGATAACTTTCCCAAGAAAAGTTATTAATGCAAGAAACATTGTAGGAAAAATTACATTGACATTCTCCATCTTATGCTAATATTACGATGACACAATGATACCCTTTCTGATTAGCCCTGTTAATTACTAGTGTATTGACAATTTTCATAACAATCTTGATCTTCGAGATTTTCAATGGGAATCGATCACTTTAAAATTTTGTAAAACATTGGCCATTGATCCATAGTAAGACATCTTTAGATTATGCCACGTGAATAAGCTAAAAATACTACTTTAAAAAAAAATCAACTTCAAAGTTATTAAAAGCCTCAAAATAATAAGTTAAAAACCTATACTCCTTTGAAAAAACCAAAAATCGAAAACCCAAATCAGCCACCTACATGCTCCACCCCTGCGCACCTAGCCCGGACGATGCCGTTAGAAGTATGTCCTTTTTTTTATTTATTTTTATTTTTTTATGGTTTTATGCATCAAGGATCTTATTGCAAGGGGAAAAAAAAAGATCTTATTTCAACGGGAACCAATAAATACAAAATTAATAAACTAAATTAGAATACAGAGTAAAAGCTTCACTATTTTGCTTTTTAATTAGATAAGAACTATATTCACCTAATAAAAATATTGAAATCCTTCAATTCACCTCAATATTACATTACAGTGAAATCTTAACATCCTTTTTCAAATACTACATAGATAGGATTTTGCTTTTGATTTAAAAAAGGGAGGTATTCTGTTCTTATCACAATAGAATTAACCAAATGTAGCAGTAACCAAATTTGAAAAATAATCTAATTTGATTGAATAATGTTTTCGAACGCAGCTTTCATACTACGGTATAAAAGATGACAGCTTTCAATGAACTCGTGCTCAGATTCTCAAAATTTGATACTAGTTGGTAAGAGTATTATTGCTCTTTCCACGATTGGCAAAAGCAAGATGATCAAAATTCCAAAAATTTCAAATATCAAAGGCACCAAATCAAATGTTACATGAAAGCACCTTTTTGCACCTGCATTCAAGTGAAAACATTAAAAGTAAAAATTGAAATGTCATGGATTGTGGCCTGATTTTGAAAATTCTTGACCAATAATAAGTCAAAACTTCCCACCTTATTAACTTTTGTTTTTCTTATAAACTCTTGCTAGAGAAATAAAGTTCCTTTATTCAAAAATAGTTGGGGTCAGCTCTAAAACTGGCCACCCGTCCCACCAGCAATTATTAAATCTCTCCGAACCCCACGCCAATTCAGTGTTTCGATTTGATCAAATTCCTGATGACGTACGGCAGAATGCCTCCGTGATCAAAGTAAGCAAGTTCAACCTGCATCAGAGTATTCAGAAGTCAGTTGTAAGAACACGAAACACAAACAGCTGGATCTTGACAACACTACGAAGAAATATGCGAGGAATGATTAGATTCAGTCACATTACCTCTGTATCGAAACGTAATGTACATGTGAATGACTTGCCATCATCTGTCACCATTGTGACATCTTGACCAGGTTTAATTTCACTCACGCTGCTCGGAAGATCAATGGTGTATCGTTCATGGCCAGTTAATCCAAGACTTTCCGCATCCTCACCGGGCTTAAAACACAAGGGAATAACGCCCATGCCCACCAAATTGCTTCGGTGAATCCTCTCAAAGCTCTTTGCTATGACAGCTTTCACACCCTGAGACAGAAAAAAATCAAATAATAAGGACGATCTCATTGCATAAGGCATATGAACATTATACATAACTGGAAGATAGAAGCTGTCGAATATTATGGTACCAGTAGCATAGGACCCTTAGCAGCCCAATCACGAGAACTTCCACTTCCATACTCCGCACCAGCCAAAATAATTGTATCATGTCCTTCACTCTTGTACCTCTGCAGTAACCAAACGTAAAGCTTAAGACAGTCGATGCTTATGCAATCTAACATACAAAATAACCTGTCAAATAAAACCCTATTTGATAGACCATGCAAGGTCTTAATTTATGATCCGGAAGATGGACACTTATCATGTCGCCCGATAGACACAAGATAAATGATCCATCATTTGTATCCCTATTTTTATTCTCGAAAAACCTTATCATATAAAACTACGGGTAACTATTGATGAACCTAAATGCAAATTAAGTCACTTCACAAGCATTAGGTTAAAGCATACAAGACAAAGCATTCTCCTAAAAGGAATTTAAACTAATTTAGGCCCAACTTTTCATTTACGCACTAGCACCCTACTATGTATGAACTGAAATATGAGGAAGTTACCATTGCAGTATCAAACACGGACAGTTTCTCCCCAGTGGGAATGTGGATTGTCTTAGGACCAACTTCTCCTTTCAATAGCTTGTTGACCAGACGAATGTTTGCAAAAGTGCCCCTTGCCATGACCTCATCATTACCACGTCGACTTCCATAAGAGTTGAAGTCTCTTCTATCAACCCCACGTTCAATAAGGTATTTGGCTGTAGGACTGTCCTTGTGGATGCTACCAGCGGGAGAGATGTGATCAGTTGTAATACTGTCTCCAAAGTTGAGTAAGCAGTAAGCATCCTTCACTCCATGTGGTCCAGGCGGAGACATAGTCATGTCCTTGAAATAGGGTGGTTCATGGATATAGGTCGATTTGGGGTCCCAGGCATACAGGGTGCCAGAAGGTACAGATAATTGATTCCACATAGAGTTTCCTTGGGTAATTGCTTCATATGTAGCCTTAAACATATCGGGGAGTACGCTGGATTGCACAACCTAGAAGAAATTGCAAAAAAGCAACGTGATGAATTTCTAATCAATAAAGCATAACCACTACAGATAATCATCCAATAATTATTCATGCAGTCTCACCTCTGCTACTTCTTCATTGGATGGCCAAATGTCCTTGAAAAATACCTCCTTTCCATCTTTCCCCAACCCAATGGGCTCTGTTTCAAAATCAATATCCACCTGCAGCGTTGCCCAAAAAGAAATACATGCATAGGAATAACATCAGATAAGCATTGCGACGGTATATAAGACATTGATCCGTTGATGTGTGCGTAAACTCTAAGCTGCCTACCGTGCCAGCAAGAGCATAGGCAACCACGAGAGGAGGAGAAGCAAGGTAATTAGCCCTAGTAAGAGGATGCACACGACCCTCAAAATTCCTGTTTCCAGACAGTACAGCTGCAGCTACTATATCTGTAAATTTAGATGAAATCCACAGCTTGATCACTTTCAAAAATCCAACAAGGAGCATCTAAATAACCACTAATTATCAAAAGATACATAGTATGTACCATTTTCAGTGATAGCTGATCCCACTGCTTCATCAATATCTCCGGAATTTCCAATGCATGTAGTGCATCCATATCCAACAATATAGAATCCTAGATGATTCAAATACTTCTGCAGTCCACTGCTCAAACAATGGACATTTCAATTAAACTGAAAAAGATATGTAAGTGCCCTCCAAAAAAAATGTAAGTCTTAGTATGGTATTTTTAGATTGAAAATACCTTTTCAGCAAGTATTTGGTTACAACACCAGAACCTGGAGCAAGACTCGTCTTAATCCATGGCTTAACCTGACAAATTATAGCAAATCTTGAGTTCCAAATAGCTCATATAAGAATGCTCACAAAATTATCCATAATTCTGAGACTAATCTCGTAGAATCTAGCATTTTTATTTTTTATTTTTTATTTTTTTATTTTTTATTTTTTACTCTCTTTGAAGATGAACTTTATGGTCAAGCATGAAACAAAAGCCAAAAGTAGAGACGCCTAACCTCCAATCCTAGTTCACAGGCTTTCTTTGCAACTAAAGCAGCTCCAAGCATCACACTAGGATTTGAGGTATTTGTGCAACTTGTAATAGCTGCAATGACAACATCTCCATGCCTAAGTTGTGCTGGGGTCCCGTGAAATGTAAACTCTACAGCCTTACTCTGGGACTCTTTTGGTACAGCAAAACCCTGCGATAGCACGCAAGAAAAATAAGCACAACGAGAAGAGGCAAGCAATTTATGCCATTATATACAAAGTGTGGAATACGCTATAGACTAAATACAGCATTCAGACTTGGATTTCTAAAACAATTGTAAGATTTGAAAAAAAAAAAAAAAAAAAAAAAAAAAAAAAAGGTGGCATATGTATGTATGCCTATAATACTGCACCTAAAATGAAGCCAACATTAGGTAAGATCTGAAGTCTTTTCCTAGGCAGTAATCTGACGCAGTGATTACAAACCTTACTAATGAGACATTTTGGTTCTCAAGCATTATCAACAATCAGCTGCAATTTTATTAGTCTGTATAATTTGAAAAGAAATTCTGACCTTGAATCCAACTCTATTATCAAGGCATGCATGCCAATCTGCTTTCATTTCCTTCAAAGGAACACGATCATGTGGTCTGCAAGAAGTAACCTCCCGGGAGTGACCTTGTGAAAGATTGAAATTTTATATTCTATGTTTAACCGAGTGCATATCAGAAAAATATATCAACAAAACCTACCTCTTTGGACCTGACACACAAGGTTCCACATCCTCAAGATTTAACTCTAGATAAGAGGAATACACTCTCTCAACCTGGGGCTGAGTTCAGGAAGCAACACTTTGTCAGAAACCATATTGTAAAACAAGTTTAACGGCAATGAAATTTTTTACATAATGTTGTTTAAATGACTTACCTCGCTATAGTCCACAAACATCTTATTAGCCCGTAAATATGACTCAATCATAGAAATCTACAAAAATACAATTCATCAGCATGTGAAGAAAGTAATATACTTGTCCTTTTTTTTTTTCCTTTTGAAAAATCACATACAGTATCATCACTTCTGCCAGTCAGCTTCAGATATTGCAGGGTAACATGATCCACAGGAAAGAAGCCCATAGTTGCACCATACTCTGGGGACATGTTAGCAATAGTGGCACGGTCTGCCAAAGACAATTCACTCATTCCTTCGCCTGCAAACAGGAACATATGGGGAAAATCACTGGGATGAATACCTAGAGAAGTTGCAGCTGCAAGAAACTAACCATTAACTATAATAGAAAAACATTTATTGGGTATTTAGCTTTACCATAGAACTCCACAAACTTGCCAACAACCCCATGCTTCCTCAGCATTTGAGTTACTGTCAAAACCAAGTCGGTAGCTGTCACACCATTTCTCAACTTTCCTGATAATTTGAATCCAACCACACCAGGCAAGACCATGCTCATGGGCTGTGTCCAAGCAAAATGAACAGGTTAGAATGTCCAGATAAACTGGTGCGGAAGCAAGTGAAATAGAGCAGAATCAAAGAAACACGACAACAAAATGAAAAGGAAAAAGAGGATGCAGACGTTTATATACACCATCTAAATGACAGAAATACAAGAACGATATACAAATCACAATTGAAACAAGTAATGCAATGGTGGAAATTAAACAATCAGTTACCTGTCCAAGCATTGCAGCTTCTGCTTCGATACCACCAACTCCCCAACCAGCAACACCCAGTCCGTCAATCATAGTCGTGTGGGAATCTGTTCCAACGACACTGTCAGGGTAAAGCAGGCCACCTCTGTTGAAAACAACTCTGCCAAGGTATTCTAAGTTAACCTGTAAATGGTCATTATAGCATCAATTGATTCCACGCTGGTGTACAAGGATGGCAAAAAGAAAATAAAGAAAACCAGACAAATTATAAATCCACAAATCATAGTGAGGCAATATACGTGATCAGATCAAAGAACAAAATTGCTTCTGAAGTGAAGCAATTACCTGATGGACAATCCCTGATCCAGGAGGAACAACAAGCATGTTATCAAATGCATTCGATCCCCATTTGAGGAAACCAAATCGCTCGTTGTTTCTTCGGAACTCAAGTTCCATATTGGCTTGCACTGCGTTCTCTGATCTTGCCACATCCACCTGGACAGAGTGATCAATGACAAGATCTACCGGAACCTGCATTATGAAATGACAACATAGCATAAAATCCCCATATATCTTCATCAAATTAGCTAAGGTTTGTCTGAGAGAACTTGGTCAGACAAATAAACATCAAGCAATTGCCCATTTCATTCCTCAAATGAACACATAGATTAAGCTCACCAATGGGTTGATCTTGTTAGAATCACCGCCTAGTCTGTTCATAGCATCCCTCATGCAAGCAAGATCAACAACAGCAGGTACACCAGTAAAATCCTAAGAAACATTTATCAGCACATTAAGAACCCACTGAAACACTAAGGTGACGTTTGGTTCATGGGTTCAAAACCATGGTTCATGATTCTGTTTTTTGAAATTCAAATTTTTTGTGAGAGAAAAACATTATAACAGAACTACAATCCATGATCCTAAACTAGACAGAACCCTTGAAAACAACCATCACCTAAAATATAAAGAATTACATGTACCTATTTACAACTAGATTTACCTGAAGAAGCACCCTAGCAGGTTTGAATGGGATCTCAACCTGTTTGGGACTGGTGTTCTCCCAATCAATAATCTTTTCAACATCCTTACTCTTGACTTGAAACTCATCGCAGTTGCGAATGGCTGATTCAAGAAGAATCCTAATCGAGTATGGTAGTTTCTCTACAACGCAAACATCAATCTTAATTACAAACAATATACGAGGAAAAAGATTGGAAAATTCTGTTCGATAACTACAAGAAGATTGATTCGGTTAAGAATTAAGATGCCACAGAATAACAGGCACACAAACACAGAAAAAGTATACTATTTCCAAAACTTTCTTATCATTTCCTACAGTTTCTCACTAAACAAACAGAAACATCAATCTCAATCACAGACGATGTACCGGAAAAAATCAGGTACAATTTAGTTCAATAGTTGGAAGAATGATCCGATCAAGATGCTGCATTTGGCCAAAGAATAACAGACGCACACACAAGAGTACACTATTGCCTAAACTTTCTTGACATTTCCTAGAGTTTCTCGCCAAGCAAACAAAAGTTACAGATTCAAGAAGAATCCTGATCGACTGGTGTATCTGCAACACAAACATCAATATCAATGACAAACAAGATGCCAAACCGAAACCAAAAAGTAAAATCTTTTGAAGTAAAATTCCGTTCGATGACTAAAACAAGATTACAAAATCGATCAAGATGCTCCATTTCGCCACAGAATAACAGACAGACGTAAAAACACACCAATTACAAAACTTTCTCAACCATTTTCACACTGTTTCTGATCAAACAAACAGAATTGTACCGACTCTAGGATCGTTGAGAGCTGGCAAGCTATAGTACTTCCCGAATTCGCCACCGTCGGGCTTCTCAAGCGTCTTCAAAATGCTCTTGAACGGGTTTTCACCAGCTGCAATCAAACGAAACCATCAGAAAACCACAAAAATTCAATCAAATCGAAATATAATCGAACAAAAACTGAATCAATCGTTAGAGTACCCATAGCAAATGGTTATCCGAGTTCAGACAAAGATTTGTGCTTCAGAGAGCGAGATCGAGAGAGAAAGAGGAGAGAGAATTAGAGTGGGTAGGGTTTTTGGGAGTGCTTAAATACAGATTTAGAGAGAGAGAGAGAGAGAGATGATGATGAAGGTCCGGTTGAAGAGGTGGGAGTGACGTGTCAGTTTCTTCTTCTTCTTTCTTTTTTTTTTTTTTTTGGGGTTGTTGAAATGATGAATATCCAGTGAGGCTTTTGTCAGATTCCATTACATATCTTTCTCGTAATGGTCCTATGAATCTGGGAAAAAAATCCGTTTATTTTTTCTGGAAAAAGAAAAAGCAAAAAATGTATTCGATATTTTGATGTAGGGCTGCCGGCAATGTTAAGGTGGGTGCGTCCCTATGAAACTATAGGTGAGGATTTTTTTTTAATTTTTATTTTCAGTACTTTTGCGATGTAAATTTCATTAATTCAGTACTCGGTATTTTTTTTTTCTTTTTTTTTTCTTTGATCAATTGATATTCAACATTTATTATGACATGTCAAAAACATCTTACTGGATCAAATTTGTCCAGTTAAAGGAATTGATAAAGTACTTGCACTAAATTCAGGAAATAAATTTTTCTTACAAAAAAACTCTCATATCCATTTAATTTGATCATGTGATAATTTTTTCTAATTCATGTTATATAAAGAAAAAATAGTATAATAAAAAAATTAAATTTTAATTTTTATAAAAAAATTATAATAATATAATTTGAGTCATGATTTTAATTATTAAATAAACATATCCTACGAGATCTTAAACGGTGATAATTTTCCATGTGTTCTACAAAAATGCAAAGTGTATAAACATAAATAAATAAATTAGTATAAGTGATATTTTTAGGACACGTTTAGTTTATTGATTCAAATTTTTAATTTAAATTAAGATGTGACTTTATGTGAAAAATTTTTACTATAATAAAAAAATTAAATGTGATTATTTTTAAAAAAATTTCACTATAATAAAATTCAAATTCTAAATATAAATTAATAAATAAATCTTTAATGAGACGTTTAATTCTTAAATTAAAATTATAAAATTAAAACTATTTTTAATTTATATATATTTTTTATAAAAATTATAATAAATTATAAATTATAATTTAAATTATAATATGAATTTTTTTATCAAACTATCTCTTAAATTTTTTTCACATTTTCTTGAGGATGAGAATATTTTTCCACTTGATTAACGTGACAAGCTCGTACTTCAAAGTCCATCGAAATGGGTGATGTTTTCTAAAAAAAACAAAGAAAAAATGAATTGATAAGCGGTGACGTCAATCTCAGACAAACAGACAAAAGGATATACATTAATACATGTCTCGTTCACTTCACTTATTCAAATTTAAAATTCGAATTTTGCTACAGTAAAAAGCTTTCATAAACAATCACATTTAACTTTTTTGCTACAGTAAAAAAGCTCTTATATAAAATCAAATCTCAACTCGAATTAAAAACTCAAATCAGCGAAGTGAACGGGCCCGTAGTCAAAGTAACATGGTAAGGATGTGGCGTAAAGAAGGGGAATGGTCCTGATTCGGATGCCCCAATAAAGGATAATATTTTTTTTTTCTTTTTTTGTCCTAACCTCAAAATGTGAATAATTTTTTGTTTTGACAAAGATCTTTCGCAACTTATCCAACATAAATTTTGAGTCTAAAAAGAACACCTAAATCCCTTAAAAAAAATAAAATAAAAACTGAAACGACGCATCATTTATTCCAAGTATTAAATTTAAAAGAGAATTCGTTTTAGGTATTTGTAAATTAAATGCTATTTTCTTATATTATATCTGCTATTTTCATTTTTCCTACACATGCACAACGTGTCTTTACACTTTTTTTTATAAAAAAAAATCGCGTCGTTTCTCATTAAAGTTAAATATTTTGCCTGCATAAACAGTACATATATTTTTTTTAGAAAAAAAAAAAAAGAGTATCATATATTCAACTAGATAAAGAGATACAAATATCAATGTGAATGACCCCGAGACACGAGACAACACCATCAATCTATCAATGTGATGAAGCTCATGGAGAATAATGTACAACTAGACCTAAGAATGAGAAAGTTTCTCAAGACATTAATAATCGAACACCTATAAAACTCATTTTGACCAAAAATAATATTTTCTTTTTAACATGACGTCTAATGGAAACGCTATTAAGGATGGTAATTCGTGTATTTTGATCTTTTTTTTTAATTTATAATCAATTTGAACATAACTTATGACACGAAATTTTTTAAAAATCGTAACATGAACACGATACGATTACTTTACGGGTTGACACAACATAGAAATGACCCGTGACATAAAATTGACCCCATAAACCCGAATTTGACACGAAAATTGTATACTTTTATTTAATTTTTTACATATTAGAAACACTAAAATATAATAACATCTATTGAAATTAAGCAAATAATAGTATAAGATTTTGAGTATAATTATCATGATATCACAAGTTCATAATAAAATTAAAATATATGTAATGAAAAATATATGTATTTTTTAATTTTTTATGATTTGTGTCGTGTTCGAGTTACGCGGGCCTAACTCAAAATTGATTTGTGTTTTTCGTGTCAATTTCAAGTCGACCTAGTTATGACCCAAACTTCTTTTTTCTCAACCCTAACTTGTAAAATTCGTATCGTTTTTGAATCTTATTGTCGTGTCGTGCCAGCCCTAAACAACATATTTTATGTTTATTTTCCTGACTACAAACACAATTTTGTTTTCATTCATTTTTCTGAAATAAAAAGACAAACGACATATCAGTTGTTCACACGAACACGAACCAGATGTCGTTTTCAACTTTTCATTATATTATAGGAGAAAGTTACATGTCGTTTATGCCACACGCACGACATGCCATTAACACTCGAAAGAATTTCGCAATGGAGTAAAGCACGTGTCATTTATATCTTAGAAAGTTTACTCCATGAGGAAATGACGACATGTTTCAGATTGAGGAGAGAACATATAGGCTTAATTGGAGTTGTTTTTGTTTATATTTTTCACTTTTTTTTTAGAAATAAAAAATGAAAACGGGAGAAAAATAGTATTTGGTAATAAAACATAAAAAACTAGAAATAAAAATAATTTTTTAATTTAATATAAATTGAGAAAGAAATAAAAAATAATTTTTTGTTTCTGTTTTCTCATCTCCCGAGTAGAGAGAAAGATAGAGAGACATTAATAGATTTTTTATACTGAAAATAATATCTTTATAAAACTACTAAATACATTTTCAAAAATAATTTATGTTTGAGATTAAAAATATTTTCATTTTCATTTTCATACAAAAAATAAAATCATTTTAAAATGAGTTTTAAATGCACCCATAAAGTGTTATTTTTCTTTTTATCGACTATAAACGACATGTAGTTCCTAATGTTGTTATTCTGCTCGTCATTTTTTAAGGAAAAAAATAGAGAGTAGCTTTTTGTCATGTTCATTATTTTTTCTTGCTGACATAAAATAGTTCTCTTAGGTTTCGTACATTTTACCGATTCAACTTTAAAATTTAAGTTTTATTATAGTAAAAAATTCTAAAAAATTACTACATGTAAAAATTCTAATATAAAATTACATATTAATTTAAATTAAAAATTAGATTCGATGAAATAAAGAGACCGTTAATTTTTTTAATAAGTGACACTTTGATCTTTTTTTTAGTTGTGATAATATAATTATCAAGTCTTAAATCATTGACAATTAATAGACTTCCGTCTAAACCAATTAAAAAACTAATATAAACACGCACGTGCAGATCATATGCCTATCTTTTTCAGTAAAAAGACACAAATACCCTTATATTTCACACAATAAAAAATTTTAAAAAAACTCTAATTAAAATCAGATCTCTCACACCAAAGCAAGAAAGAGAGAATGAAATTCTCTTACACCACCACCGCAATTGCCATCCCCTCACTCTCCGGTGAAATCGATTGTCGTGCGACAACTCCCACCCTCACTACTATCCCCGTCCCCACCACAAGCCCAGATCTGTAACGCCTCTACGCCGACCACCCTTGTGGACCAAGCAAACATCGTCGCAATTCTGACCACCATTCGAGCCTAATTTCAAGAGCGAGAACCATAGTAGAGGGCATTATCCGGTGTGGCCAACTTGGTTTCGTTTGTAGCTTTTGAATTGAAACCCTTGATATATATATATATATATATATATATATATGCGTTTCGCTGGTAGCTTTTTAGATTTATTTTGATGTCTATCAGTTATATTGTTATGATCTGATATGGATTTAGAGTGTTTTTTTTTTTTAAGATTTGTCTTATTTTGGATCATTTTGCTTTGATTTGTTTTGAAGTGATATGAGTATTTGATATGATTCTTAACAATTTTTGAGTTGTTGATGTGCTTTTTTAGGAAGATTTTTTTTGGTGTATCTTAAGATTTTTTTAATTGTTAAATATGTATATATTTTTTAATTTTTATGTGATTTTATGTATATTTAATGAATAAAAAACTTATGGTACTGGCATGTTAACGTACTAGAGAAATTTTTTTAATATTTTTTAGATTTTTTTATTTTGTTTTTATTAAATTATAAATTATTGTTGTTTTACTAATATATTTTAATTTTATTTTTGTTAAATAATAAATTATTGTTGTTTTACCAATATATTCTATTGTATTGGACTATATTCGTTGCATGCGACGTATTCCGTTGAGTTTTTGACGACGGAAGTCATCAATTGCCAATAATTGAAGAGTTGAGAGGTTGTTTTGTTAAAATTAAAATAAATAAAAAAAAGGATCAAAGTATCACCGGATCACGGGTGCAAATTATTCATAAACTAAAATGTCGTTTTTTGTCTTGAAAGTAACGACGTGACGTTTTGTGTTTGAATGTGACATGTCGTTTTACAACATATTAAGCTACATGTCCGTTGAAAGTACATTATTAAAAAAGAAAAAGTATTTTAATGGACGTATCCGTTTAGTTCGTTAATTCAAGTTGAAATATAATTTTATATGAGTTTTTTTATTATAGTAAAAGGTTAAATGTGATAATTTTGTAAAGCTTTTTACTTAGTAAAAATTGAATTATAAACTCAAATAAATGAAACTCGAATCGGTGAAATGAATGAGACCTTAAAAGAAAAAAAAGGTGTTTAGTATGAAAATTTATGTCATAATTCGAATCATGATTTATAATTTACTATAATTTTTTTTTTATAAAAAATACACATAAATCGAGAATGATTCTAAATCTGTAAACCAAATGTCTTAAAAGAGATTATACGGTTGGGGGATGTACTTTCCTCTTCGGCAGGGGACGAACTATGACCCTTTGATGAAAATCCACAGTTAAGACTAGTAAACAATAATAAAACCTCACGCGCATGATTATTTCTACATTATTAAAAAAAAAAAAAAAAAAAAAAAAACACAAACGCCGACCAGGCTACTGGTGGCCACCGCACCGGACCTCACCCCCTGCACCCTCACCGTCGCCGGATATCACCCTCGGCGACCCTTTGGTCGTGAAACGAACTGACTCAGCCGCGAACCTCTGAGTGGACGGAGCTCGGATGGGTCGCGAATCACGTCGCCAGATTTGAGATTGCCACCAGGCGCTGTCGGAGTTGAAGAAGAAGAAAAAAAGACCAACGCTTGCTAATTTGGTCCTTCGAGTGCTCCAAAAGATCGATCCTCCCCCATAGCAGCCGGCGAGCCTACCAGTGGAGCTCCATGGCATTCGACCCTCGCTTTCGAAAACTCGATCCCTGCGTGTCACCATCTTCGGATCTCGCTCGCTGCTGAAAAATGTGAATACTGATGTCCGTACATCCAACATCATTTTCGCCATTAACATTGATGCTAGTGGGACAACATCATTTTGTGTTGTTGCTGTAGTTGGGTAATTTTGTACATTGTGGCCACAAATGTATCTGAGTTTGTGGTGGGTCAATTTGCTATGTGGTAATTAGCTTTGAGGAAAAAATTATTTTCTTTGCTGCATCTGGGTACGCTAAATGCTTATCTGAATGTTGTTTGTTGATTTTTTTTATTTGTAGTTTTATTTTTATTTTTATTTTTTTACTGAGCAGAACCCCTTCTCGACATTGTGGATGCAGGGGCATCAGAGGCGGACGCGGAGTTCACCGGACGAGTGGTGGAAGGCGACGATGGGGGAGGCTTTTTTTTTTTTTTTTTTTTAATATTGTAATTTGGTGTTGAACCATATGTGAGAGGTTTTATTTTACTATGGTGTACCTTCATCTCTTTCCACAGCTACATTCAAGTCTAATGGTCATAGTTTCTAACCCTATCCGCGGATTGAAGGACAATCCGTAATCCGATTTAGAATTGTGGATTGAGAAAATCTCACTTCGTGTCTGATCTAAGCATCGGATCTAATATAATTTAAAATTTATCGGATTTTACAGATTTAACTCATGAGTTCTTTAAAAATATAAATTAAAAAAAATTTATATAAAATAAACACAACATGAAATGTTGATAAATATCTAACGTCTCATTCACTTCACGAATTTGAGTTTTCAATTCGAATTAAGATATGATATTTTTTTAGAATTTTTTACTGTAACAAAAAAAATTCGATGTGATATTTTTGAGAGTTTTTTATTGTAAAAATTTAAAACTGAAAACTTAAATTCGTGAAATAAATGATGCCTAAATTATTACTTCAAAAAAAAAAAAGTAGATTGTTACAACCCAATTAACAATAACAAAATATATTCAATAAAACTCAAAATGAAATTTTTATCGTTACTTTTAAGTAATTTAACATCCACAACTTCTGAAGTAATATTTGAGTTTTCTACAAAATAACAAAACATACATAGGATAAAAAATAAAAAAGTTATAACTTATAAAAAAATTAAAAAACTCAACTTATAAAAATATATATAATTGTAAAATTTATATATATATATATATATGGTTTCAGATTCGCCATTGAAAAGTGCTCAATCCACAATTCAATATAAAATTTTAGATTGAGATTTTTTCAATCCGTGTTTGACTCAAAACCATTTTCAAATCAATCTAAAATTTCATATTAAATTAGATTTCATAAATCAATAGAATTCACAAATTCTGTGAACACCCTAAAGAAAACTACACCCCTACCATAGAATTTCCCTAAAGAAAAGCCGTTGTGTGTGTGTGTGTTTTTTTTTTTTTTTTTTTGCTATTTTTGTCTTAAAAAGCTAAAATTTCGGTATCTTTATCACACGCTCTTCGTGGTTGCAAAAAAAAAAAGGCATCGTTTTTCTTTTCATAAAACGACATGCCATCTTTTCCATTAACTTTGTGGTTTCTTCGTTCTTGTAGTTTGTCTTATGAAACGCAATGCATTTAAAATGTCGTTTATGAAACTAACGAATTATTTTTTTCGTTTATAAAATGTCGTTTATGAAACAACTTATTCCTTTGTTTTATTGGATAAGATTTCATTCGGATATTATCAGATCATGTATAAAGGAAATGTCGTTGTTCTGCCACTGAACGTCAAGATGTTGTATTGCTTTTATGCGATATGTCGTTTATGTTTGAAAAAGTTGTGGTTACTTCTCTTATTGATTAGCTTGTTAATCCACAAAATGCCCATCGTTTTTTCTTTTGCAAATTTGATTAGCTTGTTAAGCATATAACAGATGCGTCGTTTTGTTACCATGAAACGACATGCCGTTAAACTTGGTAGTTTTATTCGTAAATAAAAACTGTCGTTTGTCAAAACATGTTCCTTGTTAATGAAAGAAGACATGTCGCTCGTTTAGGGGCTCTCTCTCTCTCTCTCTCTCTCTCTCTCTCTATATATATATATATATATATATCTCTCTCTCTCTCTATATATATATATATATATCTCTATCTCTCTCTCTCTCTCTATATATATATATATATATATCTCTCTCTCTCTCTCTCTCTCTAGAAAAAGGGCAAAGATGGGCTGGTAATTGATAGCGTTTAGAAGTACAACAGACTGAATGAAAGGAAATCTCTCCAAAATAAGCTTAATATTCAGGCTATAAGTAAACCATCATAGGTTGTTTGATAGATGGATTTATGCAATAATTTGAATCATAGTTCATGACTTATTACAGTATTTTCTCTCATAAAAAATATACGTAAAACAAAAATAATTTTAAATCATAATTTTAAATTTATGAACCAAACGTCCTATTAACTTTGCTAATGGGATTTTCCCTTACTAGCAACTCTTTACTCTTAGCATGTTCGCCAAACTGAAAGTGTACGTTCGGTATAATAGGTGAACATGTTGGAACAGTAATTCTTAAAATTCAACCATTCTCATGTTTTGATTACGAAAAAAGATTCGAAATAACAAACTTTACGGATCATTGATCAGTTCATTCCTACGTTCATATTGATTATAACTCTTACTTTTTTTTTTTTTTCCTTTTTCTTTCAGGCCAATTAGTATATGAGCCCTATTAGTGAAGGGAAAATGAGATAAATACTCATTAAAATATATGAGTCTGAATTTTTACTCTTTTGACATTTACTATTTTTAATTAAATAATTATATTAGTAAAAAAGATATTAATCAAAAGTAAAAGATAAAAATCTAAATCCATACACTTTAAAAATAAGTTTAATAATTATCTTATTAATACGGTATATGAAGCCTTTAGAAAAAATAACAATAAACCAGATGCATAAACATTCAAATTTTCTTTATATAATCTAGCTAATTCAGCTATTTAATGCTCGTATAAATTTAATATGTACGGCTCGATAGGCCTCTCAGCCATATGGCTCAATGTCTCATCAACGTCTCAACTGAACTTATAATGTGGATCATTCAAGGCACATTACCTTGACGTACTTTTTCTGTTCAAATCAGAGTTTGAAATCAAACTTTTTTCTCAGAAAGATAAATGAAGCGATTCAGGTGAAATCGAATGTACATCTAACTTCCTATTTACTTTTGGGATCCGGATGGTCCGAGAGGGACCAAATTCAAAGGAACTCTAATTTTACTTGTTGACATTATTTGAAATGCTACACTCAAACTCTTGCTTATTTGGATCATTGAGAAACGTAGAGAAGTTTCATTTGCATTCACACTCCAATCAAATCCTACTTCAAGATTACTTCTCGTCAAAAGAATATTCAACAAAAAAACCTAGTTAAGGTCCTATTCATTTCACTGATTCAAATTTAGAATTCGAGTTTTGCTACAGTAAAAAGTTCTCAAAAACAGTCACATCTAATTTTTTTGTTACAGTAAAAAGCTCTCACATAAAATCACATCTCAACTCAAATTAAAAACTCGAATCAACGAACTAAATGAGCCCTAAGATTCTCGTGCTATTAGCATAGTAAGATCAGTACTCATTTCTTTTTTTTTTTTTGTCATTTTTTTTTTTCATTCTAGGATCTCTCTTTGATCACTTTTAACTCCTTATTTAGGATATGTTTCTAATTTAACATTATTCTCAATCTATCCATTTTTTGATTATGCTCGAATAAACTCTTTTTTAAGTAGTGCTAAATTTGTATAACTGATTTTAAAGGTGGTTAATCAAAAATATGCATGTCATTACAAAATTAATTTACAGACTCATGTGCAAATTAATATCACAACTCCTTTTTTCATATCTTGCATAATAATGTGGGACATATATGTAATTAACAATGGAGAGAGTATACGCTTCTTCTTCCACAATCTTCATGAAAGATGATAATCAGCCCCAGGCTGTCTTCTTGTACTTGATTTGTGGAAACTTTCTGGAGAGGGCTTGAATACAATGTGGGACATATATGTAATTAATAATGGAGAGAGTATACGCTTCTTCTTCCATAATCTTCATGAAAGATAATAATCAGCCCCAGGCTGTCTTCTTGTACTTGATTTGTGGAAACTTTCTGGAGAGGGCTTGAATACACTGATCATTTAGATGACTAATCTCATCACGAAATCCTCATTAATTAATAAATTGAGATTTTTCATGCCGTCATGGTTTAGCTAAACTACCAATAAGGATTAAGCCACGCAGAAAAATAATTAATGCAACAAAAGGGTCTTCAAAAAGAAAAAAAAAAAAAAAAAAATCCTTTGGTTTCTTGTAATTGCAGTCTAAATGTAAGATGATTCATCAGATTACTTAGTCGATCCAAAATCTAATTTGGTCGTTGGTTTAGATTTTTTCCCCCAATTTTCCTTATTTTGTTACTATTATTTTTCTTGCATCTTCTAGAGAAGATGATATTATGTTTGAGAAATTAATGAGAACTAACCTATACTCTTACCTTAGCATATAAATGTGATTCATATTTCCGGTCTAATTTTTAGTATCTCAAATTGATAATGGTATTTAACCAATCACACTATGACACAACTTAAATAGAGACATATATTAAAGTATGGAAAAGTCAATTAACAAGTATTTTAAATATTTTAAAGGATGTTATATAATATGATTAGTTAGACAACATTTTACAGTACACTGAAATTGGATATGTGAATTAAATCCATAAATGTATTATCATTGAATAAAATCCATAAATGTGTCATCTTTAATAATTGCACCAAAAGAATTATCTAGAAGATGCTGAAAATATTATTATGTATGCTTGCATGCATGGTTTCGTCATTAATTGACAGACAAAAAAAAAAAATATATATATATATATACACACATACTGCACACAACTTGCCGATGAGGGAACAAATATATAACATGTAATCAAATGAAATGACTTGTGACTTGTGAGAGAGACTTTAAGCAAATGTAGTTATTTCTCCTAAAGATATGGATTCGAAATGAAAACAAATTGAGTATAGCACTTTCTAGTGGATATTGTATCAAAAGAACAGGATCAAGATACGGATTTAAAATGAAACCTAACTAAGTTTAGAACTTTCTTGACAATCATGGATTTGAAATGAAACCTAATTAAGTAATTATAACTTTTTTTTTTTTTTTTTTTTATAATCATGGATTTGAAATATTGAAACTTAACGTTTAGTTAGAAGATTCGTATTATAGTTTGGATCATGATTCGTGGCTCGTTACAGTATTTTCTCTCACAAAAAACACACATAAATCGAAAATAATTCTGAATCATAATTCTAATCCATCAACTAAGCGTCCTTTATCGATGTCATATCAGATTTTAAGGAAGCCCTTGATCTTTACAATTAATAAAAAACCAGTTTTTTTTTTTTTTTTTTTTTTTTTTTTTTGTTTTGGATGAACAAATACTACTTACATGAATATTACAAACAAAGCAAGTTGTTGGGTATATTATATATACATTTCCACCATTTTCATTGAAAATATTTCAGTTATTTTTTAATTTTAGACTTTATATATAAGTTATTGCATTATCTCTAAAATTATTGAGTTTTATAGCAGCAGACTTCATGCGCATGCGAGACAAACAAAAAGTCTACTATTAATCCTTGGGGCTAGTATAATATTTTTTATGAGAGTTCTTAAGCCAACTATATATAACAATATATATAAATATATTAGTTGATTCATCACGTCATGATTGCAAAAATATCTCTCGTCCAACTAATCATTCCATAATTATAAAATAAGAGTAGTCACATTTTTTAGCTAAGTATTAATCATCTTTAGAAGAAATTAAATTAAGAGACACGACGTGAACTTGTCGGCTTAATACATGGCATGAGTTTCTCCTCCAATTGAAGGACAGTTTAGTTGTGTATAAAAAAGATTTTTCCTGTTTTAGAAAAATAACTAATTAAGAGGAAGAAATATCTTACAATATATAGTACTTGCTCCTAAAAAATCAGATTAACTGAGCGTGCATTATATTTTATCTATTCTGATATTTACTACAAACAAGACAAAATGTATATGACCCATTCATGTCCTAATTTTGAGCATTTGATTTTTCAATATGCAAATGAAATAAAGAATATCATGCAAACAATTATTTATATATGTGTATAAGTCTAATTAACAAATAATGCAACAGTCTAACACACACACACACACACACACACATATATATATACACATATAATGTATTGTCATATAACTCGAGCTAATTCCATACTTTCTTGAACTGTTCCAGACTAGACTGCTGCATTATTTGTTAATTAGTTAGACTTATACACATATATAAATAATTGTTTGCATGACATTCTTTATTTTGTCTTGTTTGTAGTAAATACCAGAATAGATAAAATATAATGCATGCTCAGTTAATCTGCTTTTTATTCAATTTATTACAACTATTAGAATATTTCGTAACTAAAATAATAATATCTATTAATAAGTAAATATTTTAGTAAGTATTGCCTAGATTATATATGATTCTGTGGGATGTAAGGAATAAATTATCCAGAACAATCTGGCCTATATGGCGTCATATTTCTCATTATTGATAAGAATGATAACCATCTGTGCTTCATTATTTTTTTTTTTTTTTAAATTTAAAAATAATACTCTTAATCATTGTTGAATGAGTAGAATATTGCTCGTAAAGGAGCATATGTAATATATACATATATATAATTATGTTTTGGTCAAGATCAACAAGTAGAGATGTACAGGTGACTTTGATATTTTGAATTAGTACTGAATTATATGCTAATTATTTGGTTTATATATGCATGTATGCGTGCTATTGGGCTAGTTGCTAATTATTATTATTTTTTAAGAAAAAGTTGCATTGTTATTAGATAATTGATGTCATATCGTTACTTACAAACACATCAGATACAACTACACATGACAACGTTAATGACCTTACAAGTGAACGGAGGCATGCTTGAGGTCCAAAAATAGGAGAACATTTCGGCACACTACTAATGAGCACAATCAAAGTTCTAGTAGAAGAAACTCTTCTTTCTCGTTGAGATAAACTTTCGCTCTAAAAATATGATAGGTTAAGTGTTTCCAATAATATCTCAAAGACTGGTCTTACAGGAAGGACATTTATCGTGTAGGCAAGTGACATATTATTAGAAATGAGAGTGTTATAAGATAACATTATACAAACGGCTTGTTTTTTTTAATAAGAAGAAATTTATTCATTACACACTAGGGTTTTACCTTTTTAAATATCATTTTTTTATTACATTTTACTTTTGCATGACCGGTAGCCCTTCAAATCCTAAGCATATAAATTTTTTTCATCAGTAAAATTTTAATGCTAAGGCTACAATCAATCATAAATGATCAATCCTACAATATAAGTAATATATAAAATTAGTTGGGGCGTAATAGGGTATTAATTTGTTTTATGTAATAATGATTTTTTAAAAAGGTGAAATAGAAAAATAAGTGTTCCATTACACCTTTTTAAAATTATTATTAAATAAATGGTCAATTATGTCCCACCTTTTACATATTATAAATATAGTATATGATTGAAATTATTTTGATTTATATTTTTTTAAACCAATTATCTTACAACTCATTATTTTTTAAGGACTAGAAAAATGAACTACTAACAATTCTTTATTTTTTTAACAGTTAAATCTATATAAAAAATTATTTATTTTACATATCATTTTAATTTAATGTAATTTTAATCAGATTTAATAGTCAAAATTAACACTATCAATAAAAAGACTTACCAGAAAAGGTCTTTACTTTTTAATGTTGAATGGGGTTCAAAATTTTTTTGAGCACTGTTATCCGACAAGACAATTCTAGGAACAACCCATGTTTATGGACCACCCCATTATTTATGGGCAACTGGGTATGAACTTGGGAAAGATAAGATTGATATATTTTTGGGGTCTATAGGTAAGGTCTCTCTTTTGATAAAATTACATTTTAACTATTAGATATAATTAAAATTATATTATATTTAAAAAATATGTAGAACAGACAGTCAATGATACATATTTATCAACTGAAAATAGAATTTTTTTTTATTGTCAATTTTCTCGGTGCCTATTAAGAAATCCCCAGGTTTAAATTTTGAACATTTTTAACTAATAACATAATTCTAAGCACAACTCATCTGCAAGTACCATCCCATTGTTTTCTTTAATTTTGTTTTCTGAAAAAAGTTAGAAAAAAAAAAGTAATCTTTTTCATAGTGGACCAAAAAAAAAAAGGTCTTTATGTCTTATTTTTCATGATTGAAATCTAATTCTGGATATCAATATCACACGAGAAGTTGTAAGTGAAAATTATCATTAGAATTAGGAGCTAGTGACCACTCAAACCACATAAATATGGTGGAATGAGATTTGAATTTGAAAAATGTGTGTAACAAAGCAAAAAATAAAAAATAAAAAATAAAAAATAAATCAAGCCTAACTCTGTCGCTAAGCGGAAAACGCCCAAAGTTAAAGAGAAAAAAACATAATTTGAATTTTAATAATCTCAATATCTGTATCTATATATTAAAATGGCTAGTTAGGACACTTATAACCTACACGCATAATGAATCAATGATAATACAAAAACCAGTAATACATATAACAACTAAGCCCCCATTTATTTCGTTGGCTTTAGTTCAATTCAATTAATCTAAACGGTGAGAACAATTTAAATTTATGTATAGTAAACATATAATCTGAATCATATGAGGACAAATTAAAATTTGTTGGTCCGTATTCATCCCCCGTAAATCATATAATTCTGATTTATATTATCCGTTTAAAAAAAAATAAATTAAAATGGTTCAAATCACATGATTCGAATCCCTAAACCAAACGGATAGAGTTTAACTCCTCTTAAAGATTAGCCGCTCAAACAATTTTTGAACATTAAAAAAGTGTCAACTCCCTCTGCTTTTTACACTTATCAAACACAAATTCAAATTTTATTTTATGTTCAAATTAAAATTTTAACTGTACATTCAAACGCTACATAGTTTGAATTTTTCTGTTCAAATTAAAAAATTTAAATCAATAAAATTTGAACTAGTGAACAAACGTAGGCTAAATAAATAACAAAATAAATAAAAAAAAAAAATTAAAGCTAAGTTGATAGGTCAAGACAATTGATAACAAAAAAAAAAAAAAGAAATGATCATAACGTGGGTTTGATCCTGCAAAAAAAAAAAAAAAAAAAAAAAAAAAAAAAAAAAAAAAAACTAGTAGGACAATATTCGTTAGAAGTTATAATTTTATTTGATTTGACTCCATATTCTTCGTTCATTATCACTGGCATTAATGAAGCGAAAAATGAACCAATCAATTTAAATTCAACTTTAAGAATCTGTTCAAAATAAGCATCCCAACTAAATTATACAGATTAACAAATGAAAGAAACAATTTCCATGTGTATGAAGATTAATCAAATGCTCATCAAGTGATAGGCCCCATCTTTATAAAGAGTTTTCTTAGCACAAATTCAACTAGGAAGTGGAAACCATCACAAATAGGTATATTGCAAATGTGACAATACATATACATTGTCTAATAAAAAATAAACACATACACTATATTTTCTTTAAAAGAAAAGAATACTAACACCATATTTCAATCCCCCATCGGCCATCCCCCATTCTCACCCCAATTAAAAAAAAAAAAAAAATATATATATATATATATATATATAGATATATATAGGCTTCGTTCGCTTATCATTTGAGTTTTCAACTCGAGTTAAGATGTGACATCTTCTTAAAGTTTTTAATTATAGTAAAAAAATGTTGTTTTGCATATTTGTATTTTCAACTCGAGTTTAGATATGACATCTTTTGAGAGTTTTTAATTATTATAAAAAAGATTAAATGTGATGTTTTTTAAAACTTTTAACTGTAAAAATTTAAAATTAAAAACTTGAATTAATAAAATGAAGAATATTATTTATATTTATGTGTGTGTGTGTATATATATATATAGTTTGTACTAGCAAATCACTACCAGTGCAAAAGATAGATTGCGAGACTTCGATACTATCATATCATAGATCCCTTATACTATCGTAGAATAGTCCATGCATGCAAGCAAATACTAGCTAGTGGACCTCATAGATATTTTACTTGGCATTAAAAAAAAAATAAAAAATAGTTATCAAATACAATTTTTTACGACTGAAGTTTAAACCGTAATTTATATACTATATAATTTTGTATGATATATTCCAAAAATACAAACACTAATCCCCACACAACCTTGTATTACAGGAAATATAGCATCGATTGACAATCAAATCCAACAATAAAATTGAATAAAACGTTCAATGAGAAATATAATAAGCATTGGGCTCCACAAGCATAAAAAAAACTCAAAGAGGTGCTCCGAATGTTGATCATATGCGACTCTTTAACAAATCCTTTACACCATGAAAAAAAAAAAAAAAAAAACAAACGTACAAAACAAATTATGCGGTCGAAAAACACAACTAAACATTAAACAAATAAGGACAAAGACACAAAGACATTAGAAAAAAGAATCCGAGTTATTTTAAATGAAAGATAAAAATAAAACACAAACGAGAATATTAAAACAGTTAAGACTTGTTTATTTTATACGTTTAAATTTATAATTTTAATTTTTTTATAAAAAATTTAAATTTTAAATATTAAAATTAAGAATTATTGATTTAAACGTATAAAATAAACGAGTCGGTAAGAAAATGAGGCCATTCAACGCCAAGAAAATAGCAGAAAAAGGCTCTGGGTATAGATTGAGATGAAGATTGATGTGGCTGAAAACTCCTTTGCTAATTGCTACCAATGACGACCCCATTAAAAAAAAAAAAAAAAAAAAAAAAATCGCACCTATATAGCAAAAATCAAAGACGATTGTTTTTCATTAAAAAAAAAAAAAAAAAAGATTTTGTATAAATTTGTTGATAAGGTATTAAAAAATACCATATTATTGCATTGTTCTAAGATCTTCATTTAAAAAAAAAATATTAGATCTTAATTAGGTTCTATTAAATTCACAAAAATCTATTTAAGTTCTCATACCTTTTACTCGAACATATTTCTAATAACACAAGCATATAACATGATATTAATTCTTCAGAGAAAAAACATTAATACAATGTTTTGTTATATTATGCAACATTATAGAAACAAAATATAAAATCGAAAATAGGCTAATAATAAAAGTTGCGTGTTGAAAAAGCTCATGAAAAATGCCATCGCCACCAACTTGACTTTCTCTGTATCGCTTTTGCTGAAAAAAAAGTCTATCTATATTTTTCCAAGAAATAAATAAATGAATAAATAATTATTAATAATAATAATAATATCTAAACTAAAACAATTATAAAACCCATATAATTTGACGAATTAAACCCCTTCTCCTCCATCAACGCGTAAAGATTTGTCAAAGCAAAATAGAACCTTCTTAGTACTTACCTCACGTTCTAGTCGTTTTTTTTTTTTTAACGCAAAAATTATTATTTTCTTTCATTTATGGTAAAAAGAAAATGACAGAGAGAAATAAAATCTTTTATTTTATTTTATTTTTTTGTGAGCTTTAAATGCGAGTTGGTTGATTTCTTTTCTCCTTAGCGAGTAAGCGAACTATCAAAAAGTAGACCTATATTTACGCCTATATATACACAACTATATATCCGTGTATCTCTATATATGACATCTTTAAATCTGGCGAGTTAAGAAGAATCAACGACACCTATCTACACAACATTCAATCTTCCGTGAAGAAAAAAAAATGGATCTTATTGCGCATCCGTCTGGGTTTTCTCCTTCTTCTTCTTCTTCTTTTTCTTCTTTTTCGTTTGGGAATTTCGTCGAAAAGGTTAAGGAATTCTTCAACTTCGCCGTCTCTGCGATAATTGGCAACATCTTCTCTGCGATCTTCACCTTCTTCTTTGCTTTAGGTTTGTATTTTTCTCATTTCAGGGTTTTATTTTGTTTATGCCACTCATCAATTATTGAATGATTTTTCTATGTCTTGATCTGTTTCGAAATTGGGGTTCTGGGTGTTGTTTTGAAATTTTTTTCTTACCATGAGAAATTTGCGTTTCTTTTTTACTTTATTCTTCTTGGAATTGAATTAGATTGAAACCCCAATATTAAAAATCAAAACGTTATCAAGCCATTCTTTTGTGGAATTCAGATTTTTTTATCAAAGTTATAAAAGGATCAACATTTAGAGAAAAAGGGGCTTCTCAAAAAAAAAAAAAAAAAAAAAAAAAAAAAAAAAAAAAAATTTAGCGAAAAAGGGGATTTTTGGTTTTTCTCCTTTGCCATTAGAAATAAATAATTTTTTTTGGCAGAATTGAGTTGTGTGAAAAAAATGGTATGTGGGTATGCCATTGTTTCATTGAATTCAGATTGTTGATCAAAGTAAAAAATAAAAATAAAAAAAAGGAGCCACCATTTTGACAAAAAGGGTTTTTTGCTTATTGTCCCTTGCCATTAAAATTCAAGACTTTTTCAAGGCAGAATTGAGTTTTCTGGGGAAAAATAGCATGTGGGTATGTCAGGGATTTCTTGAATTCAGATTGTTGATCAAATTGGAAAAGAATCCACATTTAGACAAAATGGTTCTATTTTCCATTACCATCTTAATGAAGCATCTAAAAAACAAAATTTGGGACTTCGATTGTGCTAAGAGCTGTTTTGTTTCATCAAGTAAAGAGACTTTTTGAGCTCAAAATTGTCTCTTGCTATTAAAAAACAAGACATTTTTTTTTATTATTTTTCATTTTTTTATGGCAGAATGGAATTTTGCGAGGAAAAATAGCTTGTGGGTATTTCATTTATTTGTCGAATTCAGATTGTTGTTCAAAGTGCAAAAGTGTCCACATTAGACAACAGAGTTCTTTGTTTTTATCCCTTACCATCTTAATCAAGCGTGTTAAAAATAGAATTTGAGATTTTAATGGTGCAAAGAGCTGTTTGGTTTCATTAAGATTGTGACTTAATTTGAGATTTTGATGATGCAAAGAGCCGTTCTGTTTCATAAGATTGTGACTAGTAGAAATGACCTTTTTTTTTTGTCTTTCAATTATGCAGTTGGCACCTTATTAGGAGCCATGACTGGGGCTTTGATAGGCCAAGAGACAGAGAGTGGATTTGTTAGAGGTGCAGCTGTTGGTGCAATATCTGGAGCTGTTTTCTCTATTGAGGTGTTTGAATCTTCTCTTGTTTTGTGGCAATCCGATGAATCTGGAATTGGGTGTCTCTTGTACTTGGTGAGCAATTAATTAAGCTTTGTATCAATCCCTCATTTGTGGCATATATATTTTCCTCTTTTCTTAGCTTATAATTGGTGATTTAGAGAACTTTCATCTTCAAGTTTGATACTTGATATCTGCAAGTAAATGTTTTTCTCTGAACCCATTTCAATGTTTTCACAGATTGATGTCATTGCAAGCCTTCTAAGTGGGAGACTAGTTCGCGAGCGGATTGGCCCGGCCATGTTAAGTGCAGTTCAAAGCCAGGTAAATTTTAATTCCTCATGGTAGTTTTTAATACTAGTTGTTGATATTCTAGACAGCAATAGCACCAATACTCATTTTACTAACTGTTTGTTGAATATTATCAATGTGATCGAAAAAGTAGATGGGCGCTGTTGAAACCGGCTTTGATGAGGTCACCAACATCTTTGACACTGGCGGGTCCAAAGGGTTACCGGGGGATTCAGTTGAGAAGATTCCAAAGATCATAATTACCAACACCAACAATGCGGACGCCTCCGGGGAGAAAGTTTCCTGCTCGGTTTGCCTTCAGGTTCGACAAAAGTTTTTGATCTTTTTTCTCAGCTAAATTCTGGTTCCTCAAACGAACAATGACAGACAACTTAAAATATATATATATATATATATATATATATATATATATCGTGGACACTACAATGCATATGTTTCAAAGCTCCATAAGTTTGATAAAACTGAAACTACTGTTTTGTCGTAGTGTTTTTTTTTTTTTTTAACATTTAACGAGTTATATTATAGTTTTCTGATCTTCTTTTTAAAATCTGATTATGCAGGACTTTCAGCTTGGAGAGACTGTTAGAAGCTTGCCTCATTGCAATCACATGTTTCACCTTCCATGCATAGATAAGTGGCTCCTTAGGCACGGTTCTTGCCCTTTGTGCAGAAGGGATTTGTGATTTCACTTGTGTAAATTACAAAATCAAAAAAAAAAAAAAAAAAAAAAAAAAAACAGAACAGAATTTTTTTTGTTTTTATTTTTCTTATACAAAAATCTTAGGGCTTTTGTACTCTTTTTCTTGATTTCAATGGTTGGTACGTCGCTACCCCCACTAGTCCCCTCCCTCATGTTTCATCATGAGTTGATGTATAAAAATTTTGAGTTATGATGATAGTTTTGATTGATTTTGTGGATATAACAACCTATCTTGTGTAATTATTTTTTTAAAAAAAGAGAGAAAGGAGAGAGCTATCTTGTGTTCTTATTTCTCTGGTTGGTTAAAGGAAAGTATCAAGCTGTCTACTAAACAACTGGTTTTATTTCTCTCGAAACTAGGGATGAATGAAAACAAACAAAGTGTTGTTCGTTCGTGGCTTTGAGCAAAAAGTTTTCTTTCGTTAAAAAAAGTAAATTAAATTTTTTTTTTTTTTATAGAATTCCTATTTAACTTTTTTTTTTTTTTTTTTAATTGTGTTTTACCTTTTTGTTCTTTCTTTTGATTTGAAGAATATGAAACCAACACATTCTTGTTTGTATTCAGAATCTTTAGGAGTAAATGGCCATAATTTTTTTCAGGAGGATTAGTACCCTAGTGATATTAAAGTAGTAATATTAGAATGAAAAAAAAAAAAAAGTATATACGGATTTACCTAACTTATCGATATAATAATACCACACTAGAAAACTTTCTAATTTTGTATAAAATAAATACAAGGGTACGTATAAAATTTTGTCATAAATACAAGGGGACATAAGGCCATACCCTTACAAGCCACAATGATGAAACGAATGATGATAACTTAGAAGTCATGCCAAGACCCCATATTTGTTGGGTCCAGAATTCAGATATTTTTGGTACACTTAAGTCTCTCCATTGCGCAATGACAATGGTTAGGTAAGAAGATTTTGCTCACGTTTCCGTGTGTTCAGTAATCTATCCGAAATTCAAAAAAAAAAAAAAAAAAAAAAATCTCTGACATGTTTGGTAACAAAATAATGTTCTCTTGTTGCAAATATGTAAAGATAAGGTTCTATTAATTTTATCGTATTTTTTATTTTGATGTGATTTTAATTAGGTGTTTAGTATGAGAATTTATATTATAGTTTGAATCATGATTCGTAATTCATTACAGTATTTTTTTCTTATAAAAAATAATTTTAAATTATAATTCTGAATCTATGAACTAAACGTAACGTTAAAAGTATATTTTGGCGTGACGTTTAAAAAATGCACTACTTTAGAAAGCTCTATGTTGTTCATGTACTTATAATTTAGTAGTAATGTGTATGGAATTTCTTTATCAAGATTATACAAAAATATTACCATGTTCTCCATTTTTTTTAATGGGACTTTCAGAAAAACAGATTAACAGAATTATTGTTATGTTCCACATTATTCAACGTGACTTTCGGAAGAACATAATTATTATTTTCTACATTATTCACTCCAAATAAGTTATTATTTTCTACATTGTTTTTCTTTATTATTTCTTGTAATTGAGTGGCAAAATGCAACTAGTTGCAATTTTTCTCATCTCTCATTTTTATTTTTTCTAAAAAAAAAAAATAATATTCTGGTGGAAATTATTCGGCACACTGTCTTTGTCAAACTTCAAAGTACAATTTTTTATTGTTTTTATTTATTTTTTCTTTTGTTGAAATCGTGTTCCTTTTCTGTTTCTTTCTGAACTGCCAAAAGGTCATCTTTTGAGCTAATCCGAATCGACTACCTAATAACCTCCTCTTGAAAACATATACACAAACGTCAACATTTTAGTATTCAATGTTAAAGTGTATTCTTTTGTATCACGTATCATTTTAGACAAAGTCATTAAAGTCTTTTAGTAGGACTGGTTCTACATATATATCTGATAGAAATTAAAATAGAACGGTCGTGTTTAAATTGATATCGTTTTTATTTTTTATGTTTTTTGAGAAAGAAAAAAAGAAAATATTTTTAAAATGGTGTTTGGCACAATAAAGATAAAAAACAGAAATAAAAATAATTTTTTAGTTTAGTGTAAAATGAGAGAGAAATGAAAAATGATTTTTAATCGTTTTTCATTTTTTGTTTTCGCTTTCTCATCTCTCGAGCAGAGAGAAAGAGAGAGATATATTAATGAGTATTTTATACTGAAAATGATATCTTGATAAAATTACCAAACGCATTTTTTAAAATGATTTATGTATGAGATTGAAAACATTTTTATTTTCATTTTCATACAAAAAACAAAATCATTCTAGAACGAATTCTAAATGCGCCCAACAATTTTCTCTTATTTTATATGTCAATAATTTCAAAAACATCCTAAAAAAATAAAAATAAAAAACATGTAAAATTACATAATAAATATTTAATTATACTTTAATTGATTCTACATATATAGCCGATTGAAAATAAAATATAAAATATTTTTTATTTTACATAATACTAATTTCGAGAACATGTAAATAAATTACTAATATATAAATATGTCACTATAATTTAATTGGTTCTACATATAAGTTGTTTTTATTCTATATAACAATAACTTCAAAAATATGTAAAATTACATAATAGGTATTTTATAATTCTTTAAATATTACATGTTATATATATATATATATATATTCCCCAATTGCAATGCTTTCTGTCTAGGTACGGTAACGGTTTGGGTCATGACTCAATGTAGAATCACAACTTGACCTTATTATGCTTTTACACATTAATAACATGTCCGTGTACTAAGCTTACTCCAACCACAAATATGCTTTATTTATTTAATTAATTTTTGAAAAAAAAAAAAGATGTTAAACAATCATGTGAAACCTCTCACATGATTCTATGCCTTGCTTATATGTAATTGTCAATTAAGCTTTAGGGCAAATCATGATCAGCCAATAACCATATAGAAGGTCAAACTTCATTTCGTTTTCCAAACACCTTTTTGTGAGCATGTAAAGAACCACTAAGTGAGAAATGGTTTTTTTTTTTTTTTTTTTTTTTTTAACATTTTTTAGTATGCTTGATCAATCAATTGATAAATTAGACATTTAATTCATAAATTAGAATCATAAAATTAAAATTATTTTAAATTTACATGTATTTTTTATAAAAAAAATACTATAATAAATTATGAATTGAGATTTAAATTAGAGTATGAATTTCTTAACTAAATAACTTTTTTAACTGTTAAATTTATATATATTTTTTAATTTTTATGTAAGTTTATATAAATGTAATAAAAAATTTTTTTATTTTATTGGACCGACAAATCTGCGTACCTAGCCTACTGAATTGGAGAAGTTCTTTTTTTTTTTTTTATTGAAAGTAAGAATATATATAGTTGTCCAAGTTGTAGTTCGTTGTGCCACATGTCAGGTGACTGTCTTGGGGGCTTGGCTTAAAGATATTGCACCATAACTGTAAATTTGATTTGATTGGACCGAATTGATTTGCCGAAAGGAAAAGAAAAAAATTGGTGAATTGTTTGTAGAAACCAGCTAGCATTATATGAGCCAATCCTAATTAATGCAAAATATATATATATATATATATAAAAATAAAGTTTTTGTCCTTTCACGTATGGTTTTGGTGAGCATAATATTAATGGAGTCCGGATATCATTCAGCTAACTGATATTGTTGTCGTTTTTTAAAATTATTTTTAATCGGCCTCTGTCAATCGGGCCATATTGGGTGAAGATTTTAGGAAGAAAGTGAAAAATAAGGTAAGATTTAAGATGAATTAAAATTAATAAGTTAATAATTTATATGAGTTAATAAATAGGTTAAATTATTATTTTTGTTTATAACTTATTTAGTTATGAATCATAATTTAATAAGTTATTATTTATAATTTACAATTTTTATTCATAACTTATCTGATTATGAATCATAACTTGACAAATTTATTTATAACTTATTTGATTATAAACCATAACTTGATAAGTTATGACCTATTAATTTTTATAACTAAAAATTAATTTATATATTTTCTTAAGCTATTTATATTGACCTATTTCTTATTATTTTTGATATTTTATTTACTTTATTTTTAAATTATTTTATTCGTTATTCTCTGGCATACACTAATTTCGTATTTCTTCTACGAAAATAAAAATTGCATAGTCCAATGAAACTTTATCTAACTCTTCTAGAAAGAAAAAGAGGAGCATACAAAACTATGTCCAGTACATCCAAAACCATGAATTTTTAATTTGAGTGAAAAATACGCTTTAATTTTTAAACATGACACTAATCACCAAGTCCATGCACAAAACAACGACCATAGAAGACATAATGTAGCGTCATTGGACACTAATTTAGAAACACTAAAAATTAATCGCAAAAAATTAACGTACTAAAATGTTAATACTTCTTATCCATCACGTACGGCTACTAGTCTAACTAATCATATTCCATTAAATTCTTAAATTAATGCATAACATATTTTATAAAAATTTTGATTAGAAAGATGCACGCAAACACCCCCTTTTGGACCCATACAAGTTTTGGCCTAAATTAGCAATATTGTTAGCATACTCTTTCCTTTTTTTAAAAAAAATAAATAAATAAATAGGGAATTAATTTAGTTACACCATGAATACCACTCTTATTATTTTTTTTTTCGGTAGGTCATCAGCCATATTATTTTACACCTAGGCGTCATGTTAAGTTACCCCTAAAAATATTCTCTAAAAATCAAATGCCACACAATTTGACTAAATTTTATGTTTTGCTTGGGTCCGTTTAGTTTGTTGATTCGAATTTTTAATTCGAGTTGAGATGTGATTTTATGTGAGAGCTTTTTATTGTAGTAAAAAAGTTAAATGTGATTATTTGTGAGAGTTTTTTACTGTAACAAAATTTGAATCAGTGAAATGAACAAGGTCGTGTCACTTTTTTGAGCTAAAAAACCATGAAGGTTTAGTACCCCTTCTTGGTTGGGAAACAGGGACACGTATTTAAATGCATAAACAGCTTTAATGAATAACTAGTAGTTAATTTGAACGTTTTTATTTGTCCTATATGCCGTCTTAGGAATAGACCAAGACATTATTAGTATAATATTGGAGATTATAATGACCCTTTCAAAGCATATATAGACTTAGTTATACAATATGTATCACAAATATTAGCAGCCGGCAATGTAACAAATTTTTTGTGAGCCAATATCTATATTTTTGTCACTTATTCTTTTTTCACCCTATCTTCCAAAAAAAAAAAAGAAAAGAAACCCATTTATCTTCTTAATTAAACGGTTTAGTACCAAGGAGGAAAATCTATGAAACTAGATCAATTAATTAGTACATAATTAACATTAATTGGGAGAAAATGGCAAATGGGCATGATCGTTCTCATGGTAAGATCCACTTGTGGGGAGGAATTGCCATTGGCATTTTGACAGTTTTTTTGGTTGCCTCATTTTACTATCTTTTCAAGAAGAAGATCCTCTCAGCTCTAAGAAGGAAAACCCAATTGCCTTTGATGAAGAAAAAAGGTGAGTGATACACACACACACACACACACATATATATAATATAATTCACAAATATATATGTACATGTATGCATATATTATAAAATGTATATGTCATGACAATAGTATCATTGTATAATGACAATATTAGGAACATTGAAAGATGAGAAGAACATGTTGAGGGGGTTTCAGTTAGAGGAAGTAGTGAAAGCAACAAAGAACTTTAGTAAAGAATGCCTTTTGGGTTCTGGTGCTTTTGGGAATGTCTATAAAGGGACCTTTGATGTTGAAGGAACTTTGGCTATTAAGAGACCCCACTATGAGTCATACCAGAGTGCTCAAGAATTCATGAATGGTAATTAAGCCCTACTTGATCTTTTACCTTTATCATTAACTTTTCTTTAAAATAGGCGACAAAAAAATCCTACTAGTATTGCGTAGTTATAAACAGTTGGATCATATTTGATGCGGATGTGATGGTTTAGAACTGTACATTTTTAATTTTTTTTTACCCCACCAAAGAATTGTCTTTTTTTTTTTTTCTCTTAATTTTTATATGGTTTATCGTGGGGTTTGTTGTCTCCCTTGAACAGAAGTGAGGCTACTTTCAAGAGTAAAACACAGGAACCTTGTTAGTTTGGTTGGATTTTGTGAAGAACCTGGTATGTAACACATTACCAATACTATCATACTTGAAAAAAGATTCTAAAGATCATCAGGAAATGATATTCTTACTAGAAATTGTGTATCATGTAGTTTCAGAAGCTGTTTTTAATTTGTATGAATGTGTGCCTTAATACCTTTGAATTTTGATGCTTTTTACAGGGGCAAAAGGGTCAAAAATGTTGGTTTATGAATATGTTCCAAATGGTTCTCTGCTGGAGTACATTACAGGTATTTATACTTTTCATGAGTGAATTTGCTTCTTATCCATTACACACACAAATAATAATAATAATGATGATGATGATGATAATAATAATAATAAGTTTTGACCTATTGTGTTAACCTTCTTAATTAGTCGTGTTTATGCTTGGTTGATCTTAGCTTCTTGTCTCAATTATCCTGTAGGAAAAAGAGGGGGGAGCTTAAATTGGAGACAAAGAGCAAACATAGCCATTGGAGCAGCAAAAGGTATAGTGATTAATATACAAAGAAAAAAGAAAAGAGAGATTCCATAATACGGAAGTAGTATTGATATTGCGAGTTTTCTAACTATTACATTGTGACATTTCGATTAGTTATTTACGCACATAAAGAAGACATTTTTGATATAATTTGACTGTTTAAATAGATTATTTTTTTTCATTTCTTACATTGCTTCCTTTTTTTTCTCCTAAAAAATAAGTACTTTGGTTCAAAACTATGCAGGAATTGCACACTTGCATGAAGGGATCAAGCCAAGCATAATCCACCGAGATATAAAGCCAAGCAACATCTTAGTAGGTGATGGGTTTGAAGCCAAGGTGTCTGATTTTGGATTAGTCAAATGTGGGCCCACTGGGGACCAATCACACGTCAGCAGCCAAGTCAAAGGAACTCCTGGATACCTTGACCCTGACTATTGTTCAAGCTTCCACTTGACCCCATTCAGTGATGTCTATAGCTTTGGTGTTATACTTTTGCAGCTGATCTCTGCCAGGCCTGCCATTGAAATAGCTAAAATCTATTCCAATTATCATATTATTGAATGGGTAAGCAAGCAATGTGACATTTCTCTCTACGATAACTTTCTTTGCATTAAATAAAAATAAAATAAAATAAAACTTCAAATTTTGTAAAGTATGAGGAACTTTTATGGATGTTATAATTAAATATGCATATTTAACGGTCCAAAATGCGTATCACAATAAAGATCAGAAGTCATGAGGATTCTTTGGTAAGATATGAATTGTGTTGCATTACATCGTCAAATCTTCATTAAAGTTTTCTTAGTTTTGTATACATTCTCATTTTAATATGATTTTAATGTGATATGACAGTAAAAAAAAATATGCAATATGCAGCCCCTATCATAAGTGGACCTTTTCGATTTTTTAAAGAGAGAAACGATGACATGGGATCATTTCTTTTGAACAAAAATGCAGGCAAGGCCTAGCTTAGAGAAAGGAAAAGTGGAGGACATTTTGGATGTGAATCTTCTTTCAGAGCCATGCAACATGAAGATGATGCTAAAGATGGGACAACTTGGCCTTAGATGTGTGGTGAACACACCAAAGCAGCGCCCCACAATGACCCAAGTTTGGCAAGAACTCCAAGAAGCCCTCTATTTAGCAGATAACTTCATCAACAAGCAACCCTCTTGGAATTCTCACAAATCAATGGATTATGAGTACTCTCAGAGCAGCTTTGTGAGCATAAATGGGATTGGATTTCAGAGGTTTCATGTGGAGATGGAGAGCCACTCCTTTGAGAGCAGAGTCTTGAGGTGTTTAGAGAATAATAGTATTAATCATGTGAATATTGAGAAAAGCAGTTCGAAGGGTATACATGAGGAAAAGAGTACAGAAAATGTTTGCTAAGTGGTGGGCCTCTCAGATGAGACCCACTTCTTTCTTCTGTCTGGTGAGGATTTATTCCAATGGGATAAAAACTGTTTTTCATATATATGGGTCTCTCGCTTTTAATCTAGTAACCCATCAGGTATGAATGTAGTTGAAAAGTAATCTGATGAAAAAAAAAAAAAAAAAATAGTAACAGTGCAAATCCACTTTAAGTGGTAGGCCACTGTATATATGTATCCACATTATGATGAATCGGAAGAGACAAGACAAAGAAAGATTTACTGATAATTGACTATTATGAGATTGCTAATTAAACTCAAATTTTTCCTTCATGTATATAACTCATGTCCCAAAACTGCAACTTTAATTAAGTATTAAAAGTCTGAAAACCTTCGTTCTACCAATGTTTTCATTGCCTTCAGTCAAGGTTCTCAAAGCTTATTCTTCTCACATGCCACTGAATTTTCACTGAATGTCACAAGCTGATCACCATACATTTTCACTGCAGCCTGTGAGAACTCAGCCAAGGACTCGAAAAGTGCAGAAAATCCTGTCTGCAATCTACTCTTAGCTATTTGTTGCGTCTCTTGCATACTATTTTGATGCTTCAATTTCTCCACATCCACCCTCTTTCTAAACATTTCCAATTGCTCCTTCTTCTCAGTCAAGTACTCGATTCGGTTTCTTACATGGATCTCCCCCTCCTGACCTGAGATCTTTGACTCAAGCACTCGCTTCTCCGCCCTTTGGAACGCCACAACCTTTCTGTCAAGCTCTTTGGCAAGTCCATCAACCTTTCTCTTCTGCTGCTGCTCTTCTCCTTGCTTAACCAACAAAGTGCGGATGTCCTTTCGGAAGCTTTTCATCGCATAAGTCACTGCCTTGTCTGGCAAGTTAACAAGGCAAACCAACCAATCATGACACATTGTAAGTAATGGCGGCGCGTTGAATCCATTCGAGCATAGTTTGGTTTGAGGGGTAATAACAAACTTCGACAGCCAACCACTGAGTGCCTCAATGTATGCCTTTTGTGAAGAGACAAATGCAGCAAAGCAAGAATGCCAGTTTTCAAGTTCTGCCTCGAGCTGAAGCGTGGCAAGCCGGTGTGAGTCGTTGCAGAATTTCCCATAGGCTGGACAATTGAAGGATTTCACTTGGTACATGATTTTCTTTTGGGTTTCATGCATTTCAAGCATTGCCTTCCAGTTCCTCATTAATCTGCAAATGTGGGACAATAAAGGAGGTTAGAACAAGTACGAGACAAGTTAAAAATGGGGCTTCAAGGAGGCCGTGTGTAGAAAACCAAGTAAAAGCCTAAACCTCACAAACCAAACCGAAAATATGGTTCAGTGTGTGCTAATATTTTGGGTTCGTTTGCGATTTAGCCTCCGAACTGCCCAAAGCAATCCACGAAAACCCTGACGAACAAGCAGGTTTATCAATACTTTCATACACAAAATTTGGACAATTGCTATCTTACCCGTGTAGAAGCTCAATGAGTTGCGGTTGCAACTCTTGATCTCGCAGTTTTTCGACTCTTTCGGAGATTGATTCGGCACTTCTTATGGCAACCAAGATTCTGGTGTTTAAATGCTTGACTTCAGCTGCAGTTTTATCACATCTTAGACCATCCCTTTTAGCTTCCTGATTTCTTAGTTGGGAACGCTTTTGCTCATAAAGTTTCCTTGCTTCCTCAGCAGACTAAGCATTCGAATATAAAAGATGTTAAAAAGAATCAGAGTTACTAAAGATTTCTCGAGCTAGGGGCTTACTTGCAAAAGAAAATTGATAAGAGTTAATGATAAAAAGTGAACATGTAGGGTCCGTTTAATTCACTGATTTAAATTTTTAATTCGAGTTGAGATGTGACTTTATGTGAGAGCTTTTTACTGTAACAAAAAAGTTAAATGTGATTGTTTCTGAAAGCTTTTTACTACAGTAAAACTTGAATTCTAAATTAGAATCGGTGAAATGAACGGAGAATGTTGACCAGCCTAATAAGACAATGGACAAATAAAAAAAGTTTCTCGAGTACCGAGCTACTTATTGCTCATTGGACGCGTGTCCCCACTGAAAATTAAGGTATTTGATATGAAGATTCGTGTCATGATTCGAATCATATGATTCGTAGCTCGCTACAGTGTTTTCTCTCACAAAAAACATATGTAAACCGAAAATGATTCTGAATTATAGTTCTTAAAAACCAATCAACGACTAACTTTTGTATCTAACATATTGTGTCTATCACGGAAAAAAAAAAAAAAAAAAAAAAAAATTGCCGGCTCCGCTGCTACTTTTTCTCATGAACAAAGCATAAATTTAATGGATTGAATTTGTACCTTGACCTCCTCATAGAGCTTCTTCTCCCAAGCATATAACCTTCCTAGTGTGAGAGAGTGACTCCCAGATTCCATTCCTCCATAACCATCAAAAGCATCACTCTTGAATTGATCTGCCCATGTTGAAGAGCTTTTGGAGCTAGAAGTAAGCAGGCTCTTACAAGAAGAAGACCAAGATAAGGTGGAAGAAGTGGATCGGCTTCGGGTAATCGACCGGATGAGCTTATTCGAATTTTCTGCATCAAAATTCCATGAATGAATGGAAGGAAGAGCTCTAAACGGCAATAAAAGGATGATATTCTGAAATGGGATTCAGAAGAATACGAAGTTTAACTCCTTTCTTGTTTGTAATTATCACATTTCTTTGAAATAAGCATTGCCATTATTATTCTAAACAAAAGTGGATCTGAAAGTTTAGCAGCAAAGAAGCACAAATTAAACAAACGTCTAGAATTGAATTGAGATGAAAACAAAGAATAAATTGACAATGTAAAAGGATGATCTTTTTTGCATAAAAAAGAAATGGGATTCAAAAGAAAACAAAAAAAGTTAGCTCCTTTCTTCTTCATAATTATCCAAATTCTTTGAAGCAAGCAGGCGTAGAATTTCAAATTAAGAAGGAAAACAGAAAAGGACAATACAACAAGTAAAATGATGATCTTTTTCATAAAACAGAAAATGGGTTCAAAAGAAAACAAAGTTCTCCCCTTTCTTCTTCACAATTATCCTAATTCTTTTGAATTATGCTTGTCATAAGTCTAAACAAAAGTGTCACTACAAGTACTAAAAACACAAATTACAACAAGGGTCTAGAATTTGATATCAATTAAGAATGAAACAAAAGGATAAAAAAAAAATAAAAAATAAAAACCACCTTTAATTTCCTCTAAGGTGGATTGAACTTGAACCATATTGGTCTCTAACATTCTAGAAACTTCCAAACCAGAATCATAGCCTTTAATGAAGAGGTCCACAACATCCTTCAAGGCCTCCAACAATTCCCTCCCATCATTGGGAGTATCAACCACCTTCAAACACTTTTGCTCTCCCTTGTCATGACCACTTTCACCAACAAAAAAATTGACACTTTCACCCTTCTTCTCCTCACTAGCAAATCTCTCCCCATCCTCTTCCAAATCTGGTATCCCTTCTTCCTCTCTCACCACCCTCAATTCCTCATCAATTAATCTCTCATGACTTGGTACCCCATCAAAAGGGTTGAAGAAATCCCATTGAAAATCCCTCTTCGGTGATGAAGAAAATGGCATTTGTGAAAATCCCATCTCATTACCATAAAAATGGTCACAAAAAACTTCTTCTTCTTCTTCTTCTTCTTCTTCTTCTTCTTCTTCTTCTTTTCTTCTTCTTTATGATTTGGGCTTTGTTTTTGTTCTTGTTCACAAGGAATGGTTTTGTCATGATCAGAAGAAGTGGAAGAAGGATTGAAAGTGATGAGCAAAGGAGAAGAAGGAGAAGAGTAACGAGAAACAAAGAGGGTTAAAGCGGCTGATAAAGTGTAAAGAGAGTAATTGTACTTGCATTGTGAATCAGCAAGCGCAGACCTTCTCTCTAAAGCCATTTTCATGAGGCGTTTCCTCTCTCTACAAACCAATACCACGTCTTCTTCTTCTTCTACTGCATCATGATCACCCAACTTCTTAGACACAACACACCCCATAATTCTCTCTCTTTACTCTCTCTCTAAGATTGTCGTACTACGTCAGTAAGCTAACTGGGTTTTGGTTCAGACGCTGAGTCATGCTAAAACTGAAGAGTTGTGACTTTGGAAAAGCAGTGAGGTTTTTTGTTTTTTGGCAAAAAAGAAAAACAAAACAAAAAACAAAAAGTGATAGAGAATCCTGTCTTATCATGCATTACATATGCAACTGATGAGCCAATTAGATTCTAGTATTCTACTTTGTGGGTGGAAAGCAAGAAGAAAAGGGGTCTTTTTTTTTTTTTTTCTTCTTCTTAAGAGGATGATTATGATAAACAATATTATACTGCCAAGCCATTACACCAAAAGCATAGGTGTATATAACTATTTTTAGTTAAATAATTATATCAGTCAAACACTCAGAGAGAGTCGAAAAGTTTAGTTTTTTTTTTTTTTTTTTTTTTTTTTTTTTTACACTTGTGCTTCCTCAACTCTTGTAAAATTAACACATTTGCCAATTTTTTTTAGAGATTATATGATATGCGTAGCGTATTGATAGATTATATTTTTTTTAATAATTAAATATACATATTTTTTTATTTTTACAGATTTTATATAAATTTAATGGATAATAAACTTAATCTATCAATACGTTGACGTACTAAAGAATGTGTTTTCTATTTTAACAATTTAGTCATTAAAGTTATAAAAGAACATCAATTAAGTTGGCTCGTTAATGGGAGTAAAACATGGGTGGAATATACATAATTTTGGCACTTGTGTCCGTAATCTTTCATAATTTGCTACTTTTTACCTAAAATATTTATTTTTTTTGTAACTTTTAGTCCTAAATTAGTCTCAAAATTTTCTATCGGAGTAAATTTTTCTTTTAGAGTTTTTAAAACTAAATTGTTAACAAAAGAAATCAAAAATAAATATCAAACTATACAACAATTAAGTGGCAGTGCTAAATTGGAGTTTTTAGCACTGTCACTTTTTTTTTTTGGCTATAAATTTAGCACTGCCACTTAATTGTTGTAAATATCAAACTATATAATATATTTGTTTATTTTATTTATTTGAGTTTAAAATGCAGTGCTAAAAACACCATTTTTGTGCGGAGTTGTTCTGACTTCTACGGTTCTATTTCTGGTTAATGCAGTTTGAGGAATGGATTCCTACGCGTTTACTGGCGCGTATAGTGCACTGCACAACCTTTGTAGTGAAGAAAAAGGAAGGTTGGAATGAAACGCTCTTGAAGTTGAGTGTGAAAATGGGAAATAGTGACATAAAATAGTTTCTGAGTTTGGTCAATTAAAGAAGCTAACTTCGGATTTGTTAGTCGGCCTTTGTTCTATTAAGATATATAATTACACTTTTGTCCTTATACCCAATGCGACGGTGGTGGTAATTTGGGTTGACGGGTCGTGTTAATCCGTGTTAATCCACTCAGTTGACACAAACACGATCCGTTTAAAAACACATTAAAATATAAAATTTAAACACGACCTATATATTAGTAAGTTGATATGACACGATACGAATAATATGTTTATTAAACAGGTCATAAACGTGTCGTGTTAATCTGTTGATTACTTGTCAACTCATTTATAAAATGAGTGATAAATGGGTCGTGTTAACATATTTCTGAACCTATTTTTAAACATATTTATAAAATGGGTAATAAACAAGTTGTGTATTCGTGTTACCTAAATATGATACTTTTAATAAATAGGTTATGACAGGTTAATTGCGGGTTGACGGGTCAACCTGAAAATGACACATTATTTAATTGTGTTTCATAAGTTAGACATGATTTTAACTCGGATTTATTTATGATAAACTCAAACTTATTAATTTTATGTAAGTTTCAAATTGTGTTGTCATATCGCTACTCAGATTGTCAGCTTACCCAATAGTATAGGGATAGCAAAAATGACAGGAGGATATGTGGACCCCACCACCACGTCTTTGTCACCGTCAGATCATGTTCTTGTGGTTAGTTCAAGGTGGGGTTTGTCCTGCAACCGTAATTAACGTGTGTTTGCAGGTGATAAGAGATCACTAATATAGGAATAGTGAAGTTACTAGGAGTCTAGGATTAAGATTAGGCAAAAGTTACTTTATTAACGAGTCTCTCAGTTACGTTTGACATATTAATAAGTTATATTTTTTTAATTATTAAATTTGTATATTTTTTTAGTTTTATGTAATTTTATGTAAATTTAATAGATAAAATATTTGATCTATTAATATATTAGTACTGAAAAAAAATCCTTAACAACAATTTTTTTTAAGAATTACGGTACCACAAGTCTTTTTCTGGTTGTATTACATGTGCGACATGAATGTTGTGTTTGTAATTGTTCTTATTTTTGTTTTTTACGTTTTTTTTAGAAAGAAAGAAAAATGAAAATATTTTTAAAATGGCATTTAGTATAATTAAATAAAAAAAATGTATAATGAAAATGATTATTTAGTTTAGTGTAAAATAAGAGAGAAATAAAAAATGAGTTATTTTTTAATTTTTATTTTCATTTTCTCCTTTCTTGAGCAGAAGAGAGAGACATTAATGGTCTTTTTATATTGAAAATAATCTCTTGATGAAACTACCAAACACATTTTTAAATTTAATTTCTATCTGAGATTGAAAACGTTTTCATTTCTATTTTCATAAAAAAAAAATTTTTTGAAACGAGTTCCAAACGCACCATAAGTAATCAAGTGGGAGGTGATAAAAATTCTCAACCTGTCTAAAAAATCCACAAGAACCATTATCTAATACATGAAAAATATTGTGTGTGCCATTATCGTGCAAAAAACTCTAAAAATACATATGAAAAATATTGTTCATGCGAAATTTTTAATTCAAGTTTGTGATTTTATTGATTGTAAAAAGTTAGATGTGACTTTTTATGAGCTTTTAACGTAAAAACTCTAAAAAGTTTCATTGTTAAATTTTTGACAAGTTCCTTGATCTAACGATTCAGAGCCTTGTAGTATTGATTTTTTTTTTAATCATATCACAAAATTTTATGTATTCTATTTACCTCAAAAATGTTAAACATTCTATTGATTTTAATGTTGTTTTGAACTGGCAAAATTTTGTCACATTTTGTTATAACATTTTGGCATGATCTCAAGTTTATAAACACATAAAGGTCTCGTTTATTTTATCAATTTGAGTTTTTAATTTTAAATTTTTACAGTTAAAAACTCTCATAAAATATAACATTTAACTTTTTTTATTACAGTTAAATTTTTTAAAAAAATATCACATCTCAACTTAAATTAAAAACTAAAATTTACGAATGGGACTAAAATCAATTGATACACCCTACCATAACAAGATTATTGTTCAAAGTTTGAAAAATGAGACACTCAAATCCGATTGATAGGAGGACTCGATAACATTGATAATAAAAGTAGTTTTTCACTACATTCGTGATATTAGGAGGATAGTTAATATACAGATCTTGTTCATTTAATTAATTTAAGTTTTTAATTTTAAATTTTTATAATAATTTTTTTAAAAAAAATATCATATTTAATTTTTTTATTATAATAATTTTTTTTAAAAAAATATCACATCTTAATTTAAATTAAAAATTTAAATCTATAAAATAAAAGAGATTTTTTGTCTAAAAAAATCAAAAAAAGACAACTCGAATTTCAATTTTATTTAAGTTCATGTTCTTTTAAGTTTCAACTTTATTCAACTTTATTTAAGTTACAACTTCAACTCAAATTATAATTCAAATTGAATTTAAAAACTACACTCAAATTACATTTCAAAAAATATGCCCTTAACTCTTGAGGATATTTTAGCTAGTACAGTGGGAAATGCACAAGGATTTGGTCCCTGAATTGACATCTTCTGATACAATCTAATCAGCAAAATAGGGACACGTCTTTACTCCTACCCCTAATACCTTTCACTATTTTTTTTTTCTTTTTTAGTAGGACCCAAAAAAATATAAATTATAAATAATTTTTTATTTTCAACTGCAAAATTTAATATTAAAAATTATTTCTTTACATATTTTTTTAATATAATATAATTTTAATTAAATTTAACAATTAAAAATTAACTTTATTAATAATAAAATCTTACCAAAGAAAGTTTTTTTTTTTTTTTTTTTTTTTTTTTTACTTGGACCAAATCATGGGTAGATGTGAGATTGCATTTAGCAACCTCAAAATCACCTGTTAATCATTACATAGCGCACAAAATTCAGGTGGTTTGGGAGGAAAGGCCCGTTGTCTCCGAGTCAGGTTCTGTCCCTGAATCGTCTGTTGATCCGTTGGAGTTTGGGGTTTTAAACTTTGAGAAATTGATGAGTAAAGGGGATGCCAGTCAATTGATACTCAGATTCCTACATACCAGACTTTGATCAATCATCCATGATAGGAAATAAATCGTCTGATTAAGAAAGAAGGGTTCCGCCTCTCGCTAATACAATACGGGATAACCCGGACATGACCCCTGACTCCCGTCTTCTCTAGTGGGAATTCATATCCCAAATAACTAAATAGCGTCAGTGAGGATGCCCATCCCTTATTTATTTTATCGATTTGAGTTTTTAGTTTTAAATTTTTACAGTAAAATTTTTTTAGAAAATATCATATTTAATTTTTTTTGTTACAGTTAAAATTTTAAAAAAATATCACATTTCAATTCAAATTGAAAACTTGAATCCACGAAGTGAACGATACTCAAAATTTTCAACATTGATTCAACATTGAATAGAACAATAATTGACATTTGTTTAGGATTCTTCTTATAATGTAGGCTGAAAATAGAACAATAATTGATAGTGTGATGTCACAGAGAGTTCCAGACTTCCAGTTGCAACTAAAGAAGGGAAGTTGTGAAAGTGGAGAATTGTGCCCTCAAAAAAAAGATTGAAAAAAGGGACAATTTAAAGGAGAGTGGGACCTCTCTCTTTGTCACTGTGAATATTCTCAAAAGCACAATAATCCTTGAATATTCTCAAAAGCACAATCCTATGCAAAAGAGAAGGTAAGGAGGCAAGGTTTAAAGTCACTTTGGAAAATCTCTTCCATGCTTGATTAAAAATGCCCTGCTTCCTTCTCTCATCTGTTTGCTGCAATAGCCGAAGTTAATTCCTACTAGTAAACCTTCTTTAAGAGTGCTTTTTCGATGTTAATGTCAATAGTATATTTGATATAAAAAAAATACGAAAATGACATTTTTACATATGTATTCAAATTATAGTGCTATTATTTTCCCAAATCATGTCGCTACTACAAATTGAATAACAACCTTTCTAAGAGTCTATTAATCCCAAACAATTAAAATTAAATGCTTCTCAGAGTGCATTGATGTAGATTTTTACTCTTTATTCTTAATTATTATTTTTTTTACTTAAATAATTATATTAATTAAAAATAAGAAATAAAAATTTAAATTCATTTATTTTAAGGGTAAATTCATACTTATGGACTGCAATATGTACCATGAGGGTTAGACCAAGGAGATGTTTGTTTTCGTCTCTAATTCTAAATTATAATTAATTAAATTATAAAAATTATATAAAATTTTTTAAATTATAATTTTAAATTTTTTTCATTTCGCTTTTAAAAAATTTAAGTATTGCTACATAAAATAAAAATAATTTTAAATTTATAAACTAATATCCACTAAAATTTCTGAATCAAAAGTCGGCATGATACCGTATTTTGTTGAACAAATTTTTGAAACTAGTCGGGATTGAAGATCCCGAGGCTGGAAATTATATATACTGTTTATGATTTGTTATCAACAAACAGCACAAGAAATTTAGAAAGAACTTTTTTTTTAAAAGTGGGAATGCAGCGAAAGCAATTTGAGATTAGAGAATATGCAAACTGTTGTTGATATTTGTAGCCTAGAAGAGGTTCTCTCTCGTTTACATCAAGCACAAGTGCACAACAAAATGCAGGAATAAACGTGTCAGAAAAAAAAAAATATCTTTTAAATATTAGTATAAGTATAGAAACAAATATCATTTTTAGTGAAATTATTATATTAATTAAAAAAGTATAAATTAAAAATAATTGATAAAAATTTAATAATTTTTTTAAAATAATCTTGACAATTATTTTTTAAAAATACATGAACCATAATTTTTATTATTTACTTTTAATTTATAACATTTTTAATTAAATAATTACTTACAAAAAAATATTTATTAAAAATAATTAATAAAAATTTAAATTTATATACTCTTAAAAATAAATTCTTCATTTTTTCTTTTATTCTTTTTTTTTTTTTTTTTAAAAGCTTTCCGCTAAAGATGTCAAACGATTGGATCCAGCGTGAATCATTAGCTTTTGTAAAAAAAAAAAAAAAACTGTACTTTTTATTTTTATTTTTTAAAAGTAGACCACTGAAAATTTTTGAGATGTTTAATTTATGAATTTAAAACTATAATTCATAATTTTAAAATTTTTTTTTTAAAAAAAATATTTAAAAATTTTTATAATTAACGTTAAAAAAATATCCCATTCAAAAAAAAACTTAAAGAAAACTCAAAATTTGAATTTAAAATCGTTAACAAATATCTCATTCATGTGCTAAAAAATGTAAAAATTATCTACCCCATAAAGATTTGAAACTTAAAAACCATAACTTGAAAATTTTAGACAAAAATTGACTTTTCAAATTTTTCCATTTTCTAAAAGTGTCAAATTCCATAAAATATCCTCCTTGAAATTAAAATTGACGTCCCTATCAACATTCTTGTAGGATATAAGAATCCATAAAATCTTCGTCAAATTCCATAAAAGTGTCAATATATTCTTTTTAAATTGATTTGATTATGATGTAATCTAATAGTTCACAACTATATCTCAGCAGTAGTTTGTTTTTTCATACCCTATCGAAGAATGCTTCAAAACGAAAAGGGTGTTAAAATCAAAGAAAACCCACGAGAAAGATGCTATCCGATCTGATTGGATTCCGTTGAAGATCTGGGCGTGAGGTCACTGATTCACGTTTTTCCATTTTCCCTTTCGTCTTGCTTTCTGTTATTATTTTGTTAGAGAATTTCAAGTTAGGATTTATGCAAACTAAACCATTTTGCACTGACTAAAATCATCTTTCATTTGCATCAAACCATTTTCAGAACAGGCATAGACACTTCAATTTTCAGGGATGACATTTCACATAAGATTTACATGAGGCAAAATTAAAAACTCTGGAAGAAAGAAAAGAAAGTGGAAGGGGCAAAAAGAAAAAAAAAAAAAAAAAAAAAAAAAGTAAAATCCGAAGAGTATCCTGACTGAAGAAAGAATCTTCAGCATCAAACTTTGAAGCACAAAGTTTCCCTGATTCTTTCCGTTTTACTTCTGCCCCAGTTCTCAGAAACTAAATAAAATACACGTCCCGAAGTTAAATGTTACATAGCACAGTAAAAAATTAATTGACTTGCACCTTCTCTCATCTCCCTTTGTGATGTACAAAGCTGATGGATCACTTTTCGAGTTCGGAGAAGGATACGACACTAGGTACAACAACAGCCGTGTGAGCGAACCATGGTTTCGTTGGTCATGTAGCATTGAGCTCCATCGTAGTGGCGGTCTTGGCGGGTAGGTTAACACCGCGGCCCCGCAGAGACAAAGTTAAGCCCCTGACTGAACTGGCTCTACTCACAAGGTTCGAGTCCAGAAATACAACTACCACCGTAATGTCATCGTGGAAATGCCGACGTACGCCTCGGTCTATCTTCTTCAAGTCTGAGTACCTCATTTCTCTCTTCTTGGCTGCTTCCTGCAAGGCAACTTTCACAAGCCTTCGAGCGCTTCCCTGCAAAAACAACAAACGAGTAAAATTCCTTCCATTTCTAAAACCGTTCGCAAGTTTCCACATCCCAGCACGAATACATTTTATCTCAAATTCCAGTGATTAAAAAAGAACATATTATCACAGAAGAAATATTCAGCTAAGTCCTTTTCCAATGAGAACGAGACGTGCGTCCAATATCCCCGTTTCCTTTGAGAATTGATCTGGATTGGTTCCCGGCAATCCAAATCAAATGGTGATAAGTAATAACATAGATTGAACCAGGCGAGCCATTTGTATATCCCGAGATCGACTCAAACAAAAGCAAAAAAAAAAAAAAGAAGCAGAATCAGCACCAGCTTTATGCTCTTAAAAAGTACAAAAGCCATGAAAATTTGGTTTAAGAAAATTGTTCAAGACTACCAAGTCTCCTTCACGAAGTATAGGAGCATGGGACATCGACACGGGAAATGACTGACGCATCTCATTCTCCATAAGAAAATTGTAAAGCCTACAGCTCTAGCAGAACAAACTGGTAAAGAGGAAGGTTTAGGAGTAACAAGCAATTTACAAAAAACACTATCTAGAAATTCACTTGTTACAAATCTAAAACATAATAAGGACACCTAACTTCTTTTTTTTTTTTTTCACCATGGTGTCAGGGACTTTGCCCGACCAATCCATGGGATCCATGCAAAGTGGCCCCTCCACATGGATCGGGTAAATCTAGGGACTCTGGCTTGCAGATGGCTCAAGAAGTGGATAGCACTCAATGGGAAGCAAACCTCAGACCTAAAACTTCCTGGGGCACCAAGTCCAAGTGATTCACCACCTAACTGTTAAAAGCACATACATACAGCATATACGCTAAAAGAACCAAAAGAGCTCCAAAGTCTTCAATGTCGCTTTGAAAAATCAGCATGCGTACCAATAAAATGGTGAACAATTACTAGGCCTAGCTAGATCTGTAGCAATCTTTTGTCCAATAATTTCACATATGCAAGTCAAACAGATCAAAGCAAATTCTAAATTAAGTAACAGGGTGAATATCATACACTGCGTTGGTGATTTTGGACTATATCAACTGCCTCCTGATTGCTAAGGTGCTCCCATAATCCATCAGAGGCAAATATGACAAACTGGTCATGAGGTTGAAGTTCATGCACAGTGATCGATGGCTCAGAGCTCAAAATCGGCTTTTTAAAAGGTTCTCGAAGACGAAATTTTGCATATAAAGGCTCCCTATTGAATTCAGCCTTTTTTAGGTATACATCGCCAATAGATCTAGAAACCTGCAACAAAAGTAGTTAAAAGATATAACATCTATCAGATAAAACCAAAGAAAGTTGGCAATATAGATTGAAATTACTTGTCAATAATCTACAAACCACAAGAACATCAAAGCTGGGTTGTTTTTCTATGAAAACAAAATGGGTTGGCTAATTTTTTATCCTCCTTAAAATATAGCCTATTTCTCTTAAAGAGTGTGACCAAGGAGTTCTTCCACAACTATCTGATTAATGCAAAGCTTTATTAAGGGCAAATTTTGGATGCTCTAAACACTAATTTTGACATGAAGGAAAAGAAGGAACATGGTAGACGGATGGTTGGATGGAAAACGGTATGATGGCTTGTTTGGTAGAAAAGAAAGAAAAGAAAAAAGAACGAAAACAAGTACTAATGGACCCCGCAATTCATATCCATCCAAAGTTGGGGAGATTTATTAAAAAAAAAAAAAAAAAAAAAAAAAAAAAAAAAAAAAACCCTTAAATTCAAGGCTTGATATAGTAGTTAATTTTGGCCGTATCTTAAAGAAAAAATGATACAAATAAATGGGTAAAACAGTAATTTTCCAATCACGCCTTTTCTTTCCTTAACTCCACCCATCACTGTAAAAGTTCGGCAACTTCTTTGAAATTTTTAACTCCTTATCAGTGGCACATTGTTATTTCATCCGAAATAGATTATATCATCTACTAGAGGAATCTAAATTCATTCTCAAATTGTTAAAATCACCGCTTGTTACCTGTATCAAACCCTTGACACGCCATACATTATGCTTTAAAACAACAATCTGCGAGTCATCGGGGTGCAAAGAATACATTTCTTGTCTAACAGATTCTAGACCAACATTGTGCTCTGATGACAGCTGGATGGCAAGAACCTCTCCGGTTGCCTTCACAAGTCTCCCCAGCACGGCCCGAGAATCTCCAAGGTTGGCAACATATAGCGTGCCTCCACAGATCACACCAACAAGGCAGCAGGATCCGACAGCTGCGAGTTGCGGCTTCATATGCCACTGTTTCGTGACAACGGACATAAAGCCCTCTTCAGTGGCTTGATATGCTTTACGGATCACATCAGTTGACATGGACTGTTGTTCTGAAGTAAACCCTGTCAAAATAAATAAATACTAAGCAATTAGTGATAGCAATGACTTGATCCTTTAGCTCCAATAGCAAACAGCCTAACACATTTGGATATACGATAAAAACAGCCCTGAAGTTGAAAAATGTTTTTTCGTACAGAACATAAAAACAGACCCCGAGAACAGTGAAGGAATTCGTGAATTTTTTGAGAGAGACTACACTCTTAAGAGGAAATAGGATTTGCTTTGTTCCACCAAATTTTTCAATAAACACATTTACGCTAAAAGGTATGTTTAGGCTAACATTACTTTTGAGATGCTGGAACAAGTGATCGTTGATGTAACGCGACGTCTCAGGACCGCCATGGCCATCATATACTCCGACGAAGGTGCCGTATGGGCCAGAGTCGAGCAAGCTCAATGAACCGGACTCAATCTGGCTCTGATCCTCGAGCAAATTGTTGGCCTGGACAACAGCCATCGAGAATTCACCATTCAAGTGCTGCCCCATGTCTTTGTACCACAGTAACCCATCTTGCCGGCCAGCTGCATCCGAACCCGTTTGGACATTCCTGTCCGAGGACGGCCGCCAGCAAGCCCTCAGAAAGTTCATCAACCTTGATAACATCCCTCATTTCACCCGAGCCAGCCTCCTATACCTCCACATCCAAAATGGATGTAACAACAAACAGTCCAATGAAAAATTCCTGCCCTCCTTAACCTGCACACCAGGTTATACACTATAAATCCAAAATCAACCACATAGCTTTGGAAACAAAAGAACTTATCTTGTACAACTTAACAACCAAAAAAAAAAAATCTTCTTTCAAAATTTCACTCCAACCCCCATTTCTGCTCAAACACATCAAACAACCATAAAAATTAGCCACAGTAAAATCTACCTTTACATTCTACTATACGACTATAAAAAATTAATCATTCACACCAAAGATCAAGTTAAGAATTCAGTAGAATTCAAAGCAACTTAGGACACCCAATGTCAAGATTTCAGTTAACAATCCCCATTAAGCTAGCACCCAAAACCCAACATCCATTTCTGCTCAAAAACTTCACAGCAACCAAAAAAATTAAATTATACCCCTACATTCTACTCTACAACCATAAAAATTATTCATTCGCACCCAATTTTTCAACAACCCAGAAAACACCCATTATCATGTTAAGGATTCAGAAGAGTCTAAAGCACCTTAGAACACCCAATATCAAGATTTCCGTCAACATCCCCATTATGGCCTAAAATCCAAAACCCAACTTCCATTTCTGCTTCAAAATAACCATAAAAACTAGCCACAGTAAAATTAACCTCTAATTCTAATCTACAGCCATAAAAAATCTTTCCCTCACACCCAATATTCAGCAACTTAGGAAACACCCAATATCAAGTTAAGGATTCTGAAGAATTCAAAGCAACTTAGAACACCCAATATCCAGATTTCAGTTAACAATCCCCATTAAGGGTCTAACATCCAAAACCCAACTTCCATTTATGCTCAAAAACCTCAAAACAAACCACCAAGAAAGGACACTCAAATGAATTAACCCAAAACCAGCCACAATAAATTCCAACTCAACATTCTACTCTACACCCACAAAATAGTGAGCCACAGCCAATACCGAGTCAAATATTCAGCACAATTCAAACCCAAAAAACCAATCACACAAAATCAACAATGGATTCTAGAAATAAGATAAAAAAAAAAAAAAAAAGAAGGGGAAAATAAACTTACAGTATGATACAGTTAGGAAGTTTGATCAGTCAGAGGAAAACAACGACGGAGATCTAAAAGAAACAGAGCAATACATGTGGGTTTGAAAGCGTTAGATCTATAGATCGATCAAATCAAACTTCTGGGCAAAAGGGTTTTTTTTTTTTGATATGGGTCAGACCTTTTTCTTTTTAGAAGGTTTATTGTAATTATTGAAGAGGAAGATGGAAGAGATAATTGAAGAAGACGAAGAAGGAGGGCTCTCAAATCAGTGTGATTGGAACGAACTAAAAACTTTCTCTTTTGATTTTTTTTTTTTTTTTTGATTTGGTGATTTTCTTTTCTTTTCTCTGTGGCCTTTCTCAGGAGACAAACACCCTATAAAAGAAAACGAACGCAGCGATGGCTGAAAGCCAGCAATGCATATGAGCAGCCATGGGCTCCACGTATAACCAAAGAAAGAGAAAGTAGATAGAAAGACGGAGGGAAGCAAAACATATATATTTTTAATATTTTTCTTTTTGAAGAATTCTTTTAATACATTAAAAAAATTCAATAGAAAAAATTTTTTTTTTTTTTTTTTTTTCCCGCCCCAAAGGGTGAGGGTTGATTTGACAATAAAAAAAAACATTCATTATAAGAAGATAAATCGAAAAAAACCATCTTTATCGGTCCATTTAACATCAAACATGAAGCAAAATGTTCAAAGAAAACAAACATAACTTAGTTAGAAAAATAAAACAAATAGCTGAATTAATATTATTCTCCCAACAATTTTAGAGAGGAGAAACACTTAAAAGATCAAGAAAACATGAGTGATCCTCGCAAATACATATCGAAAATAGCGAACTATAATTAATTAGATTATGGGTCAATAAAACGAGTTAATCCGCCCCAAACACTTTCGGATTGGAGGTATAATAACCCAAAAATAAAAAAATAATGTTACGGATTAGATTAGAGATCGATTAGTTGAACACCCTTCAAAAAATGTTCAAAGAAAAGTTAGAAAAAGATGAATTAATAAATGAGAAAAATAAAATTAAAATTATGGGTAAAAGAGACATAAGAATTTATTGAGAAGACGAAAGCATTAATAAATGAGAAAATAAAATAAAACGGTAAAAGAGACATAAGAATTTATAGAAGTTCACTTGTTAACGAGAGTTGCGTCTTCTGTCATGATTCAGTGATTTTACTTTATATGTGTGGGGCGGGGGTATTAGAAGAGCGTGAGTGCTTACGTCTCCTTGATGATGCCTGAATCCCTTGTATTTATAACTAATGAGGTTCCATAGTTATTCCCCGTTTCTTTGGGCGATTTAGCCTTCAATGCATGATCATTGTTTTCATTTTGGATGGATTCACCTTCCCGTTGACCTATCAAACATGGTTAGTTGTCCATTACGAGTTGATTCTAGAACGGCTGTTAAGGATTTAGTTTTTTTATGTGGAAGGCAATTAAATTTGCTCAATAAGCGTGTTACTTGTAACCTAAGTCAGTCATTAACCTTTTCTTCCTTGATTCCTCTAGCTTTACTAGTTGATTCCTTTCCTTTTCATATATTAACATTCAATTTTTTAATAAAAAATATTAAGTTTCTTTAAAGTAAAATATTCAAAAAAATTTTCTTTGATTCATAATAATAATAATAACAACAATTTATATATAACAGAATAAGAAAAGATATTTGTTAGTGTTATGGAGTAAATAAACCATTAGATCACATTCAAATCGTAAAAAAATAAAAAATAGGTAATAAATTTTCTTTATATGATTATTTTTTAATAATAATAATAGTACAATGATAACGATGATGATGTTTTGTTATTTGCTCGGAACTCCTCGCTTTAGCATTATTTTGTATTTTTTTAAGCGCATTATAAGTTAGGTCAAATAGTTCTTTCTCCTCCTCCATCAAAGTACCTTTCTTCATCTCCTTTTTTTATTTATATATATATATATATATATATATATTGTTCTTTCCAATTTCCATCCACAGGAGAAAGAGGCGGAAATTAAAAATCTCTTTTTATAAGCTTGATTTGATAACATATAATCTATTGGGGCACTTTGTATCCTTAGACTTTATTGAACACGCTATGGAAAACTTTATTATTATTATTATTATTATTATTATTATTATTATTATTATATTTGTTTGCGTGAGAGAAATTAAAACACAATTAAAAGATATCCCTCCAAATGAAAATAAAATAGAATGAGAGAAATCTTCCTAACATTGATTGATTTGTGTTTTTTCTTCCTTATTGCTTGAAAAATTCATCTCAAGATAACAACTTTTGTCAATCAAAAATATTCAAATAGCAAAACATCAATTATGCTGATCCTTTGGCTTTGACATTACGTCCATGTGGACAAATCTATGACTTATGGGTTTCAATTCTAAACCGCCACTTTTGTTTTCAGGGCCAAGACACAATGACAAATCAATGCCATGAAAGTGCCTTTTCCAATCCTCATCTTTTTCTTATATTATCTCCATTTCACATTAGTGCATGTATTTCTTGGGGTGTGAATTTTATTTCCTCTTTCATTGGATTATTTCATATACACATTTTTTTTGGTTTTATCCGGAGATTCAAATCTTGATAACTCAATATAAGGGTGTGTTTGAAGTAAGGATTCGTGTCATAATTCAGATTATAGTTCGTGACTCATTATAATTTTTTTTTCTCATAAAAAATACACGTAAATCGAGAATAATTTTGAGTCATAATTTTAAATCCATAAACCAAACGTTCTCTAAAAAATCTAATCGATGAATGAGTTGTGCGGCATTAGTTTAGATTAATTAGATGATTTAAATCATGTGATTCGAATCATTTTCAATTTACGTATATTTTTTGTGAGAAAAAATACTGTAACAAACCACAAATTATAATTTAAATTAGAAAATAAATTCCTCTATCAAACATCCTATAAACCCTTTTTTTTCATAAGTGAACCCGGCAATTTCATCTATAAACAATAAATATGAAAAGGGATGACACTAATGACTTTTTTTTTTTTTTTGCTTTTCCATTTTTTTATATACAAATTTTTTTGTTTTATTTATGTGTCAGCGAACTGGTAAATATCTGCCTTTTTTTTGATTGGTTCAACTTCAACAATATTTTTTTTTTTTGCGTGTTGATTGAGTATTATTTTTGCATGGGCAACACCTAATACCTAATAACAAAATCCCAACAAAAGGGTGTTTTTTCCTGTGTCGTGGGAGCGCATAGGTGTCCATTTACTAGGAAAAGAGAGGACAGGTGTCAACAATAAAACATAGCAAAGTGTCAAAACATGTGTGGAATATCTCAAATCTCGAAAAAATATTTCTGGCTGTTAAAGAAGAAGATATTTTCACAACCTTGCACATTTTGGGGTCAAAAATCAACATTTTGATTTTGAGGTAAAACGCGTAGGACTTGGGACTTGGGAGAAAGTCGTCAGGGTTGCCAAAGACATTTGCCTTTTTTCTTCGTACACACGTGAGTGTATATATAGGTATACATAGGTAATATTCATTTCCTTTAAATTTAAAATTTAAATTTTATTATAGTAAAAAATTTTAAAAATAATCATATTTAATTTTTTTATTACAATAAAAAATTTCACATAATGTTACATCTCAACTCAAATTAAAAACTCAAATCAACAAACTAAACAGACATATAGATAATATATACACACGAGTGTATATATATGTACCGTATTGAATTCAATCCCAAAGGAAATGTTTATTTTCAGTATTCGTTTCTGATTTTAAATCATGATTTATAATTTTCCACAGAATTTTTTTCTCACAAAAAAATACATATAAAATAATAATAATTCTGAATCATAATTTTAAATTTATAAAATAAACGTCCACAAAATCTATTATCTTAAAAAGTTTGCAAGAAAATTGAGGAAATAAAAAGTGTGTAATTTGATTTCAATGGCTACTTTTTTATATCAAATCCAAATGTCCAAATGGGCAAATATTTAAGTCCACCGACCAGATTTATATTTCTTGTGCCTTGGCGACGGTATAAGGTAAGACCCTTTCTAATATTTATATGTAATTTTGTAAATTTTTATAATGACTTTGACGCCCCATGGTCAAGGATAAAAGCCATCTATGACAATATAAAACAACTTAAGCAAAATAATAATTTTAACGATATCAACAACGTTAATAAATCAAATAATACAACAAGTCCTCAAACAAAGCAGCACACAATTTAAAATTTTAGCAAGAAAGCAGAATCCAAAAGCTAAACTCAATTAGCCTTTGTTTTATTTTATTTTTTCTTTTAGAAAATAATGTGCTAGGTTACAGAAACACCTTATCAAAATGCATTGTTTTATTTGTTAGATTGGATCGTAATCTTATTGGGAAAGAAATTAGCGAAATTTAGTGAAAATATAACAGTATAGAACCATGCAATACCAATAGAGTATATATATATATATATATATATATATATATTAGCTTTGTAAGAAATTCTCTTACTTAATTTTATTTCTTTTTTTAATAATTAATATCCTTGAAGAGATGTTTTAGCGTTTAGAAGACCAAGTTCACTTTTGTTTATATAAAGGAAAATATGTTTTCAACAGATATTTAGTATGATGATTCGTGTTATAGTTCGAATAATAATTTATGACTCGTTACAATATTTTTTCTCATAAAAAACACACGTAAATTGAGAATAATTCTGAATCATTATTCTAAATTCATAAACTAAACGTTCATGTCTTACCACAATAAAGATAAAGTTCTCCCATGTTATATTCCTTTTTCACTCTGATTAATAAGAAAAAATAAAGAAAGAAAGAGTTTACACTTATAAAAGAAATTGTCAGCTTTGCAAAGGGGAAAAACAAACATGCATAAACAATTTGGTAGTCACTTCTATTGTCATACAATGAAATCAAATTGATACTCAAATCTCTCTTTCTCTACTTTAAAGAAAAAAAAAAAAAAAACAAAGGAAAAAAAAAAAAAACGTTGGTGCCTTTTAGTTGGAATGAGGACAGAACATTTGTGTCTTATTGCTATAATGGCTCCAAGTGCTCTATATTTCTGTGTCTCTATATTTTTGGCTCTATTTTTGTTTTCTTCATGTTGAAGAAATAGCAGTTTCTGTTCGCTGAACCAAAGCATGAGAGATAGAGAGCCAAAAAAAGAAGGAAAAAGAAAAAAAAAAAAAAAAAAAAGAGTAAAGACAAAAGTCAATTTGTCATTGTCAAAGTTCACAATTAAGAAGATGGCATGCCCAAAAGTTGCACTAATTCATTGCCTTACATTTCAACATCATTTAGGCACTTGTTAAGGAGACTATGGACGAGAAGTATCGACAGACTTAGGCAATTATGAAGGAATGCAAAAGCAAATTCATCTCTTTCAAAAAAGCCTCCAAAGAGAGACACTTTTGTATCAAAAATGTTGATGTGTAATCTGTGATTAGATTAGGCCGGTGGTGGCACAGCGGAGGAGAGATCGGTGACAAGGAGAATAGCGGATTGTGACGGGTTTTGGGGCTTTAGAATGAAGGCTGGGAAATGTTAGGGTTTGGGTTTAGAACCTTTTCATGTGACATTAGATTCTCAAATTATGAAAACCATTTTATTGGGCGAGTTTTGGATTATTCAAGACTTTCGTAATATAAAAAACCAATGGACTTTAACTTTCAAGTTCAAAAGGACCAATGATTGTACTAAGCATGAAAATCTTTCGATTATCATTCTCATCCCGACAATATATTTTTAAATTTGCATCAGAAAGATTACATTCAAATGGGTAATTGTCAAGAGAGGGGGGGAAAAAAAAAGGAGGTGCTATGTTCAAAAGCCAATAAACTATAAAGCTTCAACATGTAAGCCTTATATGTAGTGAAAACAATAGTGTAGAGTGAAAAATGATTAAGCATATAGATTGAAAGTGTGGACGGTGATTAATAAACATGGTGACTTACATGTCATGTCTGCCATGACGATAAACACCAAGAAGTTCCTTATTTTGGATAAAAAATGGTGGTGAACACTGAATTCTTTAAATGCATTTCATATGAGAGAAAACCTAAAGATCAAAGATCACACCTGAGAAAATATGTTCATAATATATGGCCGTTGAATGATGTATTGCAAATGAGAATATAAGAACCATTCATTTCATGTTTGATTTCAAATTTTTTTTTTTTAACAGAATAACCCCCTTACATAATGGTTGAATTTGACATGTTAGACCTTAAAAACAAAAATTGTAGTTCCATAATAAATATTGGCTAAGGCTTATCTTTTAAGAATTTTTATTCTAGAAGTTTTCGTAAAAAACAAAAAGTAGAAGAGAGATTCTGTTCCTCCTCTAATGTTGAATTAGCGATCATCATGGCTAGTCCAACAAATTGAATCTCTCTAATTGATCCAATAACAAATTGGTAGCATAATCCCATGGCTAAAAAGAATTAGCCCATGGACATAGTTAAATGATTTTACCAAGTTAGAATCATATTAAATTAACAAAAAGAAGACAGTAATTTGACCAAGCTTAATAAAAATCTAACAATTTAAAATTGTAATGATTAAATTAAAAAAAATCAAAATTTATTTAAATTTATACCATATTAGGCAAATATCATTAACTATTTTGGACATATTTATTTGACCGTATTAGAGTACCATATTGTATAGTAATACAATACTACAATGTTTGGTGTGACCGTCGTATTATATAAACTAATATGGATAGTAAATTAATACGAACTATGTCATATTATTGAATACGACTTATTTTTTACATATTGTATTGTATTATTTTATTATTAATCAATGAATCATGTCAAGATTAAGTATGACTAGATGTCGGGGGGTCAGGTTGACACAGGGTCATGCCAGAGTCTATAATTGTTAAAAAATTCAAGGGCACAATGCAAATTTTATATTTATTGTAAATTATATTTTAACCCCAAAACTTTTACAAAATTACATTTTGACCCAAAAATTTTATAAAATTACATTGACCCTAAAATTTTCATAAAATTTTATTTTGACACCAAAGCTTTTGAAAATTATATTTTGACCCCAAAATTTTTAAAAAATTGTATTTTGACCTCAAATTATTTAAATTTTACATTTTAATTCCTTATATAATACATCATGACACTAAATACCGTATTGTATTATAATAATATAATATAATATAATACACTTTATATAATATAATATAAGCTACTAAACATGACTTTTGTGTCTAACTATAATGCCCCATGTATTGCCTATTTGCCTATCATATTTGTACTAAGACAAACAAGGCATAAGGTTGTTTGCTCACAAAGGATTTGAGTCCGTTCCAACTCTCAATATAATGATCGGGACGGATAGACCATGTACTTTGTAAACGATTTTTATGTGATGTGGGACTTTTTTTAATAAGAAAAAATTTCATTGGTGTCATTCCATTCTTTCCCATCCCATTTTTACCAGGAGAGAAAAGAAAAGAAAAAATATTGTATGAAAATGTTTTATTCTAAAGATTCTATTTGTTATCCTCCATTCTTATAAGATTTATGATTTTCAAAGACAAAATATGAGCTTTCTACGGTTATCGTGGTACATGTTCTTAAATATAAGTATGTTCAAGTTATGCATGTAAGAGAAAAATATTATAATAAAAAAATTAAATTTTAATTTTTATGAAAAAAATCATGTAATAATAAAATTTAAATTTTGACTTGAGTTGTGAATGAACAAAGAATAAATTTGATTAAAATCACATCAAAAGAAGACGTATGCAAAATTCACATATCTTAATATAAATTTAGGCATCATTCATTTTATTGATTTGAGTTTTTAATTCAAGTTGAAATGTGACTTTATATAAAAAATTTTAATTATAATAAAAAAAATTAAATGTGACTTTTTATAAAAAAATTTTAACTATAATAAAATTAGAATTAAAAATTTCATCAATGAAATAAACGATATCTTAATAATTCGAATCAAAGATTTTCACCGGTGGGTATCTTTTCATATCCTACTATATCCTACTATAAAAATCGCAAAAAGAAAGGGGAAGAAATGCAAAGGAAACGCCGAATGGGTATAGAATTGGAGAGGGTATAGATGAAAATATTTTTGATAATCATGGACATTATCATATACATCTGCACCTTCTAGAAATTGCATAAAACAACCCCTGCCTCCCCTTTCCTTCGCCGTGTTTTCTCGGTTCGCGTCCGTTTTCCATTGACAGTTTTCCCAGGAACCAAACAAGCCCACAAACAAGGAAAAAAGGGGAAAACCAGAGAACAGAATATCCGATTCTCTTGTACGATTATGGAAATCTAACTAAGCTAATCTCTCTGCATGCTTCTCTTCTCGGCCGATTTCCTGTCCAATTCGAACTGCGATTTCCACATGAAGAAGAAATTCTTCGAATTGGATCTCGTCTACTCCAAATCTCACCATAGAAATCCCAAATTCTGGATATTCGAACCCTAATTTCGCAGAATCTCTCCTCCACCGCCATGGAACTGCCTCAATTGAGCTTGGCCGCCGCGGCGCCGCCTTTCGCCGCCGGAAACGGAAGGAATCTCTCTCCTCCGCCGTCTCCTGATGGCGGCGAAGATTTCGCCGCGTGGTACGGCAACATGCAGTACCTGCTTAACATATCGGCGATCGGCGCGTTCTTCTGCGTGTTCATCTTCGTCTTCGTGAAGCTCCGGAGCGACCACAACCGCATGCCCGGCCCCTCCGCTCTCGCCACGAAGCTCCTCGCCGTCTGGCACGCCACCAGCCGGGAGATCGCGCGCCACTGCGGCGCCGACGCCGCGCAGTTCCTCCTGATCGAGGGCGGAAGCTGCGGGTTGCTCCTCTCCATAGCTGTCCTTTCGATACTGGTGATGCTTCCGCTCAATCTCTACGCGGGAAAAGCTCTGCTGAGCGATGAATTCTCGAAGACGACGATAATCCACATCGAGAAAGGTTCGGCTTTGCTCTGGATTCATTTTCTTTTCGTTGTGGTTGTTGTTATTATGGTGCATTTTGGAATTTCCGCCATTGAAGAACGGTCGAAGATTACTAGATTTAGGGATGGAAATGGGAATTTGAGTGACCCGACGGCGGATTCCACCTCCATTTTTACCGTAATGGTGCAGGGGATACCGAAAACCTTAGGCTCCGATAGGACTTTGTTGCAAGAGTATTTTCAGCATAAGTATCCTGGCAAGGTCTTTAGGGTTATTTTGCCAATGGATTTATGCGCATTGGACGATTTAGCCGCAGAATTGGTAAGGGTTAGGGATGAAATTACATGGTTAGTGGCTAGAATGGACTCTCGGCTTTTGCCAGAAGAAGTAGAACATGGAAATGGAAGGGGTTATTTGGATAGTTTGCGGGGTCGAGTTCGTCATCTATGGAAGAAAGTGCAAAATTTTTGGGATCGGATAATGGCTAGCTTAGGTTACACAGACGAAGAGAGGCTAAGAAAATTGCAGGAATTGAGAGCTGAATTGGAGACGGAACTGGCAGCTTACAAAGAAGGGCGCGCATTGGGCGCTGGAGTTGCATTTGTGGTGTTTAAGGACGTGTACACTACGAATAAAGCTGTACAAGACTTTCGGAATGAGAGGAAGAAAAGGATAGGGAAATTCTTCTCTCTTGTGGAATTGCGTTTGCAGAGGAACCAATGGAAAGTTGAGAGGGCGCCTTTGGCGACTGACATTTACTGGAATCACTTGGGATCGTCGAAGATGTCTCTAAGATTACGGAGGGTGATAGTAAACACGTGCCTGCTGTTGATGCTTCTGTTCTTTAGCTCTCCTCTTGCCGTTATCAGTGCGGTGAAGAGTGCTGGTCGGATTATCAATGCTGAAGCTATGGACAACGCCCAGTTGTGGTTAGTTTGGGTGCAAAGCTCGAGTTGGCTTGGAAGCCTTATCTTTCAGTTCCTGCCAAATGTGATGGTATTTGTGAGCATGTATATAGTGATTCCTTCGGTTCTTTCCTATCTATCCAAGTTTGAAAGACATCTTACGGTGTCTGGGGAGCAAAGAGCCGCGCTTTTGAAGATGGTTTGTTTCTTCCTAGTGAATCTAATTCTCCTTAGGGGCCTAGTCGAGTCGTCGTTGGAGAGCACCATCCTGCGAATGGGGCGGTGCTATTTGGATGGAGAAGATTGCAAGAGGATTGAACAATACATGAGTGGCTCTTTCTTGTCAAGGTCGTGCCTCTCGTCTCTCGCATTTCTGATCACAAGTACTTTCTTGGGGATATCTTACGATTTATTGGCTCCAGTACCTTGGATTAAGAGGAAGCTTCAGAAGTTTCGGAAGAACGACATGCTTCAACTTGTCCCGGAACAAACAGAAGAGTACCAACTTGAAAATCAGGAAACAGATGGTCTGCGGAGACCCTTGGTGGCTGACAGCAGCTATGATTCTCCTAGGCTGGATGAAATGGATTCTCAGGGCCAAGATCTTTCCGTATATCCAGTCAACAGAACCTCAACCGCCCCAAAGCAGACATTCGATTTTGCGCAATACTACGCATTCAATTTGACAATATTTGCCCTGACATTGATATATTCCTCGTTTGCTCCGCTTGTGGTTCCGGTTGGCACAGTTTACTTCGGGTACAGATACGTGGTCGATAAGTACAACTTTCTGTTTGTCTATAGAGTCCAAGGCTTTCCAGCTGGGAATGATGGGAAGCTGATGGATACCGTGTTGTGCATCATGCGGTTTTGTGTCGATCTGTTCCTGGTTTCGATGCTCTTGTTCTTTTCGGTTCAAGGAGATTCAACGAAGCTGCAAGCTATATTTACACTTGGATTGCTAGTAATGTACAAGCTTTTGCCTTCTCATAATGATGGTTTTCAGCCAGCTCTTTTGGGTGGCATGCAAACTGTTGACAGCATCGTGGATGGGCCTCTTGATTATGAGATCTTTTCACAGCCCAAGTTTGACTGGGATGTATATTATTCATGATTTATGCTTACTCTCCTCAATGGCCTTATTTATCCCAAAACGAGAGATAAAGAGAGAGAGAGAAATTCTTTTACTGATGTCTATATTTAGTTGCATTACTTCTCTATGAAGCTTTATGCCCTCTTTTACTCTTATTTTTCTTACTTCACTTTCTCCTTTATTTGGATTCTACAGAATTTTCTGTCATTATTATATGGTCATGTTAATTAATTGCCAAATGGATTAAGGATTAACAATGTCTGCATTCACATTGTGCTGATATGCTTCACACGTCGAGCATACTAAATGGTACTCCGCGGTCTGCAACATGCGATCCACATATGGGCTCATTGCCTACTTTTTATTAGTTTTTGTGACGGTCCGCTGTTTACTTTTTATTAGTTGTAGTGCTCGGCGCTAGTTCATGCTCACAAACTGTTCAAATGCATGAAATAATTAAAAAAAGGAAAAAAAAAGGTTAAATACTAGATTTTTGCATATAGTTGGACCATAAGGAAACTTGGATTTTAGTTCAAGAAATAAAAGGCACATGGAGGGTTTTTTTTTTTTTTTTTTTTTTTTTTTTTGTGTGTTAAGAAAGGAAGTGGTAAAAAAAAAAAAAAAAAAAAAAAAAAAAAAAAAAAACTAGTCAAATTAGCAGGCCTATAATCACTCTTGGCCAGGCAAATGTTACCTCTCTCTCTCTCTCACACACTTGAACATGGTCTGCATTTTTAATGTGATTCCACTTGTTACTGATTCTCTCACTCTCATCTCTCTCTCTCTCTCTCTCTCATCTTAAACATGTGGTTTTTGAGATCAAAAGAAAATAATAATAATTGTTATTATAATTATTATAAAGGTGTGGTTTGTCCTTAGGATAACTAACCTATTTGAACCAAGACTGCATAAATAGCATAAGTTGAAATCCTTAGTGGCAGCAAGCCCTTACTTGTACTCATAACACAAACTCGGGCCAAAAAGATTATGCATCATTTAGCAGTGAAGAACAATCTCTTAGACTCCGAATCAGAATCAAACAAGCTCATCTCCGGCAGCAATGATCATCGTCCTCTTTGTCCGAAGCCTCGGCGACTCGGACCATCCATTCCCGAATTCCTCAAGCCTCTTCAATGTTCCAATCACAGGTCTTAGCATCTCTATAATTTTTTATTTATTTATTTTTTTTATTTTTTTTTTTTTTTTTTCCAAAATTGCTTCATAGTTTACTGGGAAAAAAATTACCGACGTTGTATAATTCTAAACCAACAGATTTTTATCAAAGCGTTACATTCACGTACATTTTCAGTCATGTTATGATATTGACATGATCTTAAAATTCAAAATTTCACTTCTGGTTTTTAATCCCATAAATTATCTTTGTACTTTTTTTTTTCACTCTAGCAAAGAGTTTTTTTTTTTTTCTCATTATCTGAATTTCTCTCGGACAGCCAAGGAAACACCGATTTAAGAAGCATAATCTTGAATATGATCATCGACAAGGTTTGGATTTCCAATTCTCATGTACAATTCAAAATCTAGGATCATTGTGTAGAAAATGATGTGATTGTTGATGATTCTTCTTAGTGCAGAACATTGAGGGAAGGGAATGCGTATGTTTACCGACGTGTTACTCCGGTTCGCCGCCGGGAAGGACTGGTAATCCGCTGGTTCACGACGTTCAATTTGCTCAGCTCCAGATGGAGCTTGATCTCTCAACATTGATGCCAAGCAAGCTTCTCCGATGAGTTTTTATTATTTATTATTTTCATTATTATTATTATTATTTTAATGTTTTGGTCCTGATACGCCTTGAGAAACGACATCGTAGCGTGTTGAAATTTTGAAGTAATTTTTGTAGTTTTTTTTTTTTTTTTTTTTTTTTTTCTGTAGATTTGGTAGGAGTAAAAGCCTGTGATGTGTATATGTTTTGATATTAATAAATGGAGTCAAATTGTCCTGTAATTATCTACCGCAACTCGAATTATTCCATTAATTGGAGTGATTATACGTGTTTTCCAATATAAGTACTAATTAAGTTATGTTGGATGAAGAATGTTCTGAAAGCCAAGTTTGATTAATTGAGATTGGTTCTATAACACGTGTGTTTTTTATTTTGTATTATTTATTTATTTATTTATTTTTGGGTGCTTGTTGAAAATAGCTGACATTAGATTTGTTCCCCTGAACGTCACAATCTAACACATTCCCATGCATTTTAAGATTTTCTTTTTTACTTTTCCTAATAATTCTTGGAATTATAAAGAGAGAAATTGTGTTGGTCTTTAGAACTCGTTTAAAAATAATTTTATTTTTTATATAAAAATAAAAATAAAAATATTTTTAATCTTAAATAGAAATTATTTTTAAAAATGTGCTCAGTAATGTTATCAAGAGATTATTTTCAGTATAAAAAACTTATTAATGTCGGTGTCTTTCTCTCTGCTCAAGAGAGGAGAAAACGAAAATAAAAAATAAAAAACGACTAAAAGTTATTTTTCATCTCTCTCTCATTTTATACTAAACTAAAAAATCGTTTTCATTTTTATTTTTTATTTTTATTGCGCCGAATGTCGTTTTAAAAATATTTTTATATTTTTTTAAATTTAAAAAATAAAAATGAAATTAATTCTAATTACAGTCTATACAATAAAGAATTCAAAAAAAAAAAAAAAAATAGTAGAGCTATATTCTAAACCGTTAGACTGTGCAACGTTAGACTTATGATGGTTTGTCTGAACTCTGAAATTACATATTTACGTTGATTCAGGCCTTTTATGTTTCATTGATGAATTTGGGATATAAAATGAGGTAACTTATCTCCGTATGAGACGTTTAGTGAGAATTCATTTAGTTTGTCAATTTAAATTTTTAGTTTAAATTGAGATATAATTTTATGTAAAATTTTTTTATTATAATAAAAAATTAAATATAATTATTTTTAAAAAAAATTATTATAATAAATTTAAATAAGTGAAATATTGTTTGACACCAAAAAAAACATAAAAAACCGGCATTTGTAACTTCCTTAACGGTCGCATACAAAACAAAGTGGGACCCACTAGAAGCCAAAAACGGAAAGTTTCCACAGTGAGAGTCAGAGAGCTCTAAACAGTGAAAAGAGACTCGCTTTTTACAGTCCGAGATCTAATAGAATTCTCCATTTCCCAATGCCAAGAAGATTTCAGCTCCCAATCAATAATCACCATTCTTCGTCCCTTCTTCTTCTTCTTCTTCTTGCATGAAACACAAAAACGTCGTCGTCTCACCTTCTTCTACCTCCTGAGAGAAAGAAAGAAAGAAAGAAAAACGTCGTCGTTTTAGTCTTCTTGTTCTCCTTCTTCGTTCTGAAAGAAAGAAATTAGAAGAAAAAAAAAAAAACGCCGTCGTTGCAGTCGTCTTCTTCCTCTTGATCTAGGGATTAGGAAGGAAAAGAAAAAAACCAGAATGATCATTCTCCTCCGCCGCAAAAACGACATCGTTTCAGCCTTCTTCTTCCTCTTCTTCTTCTCCGTCCTGATCTGCGGCGGCGGCTGCCATGGCCGCATCTTCAGCTTCCAGATGCACCACCGCTTCTCCGACCCCGTCAAGCGGTGGTCCTCCGCCACCGCCGACCTCCCGGAGAAGGGCAGCTTCGAGTACTACGCCCACTTGGCCGACCGCGACCGCCTCCTCCGCGGCCGGAAGCTCTCCGAAGTCGGGAACTCCCCTCTCGCTTTCTCCGATGGAAACTCCACCGTCCGGATCACCTCCTTGGGATTGTGCGTTTTCTTTGCCCTTTTTCTTGATTCAATTTTTAGGGTTCTTGAATAATTAATCTAGGGATTGATAGTTTCTTTGAATGATTTTTAGTCTGCATTATACGACGGTGAAGTTGGGAACTCCGGGGACGACGTTCATGGTGGCGTTGGATACTGGAAGTGACCTCTTTTGGGTGCCCTGTGACTGCTCCCGATGCGCCCCTACTGATGCCACTTCTTATGCGCCGGTAAATTCTGTCTTTTTCTTTTTTTTTTTCCTATCAATTTTCGAACTTTTTGGTTTCAATATTAATATTTGTGATTGTTCTTTTTTCTTTGTGTCATTTGTATGTAGAACTTGTGAATGGATGTTAATATTTTGGTGTTTTCCCATTTGAGTAGGTAATTAGTGACTAGTGATTAATCTCTTATTACTAATATTAAGTATGCATTTAATTTGAGTACAAAATTCCTACCATTAGATTGAAATTTGAAAAAAGAAAAAAAAAATGCTACGTGGGTAATGGGTTTTCTTTTATTTTTCTGGTTTATGTTGTGGGGAGGATTCGAATATTAGATTTTGTGAAGTATATCTAATTTACCCATTGTTGGTCATAGAATGTTATTATACAAAACGGGCCATATCTATAAAACAATTAAGGATTAAAAAGTGTTAATTTCAAAAAGCATTGATGGTTGTTAGGCATATATGCATGATTTTGATGGATCCATCTTTAATTCGTTTTATTGTGTGCCAGGATTTTCAGCTTAGCATGTATGACCCTAAAGGGTCATCAACAAGCAAAAAGGTCACTTGCAATGACAGTTTGTGTGTGCACCGTAGCCGATGCCTTGGAAAATTCAGCAGTTGCCCTTACATGGTATCTTATGTCTCAGCTGAAACTTCTACATCTGGGATATTGATAGAGGATGTCCTGCATTTGAAAAAGGAAGATAAGCATGAGGAACTTGTTGAGGCATACGTCACTTTTGGGTGAGTTCTGTTATCATCATTTAGTTTAATAACCAATATAAACATCAAGTTCTTACATTTGTAGATAATGTAACATGAATTATGCAGTTGTGGACAGGTCCAAAGTGGTTCATTCCTTGATGTTGCAGCTCCTAATGGTTTGTTTGGGCTTGGGATGGAGAAGATATCAGTGCCCAGCATTTTATCCAGAGAAGGCTTTATAGCAAATTCTTTCTCCATGTGTTTTGGACAAGATGGAATTGGGAGAATCAGTTTCGGTGACAAGGGCAGTCCTGTTCAAGACGAGACCCCATTTAATCTGAACCCATCACAGTAAGTGGTAATTTCTCCTGTACTTGATGCTGATAGTCCTGTTCAAGACGAGACCCCATTTTATCTTTGCATATTCTATACAATCCTGTACTGAAATCATGTCTCTCTCGCAGTCCAACATATAACATCACTGTTACTCAAATTCGAGTGGGGACAAGCCTATTTGATGCAGATTTCTCAGCCCTGTTTGATTCAGGGACCTCTTTCACATATCTGATTGAGCCAATCTATGCAAGGCTTTCAGAAAGCGTAAGCACTTGAACAATGAAATGTGCCTCACCCCTGACTTAAAGGTTCATCATATTTTATTCTTACACATCTGCTGAAACTAAATTTATTTAATTTATGTTCTGTTGCAGTTCCATTCACAGGTTCAGGATTCACGACGTCCAACTGACTCAAGGATTCCATTTGAATATTGTTATGATATGAGGTCGGTTATTGTTTCTCATTCATATTTCCTTTTAGTTTCTACCTCCGAATCTAAGACTTTTTCTTGACAATGGGCAGTCCCGAAGCGAATTCCAGTTTGATTCCTAGCCTGAGCTTAACTATGAAAGGTGGAAGTCAATTTGCTGTCTATGACCCCGTTATTGTAATCTCCACACAGGTAAGTTTCTTTTTCCGTTATTTTGTTTTATTAAATAACCTGCAACATCTTCTTCTAAGTATGAATCTTACTAATGATTTGCAGAACGAAATTGTATATTGCCTGGCAGTTGTGAAGAGCGCAGAACTGAATATAATTGGACGTAAGTTTGTGTTGGCCAATCAGTCCTAATTTAAACGTTCCATAATAAAACATTGATTTGATGGTGTATTGGTGTCAATTCATGGGAAGAAATCACAATTTTTTTTTTTTTTTTAAATGTAAAAATGGATTAAAATTTGTTCTAAGACTCTTATTGTTCCATTTCACCCATGTTTAGAAAAGAGTTGCGGTACACGCCAAATTTGGCCTTAACACTGATGAAGTTACTTTGCTTTCTTGTCTCGCAACATATCAATGTCTCACGGATCATTTACAAAGTTATTTCACCTTATTCTTTAATCTTTCTACAGAAAACTTTATGACTGGCTACCGAGTGGTGTTTGATCGAGAGAAACTCGTCTTAGGCTGGAAGAAATCTGATTGTAGGTGCCATGCAATTTTCAATTTGCACATGATGTTTTGCTATGTTTTTCTCTAATAAACTTCTTACTGTACGACTAAACTTTCCCTCACGCAGGTTATGACATTGAAGATTACAATAATTTCCCAGCAAAACCTAATTCTACCACTGTGCCTCCTGCTGTTGCTGCTGGACTAGGTAACCATTCCGTGCCAAAATCCAAAAAAGAGATGAGGAATAATCAGAACTCAAGGGGTTCCTCATCTTATCACTGCCATAGCATTCCAATGACTTGCTTCAGATTTCTCATCATTTTTTCTCTATTACGTTTTACATGGTCATGATTTTGTAGACCACTCTTAGCCCCAGTAGGTTTTATATTTTAGGTTATATGTCCGATTATATTTCCACTTCAAACCATGCTTGTGAAAATCTGGGATGACCGCTGCACCTTAGCGCATCGTCGATCCCTTTGGCGGGGCCACATACACGATACATGATACACCCAAAAACAAATAGTACTTGTTATGTTCCTTCTCTCTCTTCCTCCGTTGGGACATCTTCATCTAGCATAGGAATCACTACACTAGTGTTGTATATTATATTGTAAGAGATAGAACATCTTTTATTCTTTTAGCAGACAGTAATGCTACACATGTTGTTAATAGCCTTTTACTCAATGACAAAAAGAATTTTTCCTCTTATGACACGCTCTTAGATCAGGGGTGAAGAGAATTTAAACCTTTTTTGCTTCACTCATCTCAAATAGAGTCCATCTTTATTAGTGATTAATAAAAAGGAATGAAAAAAAAAAAAACTGAAGCCAACACAGTGATTGGCCGTGAAATATCCGCATCTGTCTGTTGGAACTCTCCCTTTTTAAAGCTATTGGTGGGAAGGACATAGTGGGATCAGCCACTATTAAGATTTAGCCCTGAAGTCAGTCTTCTAGAAAACGAAGAATAGGTATAGATATTAGTCCTTAGCAAGAAAAGGAAGAAATAAAAAATATATTAAAAAAATAAAAAATAAAAACAAAAGTAGTTGGTTATGTATTCAATAGATACTTGATTAAGTCCTTGCATTTTCTAGTCCATCAGGCAGTGACGTACCAGAAAAGCCTTGTTCTATTAACAACATCAATGAGAAAAAGAAATTGAGCTAAATGATAAGCTCTAAATGACCACAGGCTGAGTATAAATAAAACAGCTTAAAAAATTGATGACAATATCAACACAACAAGCACCAACTACTACTGAACACTTGGTCACTTGGTCAACACCCACGTGTCTCTCAACGTGAAGTCTATATAATACAGAACAAGAAAATCAATGTTTAAGTCTCGTTTATTTCACTAATTCGAGTTTTATTATAGTAAAAAACTATAAAAAAACACACATTTAACTTTTTATTAACTTTTTATTACAGTAAAAAGTTATCACATAAAGTCACATCTCAACTCAAATTAAAAACTCAAATTAGTGAATTAAACAGGCCCTTAGTGATTGACAATTAGGTGTTTATTATAGGTAACACCGTTTGTTTTTGTTATCACTCAAGTGTCAAGGTCTTTGTTAGCATTTGTTAACAACCACAAGAGTTGAAACTATAATTCCCGTTATTTTCATAAGTTCGACTCATAATTTGACCTTTTATTAGTGTTTTCTCTCTCACAGAAATTTAAATTTCAGTTTAAGTTTTTCCACTCAAACCTATGTAAAGAACACTTTCGATAGCATGTGAAAGTTGTGGAGACGAGGGGAAGGCATATATATATAAACTGAGGGCTTCAAAATTGAGAAGGATCTAGTGTTGGATTATGGTGATTGATAAGGACTTTGATTATGATTTCATGAGATACCACCTTGTTAAGAAATGCCAAAAAGGAAGGGTACAAAGGCTCTTAGGCCCCGTTCACTTCGCCGATTCGAATTTAGAATTCGAGTTTTACTACAGTAAAAAGCTCTCAGTAAACAGTCACATGATAATGATAGTCATAGTACATGGTTCAATTGTCTGAACAAACCAAGCGAATATAATATATATAGATGAATTTTTAATAATCACATTTTAATTAGTGGTCACTTATAAATATAAAAATTTAATGATGTGGCATGAAAATAATTTAATTTTACTAATTGTCATTTATTTTTTTATCAACTATTTAATTTATTAAACTGTTAAATTAATATTTTATTATTAAAATAATAATACACATTGATAAATAAATATTAAAGTAATTATCAATATATATATATATATATATATATGAGATACATATGAGTACAAATGGAAATTATAGTTGTGAAGTCTTCTTCTGAAAAAACTTGGCAAGTCAATCTCAATTGGGCAGGGCTGAAAGTGAAACTTGGAAACAATAGAAAAATGGTTTTTATATTGTAATTATTATTATTTTTTATTTTGTTTCTTCTTCTTCTTCTTCTTCTTAAATGGAAAGCGGGCGTTCTTTGACCTACTATGGTCCTTTTGACTAGGAACTATTATGGTCCAATTTAATACACAAAAAGCAACGTCCTGGTATTGCCGACTAGTGGGGAAAAAAAAAAAAAAGTCACTCTTTTTTTTTGCCGCGTTAAGTGATCGTTTAATTCGTGTATTTAAAATTATTTTTATTTTACATATATTTTTTATAAAAAAATATTATAAAAAATTATAAATTATAATTTAAAATCAGTGATAAATATAAAAAATAAACGGGCTATAAAATTTTTTCCCACTGGCCAATTAGTTCACACGTATGTAGCCTTGGAAGAAGTACTTATATAGTAAATACACCAGAAAACGTAAAATTAACTTGTCATGTTCTGTGATAAGAGAATGTCAAGCAAAGTTTTCACTCTTTTAAGGAGAGGGGGAAAAAAAAAAAAAAAAAAAAAAAAAGCTTACTGGTGGGGTATATAACAAAAATCCTACAAATAAGATTTTGTTTTGAGTAAGTTTTGTATAATTTTTTTCCCTTAGTATAATTTTAACTAGAACTAACATAAGATATTCTTAATATATAAAGCTCTTCAGTTTATATACAAAGCACTTAGGAAACAAAGACAAATTAATGTATTATACAGTTTTGTGGTAAAAATAAGAAAATACTTTATCAGTGGGATACAAAAGTTTGATTAAATTTGGTTAAATTTTAACTGTTAAATTAAATTAAATCACACGCGATCAAATAAAGTACGATTAATAATGAAATTAATAAAGACTTAATTGTTAAAAATTGTGTTAAGAGTATTTTTTTTTTCATGCCCTATCACAATTGATGTGCGAGTCAAGTATATAAATTTCCAGATGAAAGATTTGATTTATGAATATCAAGTTTTGTTTACATTTTAAAGTTTATATTGTTTTGATTACATTTTCTAAACAATTACAGGTCTATGAATAGAAATGCAATTATTAAAGTTCATTGAAAAAAATTTTTGTGTGGAAGTATTGTGAATTAGAATGGAAAAATTAAACAGAAAGCGATGATGACGTGGGATGAATAAATAGCCATCAACTAACCAATTGAATGAAGTAGGAGGCAAGTAAAAAAAAAAAAAAAATAATATGTTGAATGGCATTTTAAGCAATGAGTTAATCAAACGCGTGGAATGTTTGACAACTGGCCTTCAATCAAATCGGTTTGATTATCTAATTCACAAATTCACATTCCTTTTTTTTTTTTTTTTTTAAATATTTCACATTTTCTCTTCTATTTCACAAGATCGGGAGAATTATTAAGTACATTTAGGCTCGTTTATTTCATCTATTTGAGTTTAAAATTTAAATTTTATTTATAGTAAAAAATTATCATAAATAGTCATATTTAACTTTTTTGTTACAGTAAAAAGTTCTCACATAAAATCACATTTTAATTCGAATTACAAATTCAAATCTACAAAATAAACGAGACATGTGTATCACGTCATATTATTAATGAGATTATACTATTTAGACACTTGTCTAATAAAATTGTATCATTTAAATATTTTATCTATATTAACTTTTCACTTTTATTTTTATCTTTTTAATAGGTATTCAATGTAAATACCTATTAAAAAAGAAAAAAATAAAAATAAAAAAATAATATAAATAAAATATTTAAATAATATAATCTTATTAAATAAATATACCATCTAAATAATATGACGTTGTATATCAGTATAAATTCCTCCAGTTAATAATGCCCTCTATCTCACACGTCAAACGACTTTACCTAACCCATCTCTAACTTTTATCCATTTGCCATCCTCATACGACAATTATCACCTCATTGTGGAAATTCCCCACCTTATACTTTATTGTAATTTGATCACACAACTTTGACTAGCTCTATTGACTTTATGGGCTTGCTTAGTTTAGGATTTTATTTTATTTTATTTATTTATTTATTTATTTTTGAAAAAGAAGAGTAGAAGTTGAGCTTAAAGTTAAAAGATTCAAATTTAAAAAATTTAAACAAAAATTAAAAATTAAAAAAGGTCCTTAGATTTCAAACTTGAAAGGACTAATTTGCAAATATTGAGAGAGTTCAAATTTCAATTAGCCAATAATGTCACTTTACTACGTATACTCCCACATAACCATAAATTAATACGATGCTAATATTTTAACCAAAAAGAATTTAAAAATCTGTTAAGAGACCAAAAACGAAAAAAAAAAAAAAAAGAAATTCAAAAATCCGTTTTCTTGATATGTTTTAACTTTTAAGCGGGAATGGGTCCCACCTTCACACCCGCGGTTTTTCGTCCTCACAGCCGGAAGAAATGAAGAGAGAGAGAGAGATATGAGAGAGAAACATTTTTGACTTTTGCTTACAGAGGAGAAGAAACGACCAAACTACTAAGCCTCTCTTCCTTCCACGAAACACTCTTCTCCTACATATGTTCTCACACTCACATATACAGAGACAATTATATATAAAATTTTTCAGTTCTTGAATTTCCGTTCCATGCCTCAACTTTCCGAGGAAACTCTGATATATTTTCTTCTGGAAAGATAAGATTTTTTTTTTTTTCTTTTTTGATATGATTATGGCGAGAACTGGAAGTGGGTTTTGTTTGTTGTCGTTGATTAGTTTAGTTGTGGGATGGGGGATTGGGGGGTGTATTGGGTTTGGGACATTTGGGTTCGATATTCACCATAGATTCTCGGATCCCGTGAAGGGATTTCTGGGTTTTGATGCTCCGGAGAAGGGGAGTTTAGATTACTACAAGGCGTTGGTTCACGGTGACAGACTAATCAGAGGTCGACACCTGGCGTCCGATGATCAGACATCGTCACCCCTCACTTTCTACGACGGAAACGCCACCTACCGCCTTGCTGCCTTCGGATTGTACTCTCTCTCTCTCTCTCTCTCTCTCTCTCTCTCTCTCTCTCTCTCTCTCTCTAGAAGTGCTCAACTTTAGCTTTGTTTGCCGGTGAGACTGAGGGAAAAAGAGTAATCTTTTTATTGTTAAGTTGGATTTTTCTTTTCCCTTCTTTATATTGTGTGAATTTGCCATTTTTGAACTTTTGCTTTGTTTAGTTGGTGGGAAACTAAAGAAAATGAAAAAAGAATTATCTTTTCTAATGCTAAGTTGGTTTTTTTTTTTTTTTTTTTTTTCTCTTTATATTGTGTGAATTTGCAGTTTACACTATGCCAATGTTTCTTCCTGTGTGTTTTTATAAGTTCTAAACGAGTTCTTTGTTTGATTGGTGAGAACCTAGAGAATGATGCTATTTTGGGTTCTCTCTCTTCTCTATCTTTCCTTTTGTGTGTGTGTTTTATAAAGTCCCGAACTTGTTTTTTGTTTGGTTTTTGGGAAAGTGAAGGAAAGGTGAAGAAATTCATATATTTGTTTTTGGGGAATTCTGTAGTAGAAAAAAAAAAAAAAGAATTTCTCTAATTTAGTTTTGGACCGTCTGATTTTCCTCGAGTTCCATTAAGAAACAATATAGAATCCCACTTTATAATTATTATTATTTTTTTTTTTTGGGAGTCTCATATTCTTTGAATTTACAGTTTGCATTATGCCAATATATCTGTGGGGACATAATATTCATGTATAATTCTTTAAGAAGAATTCTGTGGTAGAATAAACAAAAATTACTCTAATTTTGGTTTTGGACCGTTAGATTTTCATCAAGTTAAACATGCAGAATTGGACTTTAGAGAATCCCAATTCTCACCATAGAAACTACCATTTTTTAGTATATTTGTGGGGTCTCATATAAATAGTGTGAATTTGCAGTTTGCATTATGCCAATATAACTGTGGGGTCACCGAGTTCATCATACCTTGTGGCGTTAGACACCGGAAGCGACTTGTTCTGGTTACCTTGTGATTGTACCAGTTGTGTGCAAGGCATAAAGTTCACAGATGGAGAGGTAATATATTTGTTCATTTGATGATTATGCATGATTTAATCTGGTCCTTTTGATTTGAGATGATGTTCGTTTGGAATGATACTTGTTTCGCAACATAATATTCGATTACTGCCCTGCTTTTCTGTGTCAAATCTAACTAATGTCATGAATTTAGCTTGAGAGTTTCTAAATGAACTGTAATCAAATCTTCAAATTGGTAGCAAATGATCAAACAGAAAATAAATAGTGACAAGGGTTTAGGAGTTTCGATCATTGATGTGAGAATAAGTCCTGAAGTAGCTTTCCTGCTATTTTTCTTTCTTCTCTCTTAAACAGATATTGAAATTTAGTATCTACAGCCCTAACACGTCTTCGACAAGCAGTGAGGTTTCTTGCAACAGCACCCTTTGTGAACAACGGCGACGACAATGCCCTTCGGAAACTAGCACTTGTCCTTACCAAGTTGTGTATCTTTCTAATGGCACATCCTCTACTGGGTACTTGGTGGAGGATGTATTGCACTTAAAGTCCGACGATGATCAATTAAAAGATGTGGATGCCCGGATTACCTTCGGGTAAGCAGTATTTTAATCTTTTTGGTATCCCTTAAGTGAAATATTTTAATCTTTTTGGTATCCCTTAAGTGATATTTCTTATGATAATACGACACAATTTTTGATTGCTTAAGTAGAATCTAGTGACATGACTCTAAAAATTGATCCCATCAATGCCATTCTATCATTCGCATTTTCCCTTTACCTTTTCCCTGTTAACAAACAGACCATAATGTGTTACTCTTGTATGCAGTTGTGGTAAGGTTCAAACTGGTACGTTTTTGGACGGTGCAGCTCCGAATGGTTTAATTGGACTCGGTATAGAGGATATATCCGTTCCTAGCATCTTAGCAAAAGAAGGGCATACCTCAAATTCTTTTTCCATGTGTTTCGGATCTGATGGTCTTGGTAGAATCAGATTTGGAGACAATGGAAGTGCGGACCAAAGCGAGACACCATTTAATCTTAGACAATCACAGTGAGTACTGGTCACTGCTTGACACGCTCATTTTAGATTTACATCTATTATCTCTGAGATAAGTTCCGTTCTAGTTGGTTCTAATTTTCCTTTTGGGATAATTTCACCAGTCCAACTTACAACATCACTATCACTCAAATAACTGTGGGAGTGACTGTTGCTGATCTTGAATTCCATGCTATTTTTGACACTGGCACCTCATTTACGTATCTAAACGACCCTGCTTATACACAGATCACCGAGAGTGTAAGCGCTTTAATTAGTATATTTCGCTCTTTTGTCTCAAGCTTCGAAGTTCATCAATTGAAGATTTATAACTTTGCTGATCTTGCAGTTTAATTCCCTGGCAACAGATGACCGGCATACAAATGAATCTGAACTCCCTTTCGAGTATTGTTACGATTTAAGGTCGGTTATAACCAAAAGATAGCCATCGTCTTTCTACTTTTGTTTTTCCCTCCTTTCTGCAAGCACTGACTTCATTTGCCTGCAGATCAAATCAAAAGAGCTATCAATATCCGCAAATAAATCTTACAATGAAAGGTGGAAATCAATATAGTGTCATTGATCCAATCGTAGAAACTTCTACTACGGTAGGGATTGCATATTTAGAATCACTGTATCGGATATTCTAGCCCTGAATTCGGTAACTAAAAATGGATTCATGTGATCTCCAGGGTGGTGGAAGGGTCTATTGTTTGGGTGTTGTCAAAAGTGGAGATGTCAATATCATTGGACGTGAGTACCTTTTTTATCTTCCCTTTGCTTTCTATAACATGTACAATGGTGTATCATTTTGAAAACGGTACTTTGAACTGGTCTAATAAGACATTAAAGAGCAGCGAGCTAATTGATCTTTTCACTTTAAAAAATTCTCCCTAGTTATTTCCTAAATGTTAAAAATTCCTGTTAGAGCATTCCAATATAATGCTATAATTGATGTGCCGATGGCAAATTTGACATTGTGTCACCACTATAGTGCCAATTGTTATTTGAAATTTGCAATATGCTATACTTTGTGGTAAATTTGCCACCAAGTATAGCATATGAAAAATTTGACGTTTGATTGCTGTTGGTTGATATATTTATGTTTTCATTTAATCATGCAACATTTACACTTTCAAATTATTTTAAAATTAAAATTTTATAACTTTTAAAGCTTAATGAATACGGTAAAAAGTAGATTTGGCGCATGAACTAGCATTATGCATTGGAGCGCAAATAAAAATAACAGTCAAATATATTATTATCACACTTTTTGAAGTTAAATATGTAATTAGCATTAGCATTTACATTGGAGATGATATTAGATTTCTCAAACATAATCTGTGCAATGATTTTAACTGCTGCTTATACTATCTATTCATCGATCTCCGTGCAGAAAACTTCATGACTGGTTATACCGTAGTCTTCGATCGCGAAAAACTGGTCCTTGGTTGGAAGGAATCTAACTGTAAGTAAAACTTGATTTTTTTTTTTTTTTGGATTTGAGTTCAATCACAAACTTTTCTTTCCTTGTCGTTAATGGCATTGAGAATCACTTTCCACAGGTTACGATGAGCGAGAAACAGCGACGCTTCCCGTAAAGCCATCAAACACTCCGGCAGTCTCACCCTCGAGCAATGTTAGCCCGGAAGCCACTGCAGGGGCTGCTGGCAACAAGACTGTCATATCACAAGCTGCACCACCTGCAACAAACCATTCTCCAAGCTCAACTCATTTACGTATGCACCCATACCTGTTATTCTTTCTCCAATTTTTCTCATTTTTTATTCATTCTTTCATGTTTACTCACCCCCGGTATCATATGTATTGATAAGTTTTATTATTATTATTATTATTATTATTTGAGGCATAATATATTAAAGAACAATTTTGGAAGTTGCCTTAACTTCCTATTTTCCGGTATTTGTAACAGTTAGTATAAAACATGGGGTTGTATATAATTGTTTTGAATTTTGATTACAAGCGAAGACAGTGACGTATTTATCTTAATTTCAAGCTGACGTTTTGCAGCATTGTATTGTCGTTTGAATGTCTACATGTTTCCTTTGTGGAATTGGGTTTACTATCATTAATACTGTTGTTTTTTAATTTTTATTTTCAAGTTTTGACACATAAGAGATTTGTTTGGGGCTGTTTTCTAATAAAGTTGTTACGAGTACGTTCACAGACTTATATTTGTTATTTTTTTTGGGAGTTTTTTTTTTTTTTTTTTTTTTTTTTTTTTTTTTTTTACGGTGAGGCATAATATGTTTAAAATCACATTAAAATGAAAAGCATGAAAAGCTAACACAACATGATATAAGTCTGACGGTTAAAACAAAGTTCTACAAATAGGTACTTTTCATATTCTATGGTAAAAATCTCTCTCTCTCTCTTTTTTTTTTTTTTTTTTTTTTTTTACGTAGTGTGTGTAAAGTTTTCTCAGAAAAGTTTTAAGTTTGGTTTTTTCTTGATTTATTAGTTTTAGCAGATCACGTTAAAGAAAATTAAGATATAGTTGGTCCACAAACTATTGAACAATTGTCAATATTAGCTCTTCTATATATAGTAAAGATGAAGCGGACCTGTTGCAGTAGAAACTTTAATCAAAACTCTTTGAAAGGTTAGAAAACCAGGGAAGCTTCATTAAGGCGCGTTTAGTTCGTGAATTCAAATTTTCAATTCAAATTGAGATATAATTTTACGTAAGACTTTTTATAAGAATTTTTAACTGTGATAAAATTAAAATTAAAAATTTCACAATTTAACTGTAATAAAATTAAAATTAAAAATTCAAATGAGTAAAATAAACAAAATATAAATTTCCCCTTATCAATGGCATGAGAGAGAAAAGACACTTTTTGGGACTGGAAGAAATAAATTAGAAAGTTCAAATCACATTTAGCAATTATTAAACTCTATTATTCAATGCATTGCAGCTAATGTATAAACAGACGACAATAGATAAAAACAAAAATCCCGCAAACAAAATTGTCCTCAATACAACATAACCGGAACCTTAAGTCCTGAACCATTATGTAAAAGACAACCAGCCATAAATAAACCAACATGTAGTGTGTCAAATAATTTTCAAATTTCTACCCCTCAACATCCACTTCTTTGTACGATGTTCAGGTGGCATTTCTTTGTCCTCTTTTTTCAGTCTTGAGCTTTCTGGGTTTTCCTCTTGAGTGATTGAACCAAGGTTGAGTACTCATCCTTCATCTTCCTTTTCTTCTTCTCCTCCACACCACTGGATTTCAAGCCGCCGTCTTTCTTCAACGCATTCCCATTAGAGGGTAATTTAACTTGCCTAGATTTCATCTTAACTGACCTGAGCAATGTCGATAATTCGTACTTCTCTCTCTTGAAGGACTGGGCATTGGACTTCATTTGCTCGTCAACATCGGCCTGCGGTTCGGGAGCTACCGAGTTCTCCCTTTCAGCAAATTCTTCCTTAGCCTTCTGCTTTCTCAGTGCTACTTGCCGGGCGTAAGTCGCACTCCTGCCAAAATCAAACTCAAAATATTAGGCAAACCAACCTAAGATTCCTATACCGAGCCAAAAAGCAGAGATAAGAGCAAAACGTTTGAGCGTTGCTTTGAAAGATTGGAAACAAGTGAATTCAGATGATACAAACAAGTATTAGACATAGTGCCTAAAAATGCTTCTGAGCATTTCCGCCTGGAAGAAATAAAACAAACCTCAACTTCTCAAAATAACTGAGAGTTTATCGGTGTCGGTTTTGTGAACTTCTACCAAACACACTACTTGTATTATGTTATGTGCAAAAGAAAATTGTTAACCTGGCCCTAAATAGTGATAATAACGACTATAAATGAGAGATACCTTTTGAACTGTGGGTCTGTGGGATCCATAGCAAACTCCGGTGAAGTGAAGAGGGATGAGAACCGGGGATCGTCAGCAACAGGCGGTATTTTGTCCTCCTCTAGGATTTCTTTAATCTTTTTCCCATCTTTTCCCTTAATCTTCTTAGGTTTCAAATTATAGCCCTTGACACTTTTGTCTGTAACGGTATCATCAGCAAGTAGTAATTCAAGTTCGTCTTTGGTTGCTTCAGCTTGCCCATTAGCATCTTCTTGTTGCTTTTCCCTTTTCGAAGTTTTGCCATCAGACTTCTTACGTTTTTTAACTGAAGGCTCTTCTTCAACGAAAAAGTCATCCGGTTCTTCTATAGCCTCTTGATCAGTATCACTACTTTCATCCTCCGATGAATGTTTGGACCTATTCTTTCTACGCTTCTTTCTTTCGCGTTGTTCTCTGAGCTTGGCCTCCCACACGGTTTCTTGTTTCTTATCTTTCTTTTCTAGGATGCGTTTACTTATGTCCTCCAAGCCGGTATTGAAAGTGACCTCCATATCCTGGCCGCCCTCTTCATCATCTCCATCTGACGCATTGCCAGACTGGAGTAAAGAACGGTACATGTCTCGCTTTTTTTGCTTTTTATCTAGCTGATCCTCCGTTGCATTATCATCCTCACTCTTGTCACTTTCACTCTCATCAGAAGCAAGAAACTCCTTCAATTCCAATTCTTCAAGCTACATGAAAACATGTATCAGCACAGAAGCAAATGTATAATTCTATATAATGGATGTAAGGCATGAGTCCTTTTAGTTCTGCCAAAGGAAATTCACACTAACAGAAACAATAGCAAATAATCCAGCAGACATATTTGTGTGGAGGTTGCATGCTACCCTAATATTTTAGCATGAAGCAGCAATAAAGAACATATGATTGCAGGACAACAATTCAACCCAATAAGTTGAGTAAACAATTCAACGAAGTTAGCAGCCAAAGGAGACGAAACATTTGGATTATACTGTCAAGAAATCAGTGGAACTGTGGAAGACATGAACTCCATAAAATCATAACTCCAAATCAAATGTAATGCACCAACCTGATCAGCATTGAATTTCCGTTTCAACGTCTTTACACGCTCCGGTTCATCCTCATCCCAAGAGAGATGAATTTTACTTTGTTGCAGGGCTCGAGTTTGGAAATTTAAGCCCTCATAGTTCGCAGGCGCCTGAGTAAAATTAAGAACTTCTCAAGGCTACTCATGTGACTAAAAAGAAAAGTAAATATACCTACTTTTTCACTGGGGAGAAAAAGAAAGAGAAAAAGAAAAAAAAATATATATATATATATAAATAAATAAAATCCATTAGAAATCATAATTTCTTCAATACATTGCATATTTACAAATCCTTAAGAACGTCAACTTACTACCAACTTTTCGAAAAATACATAAAACCCTCATTTACTATAAAGGAGAAAATGTACCTCTGTTGCGATGTCCCTAGGTAGGTGTTTAAATTCCATCGAATTGGGAATAAACCTCAAATCAAGCACATTTGATGATCTTTCAAACTCAAGCCCATCACAAGCTGTATAAAGGTAATCTGCAGTGGCAACAGAATCGCATTCGACAACAGCATAGTAATACCTGGGAAGAAAAATATATACATAAACATTAATTTCATATTTGAAAGAAATTTTGGCTGATAAGACGATGCTCCACAAAATAGCATTTATAATTGCACAACATGCTACAAAATTTGAGCATGAAAAAGTAAAAAAGAAAGTGTAAGCACAAATAACCTTAGCCTGCTTTTCTCATAAGCACGCAGCTTCTCATTGTACATCTCATTGTCATCATCATCACTATCATCGCCACTTTTCTCACTTTCACCATCAAAGAGGCCAACGGGACCCTGAACTTCTTCCTCTTTCATACGCTGAAGTCCAAACTCAGAAGGATAGACAGCTACGGAGAGAATTTGTCCATCTTTAGGCAGAAATGAGCTCAACATCATATACATGTCAACGGCCTATATTATACAGGCGTACTTTTCAGCTAAAACTTGATCACTTGGTTTGATCAAAAGCATATTAAATCAAAGAAAGGAGCAAAACTCGTGAAAATCCCACCTCAACTAGTGAAATAAAAACCCCAGTAGGCCACATGGGTTTTCAAAAAGAAACATAATGATGTTACAAGTTCAATAGTCTTTCAAAAAGAAACATAATCATACAAATTCTTTTCTGGGGTTCCTTTATTCCCCCCTTTCGGGAGGAAAAGAGCCCAATCTCATATACAAGTCAATTAAAATTTTCAGCTAAAGCTTGATACACTTGATTGGTAACCCTAAACCGAAGCTAAACTCATGAGAATCCCACCTCAACTAATGGTTGATGAACATAAACCTCAGTAGGAAAGAGTCCTTTTTTCTTCTTGGATTTTCAACAATAAGCATAATAATATAAGTAAATAAATAAATAAATCAACCAAATCTGAATACACTTGATCGTTAAAAGGGTATTAGTTAAATCAAGTAAAGAAGCCATCTCATTGCTGAATGCAAACCAAATCACGGCAGGCCACAATATTTTTGCTTTTCTTTTTCTTTTCTGATTTCTCAAAAAGAAACCATAACGACACAAATAATAAGTTCGATATAAAGTTGGGATACATACCTTAACATACCTCCAATCCATGTTAACAACAGCAAGCCTGTGGGTTTCCTTTTCAATTTCTGGTATATGTTCCTCCTATCCAATGATAACCCAAATTAATCAAATAATTCAACTAGACTAATCCGAAATTAAAAAATAGTTATTGAAACTACAAGAATCCAATAAAAAAAATTCATTTTCCCCAAAATGTATATACTTTCATCGAGAACTCAAATTAATAAAAGAATTCAACTTGATTATCACAACTAAGAATTCAATCACAAAATTCATTTTTCTCAAAATGTATACGTATTTACTTTCATGTAACTCAGATAACTAGAAGAATTACACTCAATTAATCGCAAATTAAAAGTTAATTATCACAACTAAGAGTCCAACAAGAAAATTCATTTTTTTCCCCCAACATGTATCTACTTTCATCGAACTCAAATAACTAACAGAATTCAACTTGATTAATCGCATATCAAAATTCAATTATCAAAACAACGAATTTTCAATCAAGTAATTCATTTTTCCCAAAATTTGTCAACTTTCATCTAACTCAAATCAATAAAAGACATCGCTTGATTAATCTCAAATCAAACATTAATCAACCAGACTAAGAAATCAATCAGAAAATTCCTTTTTTTCCACAAAATGCATCAACTTTCATAAAGAAATTGCGATACCGGGGCTTCAGGTTCATCATCCAACTCGTCTTCATCTTCATCCGTGTCCGATTCCGAGCTCTCCGCTTCATCCTCCTCCGACTCGGAGGTCTCGGACTCACCGCTCGACTCGGTCTCCGATTCGCGTTTCGCCAATTCCTGACTCTTTCTCTCCCCTTCCACCTCCTCTTCTTCTTCCTCCGTTTCTTCCTCCTCTTTCTCTTCGGCTTTGCTTTCTTCGATTCGGTAATAATGGCGCAGAAAATTCTCCGAGTCCTGCTTCTTAGGCTTGCCTCTCTTGTCGACCGGAGCCGCAGACGAACCGAACCTCTTGTCCGTAAAAACGCGGTCGAACCGCGAGTCTATCTCCACCTTGGCCTTGTGCTTCGGAACCTTCTGGAAGCGAGGGTCCGAGTGTACGGAAGCGAACCTGGAGTCGGTGATTATCTCGGAACCGCCTACGCCGCCGTCGCAATCTCGCGCCGTCGTCGAAGAATCCGAGGATTTGTTCCGCTTGTTCTTATTAGCTTTCTTTGACCCCATCGGTGACCAGAGGAGTTTCGCCGGCGATAACTTCTGATTCAGGTGATGAAAATGGAGAGCTGTAACAATGGCCGAAACGTTGAGAGTTAAGGTTCGTCTCTTGCTTGGGAGTTTTGTTTTTGACTTGAAAGTGTGTTTATACCGGAAGAAAATTATGTTTTTTAGGGTTTAACGGGTGCGAGGCGGTTTGGGGATGGAGTAAGGGTGTCTCGCTCTGGTTTTGATACCCCACATTGAAGTTGGGCCTAGTCCTACAAACTTAACCAACCAACGTTGGATGAATCAGCCCAATTCAAAAGTCTGACCCAAGTTAGTTGAGCCTTGTTTAGTTCCGTATTCGAATTTTTAATATTCGAATCTTTAATTTAAATTGACGTGTGATTTTATATAAAAAATTTTATTATATAAAAAAATTAAATATAATTATGTTTTAGAATTTTTTATTATAAAAATACTCAAATTAATAAAATAAACAGAATTTTAATGTTCAATATTCATAAGATGGGCTGAGATCAAGATGACTTGTAGTAAAGTAGATTTTTAAAACTAAATTAGTACTAAATAACAGATTTTAGTTTCAAGTAAATTATAGTAAAAGGAATTTTTACCCTATTTATGATTAGATTTACATAATAAAAAAAATTAATGTGTAAATTTTTTTTTATGACTACACTTACGTGGTAAAAAGATTTTTTATCATGTAAAATTTTAATTTATTACTATTTATTTTAAATAATTTTAAAATATGTTATTTACTTCAAATATTTACTGATAAGTTACAGGTGGAATGCCACTTCTATAAAGTCGAGTTTCGAAGATCTTAAAAAATAATATATCACCTGATTGACACTTAATTATGATGTATACAACTTCTAGAGGGTTAAATTTCAAACAAGACACTTTGATGTATGTAAAAATTAGGCTTAAAATTTTCACAAAAGTGTGTGTGTTAAAACCCAACTCTAAAAATGGTATCCCTCTTCAGAAGTGTTAATGTTAAAAACATAAAAAATAAATTAATTAATAAATTAAAAAAAAAGCAGAATAACTTTAATTTTTTAAAAAATTTATAAGATTTCCGCTTTCAATTTGTTGCATAATATAGAAGTTTAAAAATGCATAATTCTAATAGTGATATAAAACTAGGAATAAAGGGGGCAGAGTCCCTAATTTTCTCAATAAACCTTGACACACTCGAGGTGTTTAAATTTTTAATTAAATAATATATAGTCATATACTATGAGTAAATCGTTTGCTAAAAGTTATAAAATAATAAACAAGATTAACGATCTAAATTCACATAATAAAGTAAAAAGTAAATAAAATAATCAAATAAACTAACACTTAAATATTTTGTTTTTTTATTGTGATACTAATGATATTGATGATTTTTTCACTGAACGAGTGACATGTAAGTCAATTCAAATCCATACAATTACATCCCTAAATTGCCACAACAACGCTCATGTAAATACTACACGGCCCCAAAAAGAAGGGGAGAAAACGAAAGACTTTTAAAAGCTAGGATATGAACTACAAAAGTTTTTCAGACTATTATTTAAACTCAAAAAAAAAACTTTATTTGTTTCACAATTTAAGTTAAAAATTTAAATTTTATATGTAAAAAAATATTATAATAAAAAAATTAAAATTAAATTATTATGAGAGAAAATATTATAATAATATTTTGAAAAGAATTTGAGTTATTTTATCCTGTAATTATGACCCGTACAACAAAGGCAAACAAAGTATGTGGGGAACATGGCGGGTAGGATTTGATTAAATTTGGCCAAATCCTAATAATGGCTCCCCTAAGACATGCCTTTGTGAGGTGTAACCAACAACGTTTGAGACTTGGAAACCAAGGTTTTGAAAAGACTAATAGCAAACTTTGATGGCTCAATTCTAACCACTTCTAGGAATACCTTTACTAGAGCTTTAGGGGTCCCTTTTTTTTTTTTGCAAAAGTGCGAGTAAATTTCACTGTTTGCTTTGATGAAGATTTTTTTTTTAATAACTATGGGATTCAGGATGAGGGGATTCAAATTCTGTTTTGATAAATTTTACTGTTTTTTTCTTAAAATAATGTTAACTTAAATAAAGTTAAAATTTGAGTTGTATTTTTTTAAGTTTTTTAGACTAAAGAACATGCCTAGAATAACTGTTACATTGTACTTATAACTATTCTGATGAAAATTTTCATATTTTTGTTTATAAAGAAAAAGGAAAAAAATTGGTGCGAAATAACATTTATGGTGCGTTTAGTTACAATTGAAAAATAGTAATAGAAATAAGAATGGTAATGGGAATGGAATGAAAAAAAATAAAAATTGATTCATTTATTTGGTTGTAATTTTAAGAATTTTCTAGAATGGAACATAATATTTTCATGTTGACAAACATACCCTTATGCTATATACAACACTAATATTTCATCTATCAATATAATAAATAAAATGTAATATAATATAATAAAATTATTAATATAATTCTAATATTATAAAATATATTATAAGATTATAAAACAATAATAATTCAATTATAATATAATTAAAAATTACAACTATATAATATAATATATATAATTATAATATAATATATAATTATTATATTATATACAATAAATATATTATAATTATAATGGATAATAATATTAGAATTATAAGATTATATTAATATTTAGTTATATTAATTTAATAAAACTAAATATATTATATAATAAAATAATAATATTAGAATTATTAGTATAATTATGTTATTATGCTTATATATTATAAGATATAACTATAATAGGGTAATTATGCTTATATATTATATTATAAGATATAACTACTATATAATATATTTTAATTATATTATAATATTAAAGAGTAATTATGAAAAAAAAAACTTAGAATGACTATTTCTCTTATATGAAAAAAGAATGATGATTCATCTAAAATAGGTGAATAAGATCATTCTTTTATTATAAATTCAACCAAATATCAAACTAAAATTCAATTTTATTCTATTTCATTCTTACCCAACTAAACACACCTTTAGGTAAAAGAGCTTTTTGAAAAAACTAATATAAACTTCAATGGCCTTATAATTGTGGGGTTGTGGTGCATGTGGATTTGACTGTTCACCTTGCTGAAGATTCATTATTAATCATATTCATAGGAGATTTAAAGGGGTAAAAATGGGCGCAAAAATATTTCATTAGTCCCATCTTTCAATGAAAGTCAAGGTATTATTGATGGCTTTTCAATAATTCAATGAACATGTTATGCTTGCAAATTGGTACCGAAATTATTGCGACTTGGGAGAATAATATGATGGTGCATGCAATATTTCATTTGAAATTTTGTTCTTTTCTAATTTAATTAACGTTTTAAGGGAGGGAATGAAAAGAAAGGAAGAGAGAATGATAAAGCATTGCATATAATCATTAACTCAACACTAGAAATTTACAGATGTTTTTGTCAAGTACTTTTATCATGATGTCTAGGAACGCATGAGCCACTAATAATTAGTACCTTGAACATCAAGAAAAATTGCCCAACAAAAATTATAGAAAATACTTTTTTTTTTTTTTTTTTATACTTCTTTTTTTTTTTTTTCTCTTATGGGATATATACAAATACAATGCAGGTTAGCTTTTATACTTGTACACAAATAACATGGTACAAATGTTTTATAGTGCTTAAAAGAATCCTATAAAAATATTCTACATGATGATCAAAATATTCAGAGAAAATATGACAAAACAATTTAAAAGAATCCATAAAAAAGGAGTGATGTGATGAAGATTGTCTTCTAGTTCTGGTAAGATTATTTGCTTCAATGTTACTTATTCATAATTTAAAATTAGTGTTTAACTAACTCACAATCCGGGGCCACATTCACTATCTCAATCACTGGCAGCGATCCTATTTTTTCCCCTATATAAAATCCATGTAATCCTCATTAATTTCCCATAAGCAAAAGTTGAAAAAAAAAAAAAAAAAAAAGAGTTCCAAGCATGGCTTTTGGTGTTGCCTTCCTGATATCACTTCTCACAATCTCATTGTTTTCTTCAAGCGATGCACTGAGCTTGAATCACTACGCCAAGACATGCCCGGACGTCGACTCAATTGTCGCAGACGCCGTCACAAGCGCGACATCTAGGGACAAAACTATCCCCGCCACGCTCCTGCGAATGCATTTCCATGACTGCTTGATAAGGGTAAAAGAGGAAAAAAAAAAATTATGGAAATTCAAAGTTCATTTTGGTTTCATTGTCATTGCTCTTAACTCAAACTTTTTCTCTTTGTGTCTAATTTTGCTTTCAGGGTTGTGATGGCTCCATCTTGTTGGACTCGAAAGGACACCACAAATCGGAGAAAGATGCGGCGCCTAATCTCTCTTTGCACGCATTTTTCGTCATTGACAATGCGAAGAGAGCATTGGAGGCTGCCTGCCCTGGGGTGGTTTCATGTGCTGATATCTTGGCTTTAGCAGCTAGGGATGCTGTTATGCTGGTAAAGATAGGATGAATTTGTTGTTTTTTTCTTCCATAAAATATCTTCTCAAACTTGATAAAAGTGACATTGTATAATAATGTACACTTTCTAATGTTGGTTTGCCTTATTTCTTCATCATGCAGTCTGGAGGTCCATATTGGTCAGTGCCAAAAGGAAGAAAAGATGGAAGAGTTTCAAGGGCAAGTGACATAGCAAGTATGCCAGCTCCAACCTTTAACATATCTCAATTGCAAAAGAGCTTCTCTCTAAGAGGTCTCTCCTTGGACGATCTTGTGGCTCTTTCAGGTATATTTACCATTCTTTAAATTCCATCTGTATCATCCATCTCAGGAAAATTTTGTAGTACAGTATGAAAAAATACCTATCAGCATCAAAGGCACAGTATGAAAATACTATAACAAATTATGATTCAGAATAATTCTCAATTTACGTGTATTTTTTATGAGAAAAAATACTATAATAAATCATAAATCATGATTCAAATCATAGTACGAATATACTGTAGGCTTAATAAATCATGAATCATGATTCAATCAAACGCTTAATTAATGAAGATCCGATGATGTAGGAGCGCACACTATAGGCTTTGCCCATTGCGCGGCATTCCAAAACAGAATCCACAACTTCAATGCCACACATGACATCGACCCCACGCTGCAGCCAACCTTTGCGTCAAAGTTACAGGGCAGGTGTCCGCTTCACAACACCCCAAAGAACGCCGGCGTCCCGATGGATCCTTATTCGGCGACTTTCGATAACAATTACTACAAGCTGATCCTGCAAAGGAAAAGCCTCTTCTCTTCGGACCAAGCTCTGCTTGGCTTTCCCAAGACCAAAGCATTGGTTTACAAGTATGCTAGCTCAAAGCAAGCTTTCTGGAAGGCTTTTGCATACTCCGTTGTTAAGCTCAGCAGCATCAATGGTGGACAGGAAATTAGGAAGAATTGCAGGATTGTAAATTAAGAATATATATTTTTTTTATCAATTATAGTAAAGTTCAAAATGTCAGTGGCTAGTCCATTAAATCGATTTATGCCAGTTTGTCTGGAAAAGAATAATAATGGAAGTTTTGGACTAAACATCCCATAATTAAATTTGTATGCATTCAGCTTATCAGCTCTAAAACTACTTGTTTTATGAAGCATTTTATATTAATCCATCGTAATTTTTTTTATGTCCTTGGATTTCTTTAACATTAGAATACAACTTGGGTTATGAAGAACAACAATATGAATACAAATCTTCAAATTTCCAATAATATACAAGATTGTAGTTTCTCAAGAGGTCATATGATATCTAACCGTTCAAACAGAATAAAAATGAATCTGATAGTTAAAAGAGGATTAGGGACAAAAATAGAAAATCTAGATTTGTTCAACAACACTTTTAGTTAGATAGCTTTCGTAACTATAAAGCATTACAACCAAGCTCATATACATACATACACATAACACATACATATATTGAACTTATATTATTATATATTCTTTATCTTAGTGTCTCAGCTGCTTCAGCTGCTTCACTGTTCAAAACAATCTCTGCCAATTGAAGGTTGCCACTTAAAGCAGATGCCTTGTGAGATGGCATGAATGAAAAACTGTCTAGAAGCTTCACGCACTTCAATCCCCATTTCACCATCAATAACTCAATAAGATGATGCCCACTGCCAGTTATTTATTTAAAACCAGGAAAAAAAATAATAAATAAAAAGATGTCACAGTATTAAAAGAGTAATGTGCTAGAGTGAAATGACAATCAGAAAACCGAAGCAATGAGGAAAAATACCTCCGATTATGATATGTTGTTATGAATACTGAGCCAGGAGAGTTTTGTAGCAGGAAAGTGACGGTGGCAAAGAGATTGTCAAATGCTTACAACAAAAAAAATTAATTTAACATTTCAGTTCTTAAACAACTTAAACAAAAACAAAAAGAGCAATACTAAGAGTACTGATATTGGTAATGTCAAGCACCACATATTAATAAAAAAATATAAATCTCATAATATGAGATCTACATATAAGTCAACTTTTTATTAATTGTGATAGTTAGCACTAATGATATTCCGAGCATTTTTCAAACAAAGGGAGGGCAAAAGGGGGTTAAAAACAGTAATGGAAGTACCACTATTGTCATATAAAACATCAGCCCCAAGAATAATTGTTGGGGAAAAGCTGAATATAGATTCGTCCCAAACTCCCCATGTCAGTCCCAATATCTGCACCATCACCAAATCTTCTTAGAAACATCTCAGATTGTGTTATGGGAATAATGGCGATGGACATTAATTATTATTAAAATTAGGGTCTTTTGATTCATGAATTTAAATTATGTAATTTGAATTATTTTTAATTTATGTGTATTTTTTATAAAAAAAAATACTGTAACGATCATGAATCATAATTCAAATAAAAAATTTAAATTTAAAAACTAAACGAACCCTTAAATAATCAAAGTGTAAAAATAATGAAAAGAAAACCCAAGAAAATAAAAATACATTTTTTTCTCCTTTTGACATGCATAAAGGGTGATAATTTTCCACCCCTTTTCCCAGCACAGTCAATATCAATCATTCATGTGAAGAAGAAAGTGTGAAATGTGAAGGGCAAAAAAGAAGAAGGGAATGATGGGTTTTTACTTTACACTTGAGCTCATTTAGGTGACACACTCTTCTCATGTTGTCCAGAACCTGCAATCCCAAACCGACAAAGGCAAAAAGGAAGTTCGTATGAAACGACAATGATTAAATAGCAACAAGAACTAGTGCGCAACACGAAAGAGGAAAAGAAAAAAATTGCACTGTTTGGTTTACTATCATTTCCAATATTTTGAAACAATCAGAAATTGCAGCTTTCGTAGTTTATGAAACTAATTTGGGAAATCGAGCTAAGGAAACTAATTTGGAAAATTGAGCTATCAAAGGATACAAATTGCTTACCATTGCTTATTAAAAACCACTTTTCACTTTGTTAATAAAAAAAAATTAGCAGATATTTAGACGATAAGCAGATTATTAAAAAATGTAAACAAACTCACGTCAACTAAAATTTCTATTTTTATGTATTATGAATGTCATATTTTCATTAATAAATATAAATAAAAATATTTTTAATATTTATTAATATAAAAGTGACAATTTACCCACTGCATCAATTAATGTACAAAAATTAAAATTTAAATCGGTATACTTAGCATTATTCATTAATTTTTTTTAGCTCTAATCAGAAGCATAAAGAAAATTAAGCTCGCGAAAACTAATTGGAAAGAGATTAGTGATAGTAGTAATACCTCCAATCTACCAGCGTCGTCAGTGAGAGTGACGTCAGCACCCAGTTTAGCCGCCACCAAACCAGGCAAGCAAGTCCCTGCTCCAAGCTGAAAACCTCTTAATTATGCAGGAAAAAGAAAAAGAAATAATAATAATGAAAGCAGTAAAAATAGAGAGAGATCAAGAGAAGTACCTCAAGCACAGAAGCTTGGAAGAAGCGCGACCTCTGTTGCCAAACGTACTCGGCCAGGACGACGCTGCACGGCCACACGAACAGTCCGTACTCTTCTTTCATGTTCTGAATATATAGAAATTGAAATTGCAATTGAAAAAGAAAATGAAATTGAAATTGAAATTGAATTTTGGAAGACGGAGAAACGGAAGAGAAACTTTTGCAGAAATCGAAGGAAGGACCTCGATGATGGAGACAGAGAAGGCCGGTACGTCTGCTGCGTCTCCGAAATTATGACGAGATATCGTCGTCATTGCACTCGTATCGCCGGATTTTTCCGCTCCCGAGTTATTGCCTTCCGTTTCCATGTTGCAGGGCTCGCCGTCTTCTTCCTTCCTTCGGCCTACTGACACTCTCTTTGAGTTTGTCGAAATTGCGGCTTCTCGTCACTGGGCCTTCGCGCCCCGGCCAAGTACGTCCGGCCCAATTATAATGGCCCAATTTATTTTCTTGTCATAAAAAGTTTTTTCTTTTTGCCGAACTAAGAATTCCTCTGATGTTAACTACAAAAAACTACACGTAAACCCAACACTTTACTTTTACTTTTTAAAAAGTAATATATGTTTTTCTTAAATAATAAAATATTAATAAAAAAATTAACATATAATTTATTATTTTGAAATATTTTAATAATTATATAGTTTAAAATTTATTTAAATTTAAAATTAATTTTAATTTTAATTTTAATTATGATACATCTAATATTAATTAAACTTAAATTAAAAGTTTTATAAATTTTTTTAGTAGAATAAAAAAATATGTGAAGTTTTTTTTAATAGTATTTAAATTAATTTAGATTTAAATTAAATTTTAAATTATAAAATTATAAAATTATTTTTAAAATAATAAATTAAATATTAATTTTAGTTAAAAAATTTATAATATAGATTTTTTTACTAACATTTTATTATTTAAATGAACGATGTTACCCTTTAAACATTTATAAATAAAGTATTACAAGAGTATAATTAAACGAGAATTTTTGTAATTAATCTAAAATATTATTCTATGGAGTTAATCTCACGGTTCGCACAGAAATTAAAGAAGATGGACGATCAAGATCGAAAGAATCACCATATGAACCGAGATAGAGATGAACCGTTGTCATTACACGTAGCATCACACGTAGCATCACACGATCATTCTATTCATCAGTCTCCAGTCTCCAGTCTTCAGTCTCCAGTGCTTTCTCGAATTACCCCTAATCTTCTTCTTCTTTCTCATCTTCATCACTGAGTCACGGTCACCGAGTTAACTCCGAGCTCCCAACTCAGCCCTACCATGACGCTTTCTCACTATCCAGTCGTGGTGCCCGTTGAAAGAACTTCAATTCACGCTAAAACTCCAATTCCGGCTTCGTCTGCTTCCGAATTTCTGTTTTCTGCGCCTTTCTCTTCTGCTTCTCTCAGTTTCACCCCCAAAGTTCGCAAAATCTCATTCTTCTCCAGCTACACTCGGCTTCGGCACAAAAGTAATTCATTTACTTTCCGAAAGATCATTTCTTTACCAAAATTTAACCGATCGTTAGTTCTTGCGAAATAAATTCTTATTTTTAAATTGTATTAATTGTTAATTTTCATTTTTTTTTGTCATTTTTCTATGCATTACTTATTTTAAATCGGTAAAAAAAAAATTTTTTTTCTCGTGTACGTAATACTTAATTTTTGTCAGCAAAGAGTACTTTTTCATTTTTTTTTTTTTTGCTCATTTTGTGTGTGTATTAATTTTATCAGCAAAGAGTATTTTGTTGTTTCTTTTTTTCTTTTTGTATGTATTTCTTAATTTTTTCAGCAAATAACACTTTTTCCCCCTCATTTCGTGTATGTTTGACTTAATTTATATCAGCAAAGAGTACACTTTTTTTAATATAATTTTCAGTTTTTCGTTTTCCCCTCATATTGTGTATGTATTACTTAAATTATATCAGCAAAGAAACAGTTTATGTTTTTCCTCATTTAGATTATGCATTACTTGATTGCTATCAGCAAAGAGTACTTTTCTTTTGTTTTCTTATTTGGTGTATGTTTTTTCCTTTATTGTTAATGTCAAAAATTCAAATTAATTTTATGTGATTCAATTTTTAATGCAAGTTCTCAACTCGAAACGAATGGGGCCTACATTTTCTTTTGTTTTCTCATTTGGTTTATGTTTTTTCCTTTATTGTTAACAGCAAGGGCTCAGCCACAAGAGGCTGATGTGAGCTCCGGTGAAGATGCTTTTACCGGTTTCAAGCATTTGCTCCTCCCAATCACAGACCGAAATCCTTATCTCTCCGAGGGAACAAGACAGGTCACCCTTAAAACTTTCTTCAGGGCCTCATGGATATTTCCTCAGCAAATTGCTTTAAAGTCTTTGTTCTTTGTAATCTTATCATAAATTTTGTAGGTGAAAAGCTACGTGAACGTTAAGAATTATGGTCCTTTTGGATGTTGGTGCAAAAACTAATATATTTGATACAATCATATTTAAGTTCAGAAATTTTATTATCATTTTGTTTAATCAATTCTTAGTGCCTGAGGAGTTGTACCAACTTATCATAAGGGGTGTTCACTTTTTGGCTCCAGCCCTTCTTTCTTCCAATGTATATGTGTTTCATGCTTTAATTTGTAGTTCGGATGTTCAGTGTTATGCTATGAATATGTTTTATCATTTATGGACTTCGATAAGATTTTCCTATTTAGCAGCACCTTAGGGGACCGCATTTCCTTAAATTTAAGGGAAGTCATAAGTATCTATAGCTTAAAATCGATTTTTTTTTTTTTTTATATGGAAGATTTGAAAATGTTGTAGAAAGGAAATGCTACAATATCTTTTTTGTGGAACAATTTTGAAATTCTTCATTGAATTATTTTGAACCTTGTGCTTACTGGATATGGGGTAAACTAATCTGTGGGTTCTGGGGTCAGAGGTTTGAACTTTATGTGTGAGAGAAAATTTATGCCGGATCTATTACTTGGTCAAATTTTCCCAGTACCATAGATATAACTGAGATCCCTATTTTGTTTGGACTGTGTTGTTAAGGACCCTCTAGATATGGTGTGCATGTCAATCAACCTTAATTTGATTGTAGATATCCGTCCTGAAAAAATCTAAGTGCAAGGTCGTATTAAATTCCGATATGAGGGTTGCTGAGTAATGTCAAAATCTTATTCGTTGTAGGCAAAAGTTTCTTGACGGCTTGACCTAATACAATTGTTTCTCTTTTCATTTCTTTCACCTTTATTCCTACATTTTATAGGCTGTGGCAACAACTGCTTCCTTGGCCAAGAAGTATGGGGCCGACATTACTGTCGTGGGTATGTCCGCTGATCTCTGTTCATAGTATTCTGTATATGCTAGTGTTGGAAATTGAGCAGTAGAGGCACCTTTTTTCTAGAAGCTTTTTAATGGAAGATGTTCAAGGGACATAGAACTTAATGTTCTTTGCAGTTATTGATGAACAACAGAAAGAAACATTGCCAGAGCATGAAACCCAGCTCTCTAGCATCCGGTGGCATCTCTCTGAAGGTTTGTATACTCTCTTTCTTGATCTTATTTTAAGGTTTTTGATTTCGAACAATGAGATGCAAGCATTGCATAAAAATGTGCATCAAAGGACATGAACAAACAAAATAATACTTGAACGCTGGGACCGTAGGACAAGAAGATGGACTCTTATAATTATGGTGCTTTTTTGAGGAGGCAATGATGTCGTGTATTTAAGATCACCCAGTATATAATCTTCTTAATTGTTTCGTCAGAATATTCATAGAAGCTGTATGAGCCAGAACAATCTACATACCTGCTCCATAAGATAGCAGTGGACGGAAATCGCCTTACTATACCTCATTGTAAGAGTAGGCTAACACGATTGTATTTGAGGTGCGGAGCTTGCATCCCTCTTGGGGAGCCTGCCTTCCAGAGAAGGATAGCCTAATGTGTGTCTAAGCATAGCAATGAACCATGGTGAACCCTCAGATGACCCATCTAGATTTGGGTGGGGATCGTTACTTTTACCTGTACCGAATGCTCGTTAGAGACAATGCAATCTATCATTAGTACATTGAACAAAAAGCTTCCATGAGTCCATCCCAAAACACAACGAAATACGAGGCACTAGGCTTCATATGAACTTAAATTCTCTTGTTCCCCATCGTCTCAGGGGTTGAAGCGTGTACAAAATAGCTTTTAGAATAAGAGATACCTTGATCTAAATTGCTCAATTGAAAAATTCGAGAAATGTTGGTGTGTAACTTTCCTGATAAGATATTTGTGTTATTTGGTCATGCTGCAACAAAACTTGCACAAACATGTTTTATGACTACCAATGCTTTAACCCTTTTGAAAAATGTGTCTGATAGGTGGATTCCAGGAATTCCGATTGTTAGAGCAACTCGGGGCGGGGAAGAAGCCGACTGCAATCATCGGCGAGGTTGCTGATGACCTAAATTTGGATTTGGTTGTTATAAGCATGGAAGCTATTCATTCCAAGCATGTGGATGCGAACCTACTTGCCGAATTCATTCCTTGCCCCGTCATTCTTTTGCCTTTGTAAATTGTTTGCGGCATTCCAAAACCCAAAGGATCTAAGTTGTGGCATCTTTGAATCTATTTCTTTATTCAGACGAAAAAAGAACAACCGTTTTTGAAGATACCCTTGTTTGTTGGAGAGCTTGTAAATTTCCTGAAAAACCATGTGTGTTAAGACTCATGCTGATCAATATAGAACTTATTTTCGCTCGTTTTTGTTTCAAAGTTAGCCTCTCTCTCTCTCTCTCTCTCTCTCTCTCTCTCTCTCTCTCTCTCTCTCTCTCTCTCTCTCTATCTATATATCTATCTATCTATCTCTCTCTCTCTCTCTCTCTCTGGAGTAATTCTAAGACAGCGTTGTTGATTATTTCACTAATATTTCTTGCATCCTAACTATCATCAGAAATTTTTCAAGAGCTATCAATTTCTATTACGGCCTTTCGCAGGGGAAAAAATGATGTCGTTAATGATGAGTGTCGTCGTTTCTTGAAAATTTGTCGTGCGCAATTAATGCTATCTTTTATATGTCATCGAGTTAATTTTGTCACCGCTGGTTATTGTCGTTTTGAAATAAATCTTGTGTAGGTATTACACCATTGTTGTCGTTATAAATTACTGTTGTTTATATGTTAATGTATATAATGTCGTTCTTGTGTAATTAGAAATTTTCCGAGAGTTGTTGTCGTGTATCTATTACGGCCGTTTGAAGAGAGTAGAAAGGATGGCTTTTTTCCTGTGTGTCGTTTGTAAGAAAATTTGTCATTCGTAATGAAGGCTACCAAGTCTCCTATATGGAGAGATTAAGAAAAAATTGGAGGTCGGCTCATCAGAAATTTTTCAAGAGATGTTGTCGTTTATCCATTATGGGATTTTTTGATGAACCTGTCATGGCCTTAAAAAAATAATAATAAAAAATAAAAAAAAGAGGACATTTTTTCCTTGAGTACTGTCGTTTTTTTAAAATTTGCCGTTTCATGTCAATGATGTCGTTTACACGTTGATATTTCTTATTGTCGTTTTTAATCATTATTGTCAAATTCAACCATGTGGGCTTTTTAGTGTTGTGATTTACATGTTACTGTCTTTTATGGATGTTATCAAAGATTTTGCAAGAGATTGCCGTTTATCTATTTTGCAATGGATGCCGTTTATTTTTGGAGCCACCTAACCTAAACCAAAAACGACAAAGAGATTTCACCAAAAAATCACTTTCTTATTCATGAAAAAAAAAAAAAAAAAAAAAAAAAAAGAGCTCAATTGCAAAATAAAAAATAAAATTAAAAAGAAATTGTTTTATGATATTATTATTCTGACATGGTACGATGGTTTAAAATTATTTGATATTATATAATATTTCTTTATACCTTGCAAAATTTGGAGAAAAAAAAAAAAAGACATCAAATTATGTAGGTATAAATGTACCTGATCATCCCAGACTTTGTCATTGTTGTAAATGACTACAGGTCGAAAACTCCTAGCGGGGTTGATCCCTGTGCCAGTAATAGGAATGGTAGCCAAGTGAACCATAAACACAGCAAACCCAATTGGTAATGGAGCCAAAACCATTTAAAAAAAAAAAAAACAAGTATACTATACAGATTTAAAAATTAAAAAAAAAAACAAAAATAACTTAGAAAATTCAAATTTTCCAAGGTAAAAATTTTGAGAAAATTTATAATTCTTGCTTGCTTACAGGAATGTGAGGGTCGTGTGTATTTCTCTTAGGGTTAGTGGCTGAGAAAACGGTGCAAACCAATACGAAAGTACCGATAATCTCAGCTCCCAAAGCCGTGCCTTTGGAGTAGCCTGTAGCGACGGAGTTGGCACTGCCACCAAGGTTGTTGTAGCAATGCTTCATAAAGGCCTCGCCAATCCCACGCCGCAAATGGCTCCTAAACACTGCACAATGATGTAGGCCAAAGCCCGAACCAATGACACCTTTCTTGCTAAGAACAACCCGAATGTCACAGCTGGGGCATTAAAACTACACGTTTTAGAACGTGAAGTGATGGCAAAAAGGGTGCATCAAATATGTACGTTTATGAATGTGCAGTAATGGCCAAAAGAAGAGAAAATAACTGTTATGAAATTCTCTTATATAAAGAAAGAAGCAAGGGAAAAAAAAAAAAAAGAGAGAAGAAAAAACCTTCTCTGGAGACATAGGCGCTGGCGTTGGTGTGTGCAGCAAGGTAAAAGAGTGTGCAACAAAAAAAATTATGTGCAGGTGTGTGGAAGAAAATTGAGAGAAAAACAAAAAATGGGTGAAAAAAAAGGGAAAATACATCCTCAGAAGTACAGTGCGGTATTTCAAAATAAGAAAGTAAATATATATTTTGATATTTTTGTCTTATTACGCATTTTTGTGTTATTAAACAGATACAGTGCATTTAAAGTGTGAGATTGTGATTTACTCCTTCACTCTCTCTATGAAGATAAATTTTATGTACGCCTTATGGCGTGAGATTTCTTATTTATAATACTCATAATAAATTTTTAATACACTCATAATGTGTAATTTATCATTCTTATCACAATCATATGATTATCACATACTTAAATTTCTTTTTAGAGATATATATAAATTAAATGTGATTTTAAAAAATTAAAGATTAAAAATTTCCTAACTTATTTGTTACGATTGTGAATTTACAGTAAAAAAAATATTTGCATTTGTTACTTTGACTTGGATTTTCTTTATACAGAAATCTATATAAGTTAAAAGTAAATACAAACCAATAATTTAAACAATTGCCCAATTAAATATATTGGTGTACAGTATTCTTACGAGAACAATGAAACAAATGGGATAAGAATTATAAATATATATATATATATATATATATATATATATATAAAAGAATGGAAAAGAAAGATGACGGCTACACATGGTCAAATGATGATAAAAAAGGAGAGAGGAACTGCACCTTAATTATTTGTAAATAAAAGAAAATTTATGCCCCATTCACTTCACAGATTCAAATTTTTAATTCAAACTGAAATGTGATATTTTTTGAAAATTTTTTATTATAATAAAAAATTTTAATGTGATATTTTTTAAAAAAAATTTACTGTAAAAACTTAAAATTAAAAACTCAAATTAGTGTTGTGACATAAATTTTGATGTGATATTTTAATTGTTGCTGAGAGTAAAAAAAAAAAGAGCAATCTGCAACAACAAAAAAAAAAAGTCAGAGATTGTTAAGGTACATTTTTTAAGTGTAATTTAATGGAAAAATACATACCAATTATATTTTAAAAATTGATATATGAAAAATTATATATATATATATATGTATAATCTATATAAAAATATTCATATGAGTCATATTATATTCATTGAGAAGTAATCAAACAATAAAAATATTAAAAAAAAAAAAAGAACAAACAAGTTATCACCTTTAGTTCTTTCTCCGTATCTTCACAAAACACTAATATATATATATATATATATATATATATATTTATATATACACACGCACCAAAAGCTCACGCTAGACTTGCTGTGATGATTGCAAGCTATACTTGTATGACAATTGCAAGCTATACTTACTGTGATGTTTGCAATAGGAGCTATGAATAATGGCTCACGTGTGTGTATATATATACATTTAAAAAAACGTGTAGAACGAAAGAGGGAAATTTAAATCTCTTTTGAAATTAAAATGGTTAACAAAATGAAGAGATATACATCATACAATCGAATTAATTAATTTAGAGATGATGAAATTTAAAATTAAAAAAAAAAGATAAGGGATAAAAGATAAATTTTAAAAAAATTTGAAATATTAAATACCTAAAAATTTAAAGTGCATAAATTGGGCCCTTTTATTATCTCTTAATTTAAAAAGATGAGCCAATTGTCTCATAAAATCATATGGTGATTAAATATAATTTTCAAATTCTAAATTCAAATAAAAAAATCTCAACACCAAATTCAAAAAGAACCATTTTAAATCGGAGAATTATCCAAATACAACTTTCAAATTCAAATTCTAAAGTAAAATTCCAAATTAAATTTTAAAACATATTTGAATTCCTCATATGGTCATATATATGGGAATTCTACAAAATTAAAATTTAAATTCAAGAACTACAATTGACTTGATTTCCTATGGGATACATAGACAACCTAAAATTGAAGTGCAGTTTTAAGATCAAATTCAATCCTAAAAATCCTCATAATAGACAAAATCAAAACAAAACTAAATTAAATTTCAAAGTATGTCAACTCTTCATAAGGTCATATACCGGGGAATTATTCAATTTTTTTTTAAACCTAAAATTTGAACTACAAGAGGCTTGATCCCTCAACAGGTATGTAGACAACTCGGCTAAATTCACCGAGTTCAGCTGCAATTTTAAATCAATCTAAATTTCCTAAATTCACAAAAAAAAAGTATTTACTGTTTTAATTGGAATCAAAAGGTTTTCTCTTGTACTAAGGGATTGTAATTAAGAAGTTATTCTTATAATCTTAAAAAAATAATAAACTCATATGCTAATTAAATCCTAGTATAGGTAAATTATGTTATGTGTGAAATATTATTTCAACATTAATAAATATTTTTACTCAACATGCATGTTTATATCAACTGGCTTATTTAATTAAGTTGAAATATGTAACAAAAATTTACGTATACATGCTTGTGGTGAACAATTCAATTTTTTTTTTTTTTTTTTTTTGACATTAGCTTAGCAAAGTAGACCATTCCAAAAATTTATAATAAAATTTGCATCTAAAGTTGATATACAACTGATCTACTACCACGAGTTTTAAATAAGAAAACAATAAGTAGATGTTTTGTTCATAAATTTAGAATTATTTTCGGATTACATGTGTTTTTTGTGAGAGAAAATACTGTAGCGAACCGTGAATTATAATTCAAATCATGATACGAATCTATCAATCAAACGCACGCTAAAATTTTAGCCTGAGATTCCTACGGTGCAGTAGACAAGGATAAAGATCATGCCGCCAAAGGCCCATGAGATGCCGAGAAGGCCGACGCCGTCGCAAGCATCGGACTCGGATTGCTTCTTGTGGGCCAATGACCGTGGATATGGTGACATAGAGGAAGAGAAGAGTGGCCACAAACTCCGCAATTAGAGCTCTGTAAAATGACCAACGTTTCAACTCTCCAATGTCCAAAAGAGGAGCCGGTGGTGGGTCCACGTAGTCCTCCTATGTTGTTGAACTTGGACCTGCCCTTCTTCGCTTACTTCCTTTTGACTTTTTTTTTTTTTTTTTTTTTTTTTTTGCCATCTTTTTTTCTTGCTTTGATTATGTGCCCTTTTTGCCTTGGAAAAACAAATGGCTAGGGAAGGCACAATATATATAGAACAAAGTAGAGGGTTTAATAGGAATACAATAATATGCATGTTTCAGATAACGAAGAGTGATAGAATTTTGGAGAAAGATTAGTAGGGCATGCCATACAGCCAGACTATGTGGCATCTTTGTTGTCATTGGTTGTGAGTTTGCAGTCCAATAATCAAGCACTAGGCCCGCTTAGCTCGTTAATTTAAATTTTTAATTTGAGTTAAAATTTAATTTTATGTGAGAGTTTTTTATTATAGCAACAAAAAAGAAGATGTTACTGTTTTTGAGAACTTTTTACTATAGTTAAACTTAAATTTTAAACTCGAATCAGTAAAATGAACGAGACTAAGAGTGCCCTAATACATGGATTATGAATTCTATGTTGTTTAGTTCCAAGTCTGATTTTGTTAATTTAATTAGGATATTAACACGGGTATAAAATGTTCATTTCTTTTGTAATTTCTCCGTTTCTTTAAGCGTTGTTTGGTATTTTATTAAACCGTGAAAGTATATAATTGAAAAGATAATTAATTTGATTGAAAAGAAAATAGAGTAAGATGAATAAAAATCATTGATTTCTTTTATAGTTACTTATCTAACTATGATTTTTGTCAAAATAAATATTAAGTTGTCCTTAATTTTATTAATTTAATAATTATCATTCTGCGGAGTGTTAAAAATGTTGACGATGTGAAAATTTATGTTGAAAGAAAAAAAAGAAAAAAAAGAATCGGAAAGATAACTAAAGAGACGTTTGGTTCCTTACCAAACGTACCCTAAGCTAATTACTATAAAGCCAACACAGGGAAAAAAAAAAATAGAGATATCTAATAATTGGATGGTCATGAGAACAAAAACAGCTAAAATACAACTCCCTAAGACTTGGAAACGATATTGGACAGACTCAACAAGGGACAAAATGGATTCACCAAAAACGAAAAATGAGGGGACAAAATGGATCAAATCATTGTGATGTATACTCAAAGGAATATTACCCTAAAAAAAATAGAAAACATTTATTAAGACAGCTTTCTTCATTTCACGAATTTAAGTTTTTAATTCTAGTTTTGTTACAGTTAAAAGCTCTCACAAAAATTCATATCTAACTTTTTTATTACAATTAAAAGTTCTCACATAAATTCACATCTCAGTTCGAATTAAAAACTCAAATCGGCGAACTGAACAAGGTCTTATATACTTCCTTCGGACTTGGAGGGCTTCAAAGTCGCAAAATTTCAACAATTCTAATGGGCAGTCGCTAAAAGGCCAAAGAGAGGGAGAGTGTGCATGCTGTCTAACGGTAATTCATACTGCCAGTGTATTTAATTAAAATAAAAATAATATAAAATGAACAGGATATGATAAGAAGTTATCAATTTAAAAAAGAGTTTTATCAATATAATTCTATAAAAGAAAATTTCGGGGTGGGGCGGGAGAGAGCAGGTTTTACTTAAATTTTATTTTGATCATGTTAGGTAGGTGACTCAAATTGATTTTTAAAAAGTTACTATTTTGTATATTTGTGTAAGTTGTTGTTTTCAGTTTTTTGGCAAAGGTTATTTTATGGTTTATCATGAGTTTATAAATTATTTTGTGTAAGGCTTTATGTGTGTCCTCAAAAGAAAAAGTGTAGAGACAGTGTGCATCCTTTTGAGAGAGAGAGAGAGAAAAGTGATGAGAGAGATAGACAAGGGTGCAAGAGGTTTTGAGTAGAAAGAGAAAGTGATAAAGTTTGTTGACTGTATAATTCTAACTGTTAGTGAAATTTTCTCACTCTTCTGTGGATGCAGAAAATGTTTTCGAACCACCTAAATCTTTGTTTTCTATAGTTTTCTGTTATTTTTATTTCAGTTTATTTTTCTGTTGCGTAATTATAAGTGTGTGTTTTTTTCCCAACATATCATTGGTTTTTAAAATGTCTCACAAGCTTAAATCAATCATTTTATTTATTCAATTATATAAACAGAAAAAAGCTATGCTTCCTTCTTAATAGTTGTGACATCCCCTGAGACTGGCCTGATCATCATGGACAAAGTTGTGCTGAAACTTTCGTCAGGGAGTTTAAAGACAGTTTTCACCTGTCCATCTTCAAACCGGATGAAAGTTGGGTCAGTTGTGTGGATGAGCTTATGGTTCTAGTGTAGCTTTTCATACTTGGTGAACCATTCTAAAGGCATGAGCTTTGTGATCTCATCCCGAGAAAGCTGCTTGGGGATCTGCACGATAGTAGGGATCTCATTTTCCCTTTCTGCTATGATGAGCAGAGTGTCTGGAGTGTGACCTGGAAGAGGGAGATCAAGTGCATGATTTTGCAACATGTAGATGAGCTGAAGGTAAAGTGTAGCTATGTACGAAGACATAACTTGCTCTGCACTAGTGATCTGGAGTTGGACTTCCACTGATTAACACATTGTCCTCATATTTTTTCCCCTTGGATTTTAACTTTCAGATGGATAAAAAGACTAATTGAGAGAACTTTGTAGAGTCAGGACTCTATAATTTAAAGACTAAAAGTGAAATTAAAATTAAAAAGAAAAAACTACATAATACGTAATTAGGCCAAAATAAAAATAAGGCACTGTTTTAAATAGCAAATTTTTAAATTAAATAAATAGTATATTTTAAAATTATTTAAAGTAAATAGTAATGTAACGTGTAAATCTATCATTTATAATTGGTAAAAAATGATTATGTGGTAATAACAAATAATTATGTGGTAAAAAACTTTATTTAGTCTAAAAAAAAAATTATGAGGAAAAATATATTTTTTCTAGTTGTAAATGAAATATTTACACGGTATGAGTATCTACTTAATTTAGTTTCAAAAATATGTTATTTACTACATTCTTCCTTTTTTTTTTTTGTTGATGATTCTGCAAGTTAACTCAATGAATTATGTATGGTAGATTACTAATGTTCAACTACCAAATTACTTAAGAAAGCTGGAGAAAACTTCAAGTGCAAATTATATATTCTACTTTTTTAAGTTCTTATTTATTTTGTTGATTTGAATTTAGAATTTAAATTTTACTACAGTAAAAAGCTCTTATAAACAGTTACATTTAACTTTTTTGTTACAGTAAAATACTCTCATACAAAGTCACATCTCAACTCAAATTAAAAACTCAAATCAACGAACTAAATGGATTGTTCTAATCTAAATAAATATATATATATATATATAAACTAATATTAAGAGAGAAATAAAAATAATTTTATTTCAAGAAGTATTTTTAAAAATTGTCCAACTTCGAAACATGTGTTGACAAAGGACATATGATATGGCTAATTACGGATTCTAATACTGTAGATTACTCTGATGATTAGTCTACAAAAACAACCGACCTATGTCGGAATTCGTCAAAAGGAACGTAATCAATTAGATTTCCAGTCGTAATCTAGCATATTACTCCAATAGTCGCTTGCACTGATCAGCTATCTGTGTTGACTCTTGCGACATAATCTAATAGGTTATTAGCGGAAAATTTTAGGTTTTGTTTATTTTGCTGATTTGAATTTAAAATTTAAATTTTATTATAGTAAAAAATCTCATAAATAATCATATTTAATTTTTTTGTTACAGTAAAAAACTCTCATATAAAATCACATCTGAACTCGAATTAAAAACTCGAATCAGCGAACTAAACGGGCTCTAATAAATAGTAAAATTTTGAAACTAAATTAAATAATCAGTAGATTTTTAAATTATTTAAAATAAATAGTAATTTACATAGTAAATGAATAATTTATCAGGTAAATTCATTTACGATTGAAAAAAAAAACTTTATTTACATAAAAAAATTATTTTTAATGTGAAAAAATGTTTATACTGCATTCTCCCATTATTAGTAAATTATTCCGGCTACCGACGACTTGTCCACTACAAGAGCAGAATCGCGACCTCTTTTATTGAGGCCCGGTTTACTAACTCGTTTGAAGCCCATATTTTGAGTTGTCCTTTGCAACATTCATGAAGGGCTGAACATTCAAATTTATCCTTAAAATGGATCAAACTAATCCAAAATCGTATAATCCTATCATGCTTTTTCCATTATTATTATTTTTTTTTTCAGATAAAACCAATGTATATCAATTAAACTATAATTTGAAATTAGTTTTTATTATATTGACCCTCCACGTTAAATGTGTTTATTTTTATTTTAATCGTAATAACATTAGGATTACATTAATTAAAATCCGAAATCGAATTCAAACCACGGTCCAATGATATCACATTAGAATCCGAATGAGAGTAAAATTAGATCCCTTATAAATATATGTGTGTATATATATAGATATATACGAGCCTGTATTTCGCGTGTTACTATGAAATGCAGTATTGTATTATATGATAACTGTATTTAAAGTGTATATATATATATATATATTATACAATATTGTATTATATGATAGATATAAAATTTGTACAAATATATTTATACAGACATATATAGTATTATTGTCAAGCGCAGGTAAGAAAAACAGGAAAGTACAAAATGGAGTTATATATAGGACATCTAGCAATATACACGGCTGCCACCTACGTTATTAAGAAGTTTATGCCATAAGTAAGAAAATTTAGTATACATTTGGTTCAGATTATATTCATTTGTTGTGAAGAATATATACCATGAGTAATTGAAACAAAATCTAGCAATATACATGGCTACCAGCTACATTATTAAGGAGTTTATGCCATAAGTAAGAAAAAATAGTATAGCTTAGAATAACAATATACAGTATTATACATATATTAAGGAAAAGGAAAGATTTCAGTGTTCACTAAAAAAGCAGAAAGATATAAGTTAAAACCATAACTTTAGCTGATAATGGACTGAATGGAAAAAAGAGAGAAACACAGGGAAAGCAAAAAGAAAAGTACAAAATAAAATCATATATAGAACCTGGGAAGAAAAAACAGAGAAATTAGTGATAGAGCAATATAAAAAAGAATAAGAATTAAACAATTTGTGCAATATACCTAGTTACACTAATATATCATATACATAAATTAAGTCAGTGTACATTAAAAAAAAGAGCTTTATATTATACTGTAAATTGAGTAGATATTATTAATATATGAAGAAACATTTAGGAAAACATAAGATTATATATAAATATTTGGTTCAGGTTATAATCCTTTATTGTCAAGAACATATACCATAAGTAATTGGATACAAATTTAGCAATATACACAGCTGCCATCTATATTATTAAAGAGTTTATGCCATAAGTAAGAAAATTTAGTATACATTTGGTTCAGGTTATATTCATTTGTTGTGAAGAATATATACCATAAGTAATTGAAACAAAATCTAGCAATATACATGGCTACCAGCTACAATATTAAAGAGTTTATGTCATAAGTAAGAAAAATCAGTATAGCTTAGAATATCAATATAAAATATTATACATATACTAAGGAAAAGGAAAGATTTGAGTATTTACTAAAAGAAGCAAAAAGAAATATGTTAAAACCATAATATTTAAAGTTTTAGTAAAAGTAAAACAAAAGACAAAATAAAATATATTGGCATAACTCTAAAATAAGAAGGGCAACATCAATGATAGCCATATTTGTAATAACAAGTACTCAGCACATGTTAACAACAAATGATATATAACATCATCATAATCAGAGAAGAATAAAATGTTTGGATATAAGAAACCGAGTTTTTGATAAAGGAAGGCATTATGTTGTAATAAGATTTAGAACACTGTGTAAATATCAAATGTCAATTAATAAATTAAGAATAACAATAAATGACCAAAAATACAATGAAGAAGAAAAAGAGTAAACTACATAGGAAACAAATGGCAATGTACAAAATAGTATCATAGACAAAAGCAGTTTTTATAAATACAAATATATAGTAAAACTAAAACAAAAGACAAAATAAAATATATTGGCATGAATCCAAAATAATAAGGGCAACATTAATGATAGCCATATCTATAATAACAATTACCCGACACATATTAACAACAAATGAAATATAACATCATCATAACCAGAAGAGAATCAAATATTTGGATATTAAAAACTAAATTTTTGATAAAGGAAGACATTATATTTTATTAAGATTTAGAACACTTTGTAAATATAAAGCCCTTGTTTGGTTAGTGGATTCGGGCTTGTGATTCGGAGTATGGTGTAAGGATCCATGTTTGGATCCACCAACTTATCCGGTTAATTTGAATCAGGGTCTGAGTCATTTGGGTCCTGATTCGAAATCAACCCCTACTTCAGCCCAACTGCAATCAGGAATACAGTACACAAACAATGGACTGAGAGTAATGACTCTCCCTTCCACATGTAAATCTCACTACTTTGCTAGAGAATCTCCACTGTTCATCAGGCTTTCTTCTTATGCTCCCTTCAGAGAATCTGCTCAGCCTTCTCTGTTCCCTCACATGTTCGCTATTTGTGTGCTCTTTCTCTTCTCTTCGAACTTTTCAGACTTCTGTTGCCTTACATCTGCACATATTACAGGGTAAAGAACCCGTTAAACGTCGGAATCCTCATCCCTGAGTTAATGCCTAGTCCTTCAGGTTTCTTGCCTACGAACAGTCGACGGAAGCTTCACATTTGTTACAAATTTTCCCGATACTACATAGGTAAGTTCATTTCTCGGCCTTACCAGAGAGGTGACCGAAGCAAACAGAAAAATTTCAAAACACCTTCCTCTGCGTTTTGTTTTCCACCGGCAGCGTCGTTCATCTCAGCCTCAGACTCAAACTGTGCAACAGTATGTGAACCTCAACTCCGCCTTATTTCTATGTAAAGATCTGAATATGCCTACAATTGTCCTTTGCATCTTTGTTTTTGAATGGGTTTCTTCTTGGAGCCATGGCATTCTTATCTTTCGTGTTTGGCATTCTACTCCTATAGTTGACTTGGAATTGGGATAGAACTCATCTCTAGCGATTGTAGCAAGCAAGCGTGATTTTTCAAAAGCTGAATCACTAATTAGAACAATCTTGTACCCTCATACTAAGCTTCAATGCCAGGAGAGAACATAGTCTCCTTCAAACTTCTTAAAACCAAAGAAGGGCTACTAGGGGATTAGGTTTCTGTCAATTGGATTTTGAGAAAAAAATAGTTCAGATCATAATTTTGAGAAAAAATCCAATTCAGGTCGAGATTTTGAGAAATACAACCCTTGTTTCTGTGTAAAGAATCCCAGGACACGCTTCACTGATTGCTTTATGTGCATTGTTGCAGTGCCTTTGTTGTTTCCCCATAATAATTTATCTCTTCAAAGGTCTATTTCATTACTGTGTTGCTTTTGATTTTTTGGGTTGTTTTCTCTGGTAAAGTTTCTTTGCATGAAGTTTGGCCAAACATAACCTAGATGACACTTGTAACATTCAACTTATTGCCTGTTGTACATTTAGGAAGAGAAAATTAGGGAAACTAGGAATGAATGGAAGATTGGAAAAGCCACCAGTTATCTAGAAAGATGAACATAAAACATTTGTAAAAATTATTTTCAAGCTAAAACTGGTTAGTACTTGATTCATATGAAGCAACATATAGAACAACCAAACACTTACAAGACTACCAATAGCTTCAATGTCAATTTATTTCAAATTAGGCGGTAGGTCATTTACAAAATCTACTTCATCCTTCATGATTTTCATAAAATGCTTCTCTTGGTAATTATCACCAAATTGGTTGCACATTCATAAATGTAAAGCTTGACATTTTTATATGTGCCATATGTCATAATTACTAACAAAGCAGCTTCTTCCAGAAAGTTACAAAAACTAACAAAGTATATTAATTAAAGGTGTAGGAAATATAGATTTGATCTCTAACCTGAGATCTTTCCATACATTGTTGTAGAGAAACCTGGGAAGAACAAGAGTTGCATTTAGAATCAGAGCCACGACAACAACATTGCATATCTGCAAGCAATTGCAATATCTTGGTCACCTAATTAGTGGAACAACATAATAGAATAAGAAAATCATCATAATTAAATCATTTACAAAACATATTGGCAGCCTGCTCGTTCGATATGAAGTTCATGTACTTGCTATCTAGATGGAAAAGTTCAGCGCACGATGCACGAGTGCTTAAAGATTCGGTATTCCATCCTAGGTTCAAGTTCTCACGTCCCCCACCAGGTTATACTTCATAATGTATATGTAGTTATGACTATTATTAGTATGGGTCATAAGTTGCATCCTAATTTATATAAATTGCGCAGGAAAATACTTTCTTGTTAATGCGGTGTACGCGAATAATGATTGTTTTCTCTCTCCTCACAGAGGTGAGACTTACCATTTGCCTGATTATAGAAGGAGAAGTGGTGGATTTCAAGGAGCCAGAGATATTTTTAACTACAAACACTCGTCGCTACAAAATTGTATAGAGCAAACATTCGGGGTTTAGAAGGCTAGGTTCCCTATCCTTAGGCGCCCCAATAATACATATCCAATGGATAAACAAGTGAAGATTCCAATTACTTATGCAATACTACATAATTTCATTCACATGTTTAATGAGGGGGACCCCCTTCTAAATCAGTACTACTATGATGGTGTACCGGTAAACAAAATAGATCCGAACAATGATGATGAATTTGATGACGATGACACTGATGATAATGTCCCTAAAGGGCCAATTGTAACAGGCGGTAGTGTTAGTCGTACAGAGAATGAAATGTAGGTGGAATACCAAGGAAGCCGTGGCAGACAAGTTTGATATATGCTTGGCTTGTTATATAATTTCATTCACATTTTTTCCATTTATTTCGTAGTTAGCTTGTTATAATTTTGAGTTATAATTATTTGTATAATTTTTTTCTAGTAAGTCATTTTTTTAATTATATAACGAATTATATTTTGTTAAATTACATGTAACAAATTATATGTATTATATAATTTTTTAAATTACATTTATTTTAGTCATGATTCAAATTCAAAAAACAAGACAATCAAACACTAGTTCGAATCACATTTCAGGTTAGAATCAAAATCATGCATATACGTATCCAAATGAATGTTCTAATCACTCTGAATCATGATTCTGAATCAAATGACTCAAATCACCCTGATTTCAATCCTTATACTAAACAGACCCAAAATCTCAGTTAATCAAATTAGAATAGAAGTAAATGACTGAGAGTACAGTAGAGAAGAAAAAAAGTAAAGTACAACATAAAATATTTCATACAACGAACAAACATAACATTATTGTCACGCCCCCCAAACGGGGCGGGTGACGTGGAGCTCGATTAGGGATTAATAAAGCAGATCCCCAACCGGGTCCCACACTTAGCTGCATTAAAATATAAATAAATTACATAATCCAGGAGTCTCTGACACACAAAGCTCCACCCCACATGACATACAGTATCGTGCATACATGCTCATGTAAATAATCAATTACAACAGACATCATCCACAGTCTAGTAAATCCAAATATTAAATAAGTTTACAAAACTTTTCTCAATTCCTTACATTTTATGACAGAGGATGAACGCGATCCTCACTTGCTCGATCCGTAGCACAACTCAGCTACGATGCACCGCTCCTCGAATCTCCTGGGAGGGGTTTAAACATTTGAAACATGAGCGAAAGGCCCAGTAGGATATAATTTGAAATAATTTAAATAAACGAATAAATAAATAAGCGTGTAAATGAATAAAATAAGACATTCAGCCCCGACAGAACAGCCGAAACCTCACATCCTTTTTCTCAAAGGAAATATGACAGAAACTAACCGTATTACAGGCTTCAGCGAGTAATTAGTACAAATTACTCACCTCACCAAGTGTCTCGCCTACCGGACCGGTTTCAGGTTCTGCCCCCGAGGATGCACTCTCCGCATCCTATCTAGGCTTACAGCAGTAGACTCTATTACCAGTTCACAAGATCTCTTATCTTAAGAAATCATCCGTTTAACATTATGAAATCGTTCATATGACCCCACGAACTACTCAAGCCGCAGGCCCCATGACTGGGCAAGCCATGAGGTTCCATGACTAGACAAGCTATAGATTCCATGGACAGGACAAGCCAAGGATTTCCATAAACTAACAAGCCATGGTTTTTAAATCATTTTTTTTTCGCAAACCAATCCCTTTCTTTAAAACATTTTTCAAAGCCAAAATGCTTTTCGAAAACAGGCTCACAAAGAAAATGGATAGAAATCCTACCTCGCACAATCAAACCTGGGACTAGCGTTGCCTTTTTTTCCGGCTTCCGCTTCCTCAAGCCCCTTCAGTCTGAATCCTCAACGATCACTGATACAAGATAACACTTTATGATCAATTCTCATTCCTAGAGTAATCCAATCTCAATCATATACCAAGATTTTCCAATTAGTGTGCCCTAATCCATTTTCATGTTTCAAATTACATTCCAAGGGTTTTAAATATCAAATCAGGGATTAAAGATACTAATCCTTTCATCCCAAGTCTCCAAATAAAGCTAATTTGGGTTCTCCCCAAAAACAGGGGTCAAAACGACAATTTCAGACCAAACAGGGTCAAACCTCATGTACACCGGTCGACCGGAGACAGAGGAGTGCATCACCACCGGTCGGCCGGTGGGGTGCATTCGGTCGACCGGACCGGTCGGCCGGTGGCCATAATAAGATCCGGTCGACCGATGCGGTCGATCGGTGGAGATCTCCAGTTCGCGAAAACTCGCGAAAATCAGTTCAAAAACCTGCAAATCCAGTCCCTATCCGCAAAATCTCAAGGGACAACCACTAGATCCGGGTTCTAGGTCCTAAAACAAGTCCAAAGAACCCAAGATCTCCAATTTCTACTCTAGTTTTACTCGAAAATCATCAAAATCCGTTTTGAACCAAAAGTAAGTTTTAAATCCGAAAACTTGAAATCCAAGAGAGGTTCTTTCAGTCATCTTACCTTGAATCCTTCTCTTGATGTTGAAAACTCTTTGAAATCACTCTTGGTTCGAATCCGGTCTTGATTTGAGACAAAAATGAGAGAGAGAAAGAGAGAGGGTGCAGGAGTGAGAGTGAAAGGAAGAGAGAGAGAGACGCACGGGAGAAAAGAAAAGGAAGGAAAAGAAAAGAAAAAGAAAAAGAAAAGAAAAGGAAAATAAAAGAAAATGACGTGTAAACTATAACAGTTCAGAAATGCGCCCATACACACTTCTGGATTAAAATAAATTACTGTAAATAATTTAAATACCTTAGAATCATTTAAACTCAATTAATTAAATCAAATTAGGCACACTAATAATCTTAATTACCTTAATTAATCTCAATTTAATTCTTTAGGGTGTTACAATTATAAATTAATATTCTAAAACAAATCAACAAAAGTAAATTGAAAAATTGAATACCTGATTCAACAAACCACGAGCAAAACGATAGATCAAAGAAAGCAACCAAAATTACTGAGCAGCAGAAATAGAGCAGAGGAATATAAAGGAGGCGGTAAGGTTAGTAATAAATGGGTAGTATCATTAAGGTATTTAAAGAGTGAAAAAACAGAGAGAATAGAACATGATAGATAATATTAGCTTAAAGACAAAGACAAAGAAATAGTAAAAAATTAACATAGAATATATATATAAATTTACCAATGTTTTGCTTAATCTCGGATACAAATCCCTGCAAATAGAAAGCAATATAAGTAATGATTAATTAACAACAGCCGTCACACAGCATGAAGACCACCGCAAAATGTAATCAATAAATAACAGACAATTATATTTTGGATACATATTATACAAAATGAAAAAATAAAAAATACACTTGTCAGAGTAAAAGATTAACATAAATATTATTACATTTAGATCACGACAAATATTAGAGATTTGTTCAAATTAATACGAAGAAATCAAAATATAGTAAATAAAAACAGGAGCGAAAAATAAATAACATGGATAAAAAAATTTAAAATTATGAAAAAAAGTTAATTTTTTTTTACAAATATAATAGCCGAATAACAAATAAATTAAAAAATATAAACAAAACAACATGAAAAACGAACATCGATTTGAAGTAAACGACCAAACAGTCTAAAAAAAGTTAATAAGAACATAGATCTGAAAAAAATGACCAAATCCATGAAATCCAAACAAAAATAATCAACCAAACCAAAGACAAAGCTAACAAATAGCGCAATGAAAGAAAAAAGGACCATGCATATACAACAAAAAAAAAAATAAAACACAAAACATTGAAAAATATATATAAGCAAAAAAAAAAAAAAATGAAAAGTGAATAAATCTGGCGGAGAAATGAAAAAGAAAAAAAGATCTAAAAAGGTGGAAGAAAGAAGAAATATGAGAAACGAAGAAATCTGGCCCAAAAATGGAAAAAATGGAGAGATCTAGAAGGTTGCAAAAGGGAACAAACGGAAGAGAGAAAAGTAGATCCAAAAATGAAGAAAAAAACCACAGATCTAGAAGATCATAGAAACCAATGAATGAAAAAAAAAAAACTCAATCTAAGTGTGCAAGAAGAAAAACAGATCTAGAAAGTTGCAGAAGAAAACAAACGGAAGAAAGAAATGTTGCTGCAGAAACAAAGAAATAAAAACATATATGAAAAAGATAAAAGCGTAGAAACCATCAAATGAAAAAGAAAAAATAAAACACTCAATCTATGTGAAAAAAAAAAAAAAATCTAGAAGGTTGCAGAAGAAAACAAACGGAAGAAAGAAATGTTACTGCAGAAACAAAAAAATAAAAACACATATGGAGAAGATAAAAGCGTAGAAACCAACAAACGAAAAAAAAAAGAAAAAAAAAACTCAATCTAAGTGAAGAAAAAAAGGAGGTCGAGAAGGTTGCAGAACAAAACAAACGAAAGAGAAAGAGATAAATGGCTACAGAAAGAAGAAAAGAAAAAAAATTCAAAACGCAACAAACGAAAAAAGGTAAAATAAAACACTCATTCTGAGTATAAATGACCAAAACGGTCAGAATAAATAAAGACAAAAAGAGCTGAACTAAAGGGCAATATAATAAATGTACACTCAAAAGGATATAACGGCAATAAAAAATTCATCTAAAAAAAACTAAAGTTAAAATAAGAAATATACTGTAACATAAACAGTAAATTCCGTCAATATGTATAATGTCTTTTGCTAGTTTATATAAAAATAAAAGAAGGGATTCTTTTTTGTATAATACACAGCCCAAAGGAATTAGGATAATACACAGCCCAAAGTTCGGATTTGGATGACCTAAACAACGCCAAAACACAAACAGTGAATGACCTGAATTACCCCTGAGTGCAAGGGTATTTTCGTAATCACGTCGATAACAAAACCTGAGAGACAGGGAGAGAATCAGGTATTTCACAGCCCAAAGCAAACTTAAGAGAGAGAAAGAAACGAGAAAGGAGAGAGAAATTTAGAAGAAGAAGAAGAAGAAAGAAGAGAGCCCTCTCTCTAGCTCCTCTCTCTCTATCTGCGTCTCTGCTTGATTTCTCTCTCTCTTCTCTCTCTCTCTCTCTCTCTCTCCGCGATCTGATCGCCCCTAATCTTTGGAAAACCCTAGCTTTTCCTCTCTCCGTCTCTCTCTAGCCACATTATTCCAAACCCTAATTGCCTCTCGCATTCTCTCTCTAGAAATTTGATCATCCTTCGTCGATCAACTCGTCGACTAATCAACCCTATCAATTCTTCGGTTTTTCTCCTTTTTGTTGGTGTTTGAAGTTTGATTGATGATGGCTGCGATCAGCAATTCCTCGTCATCATCATCGTCCATGGCGGCTGCTGCTGTGAAATCGCCGCGTTACGGCGGCGGCGGTGTAGGAGACAGAGTCGGAAGCCCTCAATCGCGCCGCGCCGTCGCGAGGTCGCCGTGGAGTCAGATTGTCCGCGGCGAATCGGAGCCGATCGCTGCCGTCCCGTCCTCGCCCTCCGCGGCGGCTGCTGCTGCTGTGACGGAACCGGCCATCGCTGATGCTGCTGCTGCCATATCTTCGTGTTCTTCATCGGCTTCTTCTCCGCCGCCTTCTGCTTCTTCTTCTCCGTCTCTTGTGGAGGAGACGGGAGGTGGCGAGAGCTCTGAGGGTGGCGGCAGTGGGCCCAACGGCGGCAATGTGGGTAAGCGGACTGCTTGGAACAAGCCATCGAATGGTGGCTCTGCGGCAGAGGTTGGACCGGTCATGGGAGCTAATATTTGGCCCGCCTTGTCGGAGTCTGCTAGGACTTCTTCGGCGAAATCGTCTTCCGAATCGCTGAAAGGCCTGTCCGACGGATTGCCGTCTGGCCCTGTATCTCAGGTTTGGTTCTTTTCTTTTCTCTAATTAATGTGTTTGGCTGCTGTGATATTCTTGATAAAAAGCAATAAGAATTCTAACACGTCAAATTTTTCAATCTCTAGGGTTTTGAGTTCTATTGTTATTATCAGTTTTTATTTTATATATCCGCCACTGTTGTGGGCCAACTTTGCGATTATTAACTACTTATTAGCATTTTGCAATTAGAGGTATTTCTTTTTGCGTGTTCTAGTTTGTGGATTCAATGTGGGAAAACGAAAATCTTTAAGACTAGTATTGTCTCAAGTTAAAAAAGTTTTTTTGAGATAATGGAAATAGAATTTTTTTAATTATTTGTTTACGTTGTAGTGAGAAGTTAAGATAGTAGACCCCTGAATGAGCTTAATACGAATTTTATCATCTGAAGTTAGGAAAGTTTTTGAAATCATGGAAACATAATTTTGAATATTTGATTAGACTGAAGTGAGAAGCAAAGAAGATGGATGGTTAACCGTAAATGAGCTTGATATAAATTGTTGGAGTGCTGTTTGGGTTCGAGATTGGTCTTTCGTATGCTAGAGGCCTACTAAATTTTAGACCTATCATTGTGTTGTAATTATGTTTGTATTTCTACATGCTCAAGATACCATTAATACTTAAATAGTTTAGATATTGTGTAGATGTAAACATTCATATGATCCAATGTGTTCAGGGTTCTGGAACCACAGTGTCCACAACTACCCCATCTCAGAAACATGCACATGCTACCTCAACCCCAAACCATACAGGACCTGCTCGGCAGAGATCAATGAAGCGTAATAACTCAAATGTGTCCTCTATTGGTGGTGTCCCTCAGCAACAAACACCAGCTGGTCAGGTTGTTGAAAATCCTCCAAATAACCCTTCTGCTAAGGACCATATGCAAAGGAGTGGATATGGTTCACACTCCCATGGCAGTGGCGATCATTCACAAAGAAATTCATTCAGAAGCAGGAACGGTGGTCCTCATCCACGTGGAGATGGTTCTCACCATCACAATTATGGAGGCAGGCGTGATCAAGACCGTGGAAGTCATGATTGGAATTCCCATAGAAGTTTCAATGGTAGAGACAACCATATGCAGCAGCCAAGAGTTGCTCCAAGAGTGTTTCGTGGTCCACCGCCTCCGCCTCCTCCACCCCACTTTCTTCCCCCGCACATTCAGCCTTATGGTACTCATATTAGGTTGTCAGGTAAGCTGACTTTGTGTTATTTGTTAGGTGTCTTTGACATGTAGATTCTTCTTATGCGTCTGTCCATTGATCTATCAGATTTGGGACCTCAATTGGTATATATTCCTACTCCACCTCCATTCGTAGGCGTAGCACCTCCATTGTCTCCTGTGTATTATTCTCCTGCAGATCCTCAGTTGCCTTCTAAGATTGTTAATCAGATAGATTATTATTTCAGGTGCTCCTTTCATTGGTTTATCAAAATATAGCTAATATATACCTTAATTTCCTTGTTGCCATAGTCCTTTTTCCTTTCTTGCAGAAAAGAAACTATACCTAAGAGTTGACATGGTTGCATTTGTATTTTTTTTTTGTTGCAGTAATGAGAATTTAATTAAAGATATATACCTGCGGCAGAACATGGATGACCAGGGGTGGGTTCTTATCAAATTAATTGCTGGCTTCAACAAAGTAAGTTGTTTCAGGATATTCCAGAGGTTTTCATTTATTGGATTATTATTATTTTTTTTTTTTCATTTACTGGATTATTATTATTATTTTTTTTTCATTTACTGGATTATTTAGTTAACCTGCTCTTCTGTGTCTGTAGATGTTTCATGATGCTCAGTTTAGTATTTTATATGATGTGCATTAGCTTCTGCATATGCCGGATGCTTAAGTTCTTTATTTGGTTGTTCTTACTCTATATTGGACTTTGAGATTTTTTATTTTATTGGTTTACTTTTCTGTGATCCTGTTCAGCTTTTGTTTCATTTAGCCAGAATATAAACAGCATTTAAGTATTTTATGCTTGACTGATAAAATTGTGTGCATAGTTGGTTTTTTTATTTTTATTTTTATTTTTTATTTAGTGTGCTACATGGTGTTGCTATGCAAATCTTTCTGATCCTTCAACTTCACGTTGTGCTTCAGTTCCTAAGATTTGTAGTTAAGTTCTTATACAAGCATCTAAACAATTTTCATTGTGGTTCGTAACTTTAAAGCCGCACATCTGCATTGCAGTTCTCCAACCTGTTTATATCAGTGTTTTGTTATGTTTCTCCAAGTTGCTACCGCATCTGTGTTAGCCCGTTGACTTTTTGTTCAGTTTTTGTCACCTAAAGCATAGCATTGGTATCCAAAGTTTTAGATAAATAAGTTTTTGTTTTCTGTATCTTTGTAATTCCCAAAGTATCAGCAACGTTGGCTGATATACCTAATTGCTTTTCCTATGGCCATGGACACACCTAGTCTCATGATATAACCAACATAAGTTTTAGATTTTCCAGTAATGGTTGCCCTAGCACATAGAATCTTGTTTATTCCTTCTGTATCAGAAGCGTCCATGTCCAACCAATAGAATCTGCTTTGGTGCCATTTCAGAAAATGGCACATTTCCCACATTAGTAAGAGGTAAATTTATTGAATTTGTTAACAATATGAACAGGTCAATTGAAATGTTGCTTTCTTTGTAAAAACTGTGAGACCATTACGTAGTGCTTTTTTTCTTTGTCCCGCTACTGTGTTAAAACTTCCAACTACAACTAAAGAAAGGAATTTTCTAGACATATTGACACGGAGACTACCTTGGAAGGCAATCAGTAATACCAGAGGTGGTTTTTGGCGTTTCTATCTCATTTGAAATGGCGGAGTGGTTTTTTTTTATATAGGTTTTTAGGTTTTTGTTTCTCACATTTGGAAACTCCTGCAATCTGTATACTCTCTCTTTTCTTGATATACTGACAAATTAAGGGATGCTTGTAAAATGGTGGGAAGTTATTCTTATGGTTTTTCTAGATCACTTTTTTTTTTTTAATTATTTTGTTTTCTATCCCAGCAAAAACAGTTTCTTTTTATGTCTATTTCTTCAGGTTCTGCATTTGACCGACAACATCCAGCTTATATTGGAGGCTGTACGAATGTCAAATGTCGTTGAAGTTCAGGTATTTTGGCATCCAATATATTGGGTATTTTTTTTGGTAGTCTGGAAGCTTGTTAGATTCTTCTCCTTTGTACAACCTAATGTCCCCTGCGTGCATTTTAGCTTGCCCAACAAAGGGAGTGGTTGCTAAAATTCAGTTACATTCTACTCACATGTGGAGTGTCACGCTGCCCTAATTTCATTCTCGTTTTCCTTGTATTATCAGGGTGACAAAGTAAGAAGGCGCAATGACTGGATGAGATGGTTAATGCCTCATGCTCAGTCCTCTACTGTTTCAAGCCCTCGGACTCCTGGAAAGTCGAGTCATGATACATTGGCAGCTCGTGTTCAGGGCATTGCGCTGGAAGAGAGGAATGTCAACATCAGCAGCAATTATCAGCAACACCTCCCCAATGGCGATGTAGTGGATCACTCTTTCTCAGGAAGAAATTAGCGTAGGAAATGTGCTTGAATTGCGCATATTCTTTTATAGAAGAAACGGAGGGGACAGGTGATGGATGACCTTGGTGGGATATGTTGGTTCCCACGAGTGTCATAGGATGACATACTGAAAACACGCCGTCTTGCTTGGCAAATACATTGACAATGAAAAAAAGGGGGTAAGGAGAATTACTAACTGAAAGAAGAAAATGAAAAAAAAAGGGGAACTTTTATGACTAAATCTAGTAAGCATGAGTTTAGTTTTATGATGGGATTTTGTCTTTTTCCTGGGGTGTTTCCTTTTTTTTTTTTTTTTTTTTTTTTTCCTCTCTAACTCTTCGATACTTGTTATGGTGGCATGCCTTTTGCCTCTTATATGCGGGGAAGTTTTGATTTTGCGTTTCCCCTTGGTGCCCCTCAGCTGGTTTTTTAAAGAATCTTTGGGGCCACTTTGCTCTTATGTGTTTGTGAGAAGTGATGGAAGATGAAGAAAGCTTTTTCTGGAGTTGTTTCTGCATACTGAGGTGGTTGGGGGGGTGGGGGTTGGCGGTGTTGGTGTTGGTGGATGATGATCACGATCATGATATGATGCTGCTGCTGCTGCTCATGCTGCTAGTTTGCTCTGTTGCTGAGAGCATTATCCTGTTCATGTCTGGACTTTTTTTTCCCCTTATCTTTTAAATAACACAATCTAGAATTCCATTTATATGTATACCTTTTATCTTCAAACCCTTGAAGATTTTACTGCATAAATGGTCCCTGAGGGATCATAATACCTTTTGATTTATCCAGCTCTGAACTGGGTATCGTTGGCATTTAATTTTCATTATTATACTGTGGATTTTTGGTCAGGGTCATTGGATTTCACCTTTATATTTACTTATTATTATTATTATTATTATTATTTTGTAGTTTACGATGGCGATTATTTTTATTTTCTTTGTAAAATTCAATAGAATGAGCATCCATTTCTTTTTTCTCCCCGTTTCTTAAATGCACTTTCAAATGGAAGGTGATATTAAATTACAGGTCGAGGAGATAATTTGACGCCTTAGGTAAACGCATAATTTAAGCTTCTAATTATTCCTAGTTCCTCTCCGTCACCATTTATCTACGCGAGTAAGAGTTAGTTGGCTGTAACATATTAGGTTTCGTTCATTTTGTTTATTTGAATTTAGAATTTAAATTTTATTACAGTAAAAAATTTTCACAAACAATCACATTTAATTTTTTTTTTATAATAAAAAATTTTGGGAAATAGTAGAAAATAGGCCAATATGAAAAGCTTAAGAAAGTAAATAGACTAATTTTTAGTTATATAAATTAATAGGTCATAACTTGTTAAGTTATGGTTCATAACCAGATAAGTTATGAACAAACTTGTCAAGTTATGGTTCATAACCGGACAAGTTATGGACAATTATGAATAATAACTTATCAAGTTATGGTTCATAACCAGACAAGTTATGGACGAAAATAATAATCTGGCCTATTTATTAACTTATGTAAACTATTGGCCTATTAATTTTAATTCATCTCAAATTTTGGCCTATTTTTCACATAAAATCACATCTCAAATCAAATTAAAAACTCGATTGCCTTATTATTTGTTATCTCTTAGTGAAGTGAATCATGTTAGGAAGAAAACTGATGTGAAGAATTATGGTATGTTTAGTTCATGAGCACAAATTAGAATTTAAATCAGATTATGACTTGAAGTTATGACTTGTAACGAGAGAAAAACACGTAACATAATTAAATTCACGAATTTGAACCTACAAAACGGACATACCCTTAATTGCAATTGGAAATTATAAATGATGAATAGTTTATTGTACAAGGATTAGTTGTCACCTTGACTTTTAAAGCCAATGGATCCGGGGCAATCATGTAATAGGCCACAGCCTTTTATAAACTAGTAACAATAATAATGAACCTGTACAATCTAGGCTGTGTTAACGAACTTTCCTCTTCTTGTATTAAATCATCTACCTAGATCATTGCCTTTTTTCCTATGTCTCTAATGAGACTCTTCTTGTATTTAATCATCTACCTAAATCATTGCCTTTTTTTTCTATGTCTCTAATGAGACGTTTAATTTATAAATTTAAAATTATGATTCTGATTTTTAAAATTTAAACTTTTTTTGACAGAAAAACATTATAAAGAATTAAAAATTATAATTTAAAATTAAAGATAAATTCTTAAAACAAATATTTCATAAATAATTAAAGTACGACTATGGAGAATTCTCTTCAAATATTTAGGAAAACGAGATTTTGCCCCAACAAAAAAGGAAGAAGAAGAGGCAGCATTTCAACAGCAGCTTGCACTTATCACTAGGGATGGCCACATTGTGAGGCGGAGCAGTGGAGTTGGGGAGTGTTTTTCCGTTCCCATCCGTTCTTCCCAAGCCACGTTCATTTCCATGATGGGTAATATTTATTGTCAGCGAAATTTTCAATGATAATGAAAAAGTAGGTCAAAATTCATCTTAAATTCGACTCAAATTTAATGATTCCATAAAACAAATTAAATTCCACCAAAATATATATATACATATATAACAAATAAAGATTCGGATTAAAAATAAATAAATATTTTTTTTTAAAAAAAAATAACATTTATATATTTTTCAAATATGTATATTAAACGAAGGTGAGGCATGAAGTGTTTTTCTCATTCTCATCTTCATTTCCGACTATTGTTCTTCATCTTTACCCTACTCGGGATTGGTCTCTAATTCTTACATCATGGGGAATACCATCATTCCTAACCTCAGCATTGCCGGTTTAATGTATCTAACTTCTTGTGTTGTTGATTATTTTAGCTAAAAAAGTATACATTATTCGTGACTCGCTACAGTAGTTTCTCTCACAAAATATACACGTAAAATAAAAATGATTCTGAATCATGATTCTAAGACCTCATTCATTTTACCGATTTGAGTTTTTAATTCTAGATTTCTACAGTAAAAAACTTTTAAAAAATGTCACATCTAATTTTTTTTTGCTACAGTGAAAAGCTCTAAAGAAAATGTCATATCTCAACTCAAATTAAAAACTCAAACCTACGAAATGAACGAGACCTACGTCCATGAACCAAACGTCCTATTAATCTTGCTATAGGTTCTCATGCCAAGAGAGAGGGGGAATAGATGCATAAAAAATGAGTTGACATGAGAACTAAAGTTGCTACATTGTCTATTGAAGTTAGTAAAATCAGAGATCACTCCTTAGAGAAGTAATTTCTGTGTCAGGAAAGAGTTTCTAGGCCATCCCACTACAAATTTGGTGATCAATAGGGTCATTTTCATCCACCCAATTTAGCATATAAGGCTAATAACCCATAAAAACGACATCCAATCCAAAACCTAAACACCCCCCACAAAGCACAAAATAAAATTAAAAGCAAACAGTTATGGTGGATTTTGGTCGGTTCAAACTTGAAGTGGCCAAAACACATGAAAAAGGGAAGGTCATAGATTTGGCAAAAGTGGGTTTTGTTTTGTTTTCTTGTCTCTAAGGTATGATGTCAATAGAAGAAGAAAAAAAATGGCTTTGTTCCATTTGCACATTTGGTGTTGCCTTCTGCTGGCTGGTCTCTACAGTTTTGGGGAAAAGTCCTATCTTTACACAGACTACACAATAACCAGTTCATTTATTGCCTTGAAATTTGTGCTTGTTTCGGTTCTATAGAACAAAACCAACGGTTACACATTTGTTGCACACCGTTGATACCAATGGGTCCAAAATATATATATACACACACATATAAAATAGTGGTGTACACAAATGCACATTATTAAAAGAATCAGAATCTTGATTTTTTGAGCTTTTTTTTTTCTGTGTTGCTCTAGGAAAACTCGATGATGGAAAGATTTGATGATGATGGGTCTCGATCAAGTGTGTTAAATTTTTTTTTTAAAGAAATTAAAACAAAAAAAAAAAACCCCCCATAAGAGATGTGTCATCCCTCTTTATAGCTCCTAGCTGAGTGTAGTTAGTGTGTGTACCCGTTTATAGACTAGTAGTAACATGGAAAGTGACATCTTTGGGTTATTTCCTTTGAGTTAACTAAAGGTGAAAGTTCAGGAGCTTGAATTCAGTCTGAATGAAAACTTTGGGTCGGATCAGTCTAGTCTTAAATGCGAGAGTAATAAGACGGTCTAATTTTAAAGGTAAGAGATGTTTGGTTTATTAATTATCGATTTACGTGTATTTTTTATGAGAAAAAATACTATAACGAATTATGAACCATGATTTAAATCAAGAGACGAATCTCTCAACCAAACAACCTCTAAATAAATTTAAGGTCGGTCCGACCCGTTTTAAAATTTTATAATGTATTTTAAAAAAGATTTTTAGAAAAACTATCAATATTTGAGTTGGGTGGAGTCAGCCAGCCCAACTAATCTTTTGAGCTCAAAATCTTAGTTCGACTGGGCTAGGAGGTCATAGTTGGGCGGAGTTAGGCCCGATCTTATAATGAGGGTTTTGAGCCGGTCTGTTTAGCTTGATATAAACTTTCTACTCTAGGTAACATATTATTCTCTTATTTCTTCTTACCAAAATAACCTCCATAATTTTTAAGAAAATTGCATTTTCTCTCATATTGGTAAAAATCGTTGTTTTAGCCACTGATTATGATTGGAAGCAATTCTGTGTCATGTATTGTATATTTTTAAGAGATATTTACATTTTTATACCATGTGTTTTAGGTTTATTTAAATGTATACCTTCAAATAATATGCGAATCTATACCTTATTTCAGTCAATAGTTGAGTTTAACATTTAAAATGATAAAATTATCCCAAAAAAATTTAAAACACAAAAAATCCATTTCAAAGGTATTTCGTATATGTTTTAGGTCAAAACTGTCAGTTTAAGGTTTCTTAGTTTTTTTTTTTTTTTTTTTTTATTCAATGGTATTTTAAGTATTTTAAGGTTAAAATCAAGGGTTGGTTGTGTAAAAGTATAATTTTGGATATTAAATCTAATTTGAAGGTGTACATTTGATGAGATCAAAAATTGAGATCTCATTTATTTCACCGATTCGAGTTTAGAATTTAAGTTTTACTATAGTAAAAAACTTTCAGGAACAGTCACATTTAACTTTTTTGCTACAGTAAAAAACTTTCATATAAAAACACATCTCAACTCAAATTAGCGAACTAAACAGACCACAAATGTATAATTTTTTTAATAAATTCAAAACACAAAGTATAAAAAGGTAGATATCCTTATTTTTAATGTGGACACTCACAATTAAGATTGTTAAAAAATTAATCTAATAATTAAAAGAGCAAACCGTATGATAAAAAATGATAATTCATACATAAAAGTTTCCAAAACGGTATTATTCCCTCATTTGTAATAAAAATACCTATTATTACCTTATCAAAATCGAGTCGATCATATTACAATCAAACATGCATGTTCCTTGCGAAGAAAGGGGAATAAAGTGACCCTTTAAATCTTTTTAAAAAAATCATTAAGTAGATGTTTGATTCACGAATTTAGAATTGTGATTTAAAATTATTTTTAATTTATATTTATTTAAAAAAATATATTATAACGAATTATAAATTATAATTTAAATCATAACACAAAATTTTATACCAAACAACCTCTAAGTAGATATGGGGTTATTTTGCTGTCTTGTTTAGTTATTTCTTTATTCTTTTTATGGGATGGGAATTAGGATTTTGAGGAAGAAGTAAAGACAGAGAGAGAGAAAGCGACATAGATGGAAGCAAGGAAACAACAGTGATTTGAGTCACTATTCTATTAAAAAAAAAAAAAAAAAAAAAAAAAAAAACAAAAACAGTGATCGAGTCACTACAAAACAAAAGAGTGTGGTGGGACCCACTAGAGGAAGAGGGAGGGCCGAGGGGGCTTATTTTTTCAGGGGCGGGGGCTAAATGGGCAGAGAGTGTGTTTTGTAATTGTACAATAATAAAAATAAAAAAATAAAAATAAAAAATAAAAAATAAAAAGAAAAAAATGATGTTGAAAGAGTTTGGGACAGAGTAATATAGTGTGACAGCTGTCATAGCTCAATAGCTTGTTGACTAGACTTCTGCCTAAAAAAACTGTGATTTATTCATTTTGTAAATTTAAATTTTTAATTTAAATTAAAATGTGATATTTTTTTAAAAAATTTATTATAAAAAAATTAAATATAATATTTTTTAAAAAGTTTTAATTATAAAAACTTAAAATTAAAAATTTAAATTAATAAAATAAACAGTAGTCAATGATCAATCTTTCCTCACTTGACCAACCACGCACGCTCACTTTCAGTTTCAAGGATACTGTACTATTTTGCTTCTTTTTTTCTTTTTCTTTTTCCTTTTCCTTTTTTTCTTTTTTCTTTCTTTTTCTATTTGAGTATTTCTGTAATAAAGCCTTATAAATAGGGTTCGTTTATGAGTCGGATTTAGTTAAAATTACATTCAAATAAAAGTAGGCACAAAAAAATAACAAATAGAAGTAATTAAGCGTATATTGCTTGCTTAAAGGAAATTAAGCATGTTTAGTTTGTTAATTTTAATTTTTAATTTAAATTAAAATATTTTTTTATGTGAGAGTTTTTTACTGTAGTGAAAAAAAACTAAATGTGATTAGTTTTAAATTTTTTTTTATAACAAAACTCGAATTAATAAAATAAATAAGACTAATTAATTGTCCCAGTTTATGACCTATGGCTATCGCATATTGTATAATTTGCTCCTTTTATGTGCTATTTTGTTTGTTTTGTTATCGAATTTGTTGTCATTAGTGGCAAAAAAAAAAAAACTATCCTTCTAATTGGTTTTTCTTCTCCCAAACCTTTTAGTAAGTATATATTAAATTACTTATTACATCATTGAATTAACCAACTGTCTCGATTTGTATTTAGCACGTTAATGAGTTATTATTGAGCACCCGTTTAGTTTATTAATTTAAATTTTTAATTTGAGTTAAGATATGATTTTAAGTTATAATTTTTTATTATAATAAAAAAGTTAGATATGACTATTTTTTAGAGTTTTTTACTGTAATAAAACTTAAATTTTAAAATTAAATCAATAAAATAAACGGATTATGAGTCTTGAGTTCAAATTCTATGGGACCTAATTCAAATTAAAGACACGCTTAGGACTCCTTTGTTATGTTCTCATGAGAAAATTGATTTTTTTTTATTTTTTTTTTTTGCCCCGGTTACAAGACTGAAAAATGTAAGTGGGCAATTGATCCCTCGTACCCGGGCATAGTTTAGGTTGGGATATATGGATGAGACAGTCAAACCAATAATAGGATTCACTTCTCTCAACTTTTTTAGTACTATGTTCTTGTTCATCCTGTGTGGAAACTTTTTCTCTTCATCTTTTTTGTTTTTTGTTTTTTGTTTTATTGTCGTTTGTTACCTTTCTGCATCATATGCTGCAAGGATCTAAAATGATGAACATAGATAAGATACAGTACTGATAATTTTATATTTTTTAATTATTAAATATGTATTAAAAATTATATATTTTATAGAATTTTTTAATTTAATATGATCCCACCATCTTATTAGAAAATGTCCTAAAAAATAATGAATAATATCCGAACTTGACTCTTTTGTTTCTGTATGAATGCATATACATATCTAAGATATATATGTGGAAAATTCAATGGTCTGTTCGTTCTTGAACTATAAATATTATATCTTTTGAAAAGGTAAGAATTGTAATATAACATTTATTTGTAAGACCGAAGATTTTTGGTGTTACATCTTTTTGATATTAAGAATTAAGTTCGAATAAATATTATGACACACTTCTCTATTTTATATATTACAAGAAAAGTATGATATTCTAAAAAAGAGTATGTACAAACCCTAATTTATACATATGTGTACAAAGTCTTAGGTTCGGCAACCTAATACTTGTAATATATTTCTCTACAAATATATGTTATAACATCACTAGTACTTTCAACTGTTAAAAACTATCAATTTTCTCTACAAATATATGTTATAACATCACTAGTACTTTCATATAATATCAATTTACTTAAACGTAACATTCAGTTTTGTTAGGTTACATTTATTGAGTGTTACACAAATGTACTATATTATAATAGATAATGAAAAATGTTACAAGTGGTTGTTTAGAACCCGTTTAGTTCACCGATTTAAGTTTTTAATTTGAGTTGATATGTGACTTTATGTAATAATTTTTTATTATAATAAAAAAATTAAATGTGACTGTTTCTAAAATTTTTTTACTATAACAAAATTTAAATTGATAAAATAAATAGAATCTTAGTTTAAATTGTCTTAAATAATTGAGTGAATGTTTAATTTATAAATTTAAATCATCATTTAAAATTATTATATATTTATATGTATTTTTTATAAAAAAAATATTATAATAAATTATGAATTATAATTTAAATAATGATACGAATACATCAATTAAATACATGCTGATACATTATATATCATATAATATTATATTTTGAGAGAAAGAGTTAAAACGGGTGAAAATTATTGACAAAGGGAAATCATTGCAGAGCTCGAGATTAGATGGAGAGAGAGTACCAAAAGGGTGGACACTGAAGGGAATTGATTGTTTCTAAGAAAGATATGGGGGTTGCTATGACCCTAGCAGCAAATTATCCCATGAACAATAAAAGACCCTAGCTGCAAAATGTTTTCAGGATTTAAGTGAGATTTTCCCCACCATTTCATTTTCATTTGCAAATGACAGCGAGAGAGAGAGAGAGAGAGAGAGAGAGAGAGAATCTCAAGTGTGCAGAAAACAGACGCATCCTTTAGTGGCGGCATGCCCTCCTTAACGCATAGTTTAGACTCTCTCTCTCTATATATACATCCATCTTTTCTCTCTCTCTCTCTCTGCATCTTACATATGATATTATTAGTTAGGATTTCAGTCTTGTTAATTTAAATTAAAATATAATTTTATATACAAATATTTTTTTATTATAATAGTAAAAATAAATATAATTATTTTTAAAATTTTTTTTATAATAAAACTTAAATTTTAAATTTAAATCAATAAAATAAACATATTAATAAAATTTATCCAGTCATGGTTTTTTTTAATATATTTTTTTTATTTTTAATTTGGCAAAAATTTTCTGCGTTGATACAAGTGGATCAGTGTCATTTCACTTCATTCTGATAAATATGGGTGTGTCTGCATTTGTGCGCATAGTACTAGTAGCACAAAAATTCACAGCCACAAGGTGAGGCATGCAGTCAATAATTTTTTGTTTTTATATTAAAAAAAAATATATAAGACCGTACGGTTCACACATATCTATCTAATATGCTAAAGTTTCTGAGTGGTATTTGGGTGTCCCCTTCTTCTTATATCCGCTAACACCATCCCCTGCTTCCTTGGTTTTCGTCATCATACTCCGCTCCCAATATTCCTTTGGCTGTTTCTTTTTCTTTGAATGATTGACACAGTAACATTGGAAGAAAAATGTTTAGAATACTGAGAGTGTTAAAGCATCATTATTAATAAATAAAAAAATATGTTTCATTTAATAAATCTCATGCTATGAGACGTAAGTTTTATTATTAATAGTGATGTTTAATATCGTTAGTGTCCGTATTCTGAACATAAATACGGTTCACACATATTTATAGCGTTGTATGTAATTCAGAGCTTGACATATTAATAAAAAATATGTATTGTACTATGAGTTCTATAAGTATTTTCTTATTGCTCTACATGAGATCTAATTTACAATAGGATACCAAAAAAATACCAGTAAAACTCAAATTTATGATATTAAACGTGCATGTAATTGTTAAGTTCTCCATAACTCATACTTAAGCACACAAACTGAGTTAAATTTCATGCAAAATTGGTTTCTGACATAGCTCACAAGTATATTAAAAAGAGAGAATTAAAAAAAAACTATCTGACAGTCAAATTTAAATAAAAAATTATATATTTTACATATTTTTTAATTTAATATAATTTTAATTAAATTTAACAGTTATAAATTAACCTTATAATAAAAAAAAAACTTACCGTGAAAATCCTTTTTTTAAAACTACTTTTTGGCCATAATTCATAAGTACCTTGTATTGGATTTGCAAGTGCTTTCTGTCACGTGCCCATGATTGTTAAACTCACTTTCAAACATAATTTACGGTTAATGTTGAGCAGTCCTTACGGCACAATGAAACTTCTTCAAAGGTATATGGGACCCAACAACCTACTTTTTATTATACAATTTTTTACCGCATATATACAGACACACATCACATATGAATTGTTGCATCACTCATAGCAAATAACACAAATGCTCCTTCAACAGTAAGTCATTGGCCGTTGACGCAAGCAATCATGCTCACTCTCTACTTCTCCCTATATATATAATCCTAATATATGTATCATTCTCACCTACCCTTCTATATAAACAGTTCAGACCCCAAATCTCCGTCCCTCTCTCTCTCTTTCTCTCTCTATATCTCAAATGTTGTCATCATCCTCCGGCAGTGAAGAAATCAGCAACAGTAGTAGTACCACTACTACTTCCAACACAGCCAAAAAAACCAAATCCGACTATTCATCTTCCTCTCCAAAATCATCATTCTCTTCCATCCCAAGAGCCATGGAAGAAGTTTGGAAGGACATCAATCTCTCTTCTCTCGGCCATGACAGCATGATCATCTCTTCTGATCAGCCAAACACAAACCCTAGCACTCCTTTTCCTCCTCCTCCTCCTCATCACCACCCCATTAGAAATATCCACCATCAAAACAACTTCCAAGACTTTTTAGCAAGACCCTTTTGTAATAATGACCTAAACTTGCCCAACAAATCCATGGTGGTCTCATCAATGGCTTCTCCTCCTCCTCCTCCTTCTCTTCACCATTCAGCCACTGCTTTGAGCTTGAACTCTGGCCCGGAGTTCCGGTTCATGGATAACCCCCTTCATCATCATCATCATCGTCATAATCATAACCACAATCATCATGATCATCATGATCAGCTTATGAGTAGGCCCACTAGTGCAAACACAAACCCCATGAATATGATGATCAACTCCAATAGTAATGTGTCTTCTTGTTTCATTAACAACAACAACAACAACAACAACAACAACAACAATCCTTTTGACTCATCACCACTTTCTTTTGGGAAGAAGAGATTTCCATCATGTGATAACAATATTAGTGGCGGTGGATCAGGAGATAGGAGGCACAAGAGAATGGTCAAGAACCGGGAATCTGCTGCTCGATCAAGGGCTAGAAAGCAGGAAAGAAACATCTTATCTTTACTAATATTTGTGATTTTTTTTTTATAAAAAAATTATTCTAAAGTTGTATGTGTTAGTGGTGGTTCTGGGGTTAATGGGGGTTTTTGTTTTATTTTTATTTTTATTTTCTTTACTTTTCTGATGAATACTGATCTTTTTGTCCTCAAAAGTCTTTTTGTTGTCTTTGTTGCTATTGGGTCCGTACAGGCATATACAAATGAGTTGGAGCTTGAAGCTGACCGCTTGAAGGAAGAGAATCAAAGACTCAGAAAACAACTAGAACAGGTAAAAAAAAAACTTGGGCTTTAAACATTTTACTATTTTCATAAATCGTGATTAATTTCACCAGAGTTTTTTTTACTTTGTTTAATTTTTTTAGAGCACATTTAATTCATAAATTAAAATTATAAAATTAAAATTATTTTTAATTTATATATATTTTTTATAAAAAAAATATTATAACGAATGATGAATAAAACTCTTAACCAAACAATTCATTAATGTTTGGTTACATTTCGCTATTTTGCATGAAGATTAATTCCTTCTTCATTAGAGTGTTTTTTTTTTTTTTTTTTTTTTTTTTTTTTTGGAATGATGAATGATTCAGGTTTGCGAAGCAGCTGCCGCTCAACTTCCCAAAAAGCACAGCCTCCAAAGAACGTCAACGGCTCCATTTTAAGCATAATAATCTCACTGACTTTTTTTTTTTTCATTTTAGATTTTTACTTACCTAGCTGACTCCCCCCTTTTCTTTCTTTTGAGTTTCAAGAAGAGGAATTGATGGGGAATTTCTGCCTTATGTGGGATATTTATATACATATATATATATATATATAGTAACGTTTTATATATTTTATATTATCTTTATGTGTAGTGGTTTTAAGGATTGGAACAAAACCACTATTGCTACTACCAATGCCTTGTGTATGAAAAAGAAAATTGTTTCCTTTGTAACTCCTATGGGGCTGGAACTTAATTTGGTGGGCCTCTTTTTGTTTGTTTTATTTGGCTTCTTTTGACTTAATTCTTTAATGATTTTTATATTTTTATATTTTTGCCCTTTTTTTGCTTTTTCTTAACTTTTCACCCTATCCTCTTGTAAGGACACTAATTTGTGGGAGGGTGAGTGGGAGGTTTTTTTTTAATTAAATAAATAAATAAAAGAGAAAAAGATTAGGATCCGTTTGGTATTTAAATTTACTATTTGGTATTTAAATTTATTTTTTGATTCGAATTATGATTTATAATTTGTTATAGTATTTTTTTTATAAAAAATATATGTAAATAAAAAATAATTTTAATCATATGATTTAAATTTATAAATTAAACAGATTTTAAAATTTTATTTATTTTATCGATTTAAATTTTATTATAATAAAAAATTTAAAAAATAATCATATTTAATTTTTTTATTATAATAAAAAAATTTATATAAAATTATATTTTAATTTAAATTATAAATTTAAATTAATAAAATAAACACACTTTTTCTTTGGTACTACTGGCCATCACTTTCCAACGTCTCTTATCTCTTATCCTCCTCCTCTAGTCAAGTCATAACGCAGATTCTTTCACAAACCACCTTTTTTGTTTTTTCTTTTGCCCCTTGTAATGGCACCCCATTGATGCTTTCTCTTTTGTCTGGTATCATTTAAGGCTTTGACAAATTTATGTTTGTTTTTTTTTTCCTTTTTTTTTTTTTTGGCCCTTTTATTTTCTTGCTTTGTTATGATTGTACTAATGGAATTTTACTAGTTTTTATGGAACCCCTCTTTCTTCACATGGTCCAACTACATGTAACAAGAATTGGATACCCCCTTCTGCCTTGCACGTGGAAAGTAGTTTTCAATCAAAAGTTTGGTGCTTGATTTAAAACATTTTTACCCAAGTAAATGCGAGGCCTAATTCACGACACCAATGTTGAGACCTTTTTGGTAAATTTTAAGTTCGTTCACTCATTTAAGTTTTTAATTTAAATTAAAATATATTTTTATGTAAATTTTTTTTATTATAATAAAAAAAATTAAATGCAATTATTTTTAAGAATTTTTTAATATGATTGTGAATTTTATGTTACATAAGTGGATTTATATTGTAAGGAATTTGGAAAATGAAAACTATTTTTTTTTTTAAGTCGGCATGTGGTTGTCGGGGGACAAAAAAAAGATTGAAAAATAAGCGTTTTAGCCTATCAAAATTTGATGCATAGGTTAAAGAGTGAATTGTGCGTTTTAGGGAGTAGGCTTTGGGTTCTCTTTTTGCTCATAGCATATGTATAGATGCCCGGTAGGGTCATAATAATAGAGCAATTCATGTGGAGATTTCAATTTTCCATTAAATTTTATTTTATTTTTTTGATAATTTCTTGGCCTTCCTAACTTTCAATATGCCATTCATTTATATACCCAAGTCACATCATGTTCAAGTTTCCTCATCTTTGGACGGTGATTGTGGAACTGATGATGGTTTTTTTTTTTTTTTTTTTTTTTTTCCTAATTCTAGGTGCTCTCCCTTTGTGGAAGATAAAACTTGCTTTCAAATTTAACAAAATGAAATGAAAAATAATACTAAACATTGGAATGCCGGTGTGGGTCATTTGACCTTTTTCAGGGCACTTGGTTGGGGATGTGTAGGGTCGGTCATTCTTGTCCAAAATTGAATCTTCTTTAACTACCACTAAAACTAATCAAGACAACATTTCATTTCAGTTTTATCTCCCCCACCATTCTTTACTACTTTTATCATGTCCATCACAACAATGACCTTCTCATATTAACAAGATTTTGGTACTTAAAAGGGGCGTTTAGTTTATGGATTTAGAATTATAATCGTTTTACGTGTATTTTTTTAAGAGAAAAACACTGTAGAGAATCATAAATAATGATTCAAAATCATAGACGAATACAAAAAATAAACATCCTCTAAAAGATACAAGTAAAATACATATATAATATATGTACAAACATGTATAACACATACTTTTATGTAGTACCATTATCAAATACATCACAACAAAAGACGTGCTCATGCTAGCAAGGCGCAAGAGCAGTACTAGAAATATATGCACATATACGTATATTGTACATATATTTGTACATATACGTATATTGTACATATATTTGTACATGCTCATATTAGCAAAGAGGACATGAGGAGGTTCATGTTATTGGGGTTTTTTCTTTTAATAACTTTTTAATTATTTTTTTAATAGGTTTTGCTAGTGAGAGACACCATAATCGTTCGGGAAAGTTTGTAGGGCCGATCCCTCCTAAGTGATGAATTAGAAGCCATGGCTCTTTGTACATCTGAATAGCTGTGTCAAATGCGACTTATTGGGGGCCGAAAGAATCATAACTAGCTAGATACAAATTCCATAGGTTTGTGGGCAAAGAAATCTCACACACACAGGTATCGTTCATTCACTTATTAAAATTTAGAATTTAAGTTTTATTACAGTAAAAAATTCTCATAAATAGGCACGTATAATTTTTTTACTATAATAAAAAATTCACATAAAAACATATCTAAATTCAAATTAATGAATTAAACAGGCTAATAATAAATACAAAGGACAGTGGAATGCAGCATGCAAAAAGCCGCTCATTTTGGATCCAAAATGGTGTCGCCTTAAAACATCACAATGGTGCTGAATTCTCCTTTTTGGTATCCCATCTTCTTACCATTATTCCCTCTACAAATAGGTGCTTGGTGTCACACGTTTTCTTGTCTTTTTCCCCTCCTCTCTCTTATAGCCCTAGACAAGTCTTTACTGGGTTTAAATTCCATTCATATATATATATATATATATATATATATATATATCAATTTTTGATAGGTTGAAAAAAATTAGGGCCCAAGTGTCAGCTTACGAAGAGTAAGTTTTAAGTAGGAACCAGGTTATATAAGATTTTTTCCGTGATTTAAGTAGTTTGTTTTCTGTAAGGGCCACTGAAGGGCATACATTAGAAGATTATGAGCAAAATTGATTACAAAGATACCTAAATTATCAAGAGAAAATTACAAATTCTACATTTTTAAATATCTGACTTTTTAAAAGTACCATACTACTTAATTAGTTCTAATTAAAAAGTAGAGGTATATGGGTTAATGTTAAGGGATAGAAATAAAAGAGGGCTCAATTTCAAGAGGTATTTTTAAAAATTGCCTGCATATCAATCATTTAAATCCTGTTCATTTCACCAATTTGAGTTTAGAATTCAAGTTTTGTTACAGTAAAAAAACTCTAAGAAACAATCACATCTAACAGTTTTGTTACAATAAAAAATTCTTACATAAAATCACATCTCAACCCGAATTAAAAACTCAAATTAACAAAATAAACGGACCCTTAGTCAATTCTCATTCTATTTGGGACACATATTGACTTGTTCCTAGGAGATCCAGATGGACATTCCACTTGCTATTTTATGTCAAAGGGGCTAAGAGCCATTGCCCGTGGTGTTTCCATTTAGTTGTTTTCTTTTTCTTTGGTTAGTGTCTTGACAATTATTGCATGCAAAGGAGAGAATTGGGGCAATGAAGATTGTTGGTCGTTTTTAGGGCTTAAACCTATATATAATGCACACCCTATACCTAAGCTAGACTCGATCGAACAAGTTTCACTATTGCCCTACAAAATGAGAGAAAAAAACATTTGAGATAACTTTTTCTTCTTCCACTTACAAAACCTTATCTGAATCCAGGGTGGCTGAGAGTAAAAGATTCTTTTTATTTTTTATTTTTTGTTATTCCTTTTTGACCAATACCAAAGGGTATACATGTACTACACAAAATACAAGAAAAATAATTGGAATCCAAGCTATTCTAGGGTTGCTTGGTTTCCAATGAATCCTCGACCTTTTTTTTTTTTTTTTTTCATGCTTAACTTTTCAATTTTTTTTTTCCTTTAAAACACACACAAGAGAATAAGGGAAAATGGTTGTGCGAATATGGTTTCAATTCATGTACAGTTTTCATAAGATTGAAAATGAAAAGTAGAAAAAAGTTGATTAGTAAAGCTCACAAACAACTTATGTATTAGAAGCCAGCTGCATGAAAAGAAGAAAAGTAGATGACCATCTCTTCAGTCAATACTTCTCCTTCATACCACTCATCTTCTTCCATCGAAAACCGGCAAATGGGACAGGTTTTCTTGCATAAACTGAACCATCTCTCAACACAATCTTTGTGAAACTTGTGCTGGCAAGGAAGAAGACTAGTTTCTTCTCCTTCCTCCTCCAACGTCGACAAACAAACGCAACAAAACTCGCCCTCCGTGCCTGTGCTCGATTCTGCGGTCGACTCATCAAGCCCCTCTTCGAGTTTTAGCTCAACATTCGGTTCAATCACCTCCCAGGAAGCAGGAGCTTCCTTGAGTCTTGGTTGCCCTTTTAGGCTTATAAAGTTACAAATAACGGAGAGAAACTTGTTAAGGACCATTTGGATTGAATGTGGATTAGCATTCTTATTAGGTCTTTAATAATACAGAGCTTTGGTTCAAGAGACTAGTTTTGATAGCAATAGGTGAATTTGTTATTTCATGCATTTGCTTGACTAAGAAGAGAAAGCATATTGAAGCTTTCCCAACATTAAGTGGTTACACCTAAACAAGAGTGTTACTTTGGACCTTATTTTCCTTATTAATAAATTAGACAGAGTATAAACTTACAAATTAATCCCATCAAACAATTTTTTTCATCCTTGCTTAGTCATTAGTCAAAATTCTGACCCAACTATGATGGTAAAAGTCTACCCATATAATTAGTGAAACCTTTCTGCCGAAATGTGATTTTTCTTGTTTGTCAACAATCAACATTGGATAGGACCAAGAATGCATTGCACTGAAAATGTTAGGAATCTGGATAAACATGGACAGATTTTCTCGGCAACAAGAACAAGAATTATGTGGTAGGGTATTACAAAATCATATATGCGGCGCGTAATTTTTAACCGTCTAATCACATCAGAATCATATTAGATTAGAAAAATGTGATAATTTAATGAAACTTAAAAAAGATCTGACGGTTCAAAACTGTACGCTTCTAATAAGGTATTTTTTTCCGTATCCTACCAACCCCTTCAAGGATCAGCATCTAAACCAAGCAATCCTTAAAATGTTCATGAACAAGCCTCTTTGAGGTCCTAACCGGTAGGTAGATAGCATAACTGATGTTGAAATTCCTTGCCTATATGAAACTCAACAGCCAAAAAAAAAAAAAATCTTCCAAAGCTTGTTGGTGAATTGTGATGACCCTAAAATATATAGTCCACACTCTTTAAAATTCCAAAAGAAGAAGCTGGTAGAGCCCGTTTCCACCCAAAGTTACCCCAGCAGAAAAGATCAATTTTCTTAGGGTCCTTTTACGGTAAGGTCTCCTACCAGCAGTGCACATTTCTAAAAGATCTTATTAAAATCACATTAAAATACCAAAAAAAAAAAAAAAAAGAGTGCATAAAGGACATTATTTGATATAAGATCGGATAGGCAAAATACAAAGGCCTACCAGCATTTCATTTTTTCAATTCCTATCTTAGAAATCTCCTTCATACCAGAAACCCATCATGAACTTAACAAATTGCTAAATAGAACTAGTTAGCAACCTGACAGGCATAATTCTTTCTGTAATATACATCCATGAGAATTTATATAGTGAGACATGAATTTATCAATAGTAAGACTAATGAAGGTCGTGTTAAGGGGAGTCAAATCACTGTTATGTTACATTATTTCACATGGGCATTGAGCAAACAACACAAATTGGATATATAATTGTCAGAAAGTGATACACTTGGAGAAAATTTGGACAAATTCCAACATGGGTATTTCCCTAATGATGCAAAAACATCTGAAATTTACACAATTCATCCTCAGGAACTGCCTCTTCTTTATGACTCACTCTTCAGAGATGATTCTGGGTATCTTCAAGTTTTTGGGTGTCTTCAAGTTTTAGTATTTTTCCATCATTTGGAGCTAAACAAGGGATCCCATCTTTAATCTATCAAAAACACAAGAAAGAGAAAATGATCACAGAAATGAATCCATATCAAACATATTAGAAGGCAGCTTATATGGTGCAAAATAGTTATTACCATAACTTTTTCAATCCAATGAACTAGATTGTGGTCATAAAAAGAAAATTTTTGCACTTAAAAATATATTATTAGCAAAACAAGTAGCAAATTTTCACAATCCCAATTCCAGTCCCGAATCCGAAAACTAAAACATATATGAATTCTCTGATTAATACATATACACCAAAAAGGTTCAGATTTTCATCAATCCCAAATACAAAAACTAAAACATATATTAATTCTCTGATCCATACATAATTCAGACTTTAATCAAATGGAAACTCACAGGAAAGGATACACCAACGGCGTCGCTTATGAGAGAATTGGTTTCCTCACACAATCTAGAACCAAATGTGAACAGAACAACATAATATTAAAAAAAAAAAAAAAAAAAAAAAACAGAAATAAAGATGAGAAATTTATTGGTGAAAAGAAAAAAGAAAAGAAAAAAAACCTCAAGGGTTGTTTGGAAAGTGGGCAGACGAGTATCTGAGAGAGGGTCTTGTTGATGAGGCCATTTCCTGCTTCCTTCATAAGCGTTCTGCTTAGTCTCACCATTTTCGTATTTTTTTTTTTTTTTTTTTTTTTTTTGAAGCTCAGGCCTACATAAATTACCTTTTCGTCAGTTCTGTTTCTGCTCCAAAGTCCGTGCCTTGGGCGATGAAATTCATTTGAGTTCATTTAGCCAATGAACGCACCGTTTTAGGCAATAATGCTAAAAACACCTTTATTGAGTGAGCGTCGTCGTTTAGTTGCCAAAAACATTGTCGTTTCTGTGAATGATCCATTGCCCATGGATCATTCACCTCCATGGTCAGAAGCTATCTGGTTCTGGAGATGAAACGAGAATCAATCTCCCTCTCTCTCTCTCTCTCCCCTCTTTCTCTCTCTAATGTGAAGCTCTAATGGCCATTATCTCCGACACAACAATCAAAACCAAAACCACTTTCCAAATGAATGGCAACAAGAATCTGTTTCCCCAAACTCCTCTTCCGCTTCAAAAATCCTTCCTTTCTCCCTCCACATTCACACCCTCCTAAACCTACTTTTCTTTCTCACCCATTTTCCTCTGCCTCTTCTTCTTCTCGGCCATGTCCATGGTTTCCGCTTCTCGACGCTTCGCAAACCTTAATTCAGGTACGCCAAGTCCACGCCCACATGCTCACTTCGGGCATTTTCACCTCCTTTTGGGCGAGAAAATTCCTCAAGTTTTACTACGATTTCGGTCATGTCGATTACACAATTTTGATCTTCAGATACATAGATTTTCCGGGTGCTTTCTGTGTTAACACGGTTTTGAGGGCTTATTCGGTGGGTTTTGATTCCTATCAAACTCTGATTTTTTACTTTGAATCGCTCAGAAACGGATTTTCTCCGAATAGTTACACTTTTGTGACGGTTTTGGGGTGTTGTGCGAAGTTGGGTTGTTTGGAATCTGGGGAAGTGTGCCATGGACAAGCGATTAAGAATGGGGTTGATTCTGTTCTTCAAATTCAGAACTCTTTGATTCACATGTACGGATGTTGTGGGAATGTTGGACTTGCCAGGAAGGTGTTCGATGAAATGTCTGAACGAGATTTGGTGTCTTGGAATTCGCTTCTTGATGTATATGTGAGAGTTGGTCGTGTGGATGTTGCTCATAGAATGTTTGATAAAATGCCAGATAGCAATGTGGCGTCGTGGAATATAATCGCCGGGGGGTATTTGAATGGCGGGGTTCCTGGGTGCGTTTTGAAGCTGGTTAGGGAAATGGGGAAGTTGGGATTGAGAGGTGACGGTACAACGGTGGTGAATGCGATCACTGCTTGCGCTCGAGCGAATAGACTGAAAGAAGGAAGATCTGTTCATGGTTCTCTGATCAGGACCGGTTTGGAATCAAGTGTGTTTATCGATACGGCTTTGATAGATATGTATAGTAAATGCCATAGAGTGGGGGTGGCTTGTAAAGTGTTTGACAACATGGCGGAGAAGAATTTAGTTTCTTGGAATGCAATGATCTTGGGGCATTGCATTCATGGTGATCCGTTGGCTGGGATTAGGCTATACAACAAAATGGTGGGTATAAAAAGTTTCAAAAATGAAGAAAGCGACTATTGTGAGAATCTAAGGCCTAATGAAGATGGAGGAAGAGAACTTCGTCCTGATGAAGTTACATTTATCGGTGTTCTTTGTGCCTGTGCTCGTGCTAGACTCTTAACCGAAGGCAAAGATTACTTCAGGGGAATGGCTAATGTTTTCGGGATAAAGCCCAACTTCGCACATTATTGGTGCATGAGTAATATTTTTGCTAGTGTGGGGCTTATTCAGGAAGCTGAGGAAACCATCAGGAACATTCCAGAAGATCTTGTGGACGTGTCGTCTGATTCGTTCATTTGGGCTGATTTGCTTAGCTCGAGTCGCTTCCAAGGGGATGTTTCTCCGGCAGAAGACATTGTGGAGTCTCTGATTAAGATTGAACCTCAGAAACTTTCCTACTACAGATTGTTGTTGAACGTGTATGCTGCGGCCGGTAGATGGGAAGACGTTGCCAGGGTGAAAGAGATGGTGAAGGAAAAAGTAGTGGGAAGAATGCCCGGGTGCAATCTTGTAGATTTGAACGAGATTGTCCACAATTTAAAAGTGGGGAACCATTGGCAAGAGCCCAATATTGCTTTGGCTGATTTAGCTCAGAAGTTAAGGTCGTCAGGATAGTTAAACAAAGCAGCCGTTTTAGTTGGCTAATTGTTGATTTTTGTTTACCTAACTTCTCTGCGACTTGGACATACTAGTATTTCCAATACTTCATGTGAGAGCTTCTTCCAAGTCGAGCAGGACAATTTACGGCTTTTTTGAGTTGGTACACAAGAGTTGGGATTTGAGTTATTGTCCCAAGCATTAATCTTTCCAATAACATTGTTAAAATATTGCAACGAACGGCAAAGGATGAAGGAAAGGAAACTCTGTTCTTTGTTGTCAAAGCCAAGGGTCCAAGAATGGAGATAAATTTTTGGATTACGGATGTGAGCTCTGTGGAGTTCAATATAGCCCCTGCTCCATACCATAAATCTTATTAAATTTTGGATTCGTGTAGTTTATTTTTTTAGTACCCAAGTTGTGTTATTGACTTGATTGAGGATCCGTTAATGACTTAGGAGCTTGTTTGGTTATTGGTCTGGTATAGTTAGTAGGAATTAGTATAAATAAAAGGTTTAGTAGCTCATTAGGAGATGATTAAATTTGTAGAGAGTGTTTAGTGCTATGCACTATTTTAGAGGTCAGAGGTACTCAAAACCGTCCATTTATCTTGTAATTTTCTATTTTAGGTATTGTTAATGAACAACAGATTTTCAGATTCCTAATGTTAGGAACCTAATGCTTCATTAACAATATTAAAAAATGGAAAATTACAAGATAAATTGACAGTTTTGAGAACCTCCTACCTTTAAAATAGTGCACAGCACTAGATACTCTCTATAAATCTGATCATCTCCACTCATTAGCCACTAGACCCATATTTATACTACTAAAAAGACTATTAAAAAATAACTGCTAATTATTAGGTTCCTAACAATAGGTGATTTATTTATATAGGCGATTGTTTCAGCAAGTTCCAACTCGATTAGAGAATAAAGTTTCATCTAGCTGAACTGATTAAAGAAAGTCATTGTGCTCTTCATTAAAATAACTAGTGATCTAATAATACAGTTCCTTTATTTTTAAAATGTTTATTTTACTGCACTAGGGGAGAAGAATTTCCTGTATCCATGCTGACAATACAATGTACTCACAAGCTTGAACGTTGAAAATACAAAATGTAACCATACACTTGCGAGAATCTTAAAACTTTCAGCATTGGTGTCGTGAATTACATTGAAAATACATACATACGTACGCACGTACATACATATGTACTAAGGCAAGAGGTCTTTGTAAAAATAACTTAATAAGAAAGTTTTATTAGTAAAATAACTTTTTTAAAATTTTTATTTATAAAATGATTACGGAACGATTACTTTTAATAAAGAATGACCGGGCATTCGTTCTTTATAAAAAATGAAGAAGATCATTTTACTAATTTTACTTTGTTGGATAGTCATTCTAGTATATTTCTCGGCGACATTAAGAGTCGATGATATCCCATTATTTACCCAAACTGTCTATCTAGACTTGACTCTTTTCGTCGTGTCGGTTTGGAATTCAAGCTTCTGTTGTGAGAAGACAGACGCCACCCCTTTGCCAACCCTTGTCTCGTGGGAGGCATTCAGGAGAGTGACTATCTTGGTGCATTTTGTAATAGAAAAAATAAATCTGCTATGAAAAGCTTATTTAGCTTATTTAGCCTAATTCGGTTTCCTTTAATTATCTCCGGTCATCTTTCAACCGAGTCTTGTATTGTAGCCTACCTTTCGCAAAAGAGGTCATGCGTATACAGAGACATTCGGATTATCTGTTCATGGCGCTTTAGAAAATTTTACATAAAACGTCTACTAAGCTTTGATATAAAAATGTCTATAATTATACAATACTACAGAAATATCCACTTATACTTAATACGGAATATATTATACCTGATTTGCCCTTATAATTTATTTTGAGCATGTTTTCTATAATAATATTAGGATATTTTTCTGATTATTTTGGAAATTTGACTTTCCTTTATTTTTTTTTTTTTCTTTCACTACCAACAGATCGGCACAAGAGATTGGTTCTGTTTTTTTTGGTTCATATTCAATTTTGTTCTATTTTGTTGATGATTTTGTTAAACAATTTTTGTTTATTTTGGTTCTTCATTTTTATACCCTGCCTTTTTGATCTTTCATTTTTAAAAAACTTGATGGAGTTCATTCTAGGTTTGTTGTGAATTGTCATATTTATTTTTGTTTGTAATGTATCACTATTATAGTAATAAAACACCTTTCTTTACAAGTCGTGTCTGTGTATTTTAATTGTTTTAAATTTCTCGCAACTTTTTATGTTTAGTTAGTTTTATAATGATATCTCTATTAAAATAATTGTTGTGTGGAAAAATGTGATGAAAACGTGGACCAACAAAATCACGACACGTGGCCACATTCGCTCTTCGCCAAACACACAACCCTCGACGCTTCAATCCCTCAACGTTAGCTGCAGAGCCTGAAGCCAAAGTCCGAATTAGGACAACGATCTCATGTGGCGTCGACGGATGCTAACTGCCTAAATTAAGGCGTTACGATCCCTCGACTGCAGAGAAGGTCTCAAAAGGACGAAAAAGGCTAAGGCCGCACTAGGCGACGAGGGAAGCCATCCGTCGAGACATGGCGGATTGCGTGCGAAGATAAGAGACCACTGACAGCATTAATGGCAAGTTTACAAACCGCCCTCCGGGGACAAAGAAAGCATTATGGAGACTCACAGAGTCAGAATAGAAGACTAATCGCTTGAGTGAATAAAGATCGATTAGTGGGCTATGACTGGGCCTAAAAAGGAGAAGCACTTGAGTGCATCCACCTATGAAGGAAAACCCCCATGAAGGAAGCCCAAGTATATAAGGGAGAGACCCCAATGAAGAAAGGGTCCAGAGCTTTTCTAAAAAGGAAGAGAAAGAACAAAACAAGAGAGTTTTTGTGTAACCTGTAAAGCCCCTCAAAATATATAATGCAAACAGTGGATGTAACTTTGATTCAATAGAGTGAACCACTATAAAATTTCCTTTGTGTTTTTATAATACAGTCCATTAAAACACCAGTCCTACCTTAAAACACATTAATCAGCCGGTAATCCAAAGGGTAACCTAAGGTAACCTGGCTGGTTTATTGTTGACGAAATTCCACTGTCAACAATAATAAAATACACTTATTGTTGAATACATTTTCGTATTTTTTATGCATTACAAGTTTTATTTCATATTGATATTATGATTATTCTAATGAAAATGCACATTCATGTGTACATTATCGTGTTTATTTTATATTTTCTTATGATATTCATTTTGATAATGACAATTAATTTACCACATTTTTTATCTTTCATATTTTAAGAACTCGCCGACAATGATTGTTATTTTTGTGCAAACTATCATATTCATTCTTACTTGTAATTATTTCATAATTACAATAATGCAACATCTTTCTTTATGAGTTTTTGCCTCGTGTATTATTATTGTATCAAACTTTACAAACTTTTTATATTCTGTTTCATAATGAGATCTCTATTAAAATAATGAAAATGCTTATTCATTTATACATTATCGTTTTTTTGGTGAATTTAGGTTTTTCATGAAACTCTTTTTTTCATTTTTTTTAAATATGGGATTTTTTTTTTTTTTTTTAAGAAACTCTCCTTTTATTTATTTAGGTAGCTTTCATTAATGTAATATTCACATTTCATTTAACTTTTGTATTCAAAATCAAATTATGATTTTATTTTGAGAGCTTTCTTAATTTGACATTTCATTTTTTTTTTTTTCCTTTTTCATTATATAAGAAGATAAACGTTTTTATATGTATGTTAGTGGATAGTTTTATAAATAAATAAATAAATATATAGACATTTTTAATTTTAGAGTGCTCTAAGTAGATGTTTATGTAAATAACCCTCCCGGTCAGGACTTCCTCGGATCGTACGTATGGAGAACATATTTGTGCCATGAATTATATCCGGGTACCATAAAACAAACCCATGTTTAATTGTCTTTTCTTCTGGCATATGAAAAACCAGAGTTCTGCGATTCACATTCACTCTAATCTACAGTCTCTTCCTATTGAACAACAAGGAAGGTTTTATTTTTATTGCCTACGCATTTTCAGCGCATTCCACTTCCAAGCCTGCCACTCAAATGCACGTCTTGACCGTTTAGACAAAAATTTAGACAATACAATTTGTTGTATTCACTATTCAATCTGAAAAGGAGAAGAAAAAAGTATGCGTTATGGTAAAATGGGAAAGATTAATTTGTAAAGTGAGATTGTTTTTCCTACTGAAAAAGATCAGTTTTTTGCACCCAAGTGCAAATACTAGGGACCCATCCCAACTTCATGAGGTCGGTATATAAAGAACTTGTAGAGTTTTATGAGCAAAAAAGAATAGGGTTTTATTAGCCAACGCACCATCTTAATTCAATTGGTAGGGCATCAAATGCAAAAAAGAAAAGCAGCAGAACATAAGGCTAGACTTGAAAAACGATGACAAAACACACATTAAAGCTTTCCGAAAATATGGAACACCATTGTCATATTAATTAGATAAGAGCACAAAACACTGCCAAACCTGATTAAAACATCCGGAAATTCTTTACAATTTGAGGAGCCCAAGAGCGGGTAAAGCTAAGCTTCACAGCCAAAAACACAATATGAAGATGAACAACTACGCCTCGAGTAAAACCAACACTAAACTTGCACCATATGATCCCTTTTTTTGTTTTGTTTTTGAAAAGCCCACATTGATCCACCGAGTCGTTCCCATCCATTAAACTCAAAAAACCAACCGCAAAATCACTCAAAAGCCCACTGGTTTTCGCGCCGAACCTCCTCCTCTTCCTGGGGACTAAAATCATTCTTGATATTGAAGGTATTCCTGATCTCTTCTGGGGTCTTTCCCTTGATCATGTCTGCCACGGTCTGACATGTCAAGTCCAGCAGGTTCTTGATGTTCAAGTAGTTTGCAGCCTTGTGAACAAGTAAATGAACAGAATGTAAATTACATAAAGCACAATTAAAAATTTGTTTAGTTCACGCATTTAAAAAAATAATTTTCTGCAATACTTTTCTCTCACGAAAAATTTTTAGAAAAAAAAAATTTCCCGTTAATGAACTCTCTCTCAAAATTTAAATTCAGAATCAAAATCATTGACTTAAAAAGTCTGTTTAAAGTTACTTTTGAAACTCTTAAAAATACTTTACACAATAAATGCAACTATAGTATTTGGTAAAGATGTACAAAAGCATGTAAAAGTGTACAAAATTTTGAGAAGTTAAAATGTATAATTTTTATATTCTACTTCTACTTATTTTATTTTAAATAAAAATAGTACTTCTATTAAAAACACAACAATTATTTTAAAAGCACGTCAAGCAACCCCAAATTGCCCTTAAAACCAAACAGGCCATAAACAAATGGGCAACTACACAACAATAAAATCTCTAGTTTTGACCATAGTAGAAGCACTGACGCATACCATATCTACATAAAATGGTATTTTGATGAGAAGGATAGAACATGGAATAGATTAACCAGTTAACTCAAAGGTTGTTCCTTTTGTAGTCTGTGTAATTTTCTTTTATTTTGATTTTTTATCCTCGCTTGAAGGATTTGATAATTGTCATGAAAGCCAAAAATAATAGGAAAACAACAGAGGGCACGTTCTTTTGTCCATAAAATTAAAAAAAATAAAACTCAAAAAAATACAACTCAAATTTTAACTTTATTCGAATTCACATTCTTTTAAGTTTAACTTTATTCAATTTTACTCAATTTTATTCAAATTCTAACTCCAATTCAAGTTATAATTTAAATTCAACTCAAAAAATTACACTCAATTGCCTTTAAAAAGAAAAAAAAAAAAAAAAAAAAAAAAAAAAAAACCCACAAAGATTAAAAAAAGGAAACCTAAAATAAGAGGTAGGTTTTGAACATCATCACCAAAACCCTAAATCCCTAAACATTAGTAAAAATCCCCAAATTTCCAAACCCTAGCCTGAAAAAATAACAAGATTAACGATGATTCGATTTCTATTCCCGATTAAGAAGCACAAACCCCGTCATATGCAACATCGCCTACAAACCCTAACTATCAAAATTCGAAAAAATAAATAAATTCTAGAGAGAGGGTACCAGAATGAGGTCGAAGAGAGTCGCCTGGTCAACCTTGACGAACTCGGCGTCCCAGGACTTGAGATCATTGTCGTCAGAGGCGCCGGCGGAGGCGGAGGCGGAGGAGGAGGCATCTGAGTGGCGGTTGCAGTACTCGATGACCTTGGAGAGGATTCTGCTGGTGACGTTGGGCAAGGGGATGGCGCTGTCGTCGGAGACGTCCTCCACCATGTGTTTTATCGTCTGCGACTGCAGCGCCACCGCCTCCTCCACCTCGAAAGATTCGCCGTCCGAACTCCGAAGCACGATCTTCTTTGACGACGACGTCGACATCCTAGAAAACGACAAGCTTTTGTTCACAACTACGGAAGAAACGACACCTCTTGGTCCTCGCCCCTCTCTCTCTCTCGAACTTTTCTGTGCTCTAAAAGAGTGAATCTCTATTCTGTGGGTTGGGTTTTTATAGGCTTTTTTTATTATTTTTTATCGAGTATTTTGCACATTCATCTCTGAGTTTATAAAGTTTCAATATTTACCCCCATAATTTCAATTTTTTAACTATTCTCCTAATATGTAAAACTGTTGCAATATCTCTTATGCTGACGTTGATTTTATTAGATTGGTGACAAAAAGCTTATTTGATGAAATATTTTATCTTAATTTAAAATGTAATACAAAATTTTCAATTCCCTAACTCATTATCCCTTTGATAAAAAATTAAAGTAAAATTGATAAATGGGCATATTGCAACAGTTTTACAATTTAGGTGGGAAACTTCCTAAAATTAGAAGTTCAAGAGCCAATCTGTAAAATATTATTTTATTTATAATTTGAGAGTCTCTGATCTGGTGTACTGATTCATTACTTGTGAAAATGGATTTCAGAGGCTTCGCGTGGGGAAATTTAATTGGTTGTTGAGTACATTTGATGACGTGGCAGTCAGTCGATGCATGGAAAAGATATGCGCGAATGGAAACTCAAAAATTTTTGAAGAGGAAAGTTATAACTTGAGTTGAAGTTATAACTTGAAAACGATCGAATCCTTTTTACTGTACGGTAACAGGAAGTTAAAACTTAAAAAACGTAAACTTGAATAAAGTTGAAACTTGAGTTGTCTTTTTTTGAACTTCTTTTGATGTTTTTGAGGGCCGCAGGCATTAAAAACTGAAACTCAAAAAAACTTTTTGGAACTAAAACTCGGATTTAGTTTTCCTTCAGGCAGGATTTTATGTTTACTTGTCTTTTTCCAGAATGATTTTTTTTTTGTTTGACAATTTGAATAAAAACTAGACCCATATACCCTATTAAAATTTTTCAAATTATAATTTAAAAATAATTTTTTGATAAAACACATTTTTCTCAAACCATAACTCAAATGTAAAAAAAACTCAAGTTACATTCAACTCAAGTTATAACTCAAACTCAACTCAAAATCTATACTCAAATTACCTAACTCAAAAATAAGAACAATTAAAAACTAATTTGAGTTATGGTTTGAGATTTGAATCAGTTTGTGTTTGAGTAAAGTCAAAACTTGAGTTTATTTTTAGATAGTATTTTAATAAAAACTCAATGCTAATGAAAAATTTTAATAGGGTATATGGGTCTTGTTTTATTCATCTTTTCATTGTTTCTCAATTATATTTTTAAGAATCTCCTTGAGTTCGAGTTTCGAACTCGAGTTGAAGGGAAAACTTAAACTCGAGTTTTAGTTCCAAACTCGAAGTTCAAACTCGAGTTCAAACTCAAGTTTAAACTTAAAAAGAACATGAACTCAAATAAAATAACTCGAAGTTTTTAACTCAAAAAAAACTGTAGAACAAGGCCTTTGGATTTAGCAGGCAGGATTTTATGTTTACTTGTCTCGAGAATATTATGGATTCATTTTCCCATTATTTATTATAATATTTTTTTATAAAAAAAATACGTAAATTAAAAATAATTTGAATCACACAATTTGAGTTTTCAACTATATGTTCTCCAGTTTCAGGCTGGGCTCAGGCTCAGACAGCTCGAAAATCAATCAAAAAAAAGAAGCCCGTTGTTGTTGCAAGCCCATTTCTCGAAGCCCACCATATTGCCTGCTCGGGTTTGCAGCAGTGGCCGTGGCGGCTCTTGCAGAGGAGGAGGTGGAGGATGAGGAATCTGACCGATTGGGGTCTCGGTCGAGCATGAAGAGCAAGGGAAGGGAGGAGAGGGCGAGAGAGCCAAAGTATAGAGAATTGGCGAAGGCGATAGAGAAGTTCAGAGAGATATATCAGAGAGTGGAGGGGGCGAAGCAGAGGCAGATGGTGGAGTTGGAGAAGCAGAGGATGTAATTCGCCAAGGATTTGGAGTTCCAAAGGATGCAGCTTTTCATGGAAATGCATGTTCGGCTTCAAAAGAGTGCACTAAGCGATCTCCCGGCACCGGTGAGCCCTATTATTCTTTGTCATCTTTCTGAAGTTTGTGTTGCGTTTTCTCTATTTAATTCATCATTTTGGGTTTCAACAATTAGAGACCTTGATTGTGTTTGTTGATTCGTGTTTGTTGATTCGTGATTGTGATCGTGAATGTGTCATTCATTCATTTGTCTGAATTTGTGTATAAATATATAAATATATTTAACTTTTGGGTTTTTTCGGGCAAGTTCGGGCAACCAAGATAAGGCTCGCGGCATGTCTAAGGCAAATCTCGGGCGGGTGGGTTCAGGTACCAAGCACAAGTTTGGATTTTTCTAGCGGTCGCGGGTGGGCCGTCTAAAATTCCGTCCATTTGGCTCATGGATTAGAACCATGAGATTAGAACTATTTTTAATTTACATGTGTTTTTTATGAGAGAAAATACTGTAGCAAATCATGAACCATGATTCGAATTAGAGAACTTCCCTTGGGACCCACCAGGTAATTAAAGGACCTTGTTGGTTCATAAAATCAGTATTACTTGTTTATAAAACTAATTTAGGTATTCTTCATTTCGTGAATTTAAATTTTTACTCTTCACATACTTATTTTAAATTTTTGTATGACAAAAAGACAAAAAAAAGATTATTATGGCATATTTAATTATGTAATTAAATTTAATTAAAAAAATTAATTATATAGTTTTTATTTCTCTTCACGTGTCTTACATGTTATATCTTAAATTATAAACTATTGCAATTTTTAAATTTTTAAAAAGCCTCTAATTTTTACCTTTCTATGACTATGTTAAGTTGTATTTATGTAATGTTAAATTTTCTTTGCTATTAGTTGTATGGCGATTTTTCTTTTTTCTTTTTTTATTTCAAATTTGTATTTTTTAACTTCAAGCAAATAAATTTTTGGATTTTTTTACTATATTTTTTTTAAAGACTAATCATTTTATTTTGTTTTTATTTCATTTTTTTATAAAGTTGGATTATTATTTTTTTTCCGTTTCATCTTCTATTTGTTTTTTTTTTTTTTTTTTTTTTTAAAAAAAAAAAGCTTTCACAGCTAAAATTTCAACAAAAAAAGATATGAAGGGATAGTGAAATAATACTCTTTAAATAACAAACTAAAACAAAAAGGTGGATGTAAAAAGAAAATTGAAGTGAACCAAAAATAATTACTTTATACAATTAGTTAAGGGTAATTTTGAAATGATAGGAGTGTAAAATAGTAAAATTAGTTCTTTTAAAATTATATGGGATGTATATTTAGAAGGGGACGTGAAGAGTTAAAAAAAGGTGTGAATAGAGTGCCCTTTAATTAATTAGTGTTGAAATGATTATAGCAATTAACATGAATGACATGGTATTAACAAAAATTCTGGCACGTGTGAGGCACATAAGCCAAGAGACAGATCTTGTGTAACCTACTCCTAACAAGTTGTTGGCTTTTCGGCCGTTGCGCGAGTCTCATTGCCTGCAAGGAAACAAGCCATTGGCTGTAAGTGGATTTACAAGATCAAGCATAAAACAGATGGCTCGGTAGAGAGATACAAAACTAGATTAGTAGCTAAAGGATTCTTTCAAGAATATTGAGTCGAACCCCTTTAAAGATAGGAGAAACATTTGCCCTAAGTTGCTAAAATGATTTATTTTCTTGTTACTTTTTTTTTTTTTTTTTTTTTAAAGGATAGTGTTGTTTGTTCATTAGGGTAGGTAATTTCTCCGCTAGGAAGGAGGATTAGTTTTTAACTGTTAAATTGATAAAAATTATATCAAATTAAAACGTATGATTAACAATTTTGACGTAAATTTTATGGCTGAAAGCAATAAATTTTTAGTAGTTACTTTCTAACGCCTACCAAAAAAACTATTATTTTACTCTACCATAAGAACTCTTGTGTTAATTATTGGATTAATTTTTTAACAGTTTAATTTGTAAATATCCACATTAAATTTAAATATTATGGTGCAAAATAGAATAAGTTGCTCTAGAATTAAGGTGTTGTTTACCGCAAGGTTATAAGTGCAACCTCTACACATGATTCTGTTCTTACATATGATGACTATTTATATATATATATATATATATATATAAAATAGACATAATGAACAAAATATTTACACCACGTTTAAGTGATTTGTTTGGTCTAAATTTGTCAAGGTTGAAGACCTTAATTGCATAAGACACCTCGCCCCATGCCCCGTCAATAATATTGGTGCAGTTTGGTGAAAACTTTTAGAGAATAACTGCTCAAACCATGCCACTCACTTAAAAGAGTCCGTTTAATTCGCTACTTCAAATTTTTAATTTGAATTGAGATATAACGTTATGTGAGAACTTTTTAATGTAATAAAAAAAATTAAATGTGATTATTTCAAAGAATTTTTTATTATAACAAAACTCGAATTCTAAACTCAAATTAATAAAATAAACTGCGCCTAATTTTTTTTTTTTAAAAGGACATATCAAGGAAAAAGGGTTTAATATTTGCATAGCATAGCACAATCAGGCAAATCGAATAACGACCATGAAACACGGGTATATATAGAATAAAAGAAAATATTCTTACGGGTTCCAACTACTTCAAGTTTTAAGGATCAAGAGAACACATATTTAAAAGGAAAATAAATCAAGAATTCAACTATTTGTCGTGGGTTAGCTGCTTAATGAGTAGGCGAATCTCTTTTCCTTCGAGAAATAGTGAGATAGCGTCATCGTTATAATATTTGTTTATTGATGTAAGTTTGACGGACCCATCTAAAAGGAGAAGCAGGACACAATTTTTAAACGTCAATTCTTCGTCAAAATCTATTAAAAATGTGTTATATTGACGTACTTTTGAGTATGATATTCGCTTAATTCTTCTCCAATGACCACCAATCCTATTACTACTACAATAACACAAGCAACACTATATCATTTTAAAAGTAAGTCTATGATACAGCATGTTTTGAATCTAAAAACTTTAACAAGGCTACTTTACACATGAGGGAGAGAATTGTTGAAAGTAGAAATCAGATTACATGTTTTTCACATAATAACAGTGGCAACTGGCCATTACCTATATATATGTATCTCACAATATTTGAACAGTGCCTTCAAATCCTTCACTTAAGATTCCATGTATTGTGATGGTGGTGGGCTTGTTTTTGTCTTCTCAGGACCTGCATGTTGGATATAGTTATATCAGATACCTTGACTGGTATTAGAAACTGCAAACCACATTTGTATCTAAGGTTAAAGTATGAGTAGATACCGTAGACACCGCGTATCTCAACTTCCCGCCATTCTTGGACAAGAGCACAGCAGCAACACATGAAATGCGAAAGGAAATCGTCGATGAAACCTCCCTGCCAAAAGAGAAGAGAATGGACCATGAGGCTCGGTTTAACTTCCAAACATATCGGGACTAGTATTTACGGATAATGTAGTGTAATTTATACTAACTTAACAAGCAAATAAAAAAATCGCTTCATGCCTAAACTATGTGGGTGGCGAGATGAAATCTACCGTGATATTCAACGTCTTGCGGAGCTTCCTTCTAATGCAACAGGTATAGCAACAGCAAGACAAAATTAATGAATACGCCATCAACTCGTTACAAGCTTCTGCCGGAGCTGATCAGCAAAGAAAGAGAACGTTCTTATGTAAGCTTCAACAAAACTAGAGCCATGTACAGAATAGAATCACAATGTTACAGTATCGCCAACAGGCATACTGAGATTGTATTGAGCACCAAAAATCATGTTAGCTAAAACTTAAAAGAAAACTGATTTGAGTAGTGTTACCAAGAGTGAGAGTAGCACTTACACATGTGCCTGTTTTTTGCTACCGTAGCAATCTTTGAAAAAGTACCGCAAGGGTAAAAGAATGTCTTTATACCTGCAAAGCATGAAACAAACTTTAGGACAGAAGCAGAGTTTAAGCGGAACAAGAGAGTTTGCTGGCCTGATATGAGACAAAATAGAGACCTTTCTAAAAGATGATGAGAAGAGAGTAAAACCCTTTTACTGCTTATGTAGAAATAACATCCACATCCACATATTAAAGAACCAAATAGAGGGAATTGGCCATTTATTTGGAGTTGATTCTGAGTATTTAATAAAAGCAAGCAAGGAACATACACAAAGAGGGTTCTGAACAACATCCAAGTAGATCACTATTCCATTCTTCATGCCGATGTGAGCATCTAGTTGACAGCAGATCATGCCCAGATGAAACTGAAGAAGTGTTTCTGCATATAGATATGATATAAGTGAAACCATTCCAAATTAATCACCCACACTCAGATATGCAATTGCACTATTATGGCTGTATGGTGTAGTAAAATATACAAAATACTTACCTGGAAGTTACACGACTATCACCTCTCTTACTATATTTTTCATCGGATGAATGTTCGTTTTCACTATTGGCATCTGAATAGTTCTGCTCCATTTTCTTGTGACTTTTTTCAGGTGAACTCTTGTCTGGAACAGTATTTGCAGCGACAGTTTCCGTGACATCTATCAAATGCTGAATAACTTCGCATTGATTCACATCGTAATTAGCTTGTGACCTTGATAGTTCTAGTTGAAGCTTTTCATTTTCCTTTTTGAGTGCTTCTTTAAAAGGTAAGTTTGGGTAGGAGCACGAGAGAGTCTTCTTCAGCACTGAAGCATCCACTTTTCAAGGGTTCGGGTTGCAGAATTACATCCTGAATCTTTCTATCCTCATCATCCAATGTGTACTCACATTGATCTCTCTCAATGTATTCAAGTCTCTCCTGCGAATATGAGAGAATGAAACTTAAATCAAGTTAAACTTTCATTTTCGGTTTTCCAAACAGAGACAGCTAAGAGAATAAAAATACACAGGACATAAATTATTAATCATATAATTATGATCAGTTTAAGCAACGGGACAGTAGATTGAGCCGCACTTCGTTATCAATGTAACCGCATAACAGAAACATAAATAAACAACAATTTGTTAAAATTTAAAGTGGCATTGTGTCTATCTTTGCATTAAGGTTCATTCCTTAAATCAGATTACTATTCAAATATAAAAAAGAAAAGATCACATTTCCTCAAAAAAATGAGAATCTGTTCTTTTTTTTTTTTTTTTTTTTTTTTTTTCAATAAGTTTGCCCGATAAAACTTATCACTCAGTATAAGAGTCATGATGCAGCCGACTACATTCAGCTCCACATAAATCATCATCACAACTATCTCCTATATTTCCCGCACACTAGTATCTTAAAACTATATTTTAATGTCCAAATCAATGATTTCCAATATGCCAGAAGCAACAAATTAAAGTCTAGTGCCCAATTAACAAAAGGACAAATTAAAGATAATAGCAAGTTTGCACAACCTACACCAGAACACTTGAAATCTTTCTACATAAGGCCCTAAATATGTAAATCCATCAAGTCAAATGATACGTCCTTATCAATTGTATATTTCGCACCCTAACTATATAGCCTGGAGTAGATTAGAGGTCCAAGCATTTCAAAGTGACTGTCTTCATCACCCCAACTAAACGATTGAGTAGATTTGACTTCCAGCAAGAAGGAAAATCGTAATTCCACACATGAAATTTTAACCTTTAATCCAAATTATATCTTGCAAGGCAATTTTTCAGTTCAAGTTTTTTTTTTTTTTTTTTTTCTTTTTTGATCCTACGACACAAGCTAATATACAGCAAAATCATACAAAACCCAGATACCAAGCGAGATCCAATTTTTCTTGTGACTAACAATCTAATACGTATCAAAAAATTAAAAAACAAAAAAATAAAAAAAACAAATCAATACCAAGCAAGGACAGTGTAATTCACCAAAGTTTTTATCCTTAATTTTTATCATCCAAGACTTCTTTTTTGGGGGTGGGGTGGGGGGGCCGGGGCCAAGAAAAATTTTTCATTTGTGGGTTTTGAAGACGACCATTTGCAAAATGCTAATAATATAGAAAAATCATTTAAAAAAAAAAAACCATAATTCCAAGAAAATCAAATTTTCCTCGCCACTGACACAGATCAAATAATTTAACCCAAAAAAAAAAAAAAAAAAAAAAAAAAAAACAATCGAAGAGCTCACCAAAAAATCGACAAAAACAAAAAGACAAGAATCAAAGCCAATACCCTGACTCTAGCATTGTCAACGAGGGTGATGAGAGGGACGAGCTTGAGATATCTATCGATTTCGTTCTGAGCCTTCCTGAATTGGTACACGATGTTCCAACCCATGGCAAGCAAGTAAAGGTAGCTCCGGTCCTGGCAGCTATTGACGAGAACATACGACCTTCTCAGAGCATCCTCGAGCTGCTCAAGAGGCTCCCGCGTCTCCGGATACCTCTTGAGCTCCGAGATCTTCAGCTGCTCCAGCAAGTTCCCGATCAGCTTCAGATGCTGCGAGAACTGCCTGCAGTTCTTCTTGTGCATCCGGGCCGTGTTCGCCGCCTTCACGATCAGCGCGATCAGCCGGACGGCGTCCAGCCCCGCCAGCTGCGCGATGTTCGCGATTTCCCCAAAATGCTCCCACTGAGACGCCATTTTCGCCCTCTCAATGCGGAGAAATCTCTCACCTTCGTTGTTATCAACCCGACTATTCAAGTCCGAAAACTACTGCATTTCTTCTTTTCCCGGTTAGTTTTGTCTCTCTCAAATCTGAAAGCTGGAATTCATCGTAAATTTTTGAAGAAATCCAGAAATTCTTTTCAGTTCGGATCCTCGGTCACTGATGACTCACAAATTCAATCCAAAATTTGGTATTTTCTCGTGATTTCGCCGAATGGAGTTTCTCTATCACAATTCAATCACTCGAAAACAGAAATTTTTGGCGGTTTTATGCTCAGATCAAGATTTTGGTCGTTGGATTTGTCCAGAAACTGATACGAACATTCAAGATCTCGTCAACTTCGAAGTACATTTCAACTGCAGTGGGGAAAAAAAAAAAATCAGATAACGGAAAATCCCCAAGAACCTCCTTTACGCTTCTTGACTAGAAACTTTTCAACGGCGAAAGAAAAGAAGAAGGAAAAAAAAAAAAAGCGAAAAAAGTAAATCAGTCAACAAAAGCAAATGCATTGTTTGCTTTATCTTTTCAAGAGCAATAAAAAACAGTAAATTTACACACATAAATACAAATTCACTTCGATGAAAAAGGAAATTCTTCATTTCGCAGACTTAGAACAAGACCTGAAGTTCTTCGCCAAAGGAAAATGAAAATTACAAAGAATAATTATTAAAAAAAAAATCATTAAAATTGCAGAAATCACAATGCAAAAATATAACCGGCTAAGACTACAAGCAAAAAAAAAAAAAAAAAAAAAAAAAAAAAAAAAAAAATGAGAGCCTCACCGGAGGTCTTCAAGTACGAATGATGGTTTTGTTTTTGTTTTTTGTTTTTTGTTTTTGGGCTCAAAATTTTGGGTGGGAAATGAGTATAGTTTTACTCAATGCATGAGAAGAAATGTCACTGTCCGTGAGAGGAAGAGGAAGAAGAAGGAGAAGAAGAAGAGGCATTGGTGTTTGGGAATTGCAGGCATTGCTTTGCGGAAATGAGCTTCTTCTGGCTTTTTCTCTGGTTAGAGAGAGAAGCAGAAGAAGAAGATTAAAAAAAAAAAGCACAAATATAGAGAGAGAAATCTCAGAAATCACTCTCTCTCTCTCTCACACTCACTCTAGAATTTTATCTCTTACAGTTTCGGTGTGGCCTGTCCTTGCATTGATTGTCGTCTTCTCATCGATAATCTTTCTTTACTTCTCTCTCTCTCTCTCTCTCTCTCTCTCTCCGAGCTTCGAGACAGATGAGTAAAAGGACGAGAAAGCCCCTGTTCTTCTCTTGTTACTGCGAAAATGCCCTTGCCCTTCCAGGAGTGTTGGCCTAGTGCTGCTGCGCGGCAAGTCTCTACCACTCTCGACGTATTTTTTAGGTAAGGTCTTCTCTCTCTCTCTCTCTCTCTCTCTCTATTTATTTTCCAACCACTTGTACACTTGTACTTGTAAAAATAGAAGAATATTTATAAAAAACTCTTTTAAATAAAATATTTAAAAAATTTTTAAATTAAAAAAAAAATTTTATTTAAAATTATATTTTTTTAAGTTTTAAATTAAAATTTTTTAAATTAAATTTAAATTTAAACAAATTTAAAAATTACACTAAATATAATTTTAAAAAGAATAGGCTTATTCTCATTCACCTGTGTAATCTAATTCACCTAAAAAGGAAAATCTCAAATTCAAAACATGGGCCTAATTTTATCGTCGTATATATTTTTGACGAATCGTGTTTAATCACGATATTAATATTAATAAAATTTTAGGGACAATAACGATAGGAGAAAAAGAAAATACATTTTTAATGTTGTATAAATCTATTAATTTTGTATAAATTCTATTAATTTTGTATATTTTCATTTTGACAGTACTTTGACAATTCAAAATTTAAAAAAAAAAAACATTACAGTAAAGCAACTGTATAAGCTTCTAGATTTTGTAACCAAATAAATTGTTTCTATAATTCTCTTTCACAACAACATATTATGAAATGACTTAAATCAAAACTAGATTAATCGTACAACAGTTCTAATTGAAACTATATCAACAATTTTAAATTAACTCGATAAAAAATGTTAGGGTAACTCCTTTTATTACGCTCTTTGTCATTTTTTAAATTTATTATTTTACATATAAATTTTATTATTATATTTTTATTTAAATAATAAATATGAAGAGAATAATTAAAAAAAGTGACAATGATTAAAAAATGTGACGCTATCATTTTTTAACCTTAACACATAAGTAAGAAAACAAAGTCCTAGGGCGATTTCGTCTCTCTTTCTCTCTCTTGGCCGAGTTGACTCAGAGAAAGTGGCGAGAGAGTCCCAGTGCGGAAGGGAAACTGTGGAAGACAGATGTCCTCACATGCTATTGATTTGGTTTGCTATATCCATCAGACAAAAGTCGTAAAAAATAATAAAATAATAAAATAATAAAATAATAAAATAATAAAATAAAGATTAATTCACTGCAAAAAATGTCTCATGTAAACTATTTCTGATATGTGTGGAATATAACTTTTTTTTTTTTTTTGGCTTTCACGTGGGTGCGTGAGTTGGTGTGAAGAATATTCAATGTCACGGGGTTAAATATGAGAATAATTCCCAATTTCCAGATTAGGCATTCAATTACTGCAGTTTTAAGGGATATTTATTCCTCAATTGCTTGTATTTAAAATACCAATTATTAATTGTGTGTTTTCTTCATTATCATTGAGGGGGAAAAAAAAAAGGCAGCTTCTTAAGCTTTATCTTTCTTTATTTTCATTGCCGTAGTGCTTGCATGGTTTTCTACTTGGAAAATAAATTATTGGGAAAGGGCGTCAGTATAAGACCATTATATATATATATGGTAAGAAGAACACTAAATTGTGTTTAGAATTTATTTTAAAATAATTTTATTTTTTATATAAAAATAAAAATAAAAACGTTTTTTTAATCTTAAATAAAATTATTTTTTTTAAAATGTGTTTAATAGTTTTATGAAGAGATTATTTTTAATATAAAAAATTATTAATGTCTCTTTATTTCTCTTTGCTCGAGATAGGAAAAAATGAAAAAACGACTAAAAAGTCTTTTTTTATTTCTCTCTCATTTTAAACTAAATTAAAAAATCATTTTTATTTATGTTTTTTGTCTTTATTGTGTCAAACGTCGTTTTAAAAATATTTTCATTTTTTCTTTCTTACAAAACGTAAAAAATAAAAATAGGATCAATTATAAACAGAGCCTAAATTGTCTATTGTGTTTCTTACGGGCATATCGATTAGCCATATGTGTCCTTTAGGTTAATTTTTGGAATAAACAAATTTCATACAAAGGAATAATGTGATTTTTGCAATCGGTAAAAAGCGGTTGATCACATGAACATGATAATGGGCTACAGTTACACGGTTTTTATTGTGTTGATTAGTGATTACTACATGGACGTAATCAAAGGCGTATTTGCAGCTCTCTGAGTTAATAAAAATCCTCGGCTAAAAAAATATGTCAATAAAGATCAACCCTCAAAGGATTAATCCCAACAATACTCTCCAAACTATGTAAAATTTTCACTTTATCCCCAAGACTTCCAATATCATACCTCGATCTACGAGGATGTTGCAAAGATAGTCCATACGTTAAAAAGAAGACAAAAAATAATAGTGATACCAGCCGAGAAAGAAGAAAAAGAGAGGATGAGTCGGCCGAAATTTTAAGATTACCTTTAAGCACATCACTAGATATCTAATCTTAAAAATTAGTTACGGGACTCATTCATCTTTGTGGGTTTTTCAATGGCAATAGTTGTGTTTGGCAGGGTGACCGGTGGTTTTATTGGAACAGATTTGATTTCGTTCAAAGGATAGATTATGGACGACATGGAGGTGTTTTTCAATGTGTTCCTCGTACGGTAGTTGTACTCTTTATGGGTTTTGTTTCGAATGATGGGGAGATTCCTTTGGAGTTGGTGGTGTTGGCTCCAGATGTTGACGGTGGTGGCGTGTGTGTTTCATGTTCTTCTGTTTGAAGGCATCTTGTCGACTTCGCTACTTGTCCCTCAAAGTATTCTTCATACCTAATGGTCTTCATTTCGGTTGTACTTTTCATTGAAGGCATGAGGCAGTTATGCTTTGGGAGTTAGTTGGTTGTGTTTTAGTCTAATGAAGGTGTTGACATTCCAGTCATATAGTTTTAGTATCTTCTTTGTAATAACAGAGGTGGTTCTCCCACCGTTTGAGTTTGCTTATAGTCTACCAGATTTAAGTATTGACGAGTTAGAAGTTCTGCTAACTATGAGTCTAGGTGGAGATATTGGTGGCCTTAGAGTTTCTCATTACATGCTCTCGATAAAACGAAAGTTTTCATCGATTTTAGTGGTTTTAAAAAGAGTATTATGCACACTCAAATTCGTGTATCAAGGAATTTTCCTGATATCGGGTCTCTTCTTGTGTCATTTTCCTTGTGCTTCATCACAATTTGCTGATTGAATCAGTTTTTATCGAGTGTTTTGTATTATCTACTACAGGGCCATCCGCAATTTTATTCGTATATGTAAGACTTTTTAGTTGAATGAGATTTTAACTTAAAAAAATAGATGAAAAATATCACATAATATGTATATTTTGAAATTAACCCAAGAATAACCAATGGTGCTAAATATCACTTACTAATAAAAAGCATGTCCTATAATGTAAGATTAATAGATAAGACTAAGGTCTCGTTCACTTCGCAGATTTGAGTTTTCGATTTGAGCTGAGATGTGATCTTTTCTGAGAGCTTTTTACTGTAACAGAAAATTTTGATGTGACATTTTCTGAGAGCTTTTTACTATAGAAACTTAAAACTAAAAACTCGAATCGGTGAAGTGAACGAGGCCTAACTTTCTACTAATGATATTGCTTATCACCGGTGGTACCTCCAAACATTTTGCTTAACTAACTCGAATAGAAACTAAGAGGAAGTTAAAAAAAAAAAAATAGTAAGAGGATGAAAATGTTATTAAAAGCATCTCCAAGTGAACTATTTAAATTTTAATTAAATTTAGGAAAATAGTAAAAAATAGGCCAATATGAAAAGCTAAAGAAAGTATATAAGCCAATTTTTAGTTATAAAAATTAATAGGCCATAACTTGTCAAGTTATGGTTTATAATCAGATAAGTTATGAACAAACTTGTCAAGTTATGGTTTATAACCAGATAAGTTATGGATAATTATGGACAATAACTTGTCAAGTTATGATTTATAACCAGACAAATTATGGACGAAAATAGTAACCTATTCATTAACTTATGTAAACTATTGGCCTATTAATTTTAATTCATCTCAAATCTTGACTTATTTTCCTCTTTCTCTCTTAAATTTAAGCTAAAACGGTTAAAAAAACTATTTTAGCTCATATTTTTTAAATAATTCACTCCAATTATACTCCATATTTTAACTAAATATAAATTATCTTTATATTTATTTAAAATATAAAAAATTATTGAATTTAAAAAAAAATCTTTACATTTATTACAATTGAAAAAATATAATAATATAAAAAAAAAAATGATTATTCTCTGTATTATAGCTATATTTAGTTAATGTAAAAGATATTCTTTAATATATTTAATTATTTAATTAACGATTGAAGTAAAAAAAAATTAAATAAATTTAAATTATTAATTATTTTTATTAAAAATATGAAATAATTAGCTCTAATAATAAATAATAATACCAATTATAAACGGAAACGCATATTCTATACCAACACGGCAACACCCATTCATTAAATTAAAAATAAAAATAAAAATCATTGTCACCCAATGTCACGTGTCGTGGGCCCACATTATGTGACAATATGTGAGTGTGACCTTGACATCCTAGCACATGACTGCAATGCCACGTGTCGTCCATCTTTCATTGTCACCCCGTTGATGGCTCTCGCTCTCTCCAAACCCATGTACGAATGATTATGATTACGTGATTAGTGGAATGTCGAGAAAAATAAATAGAAAATACTTGCAAACTCATAACTAATACAAGTTCATTCAGAAGATTGGTACAACGATAAACTGTCTTAATTGAAATTAGACAGAACGAACTTTTTGCATTATATATGGCCTAGCATATTTAGTGGTTTGCTTTCGTTGACTAGATATATTGATTCTGATGGTTAACAGCTTAACCTGTGAATAAAAAAAAAATGATAAATAGAACCTTTTTTTTTTTTATTACTATAGAACCTTTTTTTTTTTTTTTTTTTTTTTTTTTAGAATATTTCTGTAGAACTTGACATCTGTGAATTACATGTTAGAATAACGTCCATTCATCACAATTTAAAATAGCATAAATTTTATAAATTTTCCAATGAATTTTATTATTTATGTCAATATATTCTTTGAATTTTAAAATATACATGTTTTTAAATTTTATTACTTGCGTCAACTTACCATTTGAACTTTAAAATTACATGTTATGTCTCTAAATTTTATCACTTGTGTCAAAAAATGCATGTTAACGTTAACTATGTTAAGTTTTTTAACGAAATTGTTTATAAACACCACTTAAACTTTATTACTTATGTTAATATACTCATTAACTTTAAAATGTACTTGTTTTGTCATATGAATTATGACATGTCTCTAACTTTTCTCCATCCATCTTGATTCTATCAATTTTTTAGAATGAAAATTTTAATATGGTCATTAAATTGTTAATTATCTATAATATTTGACCATTAACGTTTGTTAAGTTAATGAGTTTTTAAAGTTTGTGTTGATTTTTTTATTTTTTTTAAAAATGTACAAAATAAATTATTTGAACACATTTAGATTTAGAAATGCTATATATGTATAAAGTATAAATATGTTTTATATCAAACACTTCTATCTAGGTGAAATATTAAGGAAAAAAAAACAAAATTTATTACATTATACAATTTACTCCTCATTTTTTACTCTCTTTATTGCCTCTAATCAACTAATATTTTGAGAATTGATGTTTAACTAACATTTTTAGAGGATAAGATATTCAATAAACCTCAAGTATCATATATAATTAGCAATGTAATGGTCATATCAACATTTTCGTTCAAAAAACTGATAGAATAAAGATATAAGAAAAAAAGTTGGAGACATTCGATGGACAAAACATGTACATTTTAAAAGTTCAGGGGCATTTATAATCATTTTCATTAAAAAACTTAACGGAGTTAATCTTTATGGGGTATGTTGACACAAGTAATAATATGCACATTTTAAAATTCATGGTGCATGTTGACATAAGTGACAAAATTCACGATAAATTTATAAAATTTATCCTTTAAAATATTGTAACATAAAAAAACTTTAAAAAGGAGGGAATCACTGTAAGATAAAAAAAAAAAAAAAAAAAATTACTATTAGATCTCTATTTTAGTATTCACATCTCAAATCTATATTAAAAATTATATATTCTACATATTTTTTAAATTTAATATTATTTTGACTATATTTAATAGTAAAAAATTAACTTATCAATAGAGAAGTGATACAAGAAAAAGTCTCTAAAGAGATAAAAATAACATGGAATTTTAGCATAATTGCCACATGCAGTTTAATTAAAACACAATTATTGAATAGTGATATAACCGTATAACTAATATTTTACAAAAATCAGGGGCAAAAATTAGGAAGTTTACAACTTGGGTTGTATTGTCGTAAAAAGGTTCCTTTATTCCTTTTTTTTAGTTGATGAACAATGTGATAGTTATTGTCTTCTGGTATGGGTCACTTTTATGTAACCAATGATAAATAATAATTAGTAGCGTAAAAGTTCGGTGAAATCATAAATAAATTGATAGCAAAAATTAAGGTGTTGAACTGATTAAAAGTGACTACTAACAATAAATATATTTGTAGTCATTGTAACTTATGACCAAAGTTGACTAGGAAAAAAAAAAAAAAAAAGAACGTATGATTAAAGCCATCAATTAAGGGTCACTAGAAACAAAAATGTAAAATTGAGACAAAAAGGCCTTGTTCTTTACAGATTCGAGTTTTCAATTTGAGTTGAGATGTGACATTTTTTAAGAACTTTTCACTGTAGTAAAAAAAATTAGATGTGACATTTTCTGATGTGACATTTTTAAAAATTTTTTACTGTAAAAACTTAAAATTTAAAACTCAAATTGGTAAAATGAACGAGATAAAAACATAATCCAACCAGTCATGTTAATATGCACATTTGAACTTATGAGCGGAGGAATTCAAATTATACACCAAATAGTGAAGTTAAGTATGTAATTTCAACAAATTATATCCAAATATGTTTTATTACTTTATATCTTTCCCATTAAGAAGAAATATTGAGTCAACAAAACACTAGTGATAATGATAAGACGTGGTGATATTAATTATTGCATCTTTTTATCTAAAGGAATATTTGGGTAATAGGCACAATATGACACTGAAACTTCTTTAAAATGGTTTAAATTCCGTTTAGTTTATTGATTTAAATTTTTAATTTAAATTGAGATGTGATTTTATATAAGAATTTTTTATTATAACAAAAAATTAAATGTGACTCTTTTTAAGAACTTTTTATTGTAATAAATTCAAATTTTAAAATATAATCAGTGAAATGAAGAGGGTTCATTATTCTAAAATTTAAAGCTAAATTGAAACTGGGGAAAAAAAAAAAAAAATGGTATTGGAAGAGTTTGCTGGCCACCATTTTGAGGGAAATTAAAAAAAAAAAAAAAAATTAGTCTAAAAAAAAAAAAAAAAGCCAATTTATGTGAGACAAACTGTTTGGGTGGTTGGAGACAAATTGACGTAAGGTGGAAGAAACACAAAATGAAAAAAGAAATAGACCTTTTTTTGTTTCAAGCTGTCATGTCCCCAAAAAAATAAAATAAAAAAGGGTCGAACAAATAGATTTATGTGATAGCTATGATAATTAAGAAATCATTCCTTAAAAGCAATGAACATTTATTCCGATCCCATTATGAAGATTCCGCATGCATATACCACTATAGTTTAGCTTTGGTTTATGTTGGTTTCTCTATGTCAATTAGCATTTGTATATTATCATAAAGAGAACATTGTTAATATAACTTTTTAACAATGTTAATATTTGTTAAACGTAATTAACACTCTGCCTATGGGATTGTATCTAAATAAATATGTTTAGAAAAGCCATATAAGGCTGCTAAGCTGCTACTGCTATCTTATAATATAGTTTTATAAGGAGCTTATTACATCAAAATAAAAAAATATGTAAAATAAACAGTCTTTTTATATAAATCTAATAATTGAAAGTAAAAAATCACAAATAATTCATTTTTTCTAATCTTATACACACATAAAAATATAGCAACCCTTCTAATACAGGTTCAATTCATTTAGTTAAATAAAATTTAAAGGTTTATCCCGTTCTTCACTCAATAAATACATTTTTTATTATGAAACATTGTTTTAATTTTGAGCAATAAAACACATCATAAAAATATTTATCATAAGGATATATGTGTCAAAAAGCATCTAGATTACTATTTCATCCAAAATATAGTATTTCCATGATGTGTCATTAAGCCATTTCTATTATTTGTATCATTTTCTTTTACTGTGTGTCGTTAAACTATCGTTTTCTTTTAAATCATTACGTTGTTTCTCTTAAAAAAGAAAAAAAGAAATGCTTTCTAAAAGGAAGTAAAGAAATTGTAAGTTAGTGAATTAATATGTGAATTTGTGATTGATTAAAAAAATGCAGTATTTTAGTGATAATATGCACAATATACATATTAGAGTTTGAGGAGATAAGTGAGGGAGAAGAATAATACTTTATAAAGTATTGTGCTTCCATCTTAAAAAGTTAATCTTTTTAAGTGAAGTGACTCAATATCTTTATATAACCGTAATTATCTTTGTATTTAGACTATATGAGACTCATCTAATTTACCCTTAACAACACCCCCGCAAGATGGTGCTCCGTTAGGAGTCACCAATTTTATATTTTTGATTGATCGATCCAACATGTTTGAACAATAGGCTTTGAAACCATATTAGAGTTTGAAAAGAGAAGTGAGGGAGAATAATATCACTTTATAAAAGTATGAGGCTTTCATCTTAAAAATTAACATTTTTAAGTGGAGTGACTCAATACTCTTATATATCTGTGATTATTTTTGTATTTAAATTACGTAGACTCGGATATTTTATACTTAACAACATATACAATCATACCACCCCATTGGTGGAATCAGTGTCATACATGTGATTATTTGTTTGGATTCTTTTTATCAAGGAAAACCCACCAAAACAATTCCAAACTTCGAAACAATGGAACTTGGAATCCACAACTGATTAATCACAAAACCACTAAATTCAGTGTAGAACTAGAGTTACATACCATAACAAAATTTTAGTGGTGGCGTATTAGGTTCAAAAGCAAAAACTTATGTGCAAAGGACACTCAAATAAGCAAAAAGCATATATCTTTTCGTTTTTAGTATAATATAATATTAATAATCAACTTGCAAACTTGATTTTATTATAGATTTTTGTGAAGCTATCAAATCTTGCATCACTATAATTAGTGCTACAAACGTGACCCTGTTTTGTTGTGTTATTTTATTGCATAACATTTTAGAATGTAGTGGCATGACAATATGTCATTATCTGTCAAACCTTTTCACAATGCACTCTATTTGTCATTATCCTTTCAAATTATTATTTTTTTTTTTATTAGTACTCATATATCATTATTTAAAAGCTTAATTTTAACGAATATGCTCATTATATAAGTTCGTTGATTCGAGTTGAGATATAATTTTATGTAAAAGTTTTTTTAGTAGTAAAAAAGTTCGATTTGATTGTTTCGAGAACTTTTTATTATAATAAAACTCGAATTCTAAACTCAAATTAATGAAATGAACACAACCTTAAATCTTGAGATTTCAATACGAGGTTGATGTTTTCCCAAATAGTTTCAATGATTCGTAATGGACATTTCATATTTTGTAATTTCGTAAAGATTCATCATTAATTTATTTTTAATTGTAGGTATACAACACAAGTTGTTAATTTTAGCCTTTTTTATATTCCAACCGCCACAAGAATACATTAAAAGTACTTGAATGTTTATATAAGTAGCATAACATAACATAACTACCTTCATTAATATAATGGTACATGTGACTTTGCAAATAATTAAAAAAAAAAAAATTTTGTTTATTTGTTATATGGCCTTTCATCTGTAGGATCCAAACAAAAAACAAAGAACGTGACACTTGGTTGTCATTTTTGAAGAGATTAATTCATTTTAATGCAATATTTAGAATGAAACAAAATTGGAGATAATTTCATATGGGGTTGATTTTTTTTTTTTATTTATAATAAATAGCCAATTATGAAATTCTGCCTAACCAATTAAGAAGTTGGATTCTTAGTCGTTTTCTGGGACCTTATTCAATTCCATGCCTTCAAAACTACATTTTTATATAGTGAGAATGTTGAAAAAAAGTGATTTAATAGGTGGTGAGTCCACTACTCTTGTGTTGCTAAGCTGGCACAATGTCGTGCTTGAAAATTACACGCACAATAGGCAATTTTTGGCCACCACACGATTTGGCCAATCTAGGCGTGTGTATAAAAAAAAAAAAGAATAAATTTTTTATAAGGTTCAAGGACAAAAAAAAAAAAAAAAAAAATCAAACACCCCGGTATTGTTGAATTCTGATTCGACTTTAGAATTTGAGTTTTACTATAATAAAAAGTTATCAGAAACAATCACATTTAACTTTTTTGATATAGTAAAAAATTTTCACATAAAATCATATCTCAACTCGAATCAGCGAAGTGAACGGGCCTATAGAGCTTTCTTGAAATTTGTTTACTCATTTATTTTGATGTGGTTGGATAGTCTATGGTTGGATACAAAATTGTTTTTTTTATATTTAAATATATTGTCACGTAATTCTTTCTAAGAAAGATAAGTCCTATTTAAGTGGTTTTGTACTCATTCATGCTTAAAATCATGGCCTAGAAAGTGCGGTCCTTGCATTATCTGTTTTTTTTGTTGTTGCTTTGTCCACCCTATCCTTGTTTGTCCACAAACTTTTACTTTTATATATTTTTCCTAATTAGTATTTTTCTAACTGATTTACAAGAGAGAGATTAAGGCGTTAATTACATGTTTTTGAGCCTTTTAAACTCAATTTTGGCAAAAGTCAAATATAATTATTGAATAATAACTGCACCGGTAGTCAGTATCACCTACTAATAAAATGTGAATCTTGTAATATGTGAAACTTATCTTCTATAAATTATGATACTTAATACTAGTGGTGCTGCTAAGCATTTTTTATAATTATTTAGGAGGAATTTGAGGGTTGAAAAAAGGCTTTTTAATTGAGAGAACTAGCATGCATGTTATTACCATCATTATTTAACAACATCATTATCATCATCAATTCCTCACCAATCATTAAGATTATTGACTAAAAACTCAACCATTTTAGAGGAAAAAGGAAGGAAAAAAAAGTTGGGGGACAAAAAGCCACTCTTGTGTGATTAGCAAAAAAAAAAGAAAGAAAGAAAGCCACTCTTGTGTTGAGGGTTAGCCGGTTGTTATGTTTGCATGCTCAATTTCGACCGTTCCCAATGTGCTTCCCATGTGTTATGTATATCTTCCTTCTTTTTTTTTTTTTTTAATCCTTATTTTATTTATTTTGTTAATTTTTATGAAGAAATAATAGACAAACAAATAAACCAAAAAAAAAAAAGAGAGAGAAGAAAGAAATAGACAAAGACTTGAGATGAATTAAAATTAATAGACTAATAGTTTACATAAGTTAATAAATAGGTCAAATTATTATTTTTGTCGATAACTTATCTGATTATGAACCATAACTTGATAAATTATTCACGATTTTTGTCCATAACTTGTCTGACTATAAACTATAACTTGATAAGTTTGTCCATAACTTATCTGGTTATAAATCATAACTTGACAAATTATGATCTATTAATTTCTATAACTAAAAATTAACCTATATATTTTTTTAAATTTTTTATATTGACCTATTTCTTATTATTTTTCAAGAAAAAAACCTCTCCTTAGGCAGTTGGGCTGATAGAGTAATGATGAGGCCGTCCTAGCCACAAGGCTGAAGCCCAGCCAAGGCAATCTCCATGTTACTACTCTTTTTGTAGAAATTGCAATTGGCATTGCAAATATCATTTTTGGTAATGGTCAATTAATTTATTCCATAATTAGCAAAATACGGAATGTGAAGTTTATTTATTTAATTTATTAATAATAATAATATTGTTATTATTATTTTTGTAGAAGAATCCACTAAACCTAAGAAGAAAACATGAAAAAAAAAAAAAAAAACAACAGTCCGACCATGATCAATCTTTTAAAGAAAAAACCTTTTAAGGCAAATTTTTTTTGATAAAATAAGCATAAAATGGGCCGTCCTAGATATTAAAAAAAAAGCCCAGCCAAGGCAATAGGCCATGTTAAGCTTAAGAAAGTAGAAATTGCAATTTTTATTGTTAAATATCATTTTTGGCCATAACTCAATTAATTTATTTCATAATTAGATAAATACGGAATGTGGACAAATTTATTTAATTTATTAATCATAATAATATTGTTATTATTATTTATGAATAAGAACCACTCAAACCTAAGAAGAAAACATGATGGCTAAAAAAAAAAAAAAAACCTATTTATTACCATGATCAATCTTTTGGCCTTTTAATTTTAATTTTTTAGAAAAATTAGCCTAAAATGGGCTTTAAAAGATATCCCTAAAAAAAAAATTGAAAAATAAGTTGCAATAATGTATACAATTTCTGTTCTTCAAAAACATAATCATATTTTGTTGAGAATAGCAGGCCTCGTGATCCTAAAGGTGCAGGTCTCAGGTGTATATGGGCCCAAAATGGACATATGTTAATGGACCTAAAATTAAGGCCCAACCGTAATTTCTCCTACTGCAGCCCCCATAAACAGTATACGAACACATGGTATTTGTAAATGGTTGTTCATTTTCACCTAAACTGAACATTTTGATTTAAGTTATAATTTTATTTAAGTTTATATTCTTTTATAAAATTTGAATTTAACTTAAATTTGAGATTAAAATCTGAGTTCAATTTCTCTCATCAACTTCTGTTTCAAAACTCAAATTCAAGTTAATAAATATTATTTTTTTATTCTTAAAAACGCTATAACTTTTTCGTTTTAATTCTGGTTGAGATGGTTTTTTTCTTTGTGTTCACAATGAAGAGAGAAATAAAACCTCACCCATATACCCTATTAAAATTTTTCATCACCATTGAGTTTTATTAAAATACTATTCAAATTCACCGATTCGAGTTTTACTACAGTAATAAAACTCTAAAAAACAGTCGCATCTAACTTTTTTACTACAGTAAAAAATTCTCACATAAAGTTACATCTTAACTTGAATCTAAACTAAATTATATAACTTTGATATTAGAGACCCTAATAATTGTTTATTAGTTGACCTTCTTTATTGATTTGACTGTATTGTGGAGGATTTTTACTTCTAGGGATCTAACTTATAAGTACGTAAATAAAAAATTTGAGCCAATTTATTTATTTTCATTGAAAATTTAAGAGCCTACTTGTAAATGAATGAAAAGTTCAGGTGTATCAATGCAAGTTATCCTTTCTTAATAGATCGTCTTCCTCTTTTGTTTTCCTTCCCTGTTGATGTCGTTTCGTAGTTACATGGGCTAATTGTCGTTTCTCCTGCTGATGTCGTTTTTCAACGTTACCCTTCTTTCCCAGTTGATGTCGTTTTTGCTGTTACTGTCGTTCCTTAACGCACTCATCTTTCTCTCTCAAGCTCTCTCATAAATACTGAAACGCCCATTTACTGCAATGCCCTTATCCAGAAAGGCAAAAGAAGCGCCATTCACGCGTGATTTATTGCGCCAGAGAGGGTCTAATCTGTACTTGCGCTCATTAAATCGCATCATGAGTATCACCTGATCGAACGGTCAACTCTCTGCTCCCACCGATCCTGGGCCCACACAACAAATTCTATTCCCAAAACACCCTCACTATTCACCCAAAAAAGCTCATAGGACCGTACAAAAAAGGGGCAAGTCAATGGCAGTATGGGCATTTCAATTCTTTTCGTTTCCCTCCCAAATCGCCTTATAGCTTTTGATTTCCCTCCCAAAATCATTAATATCTTTTTCGAATTGAATTAAAAAAATCAACAAATCAGGAAACCAAATCAAGCGACGACGCAATCTCCGCCGTCGGATGTGGCCCAGTGACCTAAGCAGTGGAGCCAAACATGGGACCCACTACGACTGGAGTTATCAGAAGCCAATAATAGAACGCCGCGTATGCACCACTTATATTATTTAATATTTATACGCCAAAAGCGCTTTCTACGGTTTCTTGTTTTTAAGCAGACTATCTCCTCAAAAGTTTTTGGCGGGCAAATCCGTGAATTTCAAATAAATTTCAAAACCGTAGATTTCTTCTCAGACCCTCTCTCTCTCTCTCTCTCTCTCTCTCTTTCTCTCTCTAGGTTCTTCTTCTTCTTCTTCTTCTTCTTCTTCTTCTTCTTCTTCTTTTTTGCTTCTGAAGATCTCTCAGCTACTCTCCAGGTTTGTGCTTTGTCTATTTCATTTATTGCTTCTGAAAGTTCTCGGTCTTTTCCTCTTCCATTTCTGAATATTTCAACTTTTTCGAAGCTTTTATTCTTCATGTTCTGACCAAATTTCTATGTGCAGAACAGTTGAACCGTAGCTCGGGACGATTTCTGATTGCCAACAATGTCTTGACGAGGTAATATATGCTTAATTTGATTCGACTCTTTCATTTTTTGTTTTTGGATTTGTAAGTAGATCTGATTTTACTCTTCAGCTGAATCTTTGGCTTGATATTGTGTTTTTAGGTGAAATTAGTGGCTTCTTAATTATTTGACTTTGAATTGGAGCATATTCTGTGTATAAGTGCAAAAATACATAATTATATTTGGGAATTTAGGGTTTAATTGGAAGGAGGAAATAGTATGGGGAAAGTGTCTCCAAAAGAGAGGATTCGGAAACAGAAAAAGCGATTAAGGGGCTCAAGCAAGTATCTGAAGCCCCGTGCTCTTGCTCGGCTTCGGTACAGCAAGGCCTCGGCTTCGAAATCTTGTACTGATCTTGGGAGGAAAAGAGTCGCTGTGTTGGAGACCGAGAAGGCTGAGAGTGACATTGTTTTGGAAGAGAATGCTATTGATAAAAGTCCTTTGATGCTTTCGCCAGTGAATTTAGTCAAACAGAGTAGTTTTTTGGGAACACCGAAGACTCCTACGTTCGAGGCTTGCCAGTCAGAGTCGAGGCTTGAGTCGCTTCCCATGGATTTGCTGGTATCTTTTTTGTTAACTTGTTCATAACTTGTTTTATTTTTGTTGATTATATGCTTGTTTTAGAATGATGTAGATTTTCTATTGGATGGTATGTCGAATACTTTTCTTGCTGAGAGTTTCTGAAACTGAGTTATATTTGTTTTTTGTTCGTTTTGTTCCCTTTTCCATATAACCATGATTGAACTGTATCACCGTTAAAAAGTAGGCTCGCTCATTGTGCTATAGGTGCTTGATCGGATGATTATAGTCGACAGTTATTGGAAAATGTGAGATTATTTGATAACCACGCTCTTAGAATGTTAGAATGTTATTCTGATTGATCTGGCCATAGTATCCATAGTATAGTACAGGATCAAAATGATTACTAGACATTAGGCAACTGGATATGTCGTGAATGTAATCAAATGTAGATTTTTCAGTGTATATGCGGAGAATTGAGGTAAATGTCTTATATAGTACAATACTAGGTAGAGTATTATGAATCATTATTATGTACCTCTGTTCTATAATTGTTAACGCGAATAGGAGGATAGGATTTTGGATTTGTTATATAAGGGATTATATTTACGCATCATAAAGATACTGCAAGTGAGATCACTATGTTCTATGATATATATATATATATATATATATATATATATATATATACTATCCTTCTTATTATTTGTTGCAACATTTATCTCTTTCCATTCAATATCAACGTGGCTACTAATTTAATCATTTACTTATCTTTGTTTCCCAAAAATGTAGGTAAATGTACTCTGCCATTTGCATCATGACCAGTTGAGGGCAGTTTTCCATGTTTCTCAGAGAGTTAGAAAAGCTGTGAGTCCCTCTCTTTCAGTCCTGCTTCCCCCCACTCTTTACTTGCTTACCTAAGTTAATGCAATTTTGATCATGGATAACCTGTGTCATATATTATCATAAACAGGTTTTGATTGCAAGGCAGTTCTACTTTAATTATACAACCCCAGATCGCTCTCGGCAGGAGATGTTGAGAACGATGACACCCCGGCCTACAGAACATTGGCCGTTTGCAAGGTTAGTCCTCAAAAGTAATTATTTGTCAGTCTTAACGTTCTTAATCCTTTTTAATAAGTACGTTTACCATGTATTCATGATCTTTTGCAGCAAAGGGGATGGAAAAGGAATCTGGTTGCCTAGTCCGCACACCCCAAAAGCACCAAGGCAAGGTCCTCGTCCCCCATCTCGCCTCAAAGCCTCCGAGGTGCGGCAAGTTGCCGCTGTTCTTTTTCAGGAGTCAGCTCTACCTGCTAGATGCATGGTGCCTTCCGTTTTAGCAAAGCCACTGTGTAAATCATTGGCTTCAAATCGAGTTCTATTCTATGAGGAAGAGTTATGCCAAGCTGTAGCTCAGAATAAACTTAGGTGAATTCCCATTCCCTGTAGCTCTCTTCTGTATATATAGTAGCGTGATGGTGCAATTTTGTAGCTTTGGTTGGGGAATGTTTAGTTTTAGGTCATATGAGATATGAGATTTCAGATTTCAATTAGGAAGTGAAAGTTTGAGGTGATGGTTGTGAGAATAAGACTTTCAATATTTTTTTTTTTTTTTTTTGTATATTTCCAATATATGTTAAAAGAGACTATTGCTTGGTTAGCAAATAGCAAGGCCTTCTTTATTCTAGAGAGTTCATTTTTATAGATTATTCCAACATTAGTAAATTACTCAAGGAGGCTCCACCATACTAACCTTTTTAACTTTTCAAGTTTGAGATGGTTCGGAATTCTAATTGATTATAATGATATTAAACTAGATTTTATGCTTCTTTTAGGGAAAAATGTTATGCTCTTCGGTTCTTCTTTTTGAAGCAAAAATTAGATACACTAGAGCTTTGCTTGAGGGAGCATTAGTAAAATTTGAAAAAATAGATATATCACCAAACAATATGTGCATAGTGCATACCTCTATAAGCAAACCGTTGTCCAGCAATTGTTAGGTTTTGGTCCTTTCGTGGATGTGGTGTTTATGTGAAGTCCGTGGTTATTAACTGACTAAGGACGACAACCTAAAAACTATTGTGTTGATTCCATGTCCGAAGTGGAATATAGAATATTAAACACATAATTTTTAGATTGTCATGCTTGTCAGTAAATACACATCGAACTGTTGTTATAAAGGCTTCTTTGAGATGAAAAATTGGCAGGACAATTGTGTTGGGCTAACCTGGACACTGACAGATCATAACATTAAAAAATTAATAAGGAAAAGTAAAAATCCTATCATGGTTGTATTAAAAATAGATTGTTTTCTTTTTCTAAAATATATATTTTTAGGCTTTTTAGGAACTTTTAACCGACCAAATCGAATTCTACACATATAACGTGTAAAGATTGGCAATTTGGCATATGACATAAAATTATAATAAATTTTGGAAACGAGTTAAAATAAAAAGTGTATTATCTCATACGAGATTTCACTTTATCCTAAAAGTTATAGTTGCATGCAATAAACACCATATTATGCTACATAGGACCAATCATGTCGAAGGATTCTTGAAAGCCCCTTTACTCTTAAATCTAATTAATTTGTAAACAGATGATTATTTCATTAAAAAAGATGCAAAACAAATTTGCAAAACTATCATAAAAGCGCACGAGCTTCAACATAATCATAATTTTTTTTTTTTTTTCCAAATTAAACTCCTAAAAGAAGTTCTACGTTGTAAAGCCAGTAAAAAGAAAAAGGAAAAGAAACTATGCTTTAGAGGAAGTACCTTAAAAAAATAATTAAGGAAGTGACTAATATGAACATATGATGAAGAACAGAAAATTAAAGACGCAGAAAAGAGTGAGATATGAGAATGAGAGATATTTTTGGTTTATGGGAGTTTATATACAGGTGCCTTATAACTTATTATCAATGCTAATTGCAGTCAAATTAGGAATTGTTTTCCAATGAGGACACGACGTATCAGAGCAAATTATCCAAAGTCCTATCCTTTAAAAAAAAAAAAAAAAAAAAAAAACTATTCTATCTTGTTTTAGTTTTTATCTTTTTTTTCCATTAAATTTAATATGCGTGAGGAATTTTAAAATAATCTTTGTAATTATGCAATACAAATAAAAACTTTTATTTTATTTTTGTTATTTTAATATATAGCATAAGAGGTTAGAATTCCAATCGCAATTAGCAGTTTAAAACTTGAAATTTGAAATTTTTTATGGTCGAAAGTTAGGATAAATGTGATTAATCAACATATATATATATATATATATATTTTTTATGGCCACTTACAAAAAGAAAGTTAAAAATTTCAACAATTATCTCAATTTATCAATTCTTATGCTTCTCCTCATTTCTTCAATTCGGGTCCTTTTGGATGGTTGTAGCCCTAACACTTATGTCGTTTTTTTTAATTTTTTTTTAATTTTTTTTAATGTTTTTTGTTTGTCGTTTTCGTATTTGCTGTTACTCGATTAGTGTTTATATAAATTTCTTTAAATGTGATTATCTTGAATTCGTTTCGATTTTTGTTTTCTTGTCCATTTTACTTATTGTTGGTTCTTCCTATAGAAAGTTCAATATCCATAAAGAGAAAAGAAATATACCACCCAAATAATTAGAACACCAAATACTTAGAACTTTTTTTTTTTCTTTTTTTCAATGTCCATAAAGAGAAAAGAAAGAACTCTTTAAGGCAGCATTAGTAAATTTTTTTACATAGATACACCACCCAAATAATTAGAACACCAAACAACATGTGCATACCTCGAGAAGCAATCCGTAGTCTTCTACTTGTTGGGCTTCGATCCTTCCATAGATTCGGTGAGGACAATTTAAATAATTCACAATGGTTTAAACCTTTAATTTTAGAATTGATCCCCAAACGAAGATCTTTCAACAGACGCCCAATATGATAAATGAAGAAAGCACTAACAGAAAATTGAGATGACGAAGTCTCCGATTTATGCTATCATTTTCCTTCACAGTGATTTCAAAGATCACTTGTTCGAGTTGAGAACTTCAGTTAATTAAAAGTGAATTTGTGTGAAAGAAAATACTGTTACAGAAAAATTGAATTTGAATTTTTAGTAAAAACGTGAATTACGATTCGAGTTAGGGAAATAAACGGGGCGGCGTCTTGTCACCTTTGCAACTACTACATGTTTGAGGAAGAATACGAGGAAAAGAAAAGAGATGTTTGGCACGAGGGACTTCAGATAGAGGGGCTTATGACTTGTTTATCAAACTGATTAAACAATTTGGTAGAAAGTGAGATCATTAATGTTTATAGAGAAACTATTTTCTACAATCATAAAAGTTTTAAAATGCATTTATTAATATCTAACATACTGAATGACATTGAAGTTTACCATATTGGCATATTGTACTAGCATCTACTTAAAAATGACATTGCACAAAACAAAAACTAAGAGGAAAATCATTGATCAGTTGAACATTTGGATGATCAAACAAAACAAGATATAACAATATAACAAAAAACGAAACAGATTATAAGCTCTTTTGAACACTAGGCTTCCATCTTTGACATTGTCATTCACAATCAAAATTGTAGACCTGGTTTTTGAACATTAGATAATTACTCAAGGAGGCTCCACCATACTAATCTTTTTAACTTCCAATTCATAAGATGGTTCCTAATTTTGATTGATTGTAGTGACGACGTGTTAAATGGGTAAAAACAGTCTTATTGGTCGGCTGTATACCATAGTTCTTAGTTTCTTTGAAGGGAAAAGTTGATAACGATCTCTACGCTAATGATGTTAGACAACACTTCAAAAAGAATGAGACTCAAATTATTTGTCTAATTTTTAGTATCTTAATTAGTTTTCAGGCACTCACATTATGATATATATTTAATAAACCTAAACTTTATATCATCGAAAAGTTGATTAAAAGATAATCAAAATTTTAAAATAATGTAGTACAAATTATTTGTTAGACACTGATTAAGACATCAAAATTGGACATGTAATTTAAATCCATAGTAATGTAGTGCTATATTGTATAAAAAAACTCATAAAAAACAATATAGTATCACCACATATATCGTTAAAAAAAAAAAAAAAAAGATACAGATACAAAAAACTAAGCACATTTTAATTTAAATATTGTTTCGAAAACAAGAAAAAAAAAAGAACTCTTTAAGGCAGCATTAGTAAAAAAATTTACATAGATACATACCTGGAGAAGCAATCCGTAGTCTTCTACTACTTGTTGGGCTTCGATCCTTCCGTAGATTCGGTGTTTATGTGAATGTCAATGTTTATTCGCGGGCAAGAAACAAGGACGAAAAAACTATTTGTATTCATTCCACTTTCAATGGGGAATAAAAAAATGGTGTATTCCACATATAATTTTTACGTCCTCATGTCTTGTCCGTAAATATACATTGAACTGCTGTTATAATGGCGTTTTTGAAGGGAAAAAATGACCGGAAAGTTGTGTGCGGATAATGTGAACACTTATAAATTAAATTCCTATAAAATTGATGGAGAAACGATCTTATTATAATACAACATTTTATGGAGTAAAGGAATGACCTTATCTATATAAAAACTAGATAGAATACAACAAGATAACACATCCTGTCATTCCTTGATAAAAGAATAGAGTAAAAAATGACCTTATATACGTAAACAAAGATAGGGAGGGGGTTCGGGGAGGGAAGGGAAGGGAAATAGATGTTTCCCTAAATTAAAACTAAAATTACTAAAAAAAAAAAATAGATTGTATACTATTAATCTAACACCTACTATTATTTTTATGCTATCAAAAACAGATGGTAAAGATTTAAACCTAAATACATGTCAGAGCAAAAAAAAAAAAAAACGCTAAAATACATGCTTAGTAATGTAATATAGTTCTTAGAATACATAGAATGCAGCAGTCAAAACACAAGCATTTGATAAAAAAAAAATAAAAAAAAAAAAAAAAAAAACGAAAAGATGGAAAAGGGCAAAAAAGAACTTTGTTCAAAGATGGATTGAAATTTTAATAATATTCTCCTGAATATTTTAGGCTTTTTACGAATTTTTGACATGTAACAGTAAACCTAAAATTAAGTTACTTCTAGAAGCGAGTTACAATAAGAAGTTTGAGCACAAAACATATAACCAATCATGTTGAAAGATCCTAAAAGAACCAATTACATATATATTCTTAAAATCAAATTAATCGAATTTTTTATTCTTTAATTTGAAACGGAAGATTATTTTATTAAAAAACATTCAGAACACATTCGCAAGATCATTAATAAAAATAAAAAAATAAAACGCATGAGCATCAATAAAACTCCTAAAAGAACTTCTATTTACGTTGTAGAGCCAGAAAGAAGAAAAAGAAACTATTATTTAAAGGAAGAAACTAACCCACATGATAAAGGAAAAAAGACCACATAGAAAACTGAAGGCGCAGAAAAGAGTGAAATATGAGAATGAGAGAGATTTTTGGTTTGTGGGAGTTTAAATACAGGTGCCTATTACTTGTTTATCAAGGAAATTAATTACCATTTTGAATTAGGATTAATAATGCGAATTGTAGTCGAATAAGAAATTGTTTTCCAACAAGGACACAACGTATCAGAGCATATCAACCAGAGTCCTATCCTTTAGTTTTGTGCACCGCACATAAATATTTTTTATTCGATTCTTTTTGTTATTTTAATAGACATCCCTATCGCAATTAGCAGTTTAAAATTTGAAAATTTTCATGGTTGAAAAATGAGATAAACATGATAAATTTAACATATTTAAAAGGTTAAAAAAAAAAAGCAGTCATATGATTTTTTGATTATCGATCAAAAATGCGGAGCAGCAGGGATCTGGGAGGATAGAGTTAATGAAATTGAAAACGATAAATCCTATAAAAATGATAATAATTGGGAAAAATGACATACTATTAAGCGACAACATTAAAGATGACATTAGACAAAAATAACATTAGCTACAAAAAATAACCTCAAACCACATTAGAAAAAAAAATATATATACACGAACAAAAATATAGCCTTAAAGAACGACAACTATATATATGTACACACACATATATAGCATTCAAAATGTTGACTAATTAGAACACCAAATAATGTGTGCATACCTAATCCACAGTTTAGAACTTGTTAGGTTTTGGTCCTTCTATAGATGTGTTGTTTATATGAATGTCAATGTTTATTGTGTTGATTTCACGTTCAACCCATAATTTTTGTATTGTCATGCCATGTCCATCTCCGTGAATATACATTGAACTGCTGTTATAAAGAAAATTTGTGTTTGACTATCGTAGACACTTATAAATCATACCATTAAAAAATTAATCTAACGGTTAAAATAACACTTTAATAAGAAAAAGTACAAATATTTGATAGAACTTATTAATCATTTATAGAACTAATTGCAATTTACTGATATTATCCTACCGGCATATATTTTTAGGCTTTTTACCAATTTTTTACATATAAGAGTTAACATAAAATTATAATTACTTCTCGAAGCGAGATTAAATATGATGTTTATTTGTCTCACACCAGATGTCACTTCAATATTTAAAAATTTATTGTTGCATACAATAAGCACTACAATACAATAAATATATAACCAATCATGTTTAAGGACTCTAGACGCCCCTATATTCTAAATCTAATTTTTATAATTTTTTATTTTTTAATTTTATTAGGTATTTTTATTAGTTGACAATTTATTGGTAATTTTGTAAAAATTCAAAAACAGGTTCAAGAAGATTTCCTATTGCGGAAGAAGATTCATAATCAGATTTGAAGTTAAAGTTGTAGATTTTGTTGAGTTGAGATTTAGAGAGATAAGAATAAATACTTAATCAAATGAAGATAAGACATTAATTGAGATTTAGAGAGATAAGGATAAGACATTGATCAAAGGAAGATAAAACATTGGTTATTTGAATTTAAATGGGATTCTAAAATAGATATGGATCAAAAGAGATAAGGATAAGTCTTTGGTTAAAAGAAGATAATGCATGGATGATTTGAATTTGAACGGATTGTGTGCAAGATAATTTGAAGATTAAGTTGCTATTTTAAAAAGAAATTCGGATTTGAAAAAGTAGATATATAATCCGAATATGCATTGATTTGTTTCAATTTGATTATCCACGAGATATATTTCAAAAGCATCATATTTGGATATATATATATATATATATATATTTTGAATTTTTAAAAAGACATGTTGCTCTATTTAAAGCCTTTGGAAGTGGTGAAACATAAAGATAAAGTGATTGATGGACGAATTGTTTGAATAAAATTCTTTTCACTTTATTTAAAGGCATTGTTTCATAGCATATGAGAGTATGGATTTAATAAAATATCTCAAGGAAAAAAAGTCTGTGAATTTGAGAGCTTATTATTGAGAAAATATTCAGAGAGACGTCTGTGAGTTTTTATGAGTTATTGAGATCATCCTTTGGGAGAGGGATTTATTGCTTCCGGGAGGAAGCTCTACCGGTCGAAGGGAGTTCCCCAGGTGAATAGAAGACGTGTGGTGCACACTAAACAATCGTTGTGCAGATTCGTCACAACAGCGTCATTGTCTAGGAGGGAGTCTTTGAGTGAATAAGTCTGTCCGGTGTCTATAATTTCTGGAACATAGTGAAATTATTTACTGTTTGGGCGTGGCCCCGCAGATGTAGGTATGTGCACTGAACTTGGATATCATATTGTGTGTTCCTTTACTTTATGCATTTATTCTGCTTGAGCAAATGCAACGTAATTAATTCGGATCTTAATTAATTAAGTCATGTTTCAGACAATGTTCCAACATCATCTAGAACACCAAACGTAACATCAAATCTAACAAATTTCATTAGTATACTAATTGTAAATGGAAGATTATTTTATTAACAAACATGCAAAAACACATTTGCAAGATTATCATAAAAGCGGATAATCATACAAAATTAAAACTCCGCAAAGATGTTGTTCTTCCTGTAGAGGAAGAAAGAAGAAAAAGAAACTATTCTCTAGCGGAAGCAAGTGACCAATAGGGTGAAGGGAAAATGCCCACATAAAAATTTGAAGAAGACAAAGAAAAGAGTGAAATATTGAGAATGAAAAGAGAGTTTTGATTTATGAGAGTTTATATAGAGGGGCCTATGACTTGTTTGCAAAGCTAATTAATTAAATTAGTTATCATATTGAAGTAGGAATACTGCTAATTGTTGTCGAATTAGAAATTATTTTCCAAGAAGGATATCAGAGCAAATAATTAAGAGTCCCATCTTTTTTCAAAAAATAGTCTTATTTAATTTTTTTCCCATCAATTTAATATGCGTGATAAGTTTTAAAATAAGCTTTGCAATTTTGCAACGCAAATAAAAAAGTTTTATTTTCTTTTTGTTATTTTAATATATGGCATAAAAGGTTAGCATTCCAATGGCAATTAACTGTTTAAAATTTGAAATCTTTTTATGGTTGGAAAAAAAAAAGATAAATATGATGAATTAACATATTTCAGCGATCGCTTTATATTATTTCTTGGTGAAACTGAAAACAACAAATCGTATAAAAAACGACAGTAACTGGAAACGACATATTTTCAAGCGACAGCATTAAGGACATAATGCACAAAAATAACTTCAGCTGCAAAAGTACAGCCACAAGCCACTGTACAAGTAATATGTTTTTCTGATCTTAACTGTTACATCAATGTCGTTGATTAGACCCGTTGAGTATGGTTTTAGTTAAGCCCGTTAGCTTGTTTTGGGCATTGGGCCAAGGCCCCATGAGTTGTTTCGGCTTGCGACCAAGACTTGCAGCCGACTTCCTTTTGAAGTGTGTGTGTGTGTGTGTGTGTATCCTAATTAGCGTGTAGGAGGTATAGGAGCTGCACAATTTGGTTATTCTTATTAATACACGATTTTTTCTTTTTTGTTTCTTTTGAGTGAGATTTGGTTAGAGAATTTAATTTTTTTTCTCTCACAAATATTTAATATTCTTTTGTTTTTTTTTTGTTTTTAGAGTTTGAGTGTCCATTTATTTTGAGATTTGAGATTTTAGTTGTAAGAGATATTTTATGTGAAGCTTTTTATAATCTCATTTTGTGGTTATAGTGAAATTTTTTAAACTTATTTTTGTTCATGGATTTAAGTTGTAAAAAGTTTGAATTTCTTTTATATAGAAATCCTTTTTGTTTCTTAGAAAAGCCAAACCACATTTTCTATTATTCATATTTTGTTTTGAATCTGTTTAATTTGACATTTGACACAACAATTAGTTTAAGAGTTTTGATTTATTTGTTAAATTATTTTGAGATTTATGACCTCCATAATGACGACAAAGTATGAAATTGCAAAATTTGACGGAAGTATGATTTCAGTCTTTGGTGTGTCAAGATGCGAGCCCTATTAGTTCAGCAAGGGTTGCCTAAGGTGCTAAACGGAAAGGAGGCTTTATTGGCAACGTTGTCAGATGATGTGAAAGAAGACCTCTTAAAAAAGGCACACAGTGTTATTTAGTTATTGTTGATAGACGAGGTGTTACGTGAGGTTATTGACGAGACTACTGCTGTTGGGTTGTGGCTTAAGCTTGAAAGTCTGTATATGACTAAGTCTCTCACCAATCGGCTCTATCTGAAACAACGTTTATACACTCTTCATATGTCAGAAGGTACATCTATTCAAAGTCATCTTGATGAATTTAATAGAATTATTTTGGATTTGAAGAATATTAATGTGAAAATTGATGATGAGGATCATGCATTAATTTTGTTGTGTTCTTTACCTCGATCATATGAGCACTTTGTTGATACTATGTTATATGGTAGAGATATTATTTCTTTAAAAGATGTTAAGGCGTTTTTGAATTCTAAAGAACTGAAGAAAAATGTGTTTGAAAATTAGGATGAAAATCAATCAGGTGCATTGGTTGTTAGAGGTAGAGGAATTGAAAAAGGCAAAAACAAAAATAGAGGAAAGTCTAAAATAGAAAAGGCAACTATTGGTTTTGGTTGTTGCTCTATTGATTTTGTTTTTGGTTGTTCCGTTTGTGCTTATGTGAATGATGGTAAGTTTGAGTGAAGGACAAAAACATTCCTAGAATTTGAGTTTGGGGTGAACGACTATTGGTTGTGATTTGTTGAGCTAAAGTCACCAAGTTTGGTAATTCACAGAGTTGATGATTTTGCCATCCTATTTAAAGACAGAGAGTTAATAGTTGCAGATAAAGATCTCGGTGTTCTTGAACAGATAGAGCTTGACAATTTGATTTCTGTTTTATTACTTGTGACAAATTTAGTAGTTAAGTTAGTTGCCATTTAGAAGGTCGCTTGAACTTATTTGGTATTGTAAATTGTAATTAATCCTACAGGGTTTTGGAGGAGATGGCGAAGGAGTTTTATTATTTGGGCTTGGGTTTAATTCGGCTTTAATTAAGTCAATTACCTTGTTTTGGGTATTGGGCCACGGCCCATGAGTTGTTTTGGCTTGCCGAGCAAGACTTGCAGCCGACTTCCTTTTGAAGAGCATATATATATATATATATATATATATATATATATATATATATATATGCTAATTAGTGTGAATGAGGTATAGCAGGGGCATAGTTTGAATATCCCTTTTAACACATAGTTTTCTTTTTTTTTTTTTTTTAGTAAAATTTGCTCAGAGAATTTAATTCTTTGATATTTGGTATTCTTGTTATTGGGTCTAGAGATTTTGGGTGTATTTGAGATTTGAGTGATGAGAGATATTTGATAAATTTTTATAATCTCCTTTAGTTATAGTGAAAATTTTTCACCGTTTCTGTTCGTGGATATAAATCAAAAGCCGAACCACATTAAATCTTTTTATTTCTTAAATTTTTCTATTATTTATATTTTATTTTAAATCAGTTTAATTTAACGTTTAGCACAACAAAACCTAATTAAAACATGGGCTGGTCCCTATCATAGAACTTCAAGTGGGGCTTTTGAACAATTTTTGTTAGGGAGAAAGAGGAAAATAGGCCAAAATTTTAAGATGAATTAAAATTAATTTGGCCAATAGTTTACATAAGTTTTTAAATTAATAACCAAATTATTATTTTCGATCCATAACTTGTCTAGTTATGAACCATAACTTGACAAGTTATTATTCATAATTGTCCATAACTTGTCCGTTTATGAACCATAAATTTTTACAAGTTTGTTCATAATTTATCTCACTATTTATGAACCATAAAAGCTTAATCAAGTTATGGCCTTTTATTAATTTTTATAACTAAAAATTTAATTTATTTTTTCTTAAGCTTTTCATATTGGCCTATTTTCTACTATTTCCCTTTTTGTTATTCATTCTTCTGAAGCTAATAGCCATTTCATATGTATTATTGGATGAGAGAACACAAGTTCACTTATATTATTATTAATTATTATCCAAGTTAATTCTTTCCCTGGAAATATATCAAGTCAACTAAAAAGTAAACTAACCAAAAGTCTTTCCAATGCTTTTATTTTATTTTTTATTTTCTATTTTTAATTACCTCGCTAATGACGTACATATCTGCTTGAAGTCAACTGCATGAATATCAATATATCATTGCCTTCATTTATTGACAGAGTTATCTGGATCAGGTTGTGTTTCTTACAAGTATGTTATGAGATTATGACCTTATTTTTTTCATAACTCAGAGCACAGTTTAAAATTTTTTTTTTATAGTATTTTTTAAATTATAAAAATTTAAATTAAATATTTTTTAAAAATATATTATTCCAAAAAGTTGTGTCAAATACAGGTAATTTATTAAACTAATTAGGGCATTGGCCGCCTAAAGTCTAGCTACAAAAAAGATCCATCATATTTTTTAGAAAGGAAAAAAAAAAAAAAAAAAAACCCCTGTACATTAGATGAGATTGAAATTATCTATCTAATTTTAAGTATCTCAAATTTTATTTAACTAATCACATATTGTTATCTCATTTATTAGACTCAAACACTAAAATATGAAAATTTCAGTTAAAGAACATTTCAAATTTTTTAAACGGAATAATTACGACATGATTGATTAAATACCATATTACATATAGAAATTAAAATTTAAGTCCCTTGATGATATAATTTGTATGCACATAATTAGTACTCACACGCCAATCTTTAATATTCCTTCTGCAAGCACCTCACCGAGGTGGTCACTACTTACTGCTCAATACCTATATGTGTAATGTGTTTCTCTCTTCCTAACAATCATATTACGTCAATGTCATAATTAGCATATTTTCATAACTTCGGATTATTATGCTACGTTAATTAAAATTATTTAACTGTCATTACTTTTTAATTAACGTGATAAAAAATTTTAATTAACGTAACATTTTAGTTAACTTATCTTGTTATTTAAAATAACATGAAAAAGAACATAAATAAGCGGATACAAGAGTCAATTCTCGCTTTATCCCATATAGTTTGAAATAGCACAAAATTAGTCCCCAAATTCACTAGAAGTTGCAACTTTATTTTTGTCAATCAAAATTCAATTTTTTAAAAGTTTAAACACATGTGGATTATTTAACTCATTGACAAAGGAAAATATAGTACATTAAACAAAATAGATTTTAAAATTTTTAAAAGAAAAAAAAAAAAAATACTTGCAAATACTTCCTGGTTGTCCCACTATAACATCGTCTCTTCCTTTACTCAGAATCCCCAATCATCATTATTTTCCTATATTATGTTTTTTAATTGTTAGGGGGCAAAGTGAGACAAACCGTATTCTTTGAGGGCTAAATTTGTAGTTAATCGTAAATTTTATTTCAGTGAAAGAAAATCTACTAAGATTTTAGTTTTGAATATCACTAGCTTGTGCAGCCTTTATTTGACATAGGCTTCATCTGGATCAAGTTGTGCTCGGCCGTCTCAATTTATTAGGATTAAGTGCCTTAATCTTTTATTAGTCACCAAGAATATATTACAAAATAGATTCTAATAATAAATAAAAAGGCATAATCAAGAATTATAATACACCCTTAATATAATCAGAGTTATCATATCCACTTTCAGCCATGGAATTTCATTATGATGGTTAAAAAAAAAAAAAAAAAAAATTACAAGAGAATGTGCAAATTTTGTATCAGGGCAAAAAATACACCTTAATAATCCGAGCTAAAGAATTAGTGGACGTTTGGTTCATAGATTCAAAATCATAATTTAAAATTATTTTAATTTTACGTGTGTTTTTTTTGAAAAAAATATTATAAAAAATTATAAATCATGATTCAAAATTATAGATTTAATAAAAAACAAACATCTCCAAATTAGAAAAGGTGAAATCAATCCTGTTGGATTGTGGCCCGGTCCTCTCACTGAGCGTACGCCATCAGGTGGGACCTATCACTTGTGAGTATGGGTCAAATGGCCTCTTCAACGTCTGATTTTGTGACTAGTATTATGTTATATATATACACACACACATATGAAAGGCATTCAAGAATGAAAACTTATTACCCTTGCACTTCCCGAAATACCACTACGGCCTAGTGCTGATTAGAAAATGGGTTTTGAATATACGGAACTAATTCATGATATGAGTGTTGCTCCTCAAGCTCCTTATGTGTTCAAAAAGAGGGAAAGTTACCGCAAAAAGCTAGTACGCATTGAAGCTTATGTGGGAGTGACAAGCATCTTTTTAGTCATCCTGGTTCTATTTGGATCATTCCGACGCCGTAGCCGTAGCTCTGCAGTCAAATACTTGACATGGATTGCCTACTTCCTGTCTACAAAGTTGATAACCTACACCTTGGGGCAGATGCAGTCAACTACGTTCTACGACGAGATGTTTGCCGTGTGGGCGGTGTTTATGGGCGTTGTCCTCAGCAACTCTGATGCCATCTCCGCCTACAGCTTGGAAGACAACGAACATCGAAAGAGATATAATTTGGAAATGCTTGTTCAATCATTTTGGTTGGTGAGTGTATTAATTCAACAGAACTAATGATACAACTATATATTGTATGGTTCTTGTCCATTGGCAGAGCAGGAGAAAGAATTGAAGCTTTGATGTCGGCTAGCAAAGATGGTTTGGCAGAACACAGCAAATTGGTCTCTGACTATATGTGGGACGAGCACGCGTTGAGCAAGGATGATCATGCGGTAGATCCAAAGACTGACTTGGATGACTGACCTTCTCCACTGTAGCCTAGTCCGAAGTGATCATGACTGGATTTTCCCATAGTCAAAATATGATCTAATTTTGCACTGCTGGTGTTCATAATCTTCAATGTCTTCTGAGCACGTTCTAATTCTGTATTAGTTTCCTGCAGCATTCTTCTCAGTTCAGTAATCTTGGATTCGAGTCTCATCTTTAAATCTTTCTTTTCTTGTTCTGCATCTGTCAATTTTTCCTCCAGTGATTTGTTCAGTTTAACCACCTGGATCCACTTGTTAAACATTGATTCATAGGCCTCCTGGATAGTCTCCTGTGTTAATTCGCTTGCATTACTCAGACTTTCTGAATCAGACAGATCTCCGTTTTCTTCTGGTTTGACTATTGATGTTATGGATGATGTTCCAACATCATTTGTGACTTGGTCTGCATTACTATTGTTGGGAACATCCTGGTATACATTGAAAGCAACATGATGATTCACATGATCTTCATTTTCCTGGCTTCCATCGGATTCTTCATCGCTCCATGTCACGTTGAAGGTCTTTTTCTTCTTCTTAAGAGTATTGGCACATTCTGACTGAATATGTCCGTATCCATCACACTCACGACACTGGATACCTCGGCTTCGTGTCTTAGATTCAGAATTGTTTGCACCATCTGTGTTCTTTTGAAAACTGTTGAACTTTCCTGAATTTGGAATGAACCCTTTGCCTTTAACTCGTTTCAGGATACGATTGAAATTCTTTGTCAAAAGAGCAAATGATTCTACTAGAACTTGTGGATCTTCTGTTTCTTCCTCCACCGTAGATTTATGCATCTCTGCTTGAAAGGCAGTTTCTTTCTCTTGCTTGTTCTGGTCCAGATTCATTTCAAACGTTCTCAAAGATCCCATCAGCTCATCAAGTCTCATGGTTTGAATGTCTTTAGCCTCCTCAATAGCAGTGACTTTGTAGGCAAACCTCTTTGGAAGTGATCTCAAGGCCTTGCTGACAAGTTTTGCCTCATAGATTTTTTCACCAAGTGCAAATGATTCATTAGCTATATCACACAATCGGAATTAAATTTTAGTCTCAGTTTCAAGCATTCGAAGAGTTTCAAACCTGGTAGTGAGCATGTTCAATTTTGATTGTCTGACAGCGGCTGTTCCTTCATGGGCTACCTCCAGAATCTCCCATGCTTCTTTGGCTGATTCACATGTAGATATCATTTTGAACTGATTGACATCAACTCCATTGAAAATTGCATTAAGTGCACGTGAGTTGTAGTTGGCCAACTTATCTTCATCAGTACTCCATGTCTCTTCCGGCTTGAGAGTTATTTTTCCTTCAGTATCCTTAGTTACTGGATGTGCCCATTCAAGATTGCACGCCAAGCTCTTTCATCTTGAGCCTTGATAAATGCCTTCATTCGAGCCTTCCAATAAGAGTAGTTTGAACCATCGAGCAACGGTGGACGTGATAATCCTCCTTCCTTCAAGAGATCCATTTAGACATAAATCAAATTCCTTTTAACTCACCAACAACCGGGTTTTTTTGTATTCTTAACGTTAGATTCCCGGATGATGTTGGAACATCACACTTTTGTTCAGATTTAACGTTAAAGAATAAACATGCAACAAGACAACAAAGAAAACAGAAAAGTTGAACACACGATATGGTGACGCAGTTCGGTGCTCACACCTATTATAGAAACGATTTTCACTATGTTTCAAGAATTACATCAATGAACTTAATCACCAAAGGACTCCCTCCTGTTGTTGAACTTCACTGAAACTAATACCACATTTTCTTAATTCTGACTGCAGAACACTGTTCAATCAATCAGCGTTTCAACATGTAAACAAACTGCTTACTATTCTTCTCTAGACTTTTTTCTCAATGAAAGCGTAAGCACTGCAAAAAGCTATTTCCAGATATATATATAACTATATCTCAACAAAGACATTATTCGCTTTTTGAATCTCACGCTGTTATCACAAAATCCTCTCCTACTTTAACTGCATCATCTCACTTTGATCTTATCTCATCGGATTTACCTTTTTCAAATTTCAAAGGATCAAATCTCCTTATCAGATAATTCTTCACATCTGCAAATCTGATTTTTCTGCACCAAATCTGATTTTCAATTTGAACACCCGTACTTTCTTCTTTTCAAAAACCAGCCACCTGCACAAGACTTACGACAACCTATCTTTTGACTTTGTATACCAAACTCAAACCGATGTTGCCAATACAGCCAATTAACAAAACACTAACAGATACAATTACTTGGTGACTGGGGAGAATGAAAACCGGGTCAACCACGTGCTGCCACTCTACCGAAAGAAGCTAGATATCACCGTTGATGAAGTTGTCACTGTCCATAAAATCTGGGAGTGCAAAGGAAGTCTTTTAAGCTCCAGAAATGACCCAAACAACCGTCTTAAGGACATTTCCCTATCATTTGCGCTGTGTAGGCTTCTGCGTCGGAGATTTGGCCGATATCTCTTACACGAAAGTTGTCAAGACAAGACGTGGAATTTTGTTCGTTACGGATTACTTTCTGAGAGCGGTGATGATGATCATGACGAGAGAGCATTCAGAGTTGTTGAGGTAGAACTCGCTTTTCTCTATGACTCCTTGTACATAAAGTATCCTGCACTCTTTGCTAATGGATTCCCAAAACTGAGACCGTTTGTCTCTCTCTTAATTGTCGTATTGGGTTGCTGGATAGTGGGATCTTTTCTCCATCGTTACAACACTCCTTATGGATATAGAAGCCTTACTTTCGGTCGGTTTAACTGTGATGTTCTTCTCACATATCTAGTTATATTTACTTTCCTTTTCATCGAAGTTATGCAATTAGTCTTTATATTTTCTTCTGACTGGGCCAAGGTACTGTTCGTTTGTAAGTATGTTGCGAAACCCTCTTGGCGAACGAAACGCATAGTGGAGAAGATATTAGGCTTTGTATGCCACAGTCGATCATGGTTAAACTCACAACCTTGGGAGAGAAAGCTTGGTCAATACGATCTTATCAAACACTTTGATCATGACCCTTGCAAATTGATTAACAACTGGTCACTCTCCCCTTATAAAGACATAAAAAGAAAGGGCCAGAAAGAAAATAAGCGCATCAAGTTAACGACGGAGGTTAAGAAAGAAGTCGCTCTTTCGTTGAAGACCAATGGTCGAAAATTGAGCAACGGTTTAGCTTCTCTGCAGCGTAATGGCTTCGTCGATCAGTTCTCTTGGGCATGTCGGCTTGAGACGCAAACACATGTTGTTCTGGTCTGGCACATAGCCACCACTCTTTGCGAAAAGTCACTGTCGTTTTCGCAAACTGAAATCAGTGCTGCAAAAAGCAAATATTTCAACGTGGCCAATGCCTTATCCAAGTATTGTGCCTATTTGGTGGCTTTTAAACCGAGGCTTTTACCGGATCATGCTTATACAACCGAGTTCATTTTCAGCCGCGTAGTTTATGAAGCGAGAGATCTTCTCAAGGGCTGCAAGAATTCAGCGAGCAAGTACCGAAAAATGATGAAATTAGGCCATGAAGGCGATCGCGAGAACGAGATAATAAAAAGAGGGGCGGTGTTGGGAAAGCAGTAGATCGATGAGACAGAAAATTGGGAGCAATTATGAAAGGTGTTGTCGGAGTTTTGGGCCGAGATGATGCTGTTTGTAGCCCCCTCAGATGACGTAACCGCCCATGCAGAGAATTTAGCGACCGGCGGAGAGTTTGTGACGCACCTTTGGGCTTTGCTCACCAATGCAGGTATTCTTAATAGATCAGAACAAGCTGTTGATCATCTAGATGCTTGATTATTGTACCTTTTTAATTGTGTATTATGTATTAATGTTTTTGTATAAATTGTCCTTTTATGTATGTTAAAGTCGGTATGACTGATCATTTGGTTGAGAAGTAATTTATAAAACTACTCTACCTTGGATTGCGTTGACTGGAGTTCTGCGGTCGTATATGTGATGTTGTAATACTAGTAATTTTCTATATATCTATGTGTTGTGTTCTACGTGACATGTTATTACATGTGTACCTGTATGTGAGGTGCCACATGATTCTGGCATCTACACACGTGCGAGTTCTCAGATTGCGGCGTTGATATGGTGGCGGGAGCCGATAGTACTTATTCTAGCTCCTCCGCCTCAAGCAGGGGAGTTGTACGATGGCTGCCGGAGATCTTGTTAATTTTCCGATTGCGTTAATAAATTGGTACTTACTGGTTTTACATAATGGGGCTTTTGTAATAGGGGATGATATCTAATGTATTTGCAGGCTGATTTCATTAATATTGCGTCACAAACTCTTTGGAACATTCAATCTCATATATGATATATGTAGTTGGACTGTTGATAGCTAATGTCTTGCAGTGCTCATTAAATACAAACATTATACAAACATATATATATGTATGTATATTATATATCAATTATACTCCAGCTAATTTTGCACTACATTTCCACAAAGACAAACCATAAGTGGGGTTAATTAGGTGTGTAGAACTTTTATCCCAATCGCATTCAACTTGTGTGAACATAATGACGTTTGATTCTTTTTTATTCTTTTTGACTTTATGAGGAAACTTGATTTTTTTTTTCTTTTTTTTTATGTTTCCTATTCCAAATTTTGACAAAAGATAGGGCATCTTCTAATTATGTCTAATTGCTACCTAATTTTTTCCCTCCGGTCTCTTTCTCAATCTAGAAGTACGTTTTGTTTTGTTTTTTTTTTTTTTTTTTTTTTTTCAGTTCAAAATTTTGATTTTACTATTGATTTTATTATACTCATTGAAGCGAACGTAACAAAATGGACAATCACAATGAAAAAGGAATTTCAATTGGGGATCAAAATATATAACGTAAATTTTTTACAATTCGAATCACAACTCAAATTTTTTACTGCAGTAATTTCTTTTTTTTTTTTACAAAAGTTCAAATTCAACTTTTTTATTGTATTATTTTCTATCACATAACTTCACTTTTTAACTTATATCTGTGAAAAAACAGACCCTATAATTGAAAACTAGAACCCTTTTTATTTTCCCTGAGTTTGCTGCAAAGAGTTAATCCCCTCCACCATCAATGTCATTTCGTCCCGTCTGTAGTACTTACTGGGAAAAAAAGTTCAAAAACAAAATGACAGGGTCATTTTGTTTTTGAACCTTTTTTTTTTTTGCTTTGCTTAATGGTAGTGACTCCATAAATATTTTAATTGTTTTATGATGATGTGTCATCATCTTATTGGTGGGACAACATTTGGAACGAGAAACATGCTACAACATATTTGATATCTTTGACCAATGAAGGCGCATTTCTTATGTAAAGAGTGCTTCCGTATGCTTGTTAAAAAAAGAAGACTCAAATTTCCTCATAAAGTTTTTAAATAATAAAATAAAAGAATACTAACTTTATTATGCTTTGACAAGTTGAATGTGATTAACAGAAAAGCTCACCGAACCCCACCTATGGTTTGTCTTTGTGGAAATGTTGTTTAATGTTTATATAATGAGCATTGCAAGTTGATTAAGTATAGTAAAACACAGAAGAAGATCTAAAACATTCCACCTATATATATGAGACTGTATTCCAAAGAGTTTTGATACAAGTAATGAAATCAACTAAATACAGAAACATATAGTTAGAAAATCCCCAATTATAACACAATTTATTAACACAATCAGAAAATGAACAATTTATTAACACATGAACAAGATCTCCGGCAGCCACCGTACAACTCCCCGCTTGAGGCGGTCGAGCCAGACGCACCGCCTCCCTCCACCGTATCGTCGCACCCGATCCGAGAACTCACACCCGTGTAGATATGTACAAGAATCACGTGGTACTCAAATACCGGAAACAAGGTATAGATAGCAGGTACGTATGTATATATTAACGTCTTACTTCTTCATAATTTGCTCCCTTTGTTTCGGAAAGTTTGAGGGGACGTGATGTATTTCTGGTGATTTTTTTGGAGGATTGGAATTCTTAGTGCAACAGTTACAGATCCAGTTGCTACAACAATCGAAGATGAGTTTGAGATGACAAAAAAATGGACGGCTGTGATCGGCCCTTTGGTAACGACTCCAAATGATACGCACCAGCCACATTAAAAATGGTCCTCCCACGATGGTCCCAGAAATAGAAGCGATTATTTTGATGAGCAAGGGAGTACTTTTGCCACCGTCATCCCACAACTCCTCCCCTGGACCGTACACTTCCGGCGAACTCGCAGTACTACATCGTCAAGAACATTTTTGTGTGAGTTATATTATAACTTTATCAAAAACATATAATCAAGAGAAATCTTTATATAAGAAAAAATCAATCAATGTTTTTTGGTCACATATAAGTTTAAATAGAAAATAAATTTTTTGGTGAGAAAGTTTCATCAATTAATCATGTAGCGAAACAACTAATGGGTATTTATCACAAGTGGATTATTCCCAAACTCTCCTAACACGACATTTATAAAATAATCCTTACCTGTGGGTTACGAAGCGTGGAGAACTTGAAGCACAGAAGTTAACATCATAGTAATCTGCAGAAGCACATGAAAAGAATGTGTTTGTCTTGTCGTTTTCATATGCCTGAGTACCTGGGCAGAGTCCCTTGAAATGATCGGAGTAAGTGCTAGAACGACCACAGTAGTGATCATGAGTTTCCTTAAACGCCTCGCACGCGCTGTTACACCCAATAACATCGTTGCCACGCACAACTTGGACGTCCTCAGGGCATTCCTTGTTCAGATCCGCAACGCAACCAGTTGCCTTGCAGTCGCTAATTGATTGATGACCATAAACTCTCGGAACCACCGTCATGGGCAGGTTGAACCCCTTCGCTAGGCTGACGGAGTAGGCGTACTCCCCCGCCGCGCCCTTCGGGGTGAATTCGGCAAGAGTAGTGGCGGCAGGAGCTGCGGTTCCACGGGGGCATTCCAGGGCAGAGGAGCCGCAGTCCCCGGTCCCGCAAGTGAATTTATGGGCCGTGGTGTTTCCACTGCAGTGGGTTCGGCCCCATAGAGTGCCGTCCCAGTTGGCCGGAGCTGAGACGATCTTGGATTCTCCCGGCCGGAGGGTGAAACCGGTCGAATTCTTCGGGAGCTCCGAGGAGTGGGGTTTGGAGACATAAGCCGGCCATATGGTGTCCTCGCATGAATTTTTGATTTTCATCATCAACACCGAATGCGTGCCTAAGCAAGAATATCCAATATTAAAACACACGAATAACATAATTATGTATACGCAAAAAGTGATTTAAAGTTGATTAGAAGATCAAATCTATGGTAAGGTGTGCAACTTTAACAGCTCAAACTTGAAAGATGCTATTTTTTACATATATGTATATGTTTATGCATAATGTATATGTGTATGTGTAGAATTCTGTAACTTATTATAGAAGTACTTACCTGGGGTTTGGAAGAGCCAGAGAAGCAAGAGGAAAACTTGGGAGAAAGACAATGATATTGCCATCGGATATATATAGCTGGTCATAAAATATATAAAAGAAAAGTACTTAAGCAGAAATTAAGAAGAAATGGAAGGAGAGAGACTAAAGAAGAAGGAAAAAGAAGAAGGAAAAGGAAGAAGTTGAGGGGTTAGCAAATGGGAGATGGATAGATATATATAGTGTGTGCGGCTGGGCGGACCGCCGCCTAAGCACACCAACCATGACATTTAGACTATTTGAAAGAATCCTGTACACTCAATATTCCACGTCAGCAATTTTAACCAACGGCCACAGATGCTTCAACAATATAATATTAAAATATTTAAGTTTTAATTAAACAATTCTATTATTCTTATTCATAATTTTTCTAATTACAATTTATCTAATTTTTGTTTAATTATTTATACATAAAAAGTAGTGTAAAAAATTACATAAAAATAAACCATGAAAGACATCAGCTCGTCGACCCCACCACTCAGCGCAGGAATTCGTGCCAGTTTCTTCCCGCCATCTCACGCCTTGCGCGTCTCCAACACGCATGGCCTCAGCGCGTGCCATCTCACGCCTCGCGCGTTTCAGCTTTCTCCAGCGTGGGTCGCGCGTCTGCGATTCCAGTCTAATTTCCGAATGAAGCCGCGCCAGCTGTCAACCTTGTCCCCTTTCTGACCTTCACCACCGCCCAATCCGGCCCGACACGTGACGCTTTTACTCCTCACTACCAATCATGTTTCGACACGTGTGTTCAAGAAGCTGAATCCGAATTCTCCCCCAAAAATTAGAGCAAATTACCAGATTTCTTCCCTAAATCAAATATATGATTTCTCCTAATTTATGTGTAATTTTATTTTGTTTCCCTTTCTTTTGTAATTTTCTATTTTTATTGTTTGTTTCCTTATTTGACAGGCAATCTTTGAACGCTATAAATAGAGGGATTAGCCTAAGGTTTTTAAGAAGGCTTTTAATATTCAGTTTTTTTTCGTCTTGCTGTCAGTCTTATATTTTCTCTCTAGAACTTGTGAGAATGTTTTGCAAGATAGGCTAGAGTTCTCTTGGTGAGGTTAGAGATGAACTTCTGTTGAGCGACCCAATTCAGAGTTTTGATTCCTTGTGTTGTAAAGTTCAACATCTGAATGAATTAAATCTTATCTATTTTTCTATTACTTTTCAAAATATTGTGTGCTAATTTTTATATAAGTTCAGTCACGCTTTTCTTATGTAATTCTGTCATGCAATATTTTGTTATTCAAATTATTTTGCAAATTGTCTTTTACTGCAATATTATCAGATGGATATATTGTCGATTTTAGATAACTTGTAATAATAATATTTCCGGAGTCAATATAGAGATTTAATTTATTCGGTTTTTTTATTTTGTGAATCAAAACTGAAATTGGTGAACGAAACATTAAGGATTCTCGACACCTTACCATTTTTATTATTAAATTTCTTCAACACAAATATTTTCTCCTTTTTATTATATTTGCAACAAAAATCTTAAAAATTTTTCTTTTTCTTTAATTCACTTTTTTCTTATACTCTTATTCTATTAATTATTTTTATTATTTTATTATCTTTCTTCTGTAAATACGACTCTTTTTTTACGCTATAATTAACCACTTATGAACGTCACTTTTAGGTCGCTCAATAGAAGTTAATCAAAGAGGTAAATACATATTCTCTGTATTTTTATTTTACTTTATTTTTTTTCTTTGGTTTGCGTGATCTGCCTTTCTTTGTCTTTCTTTTGTTTTTCTTGTGTTCTTTCTTGCTCTATTCTTGTCGTTTATTTAAAAAAAGTGCTGCGAACTTTTGCATTTTTTTTTTGTACCGTCCCTTATTCGGAAAAAAAAAAACTTTTAGTTTCCGTGACTTGTTAGTGTGTGTGTGTGTATATATATATATATATATATATATGAAAAAAAACTTTTGTTGCTGTATTCCTTCCTTTCTTACTTATCTCACTTTCTTCATTTTTTTTTTCGTACTGTTATTACTAAAAAAAAAAAAAAAAAAACAATTTTCTCACTTTTAGGATTTGTGTTTTAGAATTAATTGTGATTTGATTTTGTAATCTTTCATTTTTGGTATATTTGGATTTTATTTTATTTCCTCATTTGTATATTTGAATTGTTGCCTAATTTAATTTTTCTTTTTATAGTTTCATTAATTTTTAGGATTATAATTAAGATGGTAATTAATTGACTAATTTAAATTCCTAATCTACGATTTTCATAATTTGGTAGATTTAGGCTTTTGACTTTAGGAATAGTTTCCATTAATTAGATTACATTTCATAATTTACTCAATAAAATTTAATAATTGATTTTGAGAATAATTGTGTGGTTATGTGGAAAGTATAATCTGAGGGAGTTCTGTCTAAGAAAGTTGGTACTTAAGCGGGCCTCGCCCCACCAATCTTTCTTGGGAACGTTGCTCTGTCTAGGAGACTATTCATTGACCCAAGAGCTATAGTCTTTCCTGGGAGCACTCTCGGTGGTTACAATTTACGTTACTATATAATTATTTTCTTTTTGATTAAAAAAAAACAAAAAAAATTATTTAAAAAAGGGGCCGATTAGGGTGAATGCATCGGTATAGAGACGAACTAGGGAGATTTGCTCAACGTCCAGATTTAGAAACCCATAGTGAAATTCTGTCCGACTCGTCTTCTACGTCTCCGTCTTCGCACTCGTCGTTGGAATTCGCATTTCAAAATCTATTCGCAATGGCATAACACGAGGAAATTCAGCACAGGATGTTGCAAGATTACCTGCACCCAATGCGTATGGCCACCCCATCATGCATCATGTTCCCGCCAAATGCACCGCCTAGAGATTTTAAGCCGGACATGATTGCACTTCTCCCAACCTTTCACGGATTAGAGAACGAGAATCCATATGTACACATTCGGGAGTTTGAAGAGGTGGTGGCCACCTTTCACAGCCGTACTGAGGCCGCAAACACCGTGAGATTGAAGTTTTTGTCACGCCCCCCAATCGGGGTGGGTGACGTGGAGCTCGATTAGGGATTAATAAAGCAGATCCCCAACCGGGTCCCACACTTAGCTGCATTAAAATATAAATAAATTACATAATCCAGGAGCCTCTGACACACAGGGCTCCACCCCACAGGACATACAGTATCGTACATACATGTTCATGTAAATAATCATTACAACAGACATCATCCACAGTCTAGTAAGTCCAAATATTAATAAGTTTACATAAGTTCTTAAAGTCCTTACATTTGTTCAAGAGGATAACTCAATCCTCACTTGCTCGACCCGCAGCACGACTCAGCTACGATGCACCGCTCCTCGAATCTCCTGGGAGGGGTTTAAACATTTGAAACATGAGCGAAAGGCCCAGTAGGATATAATTTGAAATAATTTAAATAAACGAATAAATAAATAAGTGCGTAAATAAAATAAATAAGACATTCAAATTTGAACAGTAGGAACCTCACATCCTTTTTCTCAAAGGAAATATAACAAAACTAACCAGACATAGGCTTCAACGAGTAATTAGTACAAATTACTCACCTCACCAAGCACCTCGCCTACCGGACCGGTTTGGGTTTACGCCCCGGATGCACTCTCCGCATCCTATCTAGGCTTACAGCAATAGACTCTATTACCAGTTCACAAGATCTCTTATCTTAAGAAATCATCCGTTTAACATTATGAAATCATTCATAAGACCCCACGAACTACTCAAGCCGCGGGCCCCATGACTGGACAAGCCATGAGGTTCCATGACTAGACAAGCTATGGATTCCATGGACAGAACAAGCCAAGGATTTCCATAAACTAACAAGCCATGGTTTTTAAAACATTTTTTCTTTCGCAAACCAATCCCTTTCTTTAAAACATTTTTCAAGGCCAAAATCCTTTTTGAAAGCAGGCTCACAAGGAAAAGGGATAGAAATCCTACCTCGCACAATCAAACCTGGGACTAGCGTTGTCTTTTCCGGCTTCCGCTTCCTCAAGCCCCTTCAGTCTGAATCCTCAGCAATCACTGATACAAAACACCACTTTAGGATCAATTCTCAGTCCTAAAGTAATCGAATCTCAATCATATACCAAGATTTTCCAATTAGTGTGCCCTAATCAATTTTCATGTTTCAAATTCCATTCCAAGGGTTTTAAATATCAAATCAGGGATTAAAGATGCTAATCCTTTCATCCCAAGTCCCCAAATGAAGCTAATTTGGGTTCTCCCAAAAACAGGGGGTCAAAACAACAATTTCAATAGCAGGGTCAAACTCCGTGTACACCGGTCGACCGGAGACAGAGGAGTGCATCACCACCGGTCGGCCGGTGGTGTGCATCCGGTCGACCGGTCCGGTCGGCCGGTGGCCACAACAAGATCCGGTCGACCGGTGGAGAACTCCAGTTCGTGAAAACTCGCGGAAATCAGTTCAAAAACCTGCAAATCCAGTCCCAATTCACAAAATCTCAAGGGACAACCACTAGATCCGGGTTCTGTTGGCGAGATTCGAATCAACATGCACAATCATCTGGAGGGCAATGGAGATTAGAGCAACAATCTCAACCACCAAGGACATATTTTGCACCTCAGAATAACATGCAACCGAAAGGGAATTCTCTAGAGGATACCCTAAAAGCTTTTATGGATGCGCAAAATAAAACGAATCAAAGGGTTGATTCGATGCTCACGCAGCTAGTGAAAGAGAACAAGGAAATCAAAAGTCAGATCACAAAGCTGGCAGAAGTTTTAACCGTTCAGGAGCACAATAGATTTCCATCACAAGCCCAATCCAATTTGAGGGGACAACACAAGGCTCAAACTTCCAACTCTAAAGATCAAAATATCAAGGAAGTTAACGCCATCTCTACTCGAAGTGCTAAGAATTTAGACACGCCATCGACAAGTACAACCACTTTGAGTAATGAAGAATCGCCTCAGGAGAAAGAAGAGCCAACCAAAATTCCGGTAAAGGTGCCTTTTCCCCAACCTCTCCGACCTGCTGGGAAAGTACTAGAAAATCAAAGTGAGATCCTGGAGCACTTGACACAATTGAAGATCAATCTTCCCTTAATACACGTGATCAAGCAAGTGCCGGCCTATGCCAAGGTTATCAAGGATCTGTGCACCATAAAGAGAAAGCACCATGTCAAGAAAACTGCATTCTTGACGGAACAAGTAAGTGCGGTGATTGAGCAGAAGACACTGCCGAAGTATAAGGATCCAGGTTGTCCCACAATTTCTTGCCAGATCGGGACACAAGAATTCGGCCAAGCGTTACTAGATCTAGGATCGAGCATTAATCTCATGCCTTATTCGATCTACTCGCAATTGGGTCTTGGAGAGATTAAGCCCACATCTGTGGTTCTGCAACTGGCCGATAGATCCATTAAGAGACCACGGAGAATAGTGGAAGACATTTTGTTTCAAGTAGACAAGTGATAAGTACACAAATTTGCACTTTTAATGTTCATAATTGTAAAATTATTTTATCAAATTTGTGATTTTAATTTCAAATATTCCTAAATTTAGAGGATTTAATTTTAATTGGAATTATTTTATTTTTTAGGTTTTTGAAGAAAACAATTGGATTTGGCTAGTTTACCAAGCAAAACCCAAAAGTTGAGCCCAAAAAAGCCCAATTCAGCCCACTAAGAAGCCCATCTGAAGCCCAGTCCACCAGCCGAGCGTCCGAGCCGTCCAAGCCGCATCAGAGCGTCCTCCACGTGTCGCTGTCTTGTTCGTCACAGATCCGCGTGGGCCCCGCTTGGTGCGCACCGCACGTTCCCCCGGCAAGTCTCCTACACGTGCGCGTCAGGGCGTTTAGGGTTTCTTCTCCACGTGGGTCCTGCGTGCTGCTTCTTCCCAATAAGCGTCCGCCATGTGTTGCGAGCAGAAGCTTCTGTTGGCCACATCTTTTTCTCCACGAATCAGCGTACGCCACTTGTCCCATGCACAGGAACGTTTCCTTCTCAGCGTGCGCCACGTGTACTAGCTGTTGCACTTCTTAATTTAACCGGTTCAAACGTTTCTCAGGGTCCTTTCTCCACCATTATCAACCTTTACCACCAAATTAAAGCCTTGTAAATCCAATTTATGGATAAAACGCCCATTTTCTTCTTGTTTTCTGTTTTGCAATTCTTGACATGGCCAGAAACTCTATAAATAGGGCCATGTCAAGGTTTTTAGGTTGTTGATTTTAGAACCTAAATTCTCACACATTTTCTCTTATTTTCTTGTTCTTATTCTCATACTTTCTTTTTAGAATTTTATAGGAATTATGTGCAAGTTAGGCTAAAGTATTTAGGTGAGGCTAGAGATGATCTTATATGTGTAGTGAACTTATTTGGATTTTGATTCTCCAATGATTTGTAAGTTTTATACATTTGAGTAAATAATTTTCTTTTATCATATTTCTTCCTCTTATCAATATATTTTATTGTCAACTTTAATATAAATTTAGTCAAGCTCTTTTTATGTGATTGTTGCATTATATTATATATTGATATGTATTGTTTTATGAGTAGTCATTTACTACAATATTACCAACGGTATATTGTTGCTCTTAGATTTCTCATAAGATAATTTTTCCTAATTCTAAACGTTAGAATTTTATTTACTCGAATACATTTTTATTTCATATGTTCTTCAAATATTTATTTTCCAATTGATTGTTTGGGATGTGAAACTTTTAATTGAGTCAATTTATGAATCAAAATCTAAATAGGTAAACAAAGCATACGGAGGATTCTCAAAGCCTTACCACTTTTTATTATTAAATTTTTTCCATTTTAAATTGTTCAAAAAAAAAATCATCAAAAACACCAATTCCTTTTCTTTGTTTGATTGCTTACTTTCCTAACGCTTTTTATTTGCTAGTCATTTCTTGTTCAATTTAACACCTCTTCGTGAGATCGACAGCTTTTGATTTTATTCAATTTTCTGTCGTTTTGCTGTCAGTCTCATATTTTCTCTCTAGAACTTGTGAGAATGTTTTGCAAGATAGGCTAGAGTTTTTCTTGGTGAGGTTAGAGATGAACTTCTGTTGAGTGACCCAATTCGGGGTTTTGATTCCTTGTGCTGTAAAGTTCAACATCTGAATGAATTAAATCTCATCTATTTTCCTATTACTTTTCAAAATATTGTGTGCCAATTTTTATATAAGTTCACCACGCTTTTCTTATGTAATTACTGTCATGCAATGTTTTGTTATTCAAATTATTTTACAAATTGTCTTTTTACTTGCAATATTGTCGATTGATATATTGTCGATTTTAGATAACTTGTAATAATAATATTTCCGGAGTCAACATAGAGATTTAATCTATTTAGTTCTTTTATTTTGTGAATCAAAACTGGAATTGGTGAACGAAACATTAGGGATTCTCGACACCTTACCGTTTTTATTATTAAATTTCTTCAACACAAATATTTTCTCCTTTTTATTATATTCGCAACAAAAATCTCAAAAACACTCTTCTTTTTCTTTAATTCACTTTTCTCTAATGCTCTTATTATGTTAATCATTCTTGTTATTTTGTTATCTCTCTGTGGATACGACCGCCCTTCTGTGCTACAATTGACCGCTTGTGAATATCACTTTTGGGCGTTAATCAAATTTTGGCGCCGTTGTCGGGGAGGTGCTATTAGCAAGACTGATCAGTAGATTTTTGAGCCAAAGAGGTAAGTATACATTTATTATTATTATTATTATTATTATTATTATTATTATTATTATTATTACTCTTTCTTATCGTTTATTTCAAAAAAAAAAAAAAATTTATCCGTTGGTTTACGTAAGTTTTGTTGACTTTATTACTATTATATATATATATATATATATATAGTCTCTTGTTTAGTGTACGTATCTTTAGTTTCTCGAAAAAAAAAAAAAAAACAAAAAAACAAAACAAAACTTCTGTTTGCTGTTTCTTCATTCTCTTTTCGCTTATTTAAAAAGAAAAAAAAAAGAAAAAAAAAAGTGGTTGCTGCAAGTTTCCACGGATTCAATCTATAAACGCTGCAAACTTTTGTATTCCTTTTTTTTTTTTTTTTTGTTATTTTACCGTCCCTGATTCCAAAAAAAAAAAAAATCTCACACTTTTAGGATTTGTGTTTTAGAATTGATTGTGAGTTGATTTTGTAATGTTTTATTTTTGGTAAATTAAGATTTTATTTTGTTTCCTCATTTATATATTTTAATTGTTACCTAATTTAATTTTTCCTTTTATAGTTTCATTAATTAAGATGATAATTAATTGACTAATTTAGATTCTTAATATAAGATTTTCATAATTTGGTAGATTTAGGCTTTTGACTTTAGGAATAGTTTCCATTAATTAGATTACATTTCATAATTTACTCAATAAAATTTAATAATTGATTTTGAGAATAATTGTGTGGTTACGTGGAAAGTATAATCTGAGGGAGTTCTGTCTAGGAAAGTTGGTATTTAAGCGGGCCTCGCCCCACCAATCTTTCCTGGGAACGTTGCTCTGTCTAGGAGACTATTCATTGAGCCAAGAGCTATAGTCTTTCCTGGGAGCACTCTCGGTGATTACAATTTATGTTACTATATAATTATTTTCTTTTTGATTAAAAACAAAAAAAAATAAAAAAAGGGGCCACTTAGGGTGAATGCATCGGTATAGAGACGAACTAGGGAGATTTACTCAACGTCCAAATTTAGAAACCCCTAGTGAAATTCTGTCCGACTCGTCTTCTACGTCTCTGTCTTCACACTCGTCGTTGGACTTCGCATTTCAAAATCTATTCGCAATGGCACAACACGAGGAAGTTCAGCACAGGACGTTGCAAGATTACCTGCACCCAATGCGTACGGCCACCCCATCATGCATCATGTTCCCACCAAATGCACCGCCTACGGATTTCAAGCCGGGCATGATTGCACTTCTCCCAACTTTTCACGGGTTAGAGAACGAGAATCCATATGTACACATTCGGGAGTTTGAAGAGGTGGTGGCCACCTTTCACAGCCGTGCTGAGGCCGCAAACACCGTCTGATTGAAGTTTTTCCCTTTTTCTCTGAAGGACAAGGCCAAAAGCTGGCTGTATTCTCTTAGGCCCAGGTCTATTGGTACGTGGGAAGAAATGACGACGACATTCTTCAACAAGTATTTCCCACACCATAAGACTAATAATTTGAAACGACAGATCTCAAATTTCGCTCAGAAGGAAAATGAAACTCTCTATCAAGCCTGGGAGCGTTTTAAAGATCTGTTAAATCTGTGTCCCCACCATGGATATGAAAGTTGGCGCCTCGTAAGATATTTCTACGATGGACTCATAATCAGAGAGCGCCAATTTGTTGAGATGATGTGCAATGGAGATTTTCTCCAAAAGGATCCCCGACGGTTATCGAGTACCGAATGAGTTAGCCGAGAAAGCTCATACTTGACTGGGCCGAAAAGCTACCGAGAGCACCAAGAGGGTCCCGACTAGTTGGAGTTTATCAATTAAGGGAATAGGACAGTCTTAAGGCCCAAGTTGAAGCTTTGACGAAGCAAATTGAGGCCCTCAAAAGTAAAGATAGCAAAGGACCCTACATGGTGGCAAGGACAGAGGCACATGAGCCCTGTTTAGTTTGTGGTGAAATGGGCCATCTAACTCAGGATTGCCACACTTTAAGTGAAATGAGAGGGGTATATGAGGAGCAGTGTAATGCATTGGACACATACAAAAAGCCTTATGGACCTTTCTCAGAATCTTACAATCCTGGTTGGAAAAACCACCCAAACTTCAGTTGGCGAGATTCAAATCAAAATGCACAATCATTTGGAGGGCAATGGAGATCAGAGCAACAATCTCAACCACCAAGGACATATTTTACGCCTCAGAATAACATGCAGCCGAAAGGGAATTCTCTAGAGGATACCTTAAAAGCTTTTATGGATGCGCAAAATAAGACGAATCAAAGGGTTGATTCAATGCTCACGCAACTGGTGGAAGAGAACAAGGAAATAAAAAGTCAGATCACAAAGTCGATGAAGCTTTTAACCGCTCAAGAGCGCGTAGATTTCCATCACAAGCCCAAATTAATTTGAGAGGACAAACCATGGCTCAAACTTCCAACTCAAGGTCAAAATATCAAGGAAGTTAACGCCATCTCTACTCAAGTGCTATGAATTTAGACATGCCATCGACAAGTACAACCACTTGAGTAATGAAGAATCGGCTCAGAGAAAGAAGAGCCAACTAAAATTCCGGTAAAGGTGCCCTTCCCCAGGCTCTCCAACCCACCGGAAAGTGCCGGAAAATCAAAGTGAGATCCTAGAGCACTTGACACAATTGAAGATCAATCTTCCCTTACTACATGTGATCAAGCAAGTGCCGGTCTATGCCAAGGTTATAAAGGATCTGTGCACCATAAAGAGAAAGCACCACGTCAAGAAGACTGCATTCTTGACGGAACAAGTGAGCGCGGTGATTGAGCAGAAAACACCGCCGAAGTATAAGGATCCAGGTTGTCCTACCATTTCTTGCCAAATCGGGACACATGAATTCGGCCAAGCATTACTAGACTTAGGATCAAGTGTGAACCTCATGCCTTATTCAGTCTACTCGTAATTGGGTCTTGGGGAGATTAAGCCCACATCTGTTGTTCTGCAACTAGCCGATAGATCCATTAAGAAACCACGGGGAATAGTGGAAGATGTTTTGTTGCAAGTCGACAAGTTTTATTACCCCGTGGACTTTCTTGTTTTGGATACACAATCCGTGGTGGATATGGAGTCATCCATTCCCATCATTCTGGGAAGACCATTTCTTGCCACAAAAGAAACGACGATCAATTGTAGGAATGATCTCATGAAGATATCTTTCGGGAATATGACCCTTGAAGTGAATATTTTTCATATTCAAAAGCAACCACGTGATGACGATGAGTGTCACCAAACATTTATGATCGATACACATGTCGAGGAGGAGGTTCTGCCACAAAGCAACTCTAAAGATTTTGAAAACCTCCTCCAAAATTCTGAATTTGAGAGTTCCGATTCTTGTGAGGTGGCTACCATTGCTGCTATTTGCAAAGAATCACAGGACAAAGGAACTAAGTTTGGGTCACCATGTCTTCAGGAGCTCCCAACAAAAGGAGAAAAACTGAAATCATCCACCGAGGAGACTCCAAAAGACAAGCTAGGCCAACCACCTGAGGGCTTAAAACGTGCATTCTTGGGAGATGAAGACACATTCCCAATCATCATCTCATCTAAACTCGATCCATTGCAAGAACAACGATTGATCAACAAGCTGAAAGAGCACAATTCCAGGATCAAGGTAAAAATGAAAGCGGTTCATGACAAGCAAATCCTGAAGAAGAATTACTTTGAGCAGGTGAACCAGGTTGAAGAGATCATTCCCGACGACCCCGTTTACCAGTCCTGAGTAGTTTACTCACATCCCCTGTATCATATTTTCATTTTCTATTTTCTTCGTTTCTTTTTTTTACATTTTTTTTTAATGTGTGTGTTTTTGGAGAATCATATCAGGAAGCTCAGTTTGTGCTCATACGTGGAAAGCTCATCGTCCAGGTGTCTTCTTTCTCTATTTTTCATAATCTTTGACACTGAGGACACTGTCTGATTTTGGTTGGGGGTGGTGAGCATATTCATGCGTAAGAGTGATTTTTGTCATGTTGATATTTGGGTTAAAATTTTTGCAAAGTTGTCTGAGTATGATTTCAAAATGTTTGGTTTGAGTCAATTTTCGCTGTCTTGGTTACTAAGAAATGACTTCCAGAGTTTCTTTTTACACACGCTAAACCTTGTGGTAAGATGGATGTTAATGCATGTCAGCTGAGAAAATTTTTGAGTTTAAGTGCTTTATTTTTGGTGAGTTAAGAGAGTTGAGAAAACGACTTTTGAACCTTCATTGATCTTTTGAGCTGGTAAAATCACTATTAGAACATCATTACATGGTTGGTGGTATGCTTGGTGCATATGCTTGAGGGAATGGATTTTGGGTTAGATAGGAATAATCTTATGTAATAGAGCCTCATTTCTTACTTTTCAAAAAAATAATAAATAAAAAAAAAAAAGAGAGCAAGAGCAACATTTCACAGATTATGTAGTTTGGTTGTTCTCACATTTGATGCTATATAGTCGCTTTTGTCAAAAGAACACCTTTCTACATTCACTTCATCATTACAGGTTGCCTCTTGCCAAAAAAAAAAAAAAAAAGAAAAAAAAAAAAAAAGTAATTTATGCATTCTTTTTGGCTCTTTGTTCATTTCTGTAAATTTCTATTTGACCCAAATGAAATCCCAAAAGTTGGTTTGTGGTAAGAATGGTGGAATATTCTAGCAGTTGATTAACCTATCTTTTGATCAATGTTTGTTTGATTGTTTGTCCTAAATTTCACCCCCCTCACATTGAGCGTTGATTGTTTAATTTCCAACTCCATGAGAGAAAACCTTTGCACTTAATATTTCTGATACTTGTGAGATCAATGGAGTTGAGACTTCTGCTTGGTGAATTTTTCAAGGCTGCATGTGTTATGGTTAGTGGTAAGAAGGTTATGGTTTGGAGCACACACACACAACTCTGGACTTATGACTGAAATAATCTTGATAGTATCTTTTGACTTCTCACCGGCAATTTGTTTGAAATACTCAGGTGACTAAGCAAGTTGAGACATAGATTTTCTTCGTGACATGATTTCTCTTGCGCTTGGATTGCTAGAGACTAGCAATAAGCTGGTTGGGGGTTGTGATTAGTGCATGAAAATGCACCCTAAACACTGCTTTTGATTTATATAATATTAAAATATTTAAGCTTTAATTAAGCAATTCCATTATTTTTATTCATAATATTTTTAATTGGAATTTGTCTAGTTTTTGCTTAATTATTTACGATAAAAAGCATGTAAAAAAAGCTACACAAGAAGAAGCCATGAAAGCCATATTTTTAAGCCTTTCAGCCGAGCCACATGTGAGAGCCGCGTCAGCCGAGCCGAGCCGCAGCAAGCTGAGCCAAGCCACTATCTCTCTCCGCGTGGGCCCCAGCTTTCTGCCTTCCCCACTCCATCTTGCGCGCGTCCCCAGCACACCCGTCCCGCATCTGGCGCCTCCCGTGCACGCGCAATCTCTGGCGCATTCGAACCCAATTTCCGCGTGGCCCCCACATCTGTGACGCCAGCCTGCCTCTCCTCTCTGCGTGCGCCACCTGTCCAACGCGGGCCCTCCATCTTGACCGCCAACAAAGACACGCCAACCAATCCTCATGCGACACGTGGCACGTTTCCTCCTCACTTCAATCACGCTCGACCGTGTCCCATTTGGTCTTTGAATCCGAATTCCTTCCCCAAAAATCAGAGCAAATTATCAGATTTCTTCCCCAAATTAAATATGTTATTTCTCCTCATTTATGTGTAATTTTATTTTGTTTCCTTTTCCTTTGTAATTTTCTATTTTTACTATTTGTTTCCTTATTTGACAGGCAACCTCTGAACACTATAAATAGAGGGGTTGGCCTAAGGTTTCTGAAGCTTTTGATTTTATTCAATTTTCTGTCGTTTTGCTGTCAGTCTCATATTTTCTCTCTAGAACTTGTGAGAATGTTTTGCAAGATAGGCTAGAGTTTTTCTTGGTGAGGTTAGAGATGAACTTCTGTTGAGTGACCCAATTCGGGGTTTTGATTCCTTGTGCTGTAAAGTTCAACATCTGAATGAATTAAATCTCATCTATTTTCCTATTACTTTTCAAAATATTGTGTGCCAATTTTTATATAAGTTCAGTCACGCTTTTCTTATGTAATTCTGTCATGCAATGTTTTGTTATTCAAATTATTTTACAAATTGTCTTTTACTGCAATATTGTCAGATTGATATATTGTCGATTTTAGATAACTTGTAATAATAATATTTCCGGAGTCAACATAGAGATTTAATCTATTTAGTTCTTTTATTTTGTGAATCAAAACTGGAATTGGTGAACGAAACATTAGGGATTCTCGACACCTTACCGTTTTTATTAATAAATTTCTTCAACACAAATATTTTCTCCTTTTTATTATATTCGCAACAAAAATCTCAAAAACACTATTCTTTTTCTTTAATTCACTTTTCTCTAATGCTCTTATTCTGTTAATCATTCTTGTTATTTTGTTATCTCTCTGTGGATACGACCGCCCTTCTGTGCTACAATTGACCGCTTGTGAATATCACTTTTGGGCGTTAATCATTGAGCCAGCTTGAGGTTTGGAGTCTCTTCGGTGGATGGTTTTGGCTTTTCTTTTTCTCGAGGTAGCTCTTCAAAGCGTGGTTGCCAAAACTTGGTTCCTTTGCCTTGTGAGTCTTTGAAAATGGTAACATTGTTGGCCAACTCACAAGGACCAGAGCTCTCAGATTCAGAAATGCGGAGGAAATCGTCAACATCATCAGAATTGCTACACAACTGAACCTCCTCCGAGACGAGTGTGTCAATTAGAAACGTTTGGTAACACTCGTCATCATCACGTGGTTGCTTTGCGACGTGAAAAATATTCACCTCCAAAGTCATGTGCCCAAAGGATATTTTCATCAGACCATTCCTATAGTTGATGAGAGCATTGGCTGTAGCAAGGAAAGGTCTTCCGAGGATAATGGGAATCTTGGACTCCATACTCACCACGGATTGAGTATCCAAGACTAGAAAGTCAACGGGGTAATAGAACTTATCAACTTGAACCAAAACATCCTCAACTATCCCCCGAGGCTTCTTGATCGATCGATCAGCCAGCTGCAGAACCACGGATGTGGGCTTGATTTCTCCAAGACCAAGTTGCGAGTAGATAGAGTATGGCATGAGGTTAACACCCGCTCCTAGATCAAGCAAAGCTTGGCTGAACTCATGTGTCCCAATCTGACAGGAAATTGTGGGACAACCAGGATCCTTATACTTGGGCGGTGTTTTCTGGTCGATCACCGCGCTTACCTGTTCTGTCAAGAATGCTGTCTTCTTGACATGATGCTTCCTTTTTATAGTGCATAGATCCTTGATAACCTTAGCATAAGTAGGCACTTGCTTAATAATATGAAGCAAAGGAAGATTAATCTTCACTTGAGTCAAGTGCTCTAGGATCTCACTTTGGTGTTCCGGTACTTTCCCAGTTGGACGCAGAGCTTGGGGAAAAGGCACCTTTACCGGAACATTCGTTGGCTCATCTTTCTCAGGGACAACTTCCTTACTACTCGAAGTGGTGGCACTTGTTGACGGTTCTTTTATAATCTTACCACTACGAGTAGTGATGGCATTCACCTTCTTAACATTTTGATTATCAGGACATGAGGTTTGCGCCATATGTTGACCCTTTGGGTTTGACTGAGCTTGTGAAGGGAACTTGCCGCGTTCTTGAACAGCCAAAGCTCCAGTCAGCATCGTGATTTGGCTCTTCATTTCTTTACTTTCCTCCACCATTTGCGTGAAAAGTGACTCAAACTTTTGATTTGTCTTACTCTGCGCCTCCATGAAAGACTACAAAGTGTTCTCAAGAGAACCCCTTGGCTGTTGCGAATTGTATTGGGGTGCAGAATACGCCTTTGGTGGTTGCGGCTATTGCTCAGTTCTCCACTGTCCTCCAGATGGTTGCGCGTGGTTGGAATCTCTCCAACTGAAGTTTGGATGGTTCCTCCAGCCAGGATTGTATGTGTTAGAGAAGGGTTTGTTGTATGCCCCTAAGGCATTGCATTGCTCCTCATAAACCCCTCTCATTTCACCATAAGCAGGACAATCCTTAGCTAGATGTTCCACCCCACCACAGACAAAGCACGGCTCATGTGTCTCTGCCCTTGCGACCGTGTGGATTCCTCTACCTTCTTTGCCTTTGAGGGCCTCGATTTGCCTTGTCAAAGATTCAACTTGGGCTTTGAGGTTATCCTCCTCCCTTAATTGATAGATTCCAACCGGTCGGGACCTATTGGTGCTGTCAGTAGCACTTGGACCAGTCCATGTCTGGGCTTTTTCGGCTAACTCGTTAAGATACTCGAAAGCCTCTTCGGGGTCTTTTTGGAGAAATTCACCATTGCACATCATCTCCACAAATTGGCGCTTTCGAATCGTGAGTCCTTCGTAGAAATAACTAACGAGGCGCCAATTCTCGTAACCATGGTGAGGACACTGATTTAACAGATCCTTGAACCGTTCCCAAACTTGATACAGAGTTTCATTGTCGTTCTGGGTAAAGGTCGAGATCTGTCGCTTTAGACCATTGGTCTTATGGTGAGGAAAATACTTGTTGAAAAATGCTATCGTCATTTCTTCCCAACTTCCAATAGACCTAGGTCGCAAAGAATACAACCAGCTTTTAGCCTTGTCCTTCAAAGAGAAAGGAAAGAATTTCAATCGCACAGAATCTGCGGCTTCAGCTCGGTTGTGAAAAGTGGCCACCACTTCTTCAAACTCCCTAATATGCACGTATGGATTCTCGCTTTCTAACCCGTGAAAGGTCGGCAAGAGTTGGATCATGCCCGGCTTGAAATCCATATTCGGCATATTAGGGGGAAACATTATGCATGATGGTGTGGCCGTACGTGTAGGGTGAAGATAATCGTTCAATGTCTTCTGCTGGACCTCCTCGTTTTGAGCCATCGCGAAAGGATTTGCAACTGTTAATGAGGCTGGGGTCGAGGGAGGACAAGACGTGTGGGAAGAAACTTCACTAGGGTTCTCCGGTCTTCTTGCGAATCTCCCTAATTCGTCTCTATAACGATTCATTCACTTTACAACGTTTCACTTTTTTTTTATTTTTTTTTTCAAATTTTTTAAACAAAGAAAACAATAATGTGGAACCGTGAATCGCAACCCCCAATAGTGCTCCCAGGAAAGATTGGTGGGGCGAGACCTCCTTAAAAACCAACCTCCTAGACAGAGCAACGTTCCCAGGAAACACTGGTGGTGTAGAACGCTAACAGAAACCAGCCTCCTAGACAGAACTCCCTTAGTTTGTACTTTCCAACGTTTCCACAAAATTGCTTGAAAAAATTATTAAGTTTTATGACGTATTTCATGACGTGTTTTATGAAATGTTAAATGTTAGATATTAGTACCCTAAGTTAATACTATTCTAAAACCTAAAGTTACACAAATTATGAGAAATTAAGAGTCATAATTTAATGTCTAAATTAGTCACCTAAAAGTCACAACCTAAAAATTAATTCTAAACATTAATACCAATTATGAAAAATTAAATAGCAATTCTAGGCAATTAATAAAAAAAAATTAAAATTATAAACTAAGAAACAGAAAATTTAATGTGCAAATTAACAAAAAAAAAAAAAAAGAACAAACGTTAAATAAAAGAAGACAAACGTTATTAACAAATTTATAAAACTCCAACACTCCAAAGCGACAACAACACGTTTTACAGACTGAAATGACAAAGCAAAGATTTTTTTATTTTTTTATTTTTTTTGAACGTGCCAAAAGAAAATAAATAAATAAAAATTAATAGTACCTACCTCTTTGGCTAATTATCTACTGAACAATCTTGTTGACGCACCTCCCCGGCAACGGCGCCAAAATTTGATTACGCCCAAACGTGTACAAAAACAAGCGGTCTATTGTAGTACAATTTGAACGGTCGATCCCACAAGGAGGTGTTAAATTGAACAAGAAATGACTAGCAAATAAAAAAACGTTAGGAAAGTAAGCAATGAAACAAAGAAAAAGAGTGAGTGTTTTTGATGGTTTTTTGAACAATTTTAAATGGAGAAAATTTAATAATAAAAAGTGGTAAGGCTTTGAGAATCCTCCATATGCTTTGTTCACCTATTTGGATTTTGATTCATAAATTAACTCAATTGAAGTTTCACATCCCAAACAATCAATCGGAAAATAAATATTTGAAGAACATATGAAATAAAAATGTATTCGAGTAAATAAAATCCTAACGTTTAGAATTAGGAAAAATTATCTTATGAGAAATCTAAGAGCGACAATATACCGTTGGGAATATTGCAGTAAAAGACTACTCATAAAACAATACCAATCAATATATAATATAATGCAACAATCACATAAAAAGAGCTTGACTAGATTTATATGAAAGTTGACAATAAAATATATTGATAAGAGGAAGAAATATGATAAAAGAAAATTATTTACTCAAATGTATAAAACTTACAAATCGTTGGAGAATCAAAATCCAAACAAGTTCGTAACACATATAGGATCATCTCTAGTCTCACCTAAATACTCTAGCCTAGCTTGTACATAATTCCCATAAAATTCTAAAAAGAAAATATGAGAATAAGAACAAGAAGATGAGAGAAAATATGTGAAAATTTAGACTCTAAAATCAACAACCTAAACACTTTGACATGCCCCTATTTATAGAGTTCTTGGGCTAAACTAAAAATTACAACCGGAAAAATAAAAGTAACAACAACAAAAACGTTGCATGAAAATTTACTACACTTAATTTTGTGAGTAAAATTGATAAATGAAGAAGGCAACCAAGAAAACGCCTGAAAGAAGCCCAAAAGAACCGGACATGTGTCGCAAGGAGATTTGAAGAATCACAGACGGTGGACGCGTGGCCTTGTGTGATTCATGGAGAAGAAGAACGGCCGAATTTGATTCCGTTGGAGACACGCGGCGCACCAGCATTGGAAGCTTAAAACACGGCTGGGCCTGTGCGGAGAGAAGTGAAAAAAGTGCCTAACGCACGCGTGTAGAGGAACTCGTCCGGGGAGGTTGGACGTGCGCGCCAAGCGCGGTGGGTACCGTGCATCTAGGGCCCATTCGTCTGCGATGTGCAGAGAGCGACACATGGCGGCTGGGTGAGGCTTGCGCGGCGCGGCTCGGCTGGCTCGGCTAGCAGACGGCTGGAGTGCTGATGGGCTGAATTTGGGCTTTCTTGGGCTCAACTTTTGGGTTTTGCTTAGTAAACTAGCCCAAATGCAATTGTTTTCTTCAAAAACCTGAAAAATAAAATAAATCTTATTAAAATTAAATCCTCTAAATTTAAGAATATTTGAAATTAAAATCACAAATTTGATAAAATAATTTGACAATTATGAACATTAAAAAGTACAAATTTGTGCATTTATCATACGCCATAAGCTCGTTGAAGCTGCTGCCGCCACTGCCACTTGTTGATGAAGATCCACTTCCACTCACAGCTTCCGTTTGAGTTATCTTCTTCTTCTTCTTTAACCCGAAAACATTCAAGAATGAATGCGGGTTTTCATCCTGTTGTTGCGGTTCCTGTACTCTAGAGTTTGTGCTTCTAAACCTAATCTCATATTTAGTATAGATTTCATATATTTTTGCCTTTATTATTGCAAATTGGTCCGTACAAGTGATGCCTAAAAATTCACCTAAGTTTTCTAAACCACTTTCTAATCTGTCTAATTTTAATCTAGGATCAAAAATTGTACCTAAACCATGTAACAAAGGCAACTTAGACCAATATTTTTAATTTTTTTTTTCCATAGACTGAATAGGAACTCCTAAGATTGGGTCCTCCCTATATTCGTGAAATAAAATACTAATTCTTAAAAGTTCTCCTAAAGCTAAAGGTGATGTTGGGTAGTATGTTCCACTAAGTTTTAGGGTAACTTCATGAAACCTACCTAAAAATTGATACAAAACTTCGGCAATTTGCCAATCAAATTCATCTATATGTCCTACTCCTAATTTTGCACACATATAGTTTGTTATAGCATCCTTATAAGGGATGCATTGTTGAAGCATAATATAAGTTGAATTCCATCTTATAGGCATATCTAATGCTTATGCTCTAGGAGGTATATTTAATGCTTGTAAGAACCTAAACCAATCTTCTTGTCTTTGGTTACTACATTGAATCCATGCAAGACTATCTCTAATTCTTTTAATGTGATTACCCATTTCTTTTAAATCAGATTTAACTATTAAATTGATTACATGACATGCACAACGTTGGTGGAAAATAGTACCGTCACCGAATAGACTTAAATCATTTTCAAAAAATTCAATTGCTTTTGTATTGGCACTAGCATTATCTAATGTTATAGCCATTACTTTATCTCTTAATCTAAATTCATCAATTACATTTAAAATTGTGTTAGATATTACATCTGCGCTATGTGATCCTAGAGCACATTTAAAACCTAATATTCTCTTATCTAAATCAAATCCTTTAAAGTAATGTCCGGTTACAGCTAAATAATCTTTATTGGCAATGGCAGACCAAATATCTGCCGTTAACGCAACGCACCCACTAGTCGAGTGTAAAAGGTTTATTAATGCATCTTTTTCTTTTCTAAATAATTTTAATAAATCTTTTCTAAGAGTAGTTTTTGAAGTGAACTGTGCATTAGGATTGTGTACAGCCTTAATATATCGTTGCCAATTAGGATGCTCTACAAAACTAAGTGGTTGATCTAAAGCAGCTATCATTCGCGCAACTTCCATACGATCTTCTTGCGGATCGTATTTCTAAGTGGTTAGACCACCGGTTGCGCGATCAAAAGATAATTGTGTTTGGTGGAGTTCAGGTCCGCTAGATTGGCTAAGCTTTTGAAGACACTTTTCGAGTGTCGTCTCAAGTGTGTGGTGCCGTGAATAGTGTCGCCTTGTAATTTAGATGAATAATATTTACATTGAGCTATATGTTTAGTGTTACCTTCATTATCCACCTCGTCAATTATGTCGAAGTGATCCCAAACTGTCGAGGTACGCTTGCATTTTCTCCTGGAAGTTGCAACACTTGCCGACGCAGACGCAGTCGCACTCGCCGCCGCTTCTCCACGCCCACTATTGCGACCACGACCTCCAGTACGTCCACCATGGCTTGGATTAGTAGATTGCTGCGTAACAAACTCATTAGTGGGAAATTGCCCTTCTTCTACATTGTGTTGGGCATCAACAGGAATACCACTATAACCAAAAGGATCCATTATAAAAAAATAAGATGAATTTGATAGAGATAGCTTTAGAAAAATTGTGAGAGAGATTGAGAGGGATTGAGAGAAATTGAGAGAGATTGAGAGGGATTGAGAGAATTTGAGTGAGAAAAATGTGTGAGGGATGGAGGGTATTTATAGGGAAATTTTGGGGTTAAAAAATGATTTTTTGTCAAAAAAAAAAACAGGATAAACGACTAGTTATTGAAATTCGGGCAGTTGGGCAACTCGGGTTTTCGGGCCAAATTCAAAAAAACTAGACATTTTCGGGTATTCGGGCAACTCGGGTTTTCGAGTAAAATTCAGGTAAAAATTCAAAAACCTAGCCGTTTTCGGGTATTCTGGCACCTCGGGCAGTTCGGGCAATTTGGACAGGCGGGAAAAATGCGGGCAAAATTAAAAAAAAAAAAAAAAAAAAAAAAAAAAACTGTCGTTCGGGCATTTTTCGGGCAGCGGGTTCGGGCAATTCAGGCATACCCAATTTTCTGGCATTTTTTGGGTCGGGCAATTCGGGCATGGCTGGAAAATTCAAAAAAAATCCGGCGGATGGCGGTTTACAGTGGTTAGACGGCAGCGGGCAAGGGTGGACATGTCAAATTCGGGCAGCCCGAGCCCGAACCTGAATTTCTTGCTTGAACGGGCGGGAATGGGGGCTGCCCGCCCGAACTCGAAAAAATTCGGGCTTCGGGCAGCCCGCCGACCGAAGTTCCAGCACTGGACTTATGTCTTATACTATTTATATATTATTATTATTATTATTTTGATGTTTCTGTAAAGTTTTATTAGTTTTGTTTTATATTATGTATGTTAGTTTTTATTTTTTATAAATTTTAATTTTAATTTTATTTATATTGATTGTTTTCATTTTTATCATTTATTAGAGTTTGTTATTTTATTTTTACTTTTAATTTTCTGTTATAACTAGAATTAAATTTTAGGTTGTGACTTTTAGGTGATCAATTTAGACATTAAATTAGGATTCTTAATTTCTCATAATTTGTGTAACCTTAGGTTTTAGAATAGTATTAACTTAGGGTACTAATATCTAACATTTAACATTTCATAAAACACATCATAAAATTTAATAAATTTTCAAGCAATTTTGTGGAAACGTTGGAAAGTACAAACTAAGGGAGTTCTGTCTAGGAGGATGGTTCCTGTTAGCGTTCTACGGCACCAGTCTTTGTTGGGAACATTGCTCTGTCTAGGAGGTTGGTTTTTAAGGAGGCCTCGCCCCACCAATCTTTACTAGGAGCACTCTTGGGGGTTACGATTCGCGGTTCCACATTATTGTTTTCTTTGTTTTAAAAAAAATTAAATAATAAAATAAAAAATAATAAAATAATAAAAAAAGTGAAACGTTGTAAAGTGAATGAATCGTTATAGAGACGAATTAGGGAGATTCGTAAGAAGACCGGAGAACCCTAGTGAAGTTTCTTCCCACACGTCTAGTCCTCCCTCGACCCCAGCCTCACTAGCAGTTGCAAATTCGTTTGCGATGGCTTAAAACGAGGAGGTCCAGCAGAAGACGTTGAACGATTATCTTCACCCTACACATACGGCCACACCATCATGCATAATGTTTCCCCCTAATATGCCGAATATGGATTTCAAGCCGGGCATGATCCAACTCTTGCCGACCTTTCACGGGTTAGAGAGCGAGAATCCATACGTGCATATTAGGGAGTTTGAAGAAGTGGTGGCCACTTTTCACAACAGAGCTGAAGCTGCGGACTCTGTGTGATTGAAATTCTTTCCTTTCTCTTTGAAGGATAAGGCTAAAAGCTAGTTGTATTCTCTGTGACCTAGGTCTATTAGAAGTTGGGAAGAAATGACGACATCATTTTTCAACAAGTATTTCCCTCACCATAAGACCAATGGTTTGAAGCGACAGATCTCGACCTTTACCCAGAAGGACAATGAAACTCTGTATCAAGTTTGGGAATGGTTCAAGGATCTGTTAAATCAGTGTCATCACCATAGTTACGAGAGTTGGCGCCTCGTCAGTTATTTCTACGAAGGACTCACGATTCGAGAGCGCCAATTTGTGAATATGATGTGCAATGGTGAGTTTCTCCAAAAGGATCCCAAAGAGGCTTTTGAGTATCTTAACGAGTTAGCTGAAAAAGCCCACACATGGACTGGTCCAAGTGCTACTGACAACACCAATAGGTCCCGACCGGTTGGAATCTATCAATTAAGGGAGGAGGACAACCTCAAAGCCCAAGTTGAATCTTTGACAAGGCAAATCGAGGCCCTCAAAGGCAAAGAAGGTAGAGGAATCCACACGGTCACAAAGGCAGAGACACATGAGCCATGCTTTGTCTGTGGTGGGATGAAACATCTAGCTAAGGATTGTCCTGCTTTATGGTGAAATGAGAGGGGTTTATGAGGAGCAATGCAATGCCTTAGGGGCATACAACAAACCCTTCTTTAATAGATACAATCCTGGCTGGAGGAACCATCCAAACTTTAGTTGGAGAGATTCCAACCAAGCACAACCATCAGGAGGACAATGGAGAACTGAGCAACAGCCGCAACCACTAAAGACGTATTCTGTACCTCAATACAATGCGCAACAGCCAAGGAGTTCTCTTGAGAACACCTTGCAATCTTTCATGGAGGCGCAGAGTAAGACGAATCAAAAGTTTGAGTCACTGTTCACGCAAATGGTGGAGGAAAGTAAAGAAATGAAGAACCAAATCACAAAGCTGACTGGAGCTTTGGTTGTTCAAGAATGCGGCAAGTTCCCTTCACAAGCTCAGTCAAACCCAAAGGGTCAACATATGGCGCAAACCTCATGTCCTGATAATCAAAATGTTAAGGAGGTGAATGCTATCACTACTTGTAGTGGTAAGATTATGGAAGAACCGTCAATAAGTGCCCCCACTTCGAGTAGTAAGGAGGTTGTCCCTGAGAAAGATGAGCCAACGAATGTTCTGATAAAGGTGCTTTTTCCCCAAGCTCTGCGTCCAACTGGAAAAGTACCGGAACGCCAAAGTGAGATCCTAGAGCACTTGACTCAAGTGAAGATTAATCTTCCTTTGCTTCATGTTATCAAGCAAGTGTCTGCTTATGCTAAGGTTATAAATTATCTATGCACTATCAAAAGGAAGCACCATGTCAAGAAGATAGCATTCTTGACAAAACAGGTAAGTGCGGTGATCGACCAAAAAACACCGCCCAAGTACAAGGATCCTGGTTGTCCCACAATTTCCTGTTAGATTAAGACACATGAGTTCAGCCAAGCTTTGCTTGATCTAGGAGCGTGTGTTAACCTCATGCCATACTCTATTTACTCGCAACTTGGTCTTAGAGAAATTAAGCCCACATCTGTGGTTCTGTAGCTGGCTGATCGATCGATCAAGAAGCCTCGGGGGATAGTTGAGGATGTTTTAGTTCACGTTGATAAGTTTTATTACCCTGTTGACTTTCTAGTCTTGGATACTCAATCCGTGGTGAGTATGGAGTCTAAGATTCCCATTATCCTCGGAAGTCCTTTCCTTGCTACAGCCAATGCTCTCATCAACTGTAGGAATGGTCTGATGAAGATATCTTTTGGGAACATGACTTTGGAGGTGAATGTTTTTCACGTTGCAAAGCAACCACGTGATGATGATGAGTGTCACCAAACGTTTCTAATTGACACACTCGTCTCGGAGGAAGTTCAGTTGTGTAGCAATTCTAATGATCTTGACGATATCCTCCGCATTTCTGAATCTGAGAGTTCCGGTCCTTGTGAGTTGGCCAACAAGGTTACCATTTTCAAAGACTCATACGGCGAACCAAGTTTTGGCAACGACGCTTTGAAGAGCTACCTCGAGAAAAAGAAAAGCCAAAACCTTCCACCGAAGAGACACCAAACCTCAAGCTGGTTCAACTGCCCGAGGATCTGAAACATGTCTTCCTGGGAGCTGGTGATACCTTTCCTGTCATCATTTCATCTAAACTTGATGCATTTCAAGAGCAACGGTTAGTTGACATGCTGCGTGAACACAAATCGGCATTAGGTTGGACGATTGCTGACATTAAGGGTATTAGCCCCTTAATTTGCTCCCATCACATTAACTTGGAAGACGGGGTTAATCCACGAAGGGATCCCCAAAGGAGATTGAACCCGACGATGAAAGAGGTCGTGAAAAATGAAGTCTTGAAGCTTTTGGATGCAGGAATCATCTATCCAGTCGCTGATAGTGTTGGGAATAGTGTCCTGAAAGCATGAGATGTAAAAGGATATTTATTATTTATTTAATAAAATAGTTTAGTCATCATTTTATGTGCATATATTTATGAATATTTTATGAATATCAAAGAAAATTCCTTGATTATTTATGTAACCTTAAACATGGTATGTAACCTTAAACATGGTATATAAGTGTTATATACGAGAGGATAATGTTTAAGGATAATAATCAAATGTAATTGTTCATAATGAATTTAATTAAAGTTCGGAATCTTTAATTAAAACATTATAAATACATGTCATTCCCATTTAGAATGGAACGGTGTTATCCGCACTGTTAATATAGCGAGATATTGAATGAGTGTATTTCGCATAATGAGATTATGTGGAACATGGACGCAGACATAATATGAATTTCTAATAATTTCTGTTAAGAATAGAAATTCTAATTGAGTCTACCGATGGTCATATATAGAATGATCTTAATCCTGAGTTTTTAACAAACTCCTATTTATGGATTTATGTCTTTTGATTTACTCGGTACGGATTCCTAGACCCTGAATCCTATTCCTTGTATTTTGGAGACATAATGAAATAGGTAGCTGGGAATGTTATTATACGAGATGGAATCCATTCCTTCTTGAGAGAGAAGCACATAAATAATTCTCTTGAGTGTTGATTCGGTACTTGGATTAGTAAGAGCGCTCTGGTTCATGAATGTGTTTTATGAATCACTATCCATTAGAGAATCAATGGTACTCAAGGATAAAGATGTAATTAGAGAGGTTAACAGATTCTACCTGACTCTAATTATGAATTATTTATGGAGGATTGATCTATATGCAATGACTATATCAAATGGACACTTCACGCTTTAGAAGTAATTAATGTCTATAATTCCGAGATTGCAATTCCAAGTTTATAGTGGAGTAACTATTGAATTAATAGAATTAATTAATTAATTAAAGTGTTTAATTAATTATTAATTTTATTGGAGCTCGTAATTATAGGTCCATTAGTCCCCGCGTCGTCCTTGTAATTCTACCGCACACAAAGGGCAAAATGGGAATTTTAGAATTACGGAATTCTAAAATTAAATACTCAAGAATAATTAATTGAGAATTAATTATTATTTAAATAATGAGATTATTTAAATTTGAATTTGAACATATCTAGATTTATCCATTTAAACTTATTTGATAAGTTGTTTAATTTAGAATTCAAATTAATTTAAGTTTGACTTAAATTCAATTTGAATCAATTAAAATTGGACTCACCGGATAAAGGATAAAATTTCTTCCTTCCTCTCTATAATTGGCGCCACACACGGGGATAAAACCCTAGAGTGTGGCCGGCCACCTTAAGGATAAGGGGAAGGGATTTTTTGTTCCAAATTCAAAATTGGAGATAAGGATTTGATTCTATTTTGAAGTTTGACTTCTACTCTTTAAATATGAGATAGATAGAAAATTGTGAGAACAATTTTTGACATATTTTCAGCCCTAAAAACAGTGTGGCCGAAATTCTCATATAGGGAAAAGAGTGAAAAATATTTTTCTCCAAAAATTCCACATCGTGCATGCGTTGGTGTTTGTGGAAATTCGAGTGTTTCAGAAACCTGTTTTGTCTCACGTGTGCCCACACACACGTCTACGTGGAATCAAGGAATTGACGTGGAAGACTTTGGTATTCTATGTTGGCCTAAGGTTAAATATATCTCATGTTTTGATGATAACAAACACAATGTATTATGTTACTAATGATTCTACTTTGAGTTGTGTTGTTAGCAAAATTGATATTATAAATCAACTCAAGAAGCATAGTATGGAATGCAATGCATACATTCAAGGTTGAGAAATGCAAATTGAAGAAGGAACTCAAAGCTTGAAGTGTTGAAAAATCAAAGAACAAGAGCAAGCAAACAAAATCAAGCAAGACAAGTTATTCATAGGTTCTTATATCTCAATAGTCTTGTATTTGATTTTGATGTCATGCTATCTTGATTAAATCATGTTTAGGCTCATGCGCACACTCACATCACTCTTTTAAAATGAGACTAAACTGATTGTTTAATGACATTTGGTCTAAAAGAATAACTTTGTGAAGGTTTGAACTCAATTAACGTCAACCGGTCGACCTATGTCGTCCGGAGAGATGAAGGCCAAATGCACCGGTCGACCGGTGTCCTCAACCGTCAACCGGTCCGGTCGACCGGTCATGATCAAATGCCCGCTTTTAAGACCGTTGAACGAGATTTCAAATTTTGATTCAACCGGTCAACCGCTCCGGTCGACCGGCGTCGAGTGAACGGTCATAAAAGAGGCCGTTGGAAAGTGAGTTTAAAAGAACAAAAAGTCATCTTTCTATATATAGAAAAATCTCTGAAAGTGAAAAATTGTCATTTAGCTCTAAAATCTCTCTACAAAGTGCTTCCATAATCATCATCTTCTAAAAAGCCTTATTTCACTTTCTCACACTCACTTAAGCCTACATTGGATTATATCTTGATAGTGTGATTTCATAATCTCCTAATCATTTCAAGTGTGTAAAATCATTGTAAGGAGTGTACGGCTGAGCTATTCATTGTCATAATCCTCATTGTCGTGTTGGGTTTGTTGGTTAGTCGATCTCCGTAGAAAATCGACATTGTGTAAGAGGTTAGGCGAAGCCTCGGGTAGAAAGATTCGCTTTCTTGTAAAAGGAGTGATCGTGCCGGTTAGACGATCGTATAGTGGAAGAGGTCGAGAGGCGGAATATCTCGGCAACAGTGGATGTAGGCAAATTTATTTGTCGAACCACTATAAATCGCGTTTGCATCTCTCTTACCCTTATCTCTTTAAATTTTGAATTTTAAATTTGTTAGTTGATATTAATTGATCCAAACTCTTGATAATAGGCTTGTTGAACTTGTCATATGATATTAGATTGACTCACATTGTGTATATTAAGTGTTTGTGATATTATCAAAACTTACATAATTTCTGCACACCAAGTGTTTGATAAATTGACTGTGTAAGATTAATTGTCTACATTTGTAATTAATCTTGAGAGAAATTGTTAAATCCGAAAAATTAGTATAAACCCAATTCACCCCCCCTCTTGGGTAGCCTTACAAGGGACAACATTCTAAACACAAAGCTTGGAGCTAGGACTGTTCGTGGTCAAAGAAATTCAAGTTATCATCCAAGTCGGCTATCAGGTATATTTTCGGTTGAACCTTGAATGATATAAATTAATGTGATTAATTTATTCGTGCATAAATTAATATAATCTATAGAGTATCTCAAAAATTTTATGAAAATTTTTGTTATACACGATCCGCTTTTCCGCTGCGTTTCCGCCGCCGAATTTGATTCGACAACCAACAGATAACAAGTGGGTCAGTCCAACTCAGGTAGTGCCTAAGAAATTTGGGGTGATAGTGGTGGAAAATGAGAAAGGGGCTCTTGTTCCCACAAGGACTGTGACGGTTTGGCGCATGTGTATTGACTATCGAAAGCTGAACGCCGCCACCCACAAAGATCACTTTCCACTTCCATTCATTGACCAAATCCTAGAACGTGTGGCTGGTCATCCTTACTATTGCTTTCTTGATGGCTACTTATGCTATTATCAGATCGAGATCGCATTAGAAGATCAGGATAAAACTACATTTACTTGTCCTTTTGGTACTTATGCTTTTCGGCGTATGCCATTTGGGCTGTGTAATTCACAAGCCACCTTCCAGAGGTGCATGATGAGTATTTTTAGCGACATGGTCGAGAAGTGTATGGAAGTGTTCATGGATGATTTGACCGTCTTCGGTGACTCCTTCGACTCGTGCCTTCTCAACTTAGAAGCTGTTCTGACTAGATGTGAAGAGAAAGGTCTCGTGCTTAACTGGGAGAAGTGCCATTTCATGGTGCCATCTGGCATAGTCTTAGGGCATGTTGTTTCTGAAAGAGGGATTGAGGTTGATCAGTCCAAAATTGAACTTATCTCAAAGTTGCCCACCCCCAAGACTGTCAAAGACATTCAGTCTTTTCTGGGGCATGCTGGTTTTTACAGGAGGTTCATACAAAACTTTTCAACAATTTCTCGTCCGCTTTGTAACCTCCTGGCCAAAGACGTCGTGTTCGATTGGACACAAAAGTGTGAGGATTCTTTCCGAACACTTGTGGCAAAGTTGACTTCCGCCCCCATCATTCAGTCACCAGATTGGAGTTTACCATTTAAGATCATGTGTGACACAAGCGATTATGTTGTGGAGGCAATCCTTGGTCAACGAAGGGAAGGGAAGCCCTTTGTTGTGTATTACGCGAGTAGAACTCTAACTAGTGCTCAAATGAATTACTCAACCACTGAGAAAGAGTTGCTCGCTGCGGTCTTTGCACTTGACAAGTTTCGTGCATATCTAATCGGTTCACCCATTACCGTCTTTACAGATCATGCCGCCCTCAAGTATCTCATTTCCAAAAAGGATGCTAAGGCGCGATTAATTAGGTGGATCCTTCTATTGCAGGAATTTGACTTGACCATCAAGGACAAGAAAGGTGTCGAGAATGTCGTTGCCGACCATCTGTCTCGACTCGAATTCAATGATCCCGCCGATGGCCCTGCCATCCGCGATAACTTCCCTGATGAAAATATGTTCGCCGTCACTAAGCTGCCTTGGTGACGGACGAACTTCTTTCTGATTACGTGCGAAACAGTGAAACAGCTCATATCTTACTGGCGAAACGGTGAAACCATCACACAACGATCCTGATTACGTGGCATGGATTGCCACTTATCACAGTAAAAAGTTGGCTCATTGAGGAAGAAACTTCGAGGGGTCTCCAGACTGTAATGCTAAGAATGTGGACTACAATCCGGATAAAGCAAATGTATTCAAAGTACGCACATATTTCTCTCCTTCCTTTCAAATATTGAAAAAAGAAAAAAAATGAAAGAGACTATACTCTTCGTGATAGTATTGGCGGCTATTTGGTTATGCCGCCAATACTATTGATTAATTTCAAAAAATAATATTGATTAAAACAAAGTAAAGAACTTCCAAACAAGATTTCTAAAAATAGAAAGATAGGGAGATCAAAATTACAGAAAAATGGGGAGATTTTTTTTGTCTTTGGTCAAATAATGGTGGGCCAAGTTTGAGAAGGGAAAGTCGACTCTTGGAGCAGAGGAATGAAAATGGATTGAGAATAAGCTTGAAGTAGTTAGAGAGAAGCAAATTAATTGGTGGGAAACTATGAGACCTTTTAGGGTTTTTTTTTTTTTTTTTTCATGAGAAATACAAAAATGCTACTCAAATGTCCTCTTTACATTTATAGCACCAAATGATATAAACTTAAATCTCGTTCGCTTTGCGGATTTAAATTTCAATTTAAATTAAAATGTGATATTTTGAAAAAACTTTTAATTATAACAAAAAAAATTAAATGTAATATTTTTTAAAAAACATTTAACTATAAAAATTTAAAATTTAAAATTTAAATTAAAAAATGAACAAGACCTTCGTATTCATGCCAGTCAATTCACTAGAAAAATATCCTCATAGGATATTACCGGATTATTTTTTTCTTCCCAATAAAAATGGTCGGAGTCTTTAAAAGAGTATTCTAATAGAATACTTTTGATGTTCCAGAATATTTTTAGTGGCATACTATGTAATTTTTCCTTTTTTATTTGTACTTTTTGCCCACATTTCATGATTCTAATATGAGGAAGAAAGAATTTTAATAAAAGAGAGAGAGAAATAAAAAACAAAGAAAAAGAAAATAAAAAGGTTATAGCCAGCAACTCTCCCCTTTGTCACATGATTGCTTGCTTTTACTCATTAAATTCGTATTAAAAGATTTCGTAAAATAAAACATTTGATTGCATAATGCCATGTGTCATATGATAGGTCCGTGTCATAAAAATTAACATAATTCATAAACAAGAATTTTGTTCGTGGAGTTCTGTCATTTTTGGTTTATTCTGCAGGAATTTGTTTTTTTTAAACATCAGTATTTTTTAATTACCAACCGTTAAATTTATATTATTAATTTAATTTAATTTAATTTTTAATCAAATTTAATATTAAATTTAACGACTCATAAATAAAGAACATTAATATTTTTTAAAAAAGAAGAACACGGAAAAAAGTCGCTTATTTTGCTCAAAAACCACATTATACAACAATCCATTCATAACAAGTATTATTGTGCTGATGAGAGCATTCGTTGGAAGAGAGAGGTTCCTGAAAGTTAAAACACGAGTCACAAACTGCCTCCAAAAGGAAGAAAACCTTTTAAAAGTAAAACTTAAAAAACAAATGTTGATTATTTCAACAAGAGACGTTGTTAGTTACAATTTAACATAGAATATAACAATTACCTCATAAATTACTCTCTATGCAGTACAAGCAGGGGCGGTTAAACATGTATTGACAGGTGGCTATTTGGGGGCTGCGATAGCTATTTTGACCCAGGCTGTGTTTGGTTGGGGGGAATGGAATAGAATGGAAAGGCCATTCCCCCTAATTCTGTTGTTTGGTTTCAATTTTGTAGTTAGAATAAGCTTTCCGTTGGAAAGCCCATTCACCCAATTTGGGTGAATGGGCATTCAGTTGGGTGGGTGGTGGAATCACAATTCCATTCAGCCACTTTTTCATTTTGTCCATCTTGTCCCTGAGGTCCCGAGTGTGATTCGAGGAGAGAAGCACCCTACGCCTCCGATCGCCGTCGCGACCACCGAACCTCCGATCGCCGTCGCGACCACCGAAGCTCCGATCGCCGTCGCGACCATCCGAGCTCCCATCGCCGTCGCGACCTGAACCGTGCGTCCGCCAATCGAGTCTCACCTTCTCCCTTCCTTTTCGGCCTTCCTCCACTCTGTTTCTTGGCTTGTTCGAGCCGTTCGTTTCCGTTCGATTCTCGCGACCCAAGCTCGTTCGAGAAGCCGTAGATCTGGTTGTAACTTCACCGGCGGCTGTATTTCCGGCAAGGTGAGGCTCCATTCTTTGATCTCGATTGATTTTATTTTCATTTTTTCGAGTGTTTTTCAGATTTATTTGGTTGGCAAGGTGAAAATCCGTTTCGAAATTTGGATCTGTTTGGTTGGATGTGTTTGGTTTTGTTGATTCGGTTGGCAAGGTGATTTGGATTTATTTGGTTGGCAAGGTGATCTCGATTGAAATTTGTCGTTTCACATTTTGCTGTTAATGAGGTTTTGAGATTGATGGAGAAGGAAAAAGTGTGTTTCAATACTGTGACATTTACACTTTCGATTGAGTGGTTTGGGAGTTATGGGGAGATTGGGGAGGCAGTGAAGGTGTTTGATGAAATGCGTTGGAGAGGGATAGAGGCCGATATGTATGTTGTTCTGTTTATTGTTCAAGAGTTTTTTTTTTTTAATTTTTTTTTTTTATAAAGAAGCACGTAGCAAGTTTAATGCAGTTTTAGGTGCTCATGAGATGTTTGGTGGTCTTCTCCCTAGGAAAGTTTCATGTGATGATTTTAAACAAGCCATAGATGATTGTGGGTTGATTTATTTGTGTCCGCACTGATAAACAATTGTTTTCTTGAAAAAGATAAAATGATCTGAATAGAGTGAGGATTTGTTAGCTATGATTAATATTAACATACATACATATATATATATATAAACATACACATAATTGATTTTGTCTTGAGTGGGAAATGGATTCGTATGGTATTCTAGAATTATTCATATCATGGTAGATGTCAAAAGTTATCATATTTGAATTTGTGATAATTTATTATTACATAAAAATATCAAATATTATTTTTTTACAATTGAAGTATAGTTTTCAATTACTATCCTTCAAATAAAAAGTTTTTTTCAATAATTAAATTATTTGTTTACTATTTTAATTAATTAAAATATTAAATTATTTAGAATTATTAATCAAGGGTATTTTTGTCAAAATATAGTTTTCTCCATTCCATTCCGTTGTCAACCAAACAACATAATCCTCATTCAGGTATTGATTCTATAACTCCAATCAAACAAAAGAATCAGTTTATGATTCCAGCACATTCCAATTCTATTCAATTACCATTCCCATTACCATTCCGCCACTGCAACCAAACGCACCCTCAACTCCATTACCAGGCTGGCATTGACAGTCTTTTATTGTCAAACTTTTTACTCCAATTCTATTTGGTCAGATACCCAAAAATTCATTTTATGCATTTTTTTTTTTTGGGAAATAGTAGAAAATAGGCCAATATGAAAAATTTAAGAAAGTTATAGGCTAATTTTTAGTTATAGAAATTAATAGGCCATAACTTGTCAAGTTATGGTTCATAACCGGACAAGTTATGGATAATTATGTATTATAATTTGTCAAGTTATGGTTCATAACCAGACAAGTTATGGACGAAAATAATAATTTGGCCTATTTATTAACTTATGTAAACTATTGGCCTATTAATTTTAATTCATCTCAAATTTTGGCCTATTTTCCTCTTTCTCCCTTTTTTTTTTGGGTTAATGAATTGAGATACCCAAAAATTACTTGGGCCTGTTTATTTGCGTTTTCATTTTCATTTTTCACGGTTTTCAAAGCAAAAAAATGAAAATAGGTGTTAAAAACGTGTTTGGTGCAATTTTTTTAAAAAAACAAAACCAAAAACATTTGTGTCCTTTTATGGAAATCAGAAAACGAAAAAAGGTGTTTTCATTTTCTCGTTTTTGTTTTCTGTTTTCTGAAAAACGGATTTCACTTTTTTTTTTCATTTTCTTCCCTCTTTTCTGAAACCGTTTTTGTATTATATATGTTTATTTAATATATTATTATTTAATATATTTAATAATATTATTTATATAATATATTTAATAATATTATTTATTTAATATATTTAATAATAATATTTATTTAATATATTATTATTTACTATATTTAATAATGTTATTTATTTAATATATTATTTATTTAATATATTTAATAATATTATTATTTAATATATTTAATAATGTTATTTATTTAATATATTATTATTTAATATATTTAATAATGTTATTTATTTAATATATTATTACATGTTTTCAAAAATTAAACCACCAAACGCAGTTTCAGTTTTTTTTTAAACTGAAATCAATCTCTAAATAAAATTACCAAACGCATTTTTAGAAATAATTCAAAAATGAAATTAAAAACGTTTTCATTTTCATTTTCGTACAGAAAACAAAAACGTTTTGGAATCAATTCCAAATGCACCCGCAGTCTATTGGGCCACTACAAGTGAAAATGTTAGGAAACTAACTTACCAACAATAAATTCAATCAGAGATTTGATGACTGCCGACGGAGAAAGTGTGAGAGAGAGAGAGTTAAAGGCTAAAAGAAATAATGTAAAACGATAACTTAAATATGATAATTTATCATGTTTCTCTTATTTTTCAACTATAAGCAAATTTCAAATTTTAAACTGTTAATTTGGAATATATTAAAATAAAAAAAGAAAATAAAAAACTTTATTTGTGGCGCAAAACTTCGAAGCTTATTTTAAAATTCCACACTCATATTAAATAAATTGATGAAAAAATAAAAACTAAAACATGACCTTTTTTATTTTTTATTTTATTTTAAAGGATGCGATTCTGGGTGATTTATTCTGATACGTTGTGTCCTCATTGGAAAACAATTTCTAATTCATCTACAATTAGTATTATTCCTACTTCTAAATGGTAATTAATTAGCTTGATGAACAAGTAAACGGCACCTCTATATAAACTACCATAAACCAAACATCTATTTCATTCTCATGTTTCACTCTTTTCTCGTCTTCTTCAATTTTCTGTGTGGGCCTTTTCCTTCATCATATTGGTGACTTCCTTCCTTTAAAGAATAGTTTCCTTATCTTTTTTCTGCCTCTACAACATAGAACTTTTTTAGGAGTTTTACTTTGGTATGATTATGTTCATGCTCTTGCACTTTTATGATTATCTTGCTGTTGTGTTTTGCATGTTTTTTCATTAAACAATCTTTCGTTTACAATTAGTAAACTAATGAAATTAAAGAATAAAAAAATTCTATCAATTATATATAAGAATATTGGGGCTTTCAAGAGTCCTTAAACACGATTGGTTATATGTGTTATTATGGTAGTTATTTTGTGAAACGATAAATTCTTTAATATTAATGTGAGATCTAGTCTTATTTTAACTCGCTTAATTTTAATGTTTACTGTTATATGTGAAAAATTCGTGAAAAGCCTAGAGATATATGCTAGAAGGATAATATTAGTAAATGTGTTTTGCATCTTTTTTTTTTTTTTAGTTAAATAGTCTTCCGTTTACACTTACTATACTAATGATATCAACGAATAAAAAATTATATTAATTAGATTTAAGAATGCAGGGGCTTTCAAGATCCTTCAACATCATTGTTCCTATGTGGTAATTATATGGTGCTTATTGTATGCGACAATAACTTTTGAAATTATGTGACATCTAGTATGAGATAAATAAATAGTGTGAGATAAATAAACTTCTTATTTTAACTCGCTTCGAAAAGTAACTATAATTTTATGTTTGTTGTTATATGTTAATCGTTACATATATTATATACTAGAATGAAATTTGTAAATTATAAGATTTATTTTTGATTAATTTTAGTTTAATTTGGCAATGGGATTTGTAATTTTTTTTTTCTATCAATAGAAACTGTTGTTTTAACTTTTTAACAATCTGATCATTAAGTGCCCATGTTAGCCCGACACAATTTTCCCGCATTTTTTTTCCTCTCAAATATGCTTTTTGTAACAACAGTTCAATATATTCACGGACATGGCATGAAAATACAAAAAATATGGCTTGAACGTGAAATCAATTACACAAATAGTTTTTGTATTCTCATCCTGTGTCCGCCAATAAACAGTACTGACAATCGCATAAACGCCGCATCTGTGGAAGGAACGAAGCCTTGAGAAGTACTACTTGGACTACGGGATTGCTTCTAGAGGTATATGCACATGCTGTTCGATGTTCTAATTAATTGGATATTATATCTATACATTAAAATTTTACTACCACTCTCTTAAAAAAAAGTTCTACTAATGTTTTTATTTTTTAATATTTCTTGTATTACTGGTCAATACAAGTAATATTTTTTTTCTGATTCTAACTGTTATATATATATATATATATATATATATATATATTTTATATGCTAATTAGCATGAAGGAGGTATAGCAGCCGCACAGTTGGTTATCCTTATTAATATACATTTTTTTTTTTTGTTTTTTTGAATGAGATTTGGTCAGAGAATTTAATTTTTTCATATTTGGTATTCTTATTTTGGGTTAAGAGATTTTAGGTGTATTTGAGATTTGGATGGTGAGAGATAATTGACAAAATTTTGTAATCTTTTTTTATTATAGTAGAATTTCTTCGCCGTTTCTGTTCATGGACATAGACCAAAAGCCGAACCACCGTTTCTATTCTGTTTGATGATGAGGATCATGCATTAGTTTTGTTGTGCTCTTTACCTCGTTTGTATGAGCACTTTGTTGATACTATGTCATATGGTAGAGATACTATTTCTTTAGAAGATGTTAAGGCGTCTTTGAATTCCAAAGAACTGAAGAAAAATGTGTTTGAAAATTAGGATGAAAATCAATCAGGTGCATTGGTTGTTAGAGGTAGAGGAATTGAAAAAGGGAAAAATAAAAATAGAGGAAAGTCTAAAAATAGAAAAGGCAGCTGCAACTATTGTCCCCAACCAGGGCATTGGAAAGTTGATTGCCCAAAGCTCAATGGAAATAAGAAATCTGGTAAAGAAGCATCAACTAATATTGTTGAGTATTTTGAAGATGATGATTATGTCCTATCTGTGTCTGGTGATTGCGTAGGCAATTCTTGGATTACTGATTCTGAATGTTCTTAACATATGTGCCATAAAATAGATTGATTTATTGACTAACAGTCTATTGATGTGGGTGTTGTCTTTATGGAGAATAATATGTCCTGTAGAGTTGCTAGTGTTGGAACAGTCAAAATTAAGATGTTTGATGGTAGAGTTACGACTTTAACTGATGTCAGACATGTGTCGATTTAAAGAAAAGTCTTGTTTCTTTAGGGACTCTCGACTCACAAGGTTATAGGTATTCTGCTGAAGGTGGAGTTCTGAGAGTTAGTAAGGGAGCTTTTGTGGTGATTAAGGGAGAGTTGTATAATGGCCTCTATTTTCTGCAGGATAGTATAGTGGTTGGTGCTACTGCGGTCTCATCTTGCTTATTTTTAGGATCACTCATTCATGACATTTGCATTCGGATCATGTGAGTAATGTAGGGATGTCAGTTTTGACGTTTATTGATCACTATGGTGGTATGCAATTTGGTGAGAGTTACGGGTTTATTGAGACACCGCATTATTTGGGATTTGTCACAACAGTTGTTAGTCGCAGATAGTATGAATTCAGCTCTCTTAGGGAAAGCTTGTTGTTTGCTTTCTAAGTTTGGTTTTCCAGCCTATTTTTTGGTTAGATCACCATCAATTGCATTTGGATTGAAGACTCTGTTTGAGGTACGACTTGGTTGCTCTATTGATTTTATTTTTGGTTGTTCTGTTTGTGCTCATGTGAATGATGGAAAGCTTGAGTGAAGGACAAAAACATTCTTAGAATTTGAGTTTGGGGTGAATGACTATTGGTTGTGATTTGTTGAACCAAAGTCACTAAGTTTGATAATTCACAGAGTTGATGATTTTGCCATCCTATTTGAAGACATGGAGTTAATAGTTGCAGATAAAGATCTCGGTGTTCTTGAACAGGTAGAGCTTGACAATTTGGTTTCTATTGCATTACTTGTGACAAGTTCGGTAATCAAGTTGATTGCCGTTTAAATGTTCAGACGTCACTTTGACTTATTTAGTGTTGTAAATTGTAATTAACCCTACGGGGTTTTGGAGGAGATGGCGAAAGAGTTACATTATTTGAGCTTGGATTTAATTTTTACTTAGGTGGAGATTGTTGAGTATGGCTTTAATTAAGTCAATTAGCTTGTTTTGGGTATTGGGCCACGGCCCATGAGTTGTTTAGGCTTGCCGACCAAGACTTGCAGCCGACTTCCTTTTTAAGAGCATTTATATGTATATATATATATATATATATATATATATATATATATTTTTATTTATTTATTTATTTATTTATGCTAATTAGTGTGAATGAGGTATAGCAGCAGCATAGTTTGGATATCCCTATTAACACACAGTTTTTTCTTTTTTAGAGAGATTTAGACAGAGAATTTAATTCTTTAATATTTGATATTCTTGTTTTTTGGTCAAGAGATTTTGGATGTATTCGAGACTTGGGTGGTGAGAGATATTTGATAAACTTTTATAATCTTTTTTAATTATAGTAAAATTTCTTCGCTGTTTTTGTTCGTCTACGTAGGTCAAAAGCCGAACCACTTTAAATCCTTTTATTTCTAGAATTTTTCTATTATTCATATTTTATTTTAAATCAGTTTAATTTAACGTTTAGCACAACAAAACTTAATTAAAACCTGGGGTGGTCTCTATTATAGAACTTCAAGTGGGGCTTTTGAACAATTTTTGTTATTCATTCTTCTGAAGCTAATAGCCATTTTATATGTACTGTTGGATGAGAGAACACAAGTTCACTTATATGATTATTAATTATTATCCAAGGTAGTTCTTTCCCTGGATATATATCAAGTCAACTAAAAAGTAAATTAACCAAAAGTCTTTCCAATGCTTTTATTTTTATTATTATTTTTTATTTTTAATCTTTTACCTCACTAATGACGTACATATCTACTTGAAGTCAACTGCATGAATATCAATATATCATTGCCTTCATTTATTGACAGAGTTATCTGGATCAGGTTGTGCTTCTTACAGGTATGTTATGAGATTATGACCTTATTTTTTTCATAACTCAAAGCACAGTTTAAATTTTTTTATTATAGTATTTTTTCTTATTAAAATTTAAATTAAATATTTTTTAAAAATATATTATTCCAAAAAGTTGTGTCAAATACAGGTAATTTATTAAACTAATTAGGGCATTGGCCGCCTAAAGTCTAGCTACAAAAAAGATCCATCATATTTTTTAGAAAGGAAAAAAAAAAAAAAAAAAAAACCCCTGTACATTAGATGAGATTGAAATTATCTATCTAATTTTAAGTATCTCAAATTTTATTTAACTAATCACATATTGTTATCTCATTTATTAGACTCAAACACTAAAATATGAAAATTTCAGTTAAAGAACATTTCAAATTTTTAAACGGAATAATTACGACATGATTGATTAAATACCATATTACATATAGAAATTAAAATTTAAGTCCCTTGATGATATAATTTGTATGCACATAATTAGTACTCACACGCCAATCTTTAATATTCCTTCTGCAAGCACCTCACCGAGGTGGTCACTACTTACTGCTCAATACCTATATGTGTAATGTGTTTCTCTCTTCCTAACAATCATATTACGTCAATGTCATAATTAGCATATTTTCATAACTTCGGATTATTATGCTACGTTAATTAAAATTATTTAACTGTCATTACTTTTTTAATTAACGTGATAAAAAATTTTAATTAACGTAACATTTTAGTTAACTTATCTTGTTATTTAAAATAACATGAAAAAGAACATAAATAAGCGGATACAAGAGTCAATTCTCGCTTTATCCCATATAGTTTGAAATAGCACAAAATTAGTCCCCAAATTCACTAGAAGTTGCAACTTTATTTTTGTCAATCAAAATTCAATTTTTTAAAAGTTTAAACACATGTGGATTATTTAACTCATTGACAAAGGAAAATATAGTACATTAAACAAAATAGATTTTAAAATTTTTAAAAGAAAAAAAAAGTACTTGCAAATACTTCCTGGTTGTCCCACTATAACATCGTCTCTTCCTTTACTCAGAATCCCCAATCATCATTATTTTCCTATATTATGTTTTAAATTGTTAGGGGGCAAAGTGAGACAAACCGTATTCTTTGAGGGCTAAATTTGTAGTTAATCGTAAATTTTATTTCAGTGAAAGAAAATCTACTAAGATTTTAGTTTTGAATATCACTAGCTTGTGCAGCCTTTATTTGACATAGGCTTCATCTGGATCAAGTTGTGCTCGGCCGTCTCAATTTATTAGGATTAAGTGCCTTAATCTTTTATTAGTCACCAAGAATATATTACAAAATAGATTCTAATAATAAATAAAAAGGCATAATCAAGAATTATAATACACCCTTAATATAATCAGAGTTATCATATCCACTTTCAGCCATGGAATTTCATTATGATGGTTAAAAAAAAAAAAGAAAATTACAAGAGAATGTGCAAATTTTGTATCAGGGCAAAATACACCTTAATAATCCGAGCTAAAGAATTAGTGGACGTTTGGTTCATAGATTCAAAATCATAATTTAAAATTATTTTAATTTTACGTGTGTTTTTTGTGAAAGAAAAATATTATAAAAAATTATAAATCATGATTCAAAATTATAGACGAATATAAAAACAAACATCTCCAAATTAGAAAAGGTGAAATCAATCCTGTTGGATTGTGGCCCGGTCCTCTCACTGAGCGTACGCCATCAGGTGGGACCTATCACTTGTGAGTATGGGTCAAATGGCCTCTTCAACGTCTGATTTTGTGACTAGTATTATGTTATATATATACACACACACATATGAAAGGCATTCAAGAATGAAAACTTATTACCCTTGCACTTCCCGAAATACCACTACGACCTAGTGCTGATTAGAAAATGGGTTTTGAATATACGGAACTAATTCATGATATGAGTGTTGCTCCTCAAGCTCCTTATGTGTTCAAAAAGAGGGAAAGTTACCGCAAAAAGCTAGTACGCATTGAAGCTTATGTGGGAGTGACAAGCATCTTTTTAGTCATCCTGGTTCTATTTGGATCATTCCGACGCCGTAGCCGTAGCTCTGCAGTCAAATACTTGACATGGATTGCCTACTTCCTGTCTACAAAGTTGATAACCTACACCTTGGGGCAGATGCAGTCAACTACGTTCTACGACGAGATGTTTGCCGTGTGGGCGGTGTTTATGGGCGTTGTCCTCAGCAACTCTGATGCCATCTCCGCCTACAGCTTGGAAGACAACGAACATCGAAAGAGATATAATTTGGAAATGCTTGTTCAATCATTTTGGTTGGTGAGTGTATTAATTCAACAGAACTAATGATACAACTATATATTGTATGGTTCTTGTCCATTGGCAGAGCAGGAGAAAGAATTGAAGCTTTGATGTCGGCTAGCAAAGATGGTTTGGCAGAACACAGCAAATTGGTCTCTGACTATATGTGGGACGAGCACGCGTTGAGCAAGGATGATCATGCGGTAGATCCAGTTTCCATGAAAGGATACAATTACTTGGTGACTGGGGAGAATGAAAACCGGGTCAACCACGTGCTGCCACTCTACCGAAAGAAGCTAGATATCACCGTTGATGAAGTTGTCACTGTCCATAAAATCTGGGAGTGCAAAGGAAGTCTTTTAAGCTCCAGAAATGACCCAAACAATCGTCTTAAGGACATTTGCCTATCATTTGCGCTGTGTAGGCTTCTGCGTCTGAGATTTGGCCGATATCTCTTACACGAAAGTTGTCAAGATAAGACGTGGAATTTTGTTCGTTACGGATTACTTTCTGAGAGCGGTGATGATGATCATGACGAGAGAGCATTCAGAGTTGTTGAGGTAGAACTCGCTTTTCTCTATGACTCCTTGTACACAAAGTATCCTGCACTCTTTGCTTATGGATTCCCAAAACTGAGACCGTTTGTCTCTCTCTTAATTGTCGTATTGGGTTTCTGGATAGTGGGATCTTTTCTCCATCGTTACAACACTCCTTATGGATATAGAAGCCTTACTTTCGGTCGGTTTAACTGTGATGTTCTTCTCACATATCTAGTTATATTGACTTTCCTTTTCATCGAAGTTATGCAATTAGTCTTTATATTTTCTTCTGACTGGGCCAAGGTACTGTTCGTTTGTAAGTATGTTGCGAAACCCTCTTGGCGAGCGAAACGCATAGCGGAGAAGATATTAGGCTTTGTATGCCACAGTCGATCATGGTTAAACTCACAATCTTGGGAGAGAAAGCTTGGTCAATACGATCTTATCAAACACTTTGATCATGACCCTTGCAAATTGATTAACAACTGGTTTGTCTCCCCTTATAAAGACGTAAAAAGAAAGGGCCAGAAAGAAAATAAGCGCATCAAGTTAACGACAGAGGTTAAGAAAGAAGTCGCTCTTTCGTTGAAGACCAATGGTCGAAAATTGAGCAACGGTTTAGCTTCTCTGCAGCGTAATGGCTTCGCCGATCACTTCTCTTGGGCATGTCGGCTTGAGACGCAAACACATGTTGTTCTGGTCTGGCACATAGCCACCACTCTTTGCGAAAAGTCACTGTCGTTTTCGCAAACTGAAATCAGTGCTGCAAAAAGCAAATATTTCAACGTGGCCAATGCCTTATCCAAGTATTGTGCCTATTTGGTGGCTTTCAAACCGAGGCTTTTACCTGATCATGCTTATACAACCGAGTTCATTTTCAGCCGCGTAGTTTATGAAGCGAGAGATCTTCTCAAGGACTGCAAGAATTCAGAAAGCAAGTACCGAAAAATGATGGAATTAGGCCATGAAGGCGATCGCGAGAACGAGATAATAAAAAGCGGGGCGGTGCTGGGAAAGCAGTTGATCGATGAGACACAAGATTGGGAGCAATTATGGAAGGTGTTGTCGGAGTTTTGGGCCGAGATGATGCTGTTTGTAGCCCCCTCAGATGACGTAACCGCCCATGCAGAGAATTTAGCCACCGGCGGAGAGTTTGTGACGCACCTTTGGGCTTTGCTCACCAATGCAGGTATTCTTAAAAGATCAGAACAAGCTGTTGATCATCTAGATGCTTGATTAATGTACCTTTTTAATTGTGTAATATGTATTAATGTTTTTTGTATAAATTGTCCTAATTATATGTATGTTAAAGTCGGTATGACTGATCATTTGGTTGAGAAGTAATTTATAGAACTACTCTACCTTGGATTGCGTTGACTGGAGTTCTGCGGTCGTATATGTGATGTTGTAATACCAGTAATTTTCTTTATATCTATGTGTTGTGTTCTACATGACATGTTATACACGTTATTACATATACACATGCTAGCTAGCTAGCTTTGTTTCCTATATGGTATGTGAGGTACCACATGATTCTGGCATCTACACACGTGCGAGTTCTCGGATTGCGGCGTTGATATGGTGGCGGGAGCCGATAGTACTTATTCTAGCTCCTCCGCCTCAAGCAGGGGAGTTGCACGAAGGCTGCCGGAGATCTTGTTAATTTTTCGATTGTGTTAATAAATTGGTACTTAGTGGTTTTACATAACGGGGCTTTTGTAATGTATGCAGGTTGATTTCATTAATATTGCATCACAAACTCTTTGGAACATTCAATCTCATATATGATATATGTAGTTGGACTGTTGCTAGCTAATGTCTTGCAGTGCTCATTAAATACAAACATAATACAAACATATATATATATATATGTATATTATATATCAATTATACTCCAGCTAATTTTGCACTACATTTCCACAAAGACAAACCATAAGTGTGGTTAATTAGGTGTGTAGAGCTTTTATGCCAATCGCATTCAACTTGTGTGAACATAATGACGTTTGATTCTTTTTTATTCCTTTTTATGAGGAAACTTGATTCTTTTTTTTTTTTTTTTTAATTTTTTCTTCTTTTTTAGGTTAACTTGAGTCTTTTTTTATTATTTATTTTTACTTTTCTTAGGAGAGACTCATAGAAGTTCAAATATGCTGTAGTATGTTTCCTATTCCAAATTTTGACAAAAGATAGGGCATCTTCTAATTATGTTTAATTGCTACCTAATTTTTTCCCTCCGGCCTCTTTCTCAATCTAGACGTACGGTTTTTTTTTTTTTTTTTCAGTTCAAAATTTTGATTTTACTATACTCATTGATTTTATTATACTCATTGAAGCGAACGTAACAAAATGGACAATCACAATGAAAAAGGAATTTCAATTGGGGATCAAAATATATAACTTAAATTTTTCACAATTCGAATCATAACTCAATCGTTTTACTACAATATTTTTTTTTATTATATAAGTTCAAATTCAACTTTTTTATTGTATTATTTTCTATCACATAACTTCACTTTTTAACTTAAATTTGCGAAAAGAACAGACCCTATAATTGAAACCTAGAATCCTTTTTATTTTCCCTGAGTTTGCTTCAAAGAGTTAATCCCCTCCACCATCAATGTCATTTCGTCCCGTATGTAGTACGTACCGGGAAAAAAAGTTCAAAACTTTTTTTTTTTTTGCTTTGCTTAATGGCAGTAACTCCATAAATATTTTAATTATTTTATGATGATGTGTCATCATCTTATTGGTGGGACAACATTTGGAATGAGAAACGTGCTACAACATATTTGAACTCTTTGACCAATGAAGGCGCATTTCTTATGCAAAGAGTGCTTCCATATGCTTGTTAAAAAAAGACTCAAATTTCCTCGGAAACAAAAAAAACAAAGACTCAAATTTCCTCAAAAAGTTTTTAAAAAATAAAATAAAAGAAGACTAACTTTTTTATGTTTTGACAAGTTGAATGTGGTTAACAGAAAAGCTCACCGAACCCCACTTATGGTTTGTCTTTGTGGAAATGTTGCTTAATGTTTATATAATGAGCATTGCAAGTTGATTAAGTATAGTAAAACACAGAAGAAGATCTAAAACATTCCACCTATATATATGAGACTGAATTCCCAAGAGTTTTGATACAAGTAATGAAATCAACTAAATACAGAAACATATAGTTAGAAAATCCCCAATTATAACACAATTTATTAACACAATCAGAAAATGAACAATTTATTAACACAATCAGAAAATGAACAAGATCTCCGGCAGCCACCGTACAACTCCCCGCTTGAGGCTGTCGAGCCAGACGCACCGCCTCCCTCCACCGTATCGTCGCACCCGATCCGAGAACTCACACCCGTGTAGATATGTACAAGAATCACGTGGTACTCAAATACCGGAAACAAGGTATAGATACCAGGTACGTATGTATATATTAACGTCTTACTTCTTCATAATTTGCTCCCTTTGTTTCGGAAAGTTTGAGGGGACGTGATGTATTGCTGGTGATTTTTTTGGAGGATTGGAATTCTTAGTGCAACAGTTACAGATCCAGTTGCTACAACACTCGAAGATGAGCTTGAGATGACAAAAAAATGGACGGCTGTGATCGGCCCTTTGGTAACGACTCCAAATGATACGCACCAGCCACAATAAAAATGGTCCTCCCACGATGGTCCCAGAAATAGAAGCGATTATTTTGATGAGCAAGGGAGTACTTTTGCCACTGTTATCTGTCAACTCCTCCTCCCCTGGATCGTACACTTCCGGCGAACTCGCAGTACTACACCGTCAAGAACATTTTTGTGTAACTAATATTATAACTTTATCAAAAACATATATTCAAAAAAAAATCTTTATAAAAAAAAAAATCAATCAATGTTTTTTGGTCACATATAAGTTTAAATAGAAAAAAAAAAAAAAAAAAAAAAATTGGTGAGAAAGTTTCATCAATTAATCATGTAGCGAAACAACTAATGGGTATTTATCACAAGTGGATTATTCCCAAACTCTCCTAACACGACATTTATAAAATAATCCTTACCTGTGGGTTACGAAGGGTGGAGAACTTGAAGGAAAACTTGAAGCACAGAAGTTAACATCATAGTAATCTGCAGAAGCACATGAAAAGAATGTGTTTGTCTTGTCGTTTTCATAGGCCTGAGTACTTGGGCAGAGTCCCTTGAAATGATCGGAGTAAGTGCTAGAACGACCACAGTAGTGATCTTGAGTTTCCTTAAACGCCTCGCACGCGCTGTTACACCCAATAACACCGTTGCCACGCACAACTTGGACGTCCTTAGGGCATTCCTTGTTCAGATCCGCAACGCAACCAGTTGCCTTGCAGTCGCTAATTGATTGATGACTATTACCTCTCGGAACCACCGTCATGGGCAGGTTGAACCCCTTCGCGAGGCTGACGGAGTAGGCGTACTCTCCCGCCGCGCCCTTCGGGGTGAATTCGGCAATAGTAGTGGCGGCAGGAGCGGCGGTTCCACTGGGGCATTCCAGGGCCGAGGAGCCGCAGTCCCCGGTCCCGCAAGTGAATTTATGGGCTGTGGTGTTTCCGCTGCAGTGGGTTCGGCCCCATAGAGTGCCGTCCCAGTTGGCCGGAGCTGAGACGATCTTGGATTCTCCCTGGCGGAGGGTGAAACCGGTCGAATTCTTCGGGAGCTCCGAGGAGTGGGGTTTGGAGACAAAAGCCGGCCATATGGTGTCCTCGCATGAATTTTTGATCTTCATCATCAACACCGAATGCGTGCCTGAGCAAGAATATCCAATATTGAAACACACGAATAACATAATAAGTATACGCAAAAAAGTGATTTAAAGTTGATTAGAAGATCAAATCTATGGTAAGGTGTGCAACTTTAATCGTTCAAACTTGAAAGATGCTATTTTTTACATATATGTATACGTATATGTATAATGTATATGTGTATGTGTGTAGAATTCTGTAACTTATTAGAGAAGTACTTACCAGGGGTTTGGAAGAGACAAAGAAACAAGAGGAAAACTTGGGAGAAAGACAATGATATCGCCATCGGATATATATAGCTGTGCATAAAATATTGTTCAACCTTATATATAATTAGCTAATTTCATAAACAAGGAGAAGGAAGAAGTTGAGAGAGTTAGGAAATTGGAAGTTATATATATATGTGTGTGTGTGTGTGTGTGTGAGAGAGTTTGGCACTAGTCCTGACAGCTAGCAAACCATCGTACTGCCGCTCTTTTTATTTTTTAAAAAAAAAAAACTTGGCAAACAAGGCGTGTGTCGAAGATTTTCATTTTCTTCGATGATAAGAAATGGACCGGTCAAACAGCAACACCAATTCAGTTTTTCCCACCGGTATTATTCTTGATGAAACGAATTTCCCATTATGGTCACAATTAATAAAGATGCCCATTGGAGCACCGGTCCACACTTGTGGCTTGGAGTGCCGATAATCACAGAGTTAAAAGTTGGCTCATTGATTCAATGAACCCCCATCTGATGCAGACGTTTATCCGGCTGGCCACAGCCAAGGAGATAACTACGACTTAGAGTGATTAGCAACAGGACCTGCGAGTGTTGGTAGCTGGAACTTACGTTGCCAAACATGACGACTACGACTTAAGTAAGAATGACGCAAAATTTTAGATTAAAAAAAAGTTGCGAGCACGTGTGACATAAATTTAGAACAAACAAAAAACAAGGAGAGAGAATTAATTAACGTGTGAATTTTCTAGGAAAGCCTCATACGACTTACATGATTAGCAAGAGGAATCCAAAAGTAGGGGGGGCATATACCCGAACATTCATTTTATGCTCTTTTTTTTTTTTTGGCTAATGAATTGAGGTGTCCATCGTGATAGTCTTTGTCAAACTTTTTACTCCAATTCTATTGGGTCAGATACCCAAAAAGTCATTTTATGCATTTTTTTTTTTTTTGGCTAATGAATTGAGGTGTCCGTCGTGATAATTATTATTATTTTAAAGGGATGGTGATAATTATTTTTTAGGAGCCATAATATGAATACTTTTTCCTTAGTGATATATATATAATTGTGGGCACCTGATATTTTTTTTGACAAATCTGGTCCTAATTTTTAGAGAGACATGAACACACTATTACAATTATTATTAAATTATTATTAAATTATTATGATAATTCTTATTATTTAGTAAAAGTGATTAATATTGATACAGTGGAAGATTGTGGATATATAACCAAGTTCGTTTCTCGAATTGCTAAATTATTTGTTGGTCATTTATTAATGTCTATTTGATTGGCTATACCATCACGATTGGGAAAAAGATCATTTGGTTGCCAATTGTTAGTTTGTGTCTTTTCTGGCTTCCCAAACACGTTTTCCAAACAAAGCTAGGAGCTAGGTTTTCACCAAAAAAAAAAAGCGCAAGAAGACAAAAGTCGAAATAGAGGATACAGATAATATTGAGGAAGAAACTTCAGAGACGTGTTCGTTTGGTTCGTGTATTCAGAATCATGATTTAAAATTATTTTTGTTTTACGTGTATTTTTTGTGAGAGAAAATACTGTAGAGAATCATGAATCATGATTCAGAATAAGGGATAAATACAGGAAACAAACGGGAAAGCAAATGTATTAAAAGTACGCACATATTTCTCTCCTTTCTTTCAAATATTGAAAAAAAAATGAAAGAGTGGGTGATATAAATGATTACCCGCTGTAAATTAACCCAAAAAAAAAAAAAGAGGGAAAGAGACTATACTTTTCGTGATCGACATGGAGTTTCAAGTTGCGTAAATAAAACGGGTTAGGTTGATAATATGACTGTCGCTTTGTTTTCATTGACTTTCCAGTTGGGTTGTCTTTTATAACTTCTTTTTTTTTGGTTAGTTATTGTGGCTGGTTTCTGAATTGTTTTTTCTTTTCTAAAAAAAATAAATTTGATGGAAGGATTTCCTCGTCTCTCTCCATTTATTCATATAAAGTTGTGTCAAACAACGTTGGTGCCAGTCATTTTTATGACTGTAAATTAACTTTAGATTAGGCAACGCTTGCATTCATAGAAAGATCATATTGAGAAAATTAACGAGCAAAAGTGAAAAAAAAAAATCCCTACAATTCCCTTATAATCTAAGTGAGTTGTGGATTTAAAGACAAATTTGACATGTACAGGATCATACAAGAATAGAACATTGGTAATCCTCCTTACTTGAACTTTAATTTTCTTATTCAGGGGGGGAAAGAAAATACTTTTGATAATAATTTTCTTTCCATTCAACATGTGACAAGTCATATTAAATTCAATTATATTATCATGGCTAAAATGTCAGTGCAAAACTTACTAGTTAAAGATGTGCTTTGTGAGAAACAAAAACGACACCCTTCGGCGGGGGGAAAGGAAAAATCATTGTCGCATTTCTTAAGAACGCTGGGTTTCAGAATCCGTTTTTCGTTTGTGACTAGAAAAAGGACATGTAGCTATGAATTTCATGTCAAAATGGAAAGAATGGAAATCAAGACCGAACACCAGAGATTAATCAAACCAATGTACTTGTTGGCATAAAGAAAAGAATGATTTTAGCAGATCTCATTTTCCTATAATCGTCAACTTTTGGGGTAATTTTGTCAATCCAACGTATTTATATCATCTAGGAAATAAATCATTTACCATTTAATAAGTGGTCTGAATCAGTCAACCACAGATATCTTCATCACATGAAAGCAAAGATGATACAGTTGATTAAATTTATATGTTTACATGACATATACCCATCGGTGATGAGGGTAAAACATATCCACTCAATCATATATCTACAAACATATATATATATATAACCTAGTCATTCATGGAACTAGATATATGCATAAACAACTAATAGAAAATAAATAAATTTAATTCATGAACTCACGACCTTTTAGCAGATTTAACCAATAATGTGCCATAAACGGTAAGGATAAAAAGATAACCAAAAAAAAAATGCTTATCCATGCCTTGAATTGACATTGAGTACCTCAACGTTACCCGTCATCACAATATCTTTGAGTGAAAATGAAGCTTGGAGTATGAGCAATGGCCACAAAGTGAGAGGCAGCACCAAGAAACTTGAGATGTTTGAATCTTAGGTCTTTTAGGGTCTGTTTAGTTCGTTGATTCGAGTTTTTAATTAGGTTGAGATGTGACTTTATGTGAGAATTTTTTACTGTAGTAAAAAAGTGAGATGTGACTGTTTTTTAGAGCTTTTGACTATAGCAAAACTTAAATTTTAAACTTGAATCGGTAAAATAAACGAGTTATTAATTCGTCGTATTAAGTCAATTCATTCTGAGGACAATGGAATAACAAGGCAGCTCCATTTCTTAAGTAACTTATTGGTTGATAATGGTGACAGGAATCTTGATCATCGCCAATATCTATCGAGAACAGTTTCGACCAGGATTCGCATACACCATAGTCTTTCATCAACGATATATATCATAGTGATCATAAGGATAATAATCATACACACAAAGACAACCTCCTAAAACTCCTATGCCCAAACGTTTTTCTGGTTGACAAGGCGATATAATAGAGTAGAAGTGGAACTGCTCCTCGTCCAAGTCAAAAGAAACTATAGAATGTAAGCCATTGTTCTTTTCCTAACAAAGCCAATGAAGAGCTTCCTCAAGATAGATTGGGTGGTAATACTTACAACTTCTCCAAGAAAGTGTCCCAAGTGTATGGATCTCAGCCATATTATCACCGAGCCCCGAAAAAATGCCCAGATGAAGGTCCTCTGTCTGACGATTAAACATCCTAATAACCTTAAATTGATTATTCTTTGGACTGAAGCCCAATCCAGGCCCAAAATATCTGCCATTATTCCCGTCATTAGAAGACTTTGGGAGACCTATAAACTCACCCAAGATTGGGTTGCAAACGACAACATCAGGATCAGATCTCCGTTCGGCAGTCAAGCAAAGCAAGCCATGACACGAATTTGCAACCCAATACTTGTGATCCTCTAATGAATCCAACTTAATCAAGTTCTTTCTCTTGCTGTTGTTCTTCCGTCAAAGATCACATTCGTATCATCACCTACTTGACTCAACATAACTTGGGCATTTCTCAATGGCATCTTTAATTTGGCTTTCACTGTTATGTTGAGATGACAGTGGTTACACTTCTCCTCAACAGATCCACACCAGTAGTACCCCACATCAAAACCGCGGCCATTCTCAGGTTTAGGGCCAGTAATATGTGTTACGACACAACTAATACGATTCAAAAACGACACGAATTTTAGTGAGGTAGGGTTGAGAAAAAAGAGATTCAGGTCAAAATTGAGTCGACTTGAAATTTAAACCCGTCTATCCCGAACACGACACGAAACTCATAAAAAACTAAAAAATACATATATTTTTCATTACATATTTTTTTTTTTATTATGAACTTGTGATATCATGATAGTTATATTCAAAATCTTGTACTATTATTTACTTAATTTCAATCAATGTTATTGTATTTTAGTATGTTATGAATTTTAAGTTATTTCTAATATGTAAAAAACTAAATAAAAGTATATAATTTTCGTGTCAATCTCAGGTTCACTAGTTAATTTCGTGTCACGGGTCATTTTCGTGTCGTGTCGTGTCAACCCGTATAGTGGTTATGTTACATTCGTGTTGCGGTTTTTAAAAAATTTTGTGTCACGAATCGTATTCAAGTTGATTGCAAATTTAAAAAAAAAAATGATCAAAATACAATACAATGACACGAATTGTCACCCCTACTCAGGCTCAGGCTCGAACAAGTAAAGGGTTCTCAAAATGCGGCACCAACCAGCATCTCGACTCAAAAGAGAGGTCTTCCCTTGGGCCAAGTGCAGCTTAGCAAAATAAGGGTCTGAGATTATACTGTGCCAAGTCTTGCACACACTCGTCGTAGATAGTTTTAGAAAAGTATCAACAAAGATTGTCGTTGGAAGATCACTTATGGAGGGACCAGATAATAGATTTTTCTCATCAGTGTTGCCTATTTGGGTCGGCTTTCTTCTTCTTTTAGTGGCCATTCCAGCAATCTATTTATGCATATTTTATACATATTTCAATTAAAAACTCACCATGGAAATATAAATATAAATAAAAATTTTCATAACTGTAAATTTGATTCGAAGAGCCAACAAGCAAATATAATTACAGATACACAGAAAGAAGGAAAATGGGCAAATGATTTAAATATCAGGATAAACACTAATAAATAGTGAGAGAAAATGTTAGAATTGCAAATTTCAAACAAAATTCTACTTCACAGACAAAAAACCCACCGGGGAAATCAGACGCATAAATGCACACATGCAAATTGACAGTTAAATACTGGGATAATCACTAATAAGGGCTGAAAAAGAGACTATTAGAAACACAACAGTTCTAGGAAAATTTTGATTAAGAAAACTCGCCGTAAAAACTGAAATGGGTATGCAGATTAACAGGAAAAAAATATATTAAGGGCACAACTAGTCTAAACTCCACCCACTAGTAAAAAAAATAGGTCTCACCTATAAATTTTATAGTGTAAAATCCACCTTTTATTAGTGTAAGGTAATGCTACCGTATATCATTGTTTGTTTCCTTCGTATATGTAATTTTATACGTAGATTGGACACCCACATGTCAAACCCCTTTCAAAAGGAACTTGACTTGTCACTTGACTCTTGACGTGGGTCCACAAATGCTTTCAACCCCTCAAGTGAGTTGGATATTTCGTCATTGACCCGACTCTGGAGTCTAGACTTATGTCGACCTCAAGTCTCTCATAAATAGAGGTGGAAATTTAAGATTTGTTTGTTACGAAGATTTAAATTAAGTGATTTTAAAAATAAAATTATGATTTATTATTTTGAGTATAAATTACAATTCTAAAATTATGATTCAGAATTAAAGATTTTAATAACCTTGAATTAAGATGGGGTGTTTTAAAATCATGATTTGAATTAGTTTAAAATATCATATTAAATTCTGAATCATCTAAACTAAAGACTGATTCTGAACTAGGATCCAGAATCATGCCAAACACACTCTTAGATAATCTAACCTAAATTTGACGGCCGAATAGAAAATTTTGAGTCTAGCCGCCCAAAAAGGGGGAGGTCGGCCTCAGCCCATACTAACCCTAAAACTCAACGGGCTTAAGAACTCCGACTAGACTGAAATTTTATAGGGTAATTTACATATATAGTAAAAATTTGATATTAAAGTTTTAATTTAACAAAAATTTTAAAATATTACAAGAATAACAAAATTTTATATTCTTTTTATGTCATTAAAATAATAATTATATCATTATATAGTACAACATATAATATTATTATGATAATTATTATGTCATTTTTTGCTATATTTATAATATTTTAAAATTTTTACTAAATTTCAATTCAAGATATGAAATTTTCCATTAATTACTTCAATTTTGTAAGGACCGAAATTGCAGCGTACTCAGGAGGGTGGGAGTGGTCCACATCATGATGTTGACTATATACGCACTTTCCTTTCTAAATGCCAAATACGAAGAAAAACGTTGTCATTATCTGAACTTTTTATCGTATCGGTACGTATGTGAAGGAAATTTTTTAAATAAAATTTAACTTGTACCCACAAAAATTAAGTCAACTTTACAACTAATAATTGAGCCATTTTTTTTTTATTATTGTCTTAAGTTGAGGTGGATAAAATAAATAACACCAATATTTGATCTCCATTCGCCATACAAGGCAAAATTTTAATCATGCCAACAAGAGTACCCAACAACCATCTTGATGACAATGCGGGAATATCATATAATTGATTGAAAATTTCCGAAAAGAAAATGTATGAAGCTTCAATTATCAAAAAAATATCATATAATAATAATCACAGTATTTAATATGTCTAAATGCAAAGGCACGTCGTTAACATATATATACGTCTTTAGCACATGCATGTGAATAGTATCACCGTTGCGTACGCGCCGGTGGGTTTGACTATACTGGTGCTATATATGTATATATTCTCGTGCTATATATATTGTATCATTGTTATACATATATATTATTGACTATACTGTATACACACACACAAAATATATATATATATATATTAATTTGTAATGATGTGGTGGTGCGTCTGAATTTATAGAATAATTTCCACCACAGGTCTTCCCTTGTGCCATAAAAATAACAATGCTTTAAATTAATGACCCAGTCAATAAAAGTAGGTCATCAAATGATAAATTTCTTAAATTTTTCTTCTTCTTCTTCTTCCTTTGTTCTTTTCCTCCTTTTTAGTTGTCCTGTACTGATAATTCTAAGCCAACTGCCGAAATGCAAAGTAGAAAACGATTGCATGAAAAGTAAGTCCTATATAAAATATAACATGCACAAATGAATTTATATAACAAATTAATAATACAATAATTTCTAGATGCATATATATTCAAACACTATAGCTTGTGCCATTAAAGACTTGTGCCATTAAAGACTTGTGCCAAAACAATCGACACATTCTTAAAAAGTCTCAATATATGGCAGCTTTCAGTGCTCTAGTTTTGTTCTCTCTTTCTCTTCTCCAATCCTTCTTCTTAGGTTCGTGTATATATATTTATGTGTGTGTGTGTGTGTGTGTATATAAATAGACACACATTTTTCTGAAAATTGATTCTTGTTAATTAATGCACTTCTAATATGCTACTTCTTTTCATTTTTGCAGGCACTTATGCAGCCACGTTGACAATCACAAACAACTGCAACGACATCATATGGCCTGCCGTTTTACCAAACTCCGGCTCGCCGTTGATCTCTCCGGCCGGGTTCTCCCTCAACGCTGGAGACTCCAAAACCCTACCCGTGCCCTCGGGCTGGTCCGGACGTGTATGGGCCCGAACCCGCTGCGCACCCACCTCTGCTGGAAAATTCTCCTGTGCCACCGGCGACTGCGGCTCATCCGCCGTGGATTGCAGCGGCAGTGGTGGGAAATTCTCGCCGCCGGCCACCGTGGCCGATTTCACGATCAACGAGCTGACGAGCCCCGACACCTACTCCGTCAGCGTGGTCGACGGCTACAACCTCCCGGTGAAGGTGGTTCCCACGGGGGCCGCAACCGGAGGCTGCACAACGGTGGGGTGTGCGGTGGATTACGAGTCGGGGAACTGCCCGGCGGAGCTCCGGGTGAGCTACGGCGGTGGAAACGAGAGCGTGGGGCTGAAAAGCGCGTGTGAGGCGGTTGAAGAGGCGGAGTATTGTTGTAGTAATAATGGAAATAATTACTCGTCGTCCAAGATTGCTTGTAAGCAAAACTCTTACTCGGAGCTGTTCAAGAACTGGTGTCCACATGCTCGTACGTTTGCTTATGACAACACCGGTACGACCTTCACATGTGACGCAGAGAATTATGTCGTCGACTTCTGTGGTCAGAATTCCGGTTTCTCTTCTACCCGCACCGGCACCGGGTAATTATAATTTTATATTCACCACGAATTTCTTGCAATTTGATACTTTCTTCTTCTAAAATTTTTTTCTTTACAATTTAAAACTTTTCAATTAATCTTCAAACTAGGAGTAATTGACTCTTAATTATTAATCGATATTAATTTTTGACAATAATATAACTAATTTTTTAACACCTGTACCCGTAACTTTTTTTTTTTTTTATATTAGTTTTTTTCCTTTCAAATTAGTCCCATAATTATCTCTTGTGAATTAAATCTTGTTAACGACTAGAGTTAATTCGTTTTTTTTTTCCTAACAAAAAATTTGATTTTTTTAATTAAAAGATTAAATTACGAAGAAATTAAATAGTTTGGGGACGAATTAGGTGTTAAGTCATTAGTTCGTAAACTATTGTCCTCCACTAAGTAAACGCAATATGATTAACATCTCCAAATTGTTACATTATCGACGAATAGTATTACGCACTTACCACGGAAAAAAAAAAAAAAAAAAAAAAAGCATTATTAACGCAACTTTTTACCAACCACAAAACACCAAAAAAAAAAAAATGAATAATTAAGTTTAGATTCTCAATTAATTATAAGGAGATTTAGCACTTATACTCCCTGAATTCTTTTTGTGTTTTGTGGAAATTATAAGAAATTAATTTCTTCGTAATTATAATCAAATTTCCCTGAGTTCTTCTTTTTTTGGTGTTTTGTGGTTGGTAACATGTTGCGTTAGTGATGCTTTTTTTTTTTTTTTTTTTTTTTTTTCCGAGGTAAGCACCTAATACTAGTCGTCGATAATGTGACAATTTGGAGATGTTAATCATATTGCGTTGACTTAGTGGAGGACAATAGTTTACGAATAACTTTTTTTTTTTTTTTTTTTTTTTTTGCTTGAAAAGAACTTTTTCTTATTTCTTTCAACTGGATGTAAGAGACGCAAGATGATGGATTAAAAAATAACAATTTTGAGAAATGTACGTGGTTTGTTATGGTTTTGTACAAGTTTATTATTTATGTTATTTTAAATAATTAAGTATCAAATATTTTTTCTTTATTAATTAAAAAATAATTATTTATTTTTAATTAGAGTAACATAAATACTATTTTTTAACTGTCGTAAGCCGTATTTCTGATTTTCTTCCCATATTTTTTCTATTGTTTCTAAGATTTTCTATGATCAGACTATTACTAGATTTATATCCGGGTGCGTGGTTTTATTAAGGTAGGAAATATAATTTAAAAAATTTACACGATTTCTTTTTTATAACGCCATAACAGGAAATTAAAAAAATGAAGGATTATTAGCAATGATCAATTAATCATCTTGTTAAACTCTTTCGACCCAATATTTGTATTCAAGAATTAGATTTCTAATTAGGGAGTCTCTCTCAGAAATAACATGTTTTTTGCTCATAGTTACATTAATCAATTTGTACATTTTAATGTTACAACCGTCTTAGAATAGTACTAATTGTACAGAACTAGTCTTCCGGAGGATCAAGGTTCCGATAACATCTACGGCGAGAACGACACCAACTCCAACTTCGGAATCATCATCGGCGTCGTGGCTGGAGTCATCGGAATCATCTTGATAATTTGGTTTTGCCGACGGTGCTTCAAATCCGACTGCGAGCCCTCATGCGACAGCACTTGTTGTTCCATCTTCTCATGTTCTTTGTGTTTTGATTCACATAAATGTTAGATATATCACTCTTTAATATTTAGTGATATATAGGATCACTAGGCTTTTGGCCAGTCAAAATTATGTTGCCGTACAAAAATTTATATGGTTCTTTTTAATAATTGTCCTCTTATTATAGTTATTTTAGGTACAATGGAGTTTAATTATAGGGATTATCGTCTTGTTGTAAAGGGCAAAAAAATAAGGAACATTAGCCTCATTCACTTCACCGATTCGAGTTTTTAGTTTTAGGTTTCTACAGTAAAAAGTTCTCAGAAAATGTCACATCAAAATTTTCTGCTACAGTAAAAAGCTCTCAGAAAATGTCACATCTCAGCTCGAATTGAAAACTCGAATCCGTGAAGTGAACGAGGAAAAGTCTCAATCAAATAAACAAATTAAGGGTGGTTCCAAACCCACCCGTCTTTTTTTCCCCTCTCTCATTTTTTATTGATTTGGTGATTTTTTTTAATAAAAGATTTGAACGAAAAGAGGAAATATATATTTTTTTAATATAACGAAACAAAAGAAAGGAAAACAGCAAATTCACGGAGACTTAAGTTGAGAATTAGCACAAAAAAAAAAAGTTTGAAAAAAAATTTTAATAAAGAAAAGGGGAAAAAAAAAACTGACGCTAAACAAACTAAAAGAAACTAAAGTTGACGAAGAGAGAAAACAAACTAAGTTGACGAAGAGAGAAAACAAAGTAAAGAAATGAAACAAAATTTAAACTACTAAAAAAAATAAAATAAAGTAAAAGACAACTTATCTTTTTTGGCCCAAATATCTAGTGATCAAACTTGTTTGCAGCACCTCCCCGGCAACAGCACCAAAATTTGATTAATGTCCTAAATTTTTGTTCATAAGTGGTCAATTGTAACACAGAAAAGTAATCGTATCCACAGAGAAGTAACAAAATAAACAAGAAATATAAGCAGAATAAGAGCGTTAGAGAAAAATAAATAACAAGTAAATTAAAGAAAAATAAGAGTTTTGTTGTAATTTTGCTACTAATAAAATAAAGAAAAGAAAAGGGATTTATGTGAAGAAAATTTAGTAGTAAAAATGGTAAGGTGTTGAGAATCCCTAATGTTTCGTTCACTAATTCAAGTTTTGATTCACAAAAGAAAAAGATCGAATAAATTAAATCTCTATGTTAACTCTGAAAATATTATTATTACAAGTTATCCAAAATTGATAATATATCAATTTGACAATAATGCCGTAAAAGACAATTTGTAAATGTGCGACCCAATCTAGGAAGTCTTCTCTTAAACTTTCTATCATGCCACTCGCTTAAAATACTTCAATTAATTAAGGTGAAATTTGCGGAATTTTTTTAAAATCATACATTAACTTTTAAATTATAAGTGAAGTCTAAGTCTTTTTAAAATCATACTACATACATATAATTAAAATGATCTTGTCATAATAAAACATATTGCGGAATAAAAATGTGATCGGTATCCATTTCCCATTCTCCACACTGCTCGCCTACTGTTGCGCAATGTCCATCATTCGCTTTTCATTTGTTGCTTTCCTACAATATAAATACCTCTTAAGGGTGAGTTTATACTCAATAAATACGAGTTTAAGTCTCGCTAATTTAAAATATAGTACTTAAAGCATAACACTAATGCATGAATCATTTATGATCTTTTATGAATTTAACTTATTAATCTTATAGGCCTGAGTGTTCGTACCGATTGCGCGCAATCAGCGGGTGGAGAGGGTTTGCAAGGTCCCCAACTACACCGTGACCATAATTCATTTCATCATTTTTTTATGATCGTAAGCTCCCCAATCTCGGAAGGTTGGTATGACACTCAACTTTAAACTGTTCTCATTAATTTCATTAGTGAGCATGTTACATGATATGGCATGATATTCTATATCACAGAGCATAAACATGTATATAAGACATGTATAATATTTCACTTTAAAACTCATTCATATTGTAGGTGAGATTCTCACTTACCTGTTATCAGCTAAGGTTGGGATTATATTATATTACTCGCCGAGCTTAACCTCTACTAATGTGTTCTGTAAAGAAAACCCACTGAGAGTGTGAGTTTGACTCATTATAAGCTAGTCTATTAGCTTAGTCTATTTAGGAATTCATTCCTATACTTAGAAATATTCCTTTTTAAAATAGGGATCATTTAACTTCTTTTACATTACAAGGATCATTTTAATAAATCATTATCATATACTTTTCCTTAATTTTCTTTGCTAATCGGTCTTAACTTAAATCATTTACTATTTCACATTATTTCTTAGGTTGGGCCCAAAATTGTATTAAGGGCCATTGGTCTCTAACGTGTCTACAACGGTCCTTTACACTAGCATGTCTGACTTAGGCTTGAAAAGTTATGGGCCTAGTACAGGTGTTGGCCCGCACTTAGTGTTAAAAAAATTTCTCAATCCAATCTTGTTTTGAAATCATTAGTATATCTCATTTTACCACTAGTAATATCGTCAGTTACTAGGAATTGGGCCCGGTAAGCACTTAGTGATTATATATATTTTTTAGAAGATAACCATAAGTTTGTAACACTTTAAAAACTTCTTATTTCGTCTTACTATGATCTAAAAATTTAGTGTTTCACAGAAAACGGGGTTCGGCCTCAGAACATACCAATATCTTAAAATAATGGAGGCACAAATATTATTTCGCACAGTTTTTAAAAACGTCCCAAAAACGTGTCCTAGAGTCGGAATTGTGATTTTTTGCAGTCACAGAGACTTGTTCATAACGTCGAAAAGTTTAAGATTTGTGTCTCAAAAATTATGAAATTGTCCTCTAAAGGGTCCAAAAACGGCAAAACAAAAACTAGTTCAAGTTGATAGTTTGGACAGTTTTGATAAAATTCTGGACAGTTTTGGAAAAACGTCTAAACACACATTTTAGGGGAAAAATTGTGATTTTTCTCAGTCATAAGGAAATGTTCAGTACATCAAGGTCTACAACTTTTGTGAAGTAATATTTTTCTCAGTTTGGACTCTAACAACTCCAAATTTAAAGTCAAAGTAGACTAAAACTTTTTATCCGAAAGTAAAGCTTACCAACTTAAATTTTTTTCATCTTTATCCTCTTAAAGTTAACATGAAAAGTTTAGAACTTGTTTCAAACACATAAAATACCAACCTTAAAACATGAAATACAATTTCAAAACATAAATCTAGCATTAAAAACCTCATACATTTGAAGATCTAACTTTTTAATACATATAAAACACAATTTTGTAAACAATCCAAACTTTATCCTTTAAGTTAAAAGGATCAAGATACGTTTTGAAAAGTCTTACCACAAGAGTTAGGAGAGGATATCTTTTGACCACCAAGGCAAGAGATTCCTACAAAGATTCAACTTTTAAGGAGAGTTGGAACTTTGAACAAAGAAAATTAAATGAGAAAAGTTTTGATCTTTACCCTTGAATGTGCTAGGAATTCCCACACAAATTTCTTCTCCTTCTTCTAGATTGTGGTTTGAAGTTTCCTTTGTGTCAGAGAGGTAGAAAATTTCGAGAGAGAGGGCTTGTGAGGTACGGCCAAGAGAGGTGAAAAGAGAGAGAGTGAAAAAAAAGGGAAAAATGGTAAAATGAACTTAACTTTAAATGGTGGTATTTATAGATAATTGGTTAATTATACTTAACCATAATTTTTAGGCTTCCTAGCCTTACTAATTAGACAAAAATTTTGATTAACCATGCTAATTATGGGCTGCCCAAGATTAATAGAAAGAGAGAGAGAGAAAGAAGCCTTACTAATTAGACAAAAATTTTGATTAACCATGCTAATTATGGGCTGCCCAAGATTAATAGAGAGAGAGAGAGAGAGAGAGAGAGAGAGAGATAAATCTCATTAATGATAACTTATGACACATTTCAACTCAAGGTCAAATCAAGTCACATCATTGCCTCCCACTAAAGTCTTCTCTTGTCAAATTAAACTTATACTGACAGTAATTTCTAGATCAGTTTAGAGGATAAATGTTTTCTGACAGTTTTCAGTACACTGTTTAAAACACAGTCCTACACTATATTCAGTAGAAATTAATACTAGTTTAGATTTAAAATCACGTAGATTATTCGGGCCATTTTCTGACTTTGAAATATGCCTTAAAATAACTTAAAATTTGAGTTCAACATACGTGTCTTAAACTCTCTATAAAACATAGTAACTGACAGTGTCGATTTCTGAGCACGGCGTTACGGTTTTACCGAAAACGCGACTCACGTAACTCTGATTTTACTAATTGGCAATTAAGGATTTCTTTAAATGTTAGAGTGCTTCTCAGAGCATTGCTAACACTGTACAGTACTCATGAATTCTTATGAACATAATTACAAGTCATAGTCAAATCAGAAATTTCTACCATCTTAATTCGCGATGAGGATTATCGACCGAGTCATAACATAAAATCTTTGACATAAAATTTTATATATTGAATTTTGGAATAATATTATTTATTCCATAAATCCTTCATTACAAAACATGTCATTATCCAGGAAATTATTATTTAATTACTTAAATTACACAAATTAACATCAAGATTTTTCCCGGTCATTACATTCTACCATCCTTAAAGATTTTCGTCCCGAAAATTAAAACAATTCAAGGTAGTTCTTTCTCATGTCTTCTTCGAACTCCCAAGTTGCTTTTTCTACATTATGGTTCCACCACAAGACTTTGACTAAAGGAATCACCTTGTTACGGAAGGTCTTTTCCTCAAAAGCTAATATCTGAACAGGTTTCTCTTCATACAACAAGTTAGTGCTAACTTCGACAGGTTCCTGATGCAACACATGTGAAGGGTCTGGCACGTATATCTTTAATATCGACACGTGGAACACATTGTGAACATAAGCTGACTCTGATGGAAATGCAAGCTTATACGCAACTTTACCAATTCTTTCTAGGATCTCAAAAGGTCCTACATACTTTGGACTAAGTTTTCCTTTCTTACCAAATCTCATTATTCCTTTCACCGGTGTAACCTTAAGAAACACCATATCACTCACTTGGAATTCTAAGAGTCTGTGTCGTTTATCTGCACAACTCTTTTGTCAACTATAAACTGTATCTAATATTTCTCTAATGAGTCTCACATCCTCTGTGGTTTTATTATTATCAATATCTGAACGTTTTATCTTATTGGTACGTATGTGAAAGAAATTTTTTAAATAAAATTTGATTTGTACCCACAAAAATTAAGTCAACTTTACAACTAATAATTGAGCCATTTTTTTTTATTATTGTCTTAAGTTGAGGTGGATAAAATAAATAACACCAATATTTGATCTCCATTATCCATGCAAGGCAAAATTTTAATCATGCCAACAAGAGTACCCAACAACCATCTTGATGACAATGCGGGAATATCATATAATTGATTGAAAATTTCGAAAAAGAAAATGTATGAAGCTTCAATTATCAAAAAAAAAAAAAATGTATGAAGATTCCCTATAATATCTGTTTTTGTATTTATATACTAATTAAACCATTGAAAAACCAACTACTTTTTTTAACCCTCGAAGGAAATATTATATTAGTACTATGGTAATATATTTTTTGAGGATATCTAAAAGTTAGATGCGAGGAAACACATCCAAGCAACCAACACAATAAAACGATAAAAATAATAATAATCACAGTATTTAATATGTCTAAATGTAAAGGCACGTTGTGAACATATAAACGTCTTTATCACATGCATGTGAATAGCATCACCGTTGCGTACCCGCCGGTGGTTTTGACGCTATTGTATCATTGTTATACATATTCTCTTGCTATATATATATATATATATATATTTGACTATACTGTATACACATACATATATATATACATTAATTTATTTATTTCCCACTTGTCATTACTTAGTTTATAATGATGTGGCGGTGCGTCTGAATTAGAATAATTTCCCCCACAGGTCTTCCTTTGTGCCATAAAAATATCAATGCTTTAAATTAATGACCCAGTCAATAAAAGTAGGTCATCAATGATAGGTCCTAGCTAACATGCAAACGATAAAAAAAAAAAAACGATAAAGTGATCATGTTTTCTCTTCGGGTGAGAAAGTACCGCAAGGTTTAGATAATAATTGATTTCTTGATTCCCATTAATAACCTTCGGTTGCTTTAAGTAAGCAGAGCCATGTACAAGAAACTCGAATAAAAAGAAAAACTGGTAACTAACTTTAAACACACGTAAAACAGAACATACCAACACGTAAACACAAAGCATGACTAACGGAAATAAAAGTAGCATAATTAATGGAAATAAAAGTGATGTAAAACGTGCAACCGTAAGTGACCCAATCCTGTAGGTGAGCCAGTGCACACATTCGTTCCTCCACGTGCAACTATCTTTTCTCGTCCACTTCATCCCAGCTTTTAGTGCTCTAGCTTTGTTCTCTCTTTCTCTTCACCAATCCTTCTTCTTAGGTACGTGTATATATATTTATGTATGTATGTGTGTGTGTATATATATATATATATATAATAGACACACACATTTTTTCTTAAAATTGATTCTTGTTAATTAATGCACTTCTAAGGTCCATTTAGTTCACTGATTTGATTTTTAATTCGAGTTGAGATGTGACTTTATGTGAGAATTTTTTACAGTAGTAAAAAAATTTAAATGTGACTGCTTTTAGGAGTTTTTTATTATAACAAAACTCAAATTATAAACTCAAATCGATGAACGGGACTATGTTACTTCTTTTTCATTTTTGCAGGCACTTATGCAACCACGTTGACAATCACAAACAACTGCAACGACATCATATGGCCTGCCGTTTTACCAATCCCCGGCTCGCCGTTGATCTCTCCGTCCGGCTTGTCCCTCAACATTGGAGACTCCGAAACCCTACCCGTGCCCTCGGGCTGGTCCGGACACGTATGGGCCCGAACCCATTGCGCCCCCACCTCTGTTGGAAAATTTCCTGTGCCACCGGCGACTACGGCTCATCTGCCGTGGATTGCAACGGCAGTGATGGGAAATTCTCACCGCCGGCCACCGTGGCCGATTTCACGATCAACGAGCTGACGAGCCCCGACACCTACTCCGTCAGCGTGGTCGATGGCTACAACCTCCCGGTGAAGGTGGTTCCCATGGGGGCCGCGGCTACAATTTACAATTTAAAACTAGGAGTAATCGATATTAATTTAAAACTACAATTTACAATTTTTTTCTTTACAATTTAAAACTTTTCAATTAATCTTTAAAATAGGAGTAATTGACTCTTAATTATTAATCGATATTAATTTTTGACAATAATATAACTAATTTTTTAACACCTGTACCCGTAACATTTTTTTTATAGTAGTTTTTTTTCCTTTCAAATTAGTCCCATAATTATCTCTTATGATTTAAATCTTGTTAACGACTAGAGTTAATTCGTTTTTTTTTTCCCTAACAAAAATTTGATTTTAATTTTTTAAAATTAAAAGATTAAATTACAAAGAAATTAAATAGTTTGGGGACGAATTAGGTGTTAAGCCATATGAATTCGGGGAGTATAAGTACTAAATCTCCTTATAATTAATTGAGAGTCTAAACTTAATTATTCTTTTTTTTTTTTTTTTTTGTTTTGTGGTTGGTAAAATGTTGCGTTAGTAATGCTTTTTATTTTTTTTTCCGTGGTAAGTACGTAATACTATTCGTCGATAATGTGACAATTTGGAGATGTTAATCATATTGTTAATCATATTGCGTTGACTTAGTGGAGGACAATAGTTTACGAAGATCTTTTTTTTTTTTGTTGTTGCTTGAAAAGAACTTTTTCTTATTTCTTTCAACTGGATGTAAGAGACGCAAGATGATGGATTAAAAAATAACAACTTTGAGAAATGTATGTGGTTTGTTATGATTTTGTACAAGTTTATTGTTTATGTCATTTTAAATAATTAAGTATTAAATATTTTCTCTTTATTAATTAAATAATAATTATTTATTTTTAATTGGAGTAACATAAATACTATTTTTTAACTGTCTGATTTTTCTTCCCATATTTTTTCTAAGATTTTCTATGATCAGACTGTTACTAGATTTATATCCGGGTTCGTGGTTTTATTAAGGTAGGAAATTATAATTTAAAAAATTTACTCGATTTCTTTTTTATAACAAACTCACAATAGAAAGGACATCTTAATGCGCCAAAACAGGAAATTAAAAAAAAAAAAATGAAGGATTATTAGCAATGATCAATTAATCATCTTGTTAAACTCTTTCGACCCAACATTTGTATTCAAGAATTAGATTTCTAATTAAGGAGTCTCTCTCAGAAATAACATGTTTTATGCTCATAGTTACATTAATTAATTTGTACATTTTAATGTTACTACCATCTGAGAATAGTATACTAATGGTACAGAACTAGGCTTCCGGAGGACCAAGGTTCCGATATCATCTCCAAGTTCGGAACCATCATCGGCGTCGGTGTCGTGTCTGGCGTGATCGGAATCATCTTGATAATTTGGTTTTGCTGTCGGTACTTCAAATTCGACCTCGAGCTTACCTCGCCCTCATGCAACTGCGAGCTTACCTGGCCCTCATGTGACTGCACTTGTTGTTCCATCTTCTCATGTTCTGTGTGTTGATTCACATATATCACTCTTTAATATTTAATGATATATTGGATCACTAGGTTTCTTGGCCAGTCAAAATTATGGGGCCGTACAAAAATTTGTATGGTTCTTTTTAATAATTGTCCTCTTGTTATAGTTATTTTAGGTACAATGGAGTTTAATTAGAGGGATTATCATCTTGTTGTAAAGGGGAAAAAAATAAGGAACACAAAAGTCTTAATCAAATAAACAAATTAAGGGTTCTTTTTTTTTTTCTCTCTCTCATCTTTTATTGATTTGGCGATTTTTTTTTAATACCAAAGAAGTCTTTGAATAAGCGTTTGGAGTAAGAATTTGTGTCATAGTTCGGATAATGATTCGTGACTTATTATAATGTTTTCTCTTATAAAAAATACATGTAAATCGAGAATGGTTATGAAACCTAATTCTAAATTTATGAACCAAACGTACTAAAAAAAGCAGATGCAACCTAACTTGAATAGTAAGACTTCTAATTATAAAAACATAGAAGTTTATGAATAGTAAGATTTATAGTCTTTGGCTTACAAACGCGTGTATATATAAATAATAATAATAATAATAATAAGTGCAAATGACAAAAGAGACCTCACAATTATATGAGGTGAGGGTATTAGAATTAGAAGAATCTGTCTATCTTGTTGTGGAGGACAAGATGTGTGAGTACTTCGTATCCTTTTTGAGAAGGATGATAACTGTCCCAGAAAATGTACTTGGAAGCATTACTACAAGTAGTTGTCGTATAACGGTTACACAAAATGCTGACTTCTATATTCCCCGTCCCACAGCATCCGTTAGTCGCCACATCAAATCCTGAAGACCAAGACCATGACCAAAATTACGTTGCAAGTAGGCAAAAATAATAATAATAATAATAATAAAAATAAAATAAAATAATAATAATAATAATAATAATAATAATAATAATAATAAAATAAAATAAAATAAAATGAAAGTTATAGTAATTACCATATTGAGCAGGGTTTTGGATAATGGAAAGCAAAGGGTTATAGATGTCAAGGTAGACAAGCCTTGCTTGTGGGAGTTTAACATTGAGGGAATCCATTAGAGAAGAGAGCTTGGAGTTGAAGAGTGATGCTGCTTGGTTGGGTGGCTCTGAACAATGTCTGAAAATGTCTCCACTCAGTGTTCTCTCAGCTGGGACACACCCAATTGGAGGCAGACTTACTACTCCTATTCTCCTTGCTCCTTCTCCATAAAGACCCTGTCCCAAATTTTTTTTTTTTTTTTGGTTCCATTAACATAAATGTTAGAGATAAGAGATGTCATTTCTAAAAATTCTCTCTCTATATATATACACATATGTATTGTGGGCACTGTTTTCCATATATATATATATATATATTGGGGGCACAATTGACATAATTGACAGAGATAGGATAAGAAATGTGAATATTTAAGCATTCTTATATCTCTCAGTTAAAAGAAAAAAAAGGGTTAATATCATTTTTGTCATTGAATTACAAGTCAAATTCCATTTTGGTTCTTCCCTTAAAACACCTCAGAATAAGTACTCTCTTATCTCAAATTAATCCTTCTATCTATTCAACTATTAAAATCTGGATGAAAAAATACCTAAGATTTTAACAATCAGATTGATGAAAGGATTAATTTGGAACAAATTGATAGATTGAAGACTCGTTATTGGATATTTAAGACTTAATTGTAGGCCAAAATAGAGTTTAGCCTGTAGTTGGGTAGTAAAAATGAAACAGAGGAAAATGCAAATTGTTTGCCTGAAAAGACAAATAAGAGAAGTCGAATTTCAATATTATGTGTGTATTTGCAATTACTTATTAGATGTTTGTTTCATATATTCATTCATGATTCTGACTCATGATTTATGGTTTTCTACAATGTTTTTCTCTCATAAAAAACACATGTAAAATGAGAATGATTCTGAATTATGATTTTAAATTTATGAACTAAACCCCCACTTAGTAAAACATACCTGTAAGAAACTTGAGGCTGAGTTAGCCATGAGATCAGTATAAGCTTGAATGTCATAATGGGGTCTCCTAAATGGACCTAAAAAATAAGTATTTGCAATGTCGTTTGTTCCTGAGCACACTATGAATATGCTCTTGGATATCGTCATCTCTAGTCTCTTCTCCCCAACTGCTGCCTTTAACTTGCTCTTGCATTCTCTGAACATCTCTAGTTGATCCGACAACGATAAAACAGACTAAAAATCGAAGTGAATCGTATGATTTTCGCAACAAATATAATATCGATTTAGACTAAACTAAGGAAAAAAAAAAGAGAAATGTACCACAAATTCAGCTGTTAGGGGATCATAGCCTCCTCCTCCTGAGGCAAAACTCACTCCGGTAAGAAGGTCTTTTAGCTGCAGATTCGGGTCTAGGTAGGCAGGAACTATATTCTTGACATTAAATATTTCAGCTGTCAAATTCATATAAGAATATTTTCATTTGTCAAGAAATAGAATTCTAACAAAAATCATCGTACGTGATCGAAGGCTTAGTCTAGCTGTAAATCTATGTCACTTCTAGTGTTGCGGCCTATAGTTGAATCCCCTACCTCTAAATTCAGGGGAAAAAAAATACTAATAAATAGGACCTACGGGATAGCAAATTGCAGAAAATTTTGTTGACACCTAATACTCTTACAAAAGTTATATCCGAAAAATTACAAAAGAAAAAGAAAAAAGTAACATAAATCAATAGAAATATATAGCAATAATAGCTGATGCAGCGATGACTTCATATATAGTTAAAAACTCACTCATCTCGATTATTTTGCGCAAAGAAAGTGATCAAATACTAAGCCTCACAAATAGGATACTGAACTTTCTTTATACATGGAATTGCCACAAAAAAAAAAAAAAAAAAAAAAAAAAAAAAAAAAACTAGTCTAAGGTAAGAAACAAATAATTATCTTGCTTCTTCAAAATCCAAAAACAGGATTGTTAAAATTACCATAGTAAGTTGTTGTAGTAGTAATGGCAGTTGAAATTAGTATTAGTATTACTACCACTGTTATTAGCCATTTTAGAATGTGAAAGAATATGTTGAAGCTACCTATAATGTCTGAGGGAACTCTTCCATTGCTGAACCTTCCAGTAGAATTTCAAAGTCCTTTAAGGTTTGGAAATGTTGTTGTTGTTGTTCCCGGGATCTACGATCGAATCTCCGAAAACGAACACCGCAGGGACCGTTTCATTAAAGGGAAGTGACCCCTTAGCAGCACCATTGTATTGGCACAGTATGAAAATGACTACATTGCAAAAAACTCTAAGTAATGAAGAAGCAGCAAGAGATTCTAGTGAGAGAAACTTCATTGCTGTTTGTAGCTAGGGATAGTTTCAAACTCTGAATTATAAGGGGAATGGAGTTCCTCTCTGTATAAATTGGTTTGGTCTTATTTATTGGGAGGACTTGTCAATGTATGTAAAGATTTCCATTGAGACTACATATTTCTAAACTGCAAGATCTTCGTCAAATTCTAATATGATTATGATGTGATCTGACAGGTAGAAACGAAGATGGTTTTTCTATGGGGTGGTTGTTAGATATATGGTCCATTACTATTCTGCCTAACCACATAACTTTGCAGCAGAAAAGCAGGCCTAGCAAGTATGGCTAACATGGAGCAAATAAATGCAGTTTCTTTTCCTTTTCTGTTATTGGTTAGATATCAATTTCTGTGAGAAATTGGAGCTTTGCAAACAACAAATAACATGGGTGCCCATAAAAGAGTAAATCAAGGTCAATCTCAGTACTTCTTTGTAACTTTGTCACTTCATTCATTGATGCTGTACATTGGAACTAGAAGAGAGTATTAATAAATTTTTTGGGCCAATTCTGTTGTCCCCACGTGTGCTTTTTTCTTTTTTGTGTCAATTTCTTTGAGATTTTTTCCACAACATATTTATATCTATCTTTGTAACTGTTATTGTTTGGATTTGTTTTCTTGTCTTAAAATGGATGGAAAATATATCTTCCAAGATTGATACTAATTGGACATGCATTATTGAGTTGGTTTTTTTTCTTTTTTTTTGATGGGTTATTGAGTTGGTTTTTCAATAGAGATGGATTTTTTTTTTGTTTTATTTTCCCGTATAAAACACTTGTATTAAAAAAAATAAATTGATTTGAACATTTTAGTTTATTGGAGAAAAAGTGGACAACAAAATATGTATTTTAACCCCTTTTATCTTTTGTTTTTCCAATGTTAAATAGATAACCTTTGTATAAAAGTAAGAGAAATTCTTCGGATTTAGGAAAGAAACAACTTACTATTTTCTCAGCAAGTTTTGTTATAGCATCGATTATATTAAATGATGCCTTACAAACACATATATAATGCACAGTAAAGGATATTGTTATATGACTAAGCTTAGGTGATAATTAAGTAGAAAGGGAAAAAAAAAAAAAAAAAGTACAGGCTACAAGTTAAAAGGAGATCTCACAATAACATGAACTAATGGAGGATTAATTACTAAATTTCCCCTTAGCTATAACCCTTAAAACAAATCGCCTATCGATCTTCAAAACGTAACATAAGTAGTTTTTTTTTTTTTTTTTTTTGTTAATATTTCATAAATCGGGAGAAATTTTACATTTTGAAGATCGGTAGCTCATTGTTAAAAGGACTATAGTTGATGGGGAATTTTGTAGTTCGTCCCAACATGATGAAGTACGGGCGAACAACATTATTCGGAAGAGGAAACAACTAGAAGAAGCTGTTGATCTTGTCATCCAAAATAAGATGTGCGAGAATTTCATAACTTTTCTCAGAGGGATGGTAACTGTCCCAGAATATGTACTTGGAAGCTTCCCTACAAGTAGTGTGTATGGAATAAGGATTGCACAGAATGCTGACCTCTATATTCCCTGTCCCGCAACATCCTTTGGTCGCCACTTCAGATCCTGAAAAACATCATCAAAATTATGTGGCACTGAACAGAGAAAAAATAAATAGTGCTATATTTCATGAAACTGAGTAATGGACTTCATAAAATAAACGCGACAAAGTTTAAAAATTACAGTTTGTCTCAGCTTATGGCTTTTGCTATAATCCATGTTATAATCCATCCAACATAACATAACAGTCATTAAACATGACATTGTCATTAAAAAAACATAATATAATCAATGTCTCAATAGTTATCATATTATGTCTACAGTCAATTTATATATATATATATATATATATATATATATCGGTTTATGGTATAAACCAGTTACCATATTGATCTGGGTTTTGAATCAGGGAAAGCAAAGGGTTATACATCCAGGTAGACAAGCTTTGTTTCTGGAAACTTGTTAGTGAGGGAATCTAGTAGAGAGGAGAGTTTGGAGTTGAAAAGTATTGCTGCTTGGTTGGCTGGCTCGGAGCAAACTCTGAATATGCTCCCACTCAGTGTTCTCTGTGATGGCAAACACCCAATTGGAGGCAAACTTAGCACTCCTATTCTCCTTGCTCCTTCACCATAAAGATCCTGTCCCACAAATTTTTTTTTTTTGGGTCAAATTTACATATAAGTGTTAGAAATATACAGTAAATGTCATACACACTAAGATTATGTTCATTTTACTGATTTGATGTCATACACACTAAGATCATGTTCATTTTACTGATTTGAATTTTATTAAAGTAAAAAACTATCAGAAACAGTAACATTTCACTTTTTTACTACAGTAAAAAGTTCTCAGAAACAGTCACATCTCAATTTAAGTTAAAAACTCGAATCAGCGAACTAAACGGACCTTAAAAAAAGTAATATTTTCACGATTAAAAACATGCTTTTGTCGTCCACTATGACATTTTGCCGACGCTTTTTTTGTCAGGGAAAACATTTCTTAACGAAAGTTTGGTTTTAACGACAAACTTCTTCATCGATGAAGTTTTTTTTTTTTTTTTTTTCTCTTTTCTCTAGTAATGAAATAAGTGTCAGAGATAGAAAAAGTCAAACTTAAATACTTTTTTTATTATTTAAGAATGCATAGTTTTTTTTTTTTTTTTTTTTTTTTTTGATACGAGACATACCAACAAGAAATTTGAAGCTGATTCAGCCATGAGATCTGTATATGATGGAATGTCATAGTGAGGTCGTCTAAAAGGGGTTGTGAAGTAAGTATTTGCAATGTCATCACTTCCTATGCATACTATGAAAATGCTTTTGGACACTATCATCTCCCATCTCTTTTCTCCGACCGCTGATTTTAACTTGTCTCGGTAACCTTTGAATAACTCCAATTGATCCGACAACGACAACACAGAGACTGATAATAAAAATTAATGAATTAAGATGTAAGAATTTGTCAAATTAATGAATTAAGATGTAAGAATTTGTCAAAACAAATTTAGTGTACAAGATTAGAGAGAGAGAGAGAGAGAGAGAGAGAGAGAGAGAGAGAGAGAGAGAGAGAGAGAGAGAGAGAGAGAGAGAGAGAGAGAGAGAGAGCGCAAGTTTAGATGTGAGAGGATCATAGCCTGCACCTCCTGAGGCAAAACTCACACCACTAAGGAGGTCTTGCAGCTTCAGACTTGGATCTAGATAAGCAGGCAATATCTTCTTGACATTAAATATTTCAGCTGATCACAAAAAAAAAAAAAAAAAAAAAAAAAAAAAAAAAAAAAAAAAAAAACAAACAAACAAACAAACAAACAAACAAATGTCTTTATTGGTCAAGAAATGGACTAATTCAAATGAAGTCAACATGGATTAATTTTTAAACTGTAGTTCCTTGTTCATTTGTTCATAGTCAGTACTATAATTTCTTTGGTCCATAAATAGCATTAGTATCTGGCAAGGCAGAGGCAGATTTTTTTTTTTTTTTTCCTTTTTAGGAATGACACAATTAAACTAAAGTAATAGTGAGAAATTGTGAAAAAGAAGTCGAAGATTTTGTTTAAACGATTCGATTTTTTAAATAATAGCATACTTAAAAGCAAAAACTCCGTTCCTAGACAAAACTTTTAGAAATTTTCTGTACAAAATTTTGTAAAAATAAAATAAAAATAAAAAATAATATATTAATTTGGGAAATTTTTACAATGGAATGCATTGGACCCGGGTTCTCAGCTCTTGACTATTAGTATCACAACATAAAGAGTGTCAAAGCTAACCTATCATGTCTGAGGGAACTCTTCCATTGCAAAACCTTCCAGTAGGCCTTCCACCAGTGAAGTCCCTCCCATAAGGCGGGAAATTGCATTTGATCAGAGTTGTGATGTAGTTGTTGTTGCCCGGATCCATAATTGAATCCCCGAAAACAATCACCGCCGGGACTGTTTCGTTTGAATGGGAGTGTGTTAGCCGCACTATTATGCTGGCATAGTGTGAGGAGGACACAAAAAACTTTGGAAAACAGTGGAGATTCAAAAACACATTCTAGGGAGAGAAACTTCTTCATTGTTGCTGTTGTTGTTTGATGCTTTTTTTTTTTTTTTTTTTTTTTTGCTGCTTCTTAATATTGTGCCATAAAATGGTAACTTATTGGTCTTTGTCCGAGTCTGACGAATGATTTGGCTGCTTATTTATTAGGCTGAAGATGGTTTTTATTTTTCTCTGTGTTAGGTGTTAGATATTGGTCCGTTTCTCTTGATCAGCCTAACAGGATTAAACTCTTCAATGGGCAGCCGCGCTAGCAAATGCAGCTAATGTGACGCTGCTTATTGAATGCAATTTCTATTATTGGTCAGACATCATTATTTGAGGAGTTCATCATTTGGCTAGTCTCTCTGTGAGGGGTTCAAAAGTTTGCCTTCACAATCCAAAAAATACCTTTCATAACCAGAAGTACTATGTATTATCATAAATGATGTGGTCACGGCAATATTGAAACTATCATATAACAGTGTGAAGCGCAATAATTTTACTTTTTATCATGTGATAGTCTCATTTTAGTGTTCATATATCATCAGAGAGATTCACAAAAGAAAAAATCTATATTAAATGATCGTATTATTGTTCACTCCTCCAATTCATTAATATTGAAATTAAAACTCACTTAAGTTTCATGGTTGATAAACTTGGAAGGACTTCGCTTAATGATTTTTATTTCAACAATGAAAAATGCTAAAATTAGCATCTCTGTTCTATTGAGAAATTCCATTTAAAGGCTGAATCAAGCACTAAAAATGTCTTCAACAACAAGAATTTTTTTTATAAAACAAAAAAAAGTTTTGCGTGGTCTCATTCAACCATTGAAGTTGAAGTTTCTAGAATGTATCAAATTGTCAACCAGCCAATCTAGCCCCATGGATGTTGCACTTACTAGTCACTGCCGAGTATTTATTTGTTAGTCAAAAAAAGAATTAGTGGTGTCTTTACGTCCTCACTCAGTACCTTAAGAGTAATCTATTGAAATAAAAAGTAGGATGATAAGGGAATTTATCTCATACTTTCGTCTATCAGCAAGTAGAGATCACTCAAGTCACAGCACAAATGAGAGGCATAATTGCAGCCTCAATAGGACGAGAGGAATCGGTCTTTGATAGGAAAGAGAGTCCTCGTAAGTTATCCTCTTACCTCTATGATACCACTATTGCTAATCACTATCAAGTATTTTGGTGATCATGCCAAAAAAAGAAATTATTTTGTAAGTTTTGGTAGTGACAGAAACAAAACGTGGACATACTAGTAAACTATACCTGCAACCAAAAGTTTTATTGAATTCTTTTATGTTCTTATTTTGACAAAATTTTGATGATATAAAATGTTGGTTTTTTCTTAGAGGGTATACTATTATGTCGGCTAAAACTCGCATCCAAGCTTCCTGCAAATGAGGAAATGTCAGACTCAATCGGTTGGCTTTTTGAGCTGTGCAGTGCTACATGTTTAGTTCCATGTCGGCAAAAAATCTCTTACAAAACAGACGAAGTATCTACAAGTTCTGAAAAAACATCTTTCTGAAAAAAGCTAAACCATTGTAGTTTCTTTTCATTTAACTATTGTTTGTTTCTATTCCCTAACGTAGGAAAGACGATGGATGCTATGAGTCTATGACGAGTTATAAATTCACCACGACCCCTTTAATTAACACGGATTTAATTTTTTAATTTAAATTTAAATATAATTTTATATGAAAACTATTTATAATAATAAAAATATTATATATGATTATTTTTAAAAAAAAATTTATTATAATAAAATTTAAATTTTAAATTTAAATTAATAAAATAAAATAAACAAGACGTACATATACATATAAATATTATAGCTCCCTTTTTTTGAAAAAAAAAAAAACATTAACATTAGTAATTGTTAGAATAACATACACATAATTTTTAACCAAAAAACACACACACACATTCTACCAGATGATGTGTCTCATCCAGTGTCCTCCACGTGTACATTCTGATACGTGTCACTCTTCCACAGCTACACCCACCCACAAACATTTTGGCGGCGAAAGACACTACTACTGACCTTATACATATATGTTCATCACTCCCCCTATTTAGTCATAACCACCTTTCTGCCCATATTCCTTCTTAAAAAAAAGAAAAAAAAATTTTTTTTTTTTCCAATTTGTTTCCAAAATGGGTTTGCTGGATCGAATCTGGGATCTCTGTGATTGCTCTCGTGGTGACTCCAAAATGCTGAAAAAACGCAAGCAATTACAGGTACATAATTAACGTTTAAAACCCATATTTTCTTTTCTTTTTTTTCAGCTCTTTTAAGGTTTTTATTTTTGGTGGGGGTGTGGATGCAATAAAACTAGACGGTGGAGCTAAAAGTGAAAATGGACTGTGAAGGGTGCCAGAGGATGGTGAGGAAATCGGTTGCAGGGATGAAGGGAGTGACGCAGGTGGAGGTGGAGCCCAAGCAGAACAAAGTGACGGTGATTGGATGCGTGGACCCCGCCGAGGTGCTGACACGTGTCAGGCACCGAACGGGCAAGAGGGCAGACTTCTGGCCCTATATTCCCTACGACGTCGTTGCGCACCCGTACGCGCCCGGGACGTACGACGAGAAGGCTCCCGCTGGGTACGTGCGGGACGCGGCCGAGAACCCGGAGGCCTCCTCCCTCGCACGTGCCAGCTCCACCGAGGTCAAGTACACCACCGCCTTCAGCGACGACAATCCAAATGCTTGTGTTGTTATGTGAAATGTATATTATAGTGCTGTTTGATTTAAAATTTGTTTAGTTCGAAATTCTGATTTTAATTATGATTTTAAAATTAAGATTGTAATTCATGATTTTAAGTTTAAATTATAATTTAAAATTTAAAAGTTTAAATTATTTTGAATTAAGATGGGATGATTTTAAAATTATAATTGAGTTAGTTAACATCATAATAAATTTTAAATTATAATTCAAAATCATCTAGTTATTATTTTAGAATCATTTAAATTAAACACTGATTCAAAAATCATAATTCAAAATCACTTTAAATAAATATTTATTCTAATTAGGATCCCAAACGCACCCTTATTGGTTTGAATCATATTTTTTTTTTTCTTAAACATTTTAAACTTTGTTTAATTAAATGGTCGTACATATACATATAATTTATATATGTGAGTTTTTTTTTTTTTTTTTTTTTTTTGGTTTTAGAAAAAATGTTTAGGTAGCAGTTGTGTATTAGAGTGTGGTGTTGAGTAGTTATGGTGCCTTTTAGTTTTCTTGGATTCTCTAGTAGATTAAAAGAAAGTAGCAGAATTTCATAGTTTTGATGGAGTTAATTGTTGTAATCGATTGCTTGATATTTGTACTCTATGCATACTGTTTATAAAATGGTAGGATGTGTTTAATACTTATTTATAACATGAGAAAGTTTTATTTTGGTATATATTAAAATTTAAGTTTAGTGTTTTTTATTTTTAAAAATTTTATGTTGGTATTTAACCTTTTAAAAAAAAAAATTTAGTACTTTAAAGTTTTTTTTTTTTTAAACACAAAAAGATAAAATTATTCTTATTGTTATTGTAAAAAATCATCTATTGATCATAATTTTGAAGAAAAAAAATTTAAAAATTGTTATACTTGTAACTAAACATCCAAAAATCTATTAAAAGAACTTACTTTTTAAAATTTTATTTTTAAATTCAGGTCAACAAATAAATTTTTATAATAATAATAATTTTATCTTTTATATCTTAAAAAATGACTTTAAAGTATTAAAAAAAATTTTAAAATGTCAAAATACTTATATAAAAATTTTAAAAACAGATAATATTAAACTTAAATTTTGATATAATAAAAGGTACTAAAATGAAATTTTCTCTTATAACATTAGTTGTAAGATGTTATAGAATGCGCTTTGGTTGGAACTCAAGCGAGTAGAAAAGTGCAAATTTTTTTTTTTTTTTTTTTTGAAGAAAATCTAAAAAGTAGCCCATTAGTTTTGTTAAAATACCACTTTTACTCTTAAATTTTTTAAAATCTAAAAAGCATTTATTGTATTTTTAAAAATAGACAAAAGGTATCCATTCTTTTAATTTTATAATTTAATTTTTTTAAAAATGATTAAATTGTTCTTTGATATTCATATATCATTCAAATTTTGAACTATATCAGCTTCCAAACCCTCCTTTTAAATGTTTTTCTTTTATTTTGAAAGTGACTCTCTTACGAAATTTACAATACTACTTTAAACAATTTAACCATTTTAAAAAAATTAAACCTAAAAGGAATACTTTTGTGTGGATAAAAAAACACAAGACTAATTTTTTGTCAAATAGTATTTCAAACGAAAAAAAAAAAAAAAAAAACTTCATCTTTTAAAAAAAAAAAAAAGGTTTCACTTTCTTATTAAAATGAAAAAAAAAGAGTTCAAATTTGTGCTATAAAATTTCTAAGAGGTTTAATTCAAAAAAAAAAAAAAATTAGAGGGGTATTTTAAAGTTGATATAATCCAGTACAAATTTAAACAATATATAGAATATTTAAAGATAATTTGACCATTTTAAAAAAAGTAAACCTAAAAGGGATGCTTTTTGTATGGGTTAAAAAACACAGGGACTGATATTTTTTATTTTAAAAAACTCAGGTATAAAAATTGTATTTAGACAAAACTGAATGGATACTTTTTTAAATTTTCTCGTTTATTATTATTATTATTATTATTATTTCTTTTTCCTTCTTTGATGTGAAGTGGGGTTAATGAATTGCTCGTGTGAGAATTGGTTTGTAGCTAAAACTAATGGAGATGATTACATTTACATAACATAGATTTCCATGATGAAAGAGGATCGTTCTCTGTCCTAAAAAAAAAAAGGAGAAATGTGCTCTAACGAAAGTGTGAAAGATTTGGTAAATGATTCTTTGATTGATATTGTTGGTTACGCCCACATGCTGGCCCTTCTGTTGGTTTTATGCCATCAATGTTGTTAAGATTATGACATTACCTCTTTTAATGGGACATGTTATTCATTCTTAATCATAGTGATGTACATTTTTGTTTTAATCCTATAAGGTGACCCCGTTTTGTTTCTTCAATCTCTTTCTTGGCAACTCACTGCATTGAATAAAATAAAAACATTATTAGTTAACTTAAATACAAAGGATCTTTTTGTAACAATAAATAATTAAATGCAAATGTAACATTAAAAATCGAAGAAAGAAATAAGAAGAGAAAGAGAACACCCAAAAAAAAAAAAAAAAAAAATTTAATGTGTTTCTACACCACTTTATATTAAAGAGAAATTTAGAAAGTTAACGATTTCAAAGGATTTCTTAGAAATATAATTTATATATATAAAAAAAAGAATTGGGTAAGTTAACACAACAAGGCCCTTAAAAAAAAGGGTAATTAATTGGTAGCAATGTGTCTTCGACGAAAAATTGCAATGACAATTATTTAGACCATTTTGGTAATTTATTTATAATTTATTTTTGTTTTCATAAAAAATGTTTATTTATTTATATATTGGCAATTGATTACTTAAGGAATGAGGATAATTCTAAAATTATGAGTTCTTTTAACATCCTTACTTAATACAAATGATATAATATACACGTAAAATTACATAAAAAATTAATAGGTTGTTTTTTAAAATGTAATTTGAGTATAATTTGAGTATAATTTTTAAATTGAATTTGAGTTATAACTTGAGTTGAAATTAAAACTTAAATAAAATTAAATAAAATTAAAACTTAAAATAACGTGAACTTAAATTTAAATTAAAACTTATATTATTTTTTAAAAAATTTTTAAACAAAAAAACGTGCCCTAAAAAGTTCGGACGTTAAAAACGAGTACAATATCTATTTTTGCGTACTTGATAAATAGTTATTTCTTAATTTCATCATATAAATTAAACGACATGGCGCTTCGGAATAGCATACTGGCTATGGTATCCCGATAACCAAACAGACTCCATTCGGAAATACACAAAAAGGGGAATTCAAAAACCACGCGTTTTTATTATCCCACTCCTATTTCCAAACACACCCATTCAAGTCGGTCTATAAATAGCCCCTCTAGGTATTCGTCGAGCGATGTTATTTCGGATCTGAGAGGGAGAAGAGAAAAGTCTCGATTCTCGAGATCCCACTGCCTCCGTCTCTCCCAAACCCTAAATCCCCAAAATCTCCAATTTTCTCACCTTCCAAACAGGATTTTTGCGGGAGATTTTACTCGATTTAACTGTTTAGGGCTCAGTGCCAAAGATCAGAACCCTAATTTATCCCTATCCGGAGCTTTGCAAGCCAAGAATCGCGTAATTTTCCGCGGAGATCCGTGGGATCGATTTGGGTTTTTGGTTGCTGATTTAGTGGTAGATCCATGTCTCGGTGCTTTCCGTACCCTCCTCCGGGGTACGAGAAGAACGGAATCCGCGACGAAGCTCTGGTCGAGTCGATTAAGGTTCGTTGAGCAACCATGATTCTGTGCTCGACTGCTTTGTTCGGTTCGATATCGTAGACATTGATGCGTTTTTTGAGCTGTCTCATGTGATTACTTCGTTATAGTTTTGGCCTGTGAAAGGGGAATAATTTATTGGGTTGTTAGATCGATTATAGAACTCAAAGAAAGAACCTTTTAAACGTAACTAATACCTATTTATCCCTTATGGGTTTTTATTAGCGACAAAAGATTGGGACAGTGTAAGGTTTGTATGTCCATGACCTCTTTGGATGATGATTCTTAGTAGTCCTGTTTTGGGTTTTGGATATATGATTTGTTCCTCTGTATTTCATATGCGCCTTGGTGGTGAAAATGGTAGACACGCGAGATTAAAAATTTTCTCGTGCTGAATAGCGTGGAGGTTCAAGTCCTCTTCAAGGCATCTTATGAGTTTTTTCGTTGAGTATAGACAGAAGTTGGTTTCTCTTGTAGGAAATTAAAATATAGGTGGAAAAGATGTTTTGTTGTTAGTCAAATTCTAAGTTTGAGATGAAAAGAACCTAAAACTTAATCTTTCTGTATAGAAGAGGAGCTGAGACAGTAATGTTAGCGAAGTATCTGTAGATCTTTAAGTTAGTGCACTCGTGTCTTCTATGGTGTTGGATTTTGGTGGTTGAGCTTATTGAAATAGTAAAGTCTGTCATGGATGGTGACTATTCATTACTTGATACATAAAAAGAGAAGCACTAGTTCCAGAGAATGTTGTCTGTGTGAAATGGCCAAATCTTATTTAAATGACTTTAATTGTTGTGTGCAGTCTTCTGTATGGCTGACAATAGCGTGATTCTTTTCCAAATATCATTACTGGTGGGTTGTAATGTTTCTCATGTTGTAATATAAACTAACTAGTCAACAAGAGCCAAAAAATTCTCTCTTTTTATTTCGGACCCCTAGAAAACCAATTGGAATTTGGAAATGCATTAAATATCTGCTGTTGACCTGTCATCATTATCTTTCTCATATGTTAATGTCCGAGAACTAAATATTTGATGGCAAAATACGTTCTTGCTTGAAAATTTTTCTTCCAAGTTGGCCTTCTATATATGTTCTGTGTAGGCTGTGTTGTATGCTACTTGTCTTTGTGAGCTCGTGCTGTGTTTGTCCCGTCTTTCCATTGTAGTATGTATTGATTGACAATCACTTTGGTAATCAGAAACTGCAAAGAGAAGGAGAGAAAGCCAAGAAAGAGAGAAATAAGGAGAAAAAGCAGGAAAAGAAAGAAAAATATAAGGCCCGAGAAAATGGGGAGGCTGGAAAGGAGAAGCACAGTCACAAGAAAAGGCACAGGGAGGAGGACCAAGAAAGGAAGAAAGGAAGGGATCATGACAAGAAAAGGAAGCTTGAAACAGAAAATCTTGAGAGGAGCAACCTTACAGAGGAACATGGGCAGCCGGTTGGTTCCCAGAATTCTTCTGATAGCACTGTTAACAGCAATAAAAGGCACAATCCGTGCTCACCCCCTGAAAGCTGTCATAACTCTGGTGAGTGCCTTTGTGTTCCTTCCTCACGTGGGGAAGGCTGTTTTCTTGTTGGGATTGTTTGCTTCATTTGAGCAAAACTGATGTTCTTTCAAAATTTTATTATTGATGTAAAGGAAGCATCATCCGGATCCGGTTGCCTCTTCAAAGGCACAAAGATTCCGAGATATTACCCAGCAAGGAACAGTCTTGCTCCGCCTCAGGAAGGACTCATAATGCCTTCGTTCAAGGGCGGCCATCTGAACCTGCTTCTAGGCAAGGCAAAGAACAAGGAGAACATGATCCCTGTTCTACTTCAACGAGAAATGTGAGCCAAGTAGCAAAAAATTCCAGGCTCAGCAAAGAACACCGCTCCACAACCAAATCTGTTGACCTTTCTCAGAATTCCAGGCTCAGCGAAGAAAATCACAGTTCCACAACCAAATCTATTGACCTTTCTCAGAATTCGAAGCTTATCAAAGAAAAACACTGCCCCACAACCAAATCTGTTGACCTTTCTCAGAATTCGAGGCTCATCAAAGAAAAACACTGCCCCACAACCAAATCTGTTGACATTTCTCACAAGGCTGAATCGATTCCTATGCTGAGTACATCACCTCACTTTCCTCCTCTTCCGCCGATGGTATCTCAGTACAGAGATCTATTCGAGAACTGGGTTCCACCTCCTATGCAAGATGATTGCATGGAACTTGGTGGCGAGACATGGCTGTTCAAGTCAAAACAGAACCATAAAAATGGGGTGGAAAGATGCAAGGATGGCGGTGACATCTTGAGCCATGAACCCTCAACTCTTTGGCCACGGGCACACTATTTGCCCTCTGTGGATATTTTTGCTTTGCCTTATGCAGTTCCATTCTAAGGTTGTGCTTGTGCAATGGGAGAAACAATACAATTGAGGAGCTGATTCGAGCACCTATGAGGTCGTGTATGCCCATGTTTTCTGGTGGAGTCTGTTCTGATGTTGGTGGAGCGACCCAAATTTCGGGAGGGACTGTGGGGGCCACAAATAGGCTGATGCTTGATTGAGATTGGGATGGGAAGCATATTCGATTTTGTGGGTTGATAATATATTTGATGTATGACACAGATTCAATTCTTTTATAAATGAAAATCACCAGTAACCCGTGTTGTCCTTCTAGTTTTTCCTTGACCATTTTAGTTTGTTGAGCTATTATTGTGCCTTTTACGAATAACACCATTACCAAACGCTCTCACACGGTCCATCAGGCCTTTCAATTTTCATTTGACAATCTGACTGATATCACTAACTAGAAAAGCTTTTCTTATATTAAAAAAACCTTTTTTTTTTAAATTTCTTTTGGAAAATAAGTAAAAGAGACTAATGGTTTGTTGTTGTTGCTGGTTTTGGAAAAATAAATAGGCATTATAGCTTTTCCTAGTTTTATTGGTAGAATCCGCAAGTAAAATTCTCATGACTAGTTACAGGTTGAGTCACACGAAGAACAGGGATACCATTCAACTCAATAAAGATTAAAGAGGAGTCCTGCATTGTATAGACAATTTGAGTTTTTAACAATTTGAGTTAAGATGTGATTTTATATGAGTTTTTTATTGTAATAAAAAAATTAAATATAATTATTTATGATAATTTTTTACTGTAATAAAATTTAAATCAACAAAATAAATGGGACTTTTAATTATCAAAAATTTATTTTGGATGTTCATGCTTATTATTTTGACCATTAAAAGACAACTCTACCAGCTCATTTGACCATTTAAAGGAGTATTTTTACTTGTTAAAAGTGAATGAGATGAATCGAGAATTCTATCTCTTATTTTTTATTAATAATCCTTTTAATTAAATAATTATACTAATAAAAATGTATTAATAAAAATATGCGGAGTAAAACTTCAGACGTATTTTTTTTTTTTTTAAAACAGTTGTGTTAAAGTAGTTCAAACTAGTAGTTAATTGAAAATATAGATATGATATGAATTAGAACTATAATGTTGGTATAATCTTTTACTTACAATGGAATGTATAAAAATTATTGTAAAAAATAACAATTAAAAAGAAAAGACAGATATATATATATATATATATATATATATCTATACACGCGCGCGCGCGCACACATAACAAGGGGTATTTGTGGGCTCGGGTATTGCCGGCCCATTAAACCAGGTTTTGACCCGACTAAACAGACCCAACCAGGACTGTTAGCCTGGCAGTTGGGGCCCTAACACAAACTCGGTCAAACTCAAAAAGCAAACTCACCAAGAAACTAGAGAGAGAGAGAGAGAGAGAGAGATGATCGCAGACAGAGCCGAAGACGAAGAGAAATGGCTTGCCGCCGGGATGACCGGTCTACAGCAGAACGCATTCCACATGCATCGCGCTCTGGTAAATTCTCTCGTGCCTTGATTTTGAGCATCACAATTTTCCGAATCCCGATTGGTTCTCGGGAAAATTTTGATGAAAGCCCTAGGGACTTTTTACATCTAAGGTCTTAATTCTCTTCCTCTTGTTGCGGAATCTCCTTTTTTTTTCAGGATTCGAACAATCTCCGAGACGCCCTAAAATATTCCGCTCAGATGCTCTCCGAGCTTCGGACCTCGAAGCTTTCTCCTCACAAGTACTACGTTCTCTGTGAGTCCTTAGATCAACGTTCTGGTCTTATTCAATCGTGTGATATTTTAGATAATTCGTCGTTTTAGGGATTCTGTTTTGAGAAAATTCTGTGGATTTGACATTCATTTCTGTTTGGTGCCTCAGACATGCGAGCATTTGATGAATTGAGGAAACTCGAGATGTTCTTCAAGGAGGAGGCGCGGCGCGGTTGCTCTGTTATTGATCTGTATGAACTTGTACAGCACGCCGGCAACATTTTGCCAAGATTGTAAGTAAATTTTTTATGCTCTTTATTCTTGAAGACATAAATAGACAACTTTTGAAACCCACTGTTCATCTTTTTAGAGGTTGCAATTTATGTTTCTGTCCTTATTAAACTAGTATTCATTACGAATGAGTGTATATGGTATATGGGATTTTTTATTCTTCCATTAATTGGAGCACTTGGAAATTGGAATAAAAAAAATAAAAAAGAAGGTGATTAAAATGACACCAGGGTACTGCTTTCGTGCCACTAATTACACTAGGTCAGCGTGACTCCAACGATATATTATATATTATAATATATAATTTTAAATATGATATATTACATAATATAAATGACAATTCCCTCTTATTTGCCTCAAAAGGTGTTGGTCTTGAGAGATTATAGACTTGTAAAGGGTGTTATCTCTGTTATACTGATATAGTTATAAGTTTCTTGTTTTAATCTTGTAGTTATTAGTAAGTGCATATTAATATGCGATTTGATCAGGTATCTCCTCTGTACCGTGGGATCTGTTTACATCAAATCTAAGGAAGCCCCTGCTAAGGACGTTCTTAAAGATCTTGTGGAAATGTGCCGTGGAATTCAGCATCCTGTACGTGGGCTCTTCTTAAGGAGTTACCTCTCCCAAGTCAGCAGGGACAAATTGCCTGATATTGGTTCAGATTATGAAGGGTTAGGAATAACATAGTTATTATGTTTACTGTAACCTGTATGGCTTGACCATTTATTATGTAACTGTAATTCTCTGGTAAATGCTTATGGAAGGAGAAAAATAGTCTGCGTAAGTGTGGAGTGAACCTGATCTAATGATAATTTCCTTCACTTGTGCAGTGACGGTGACACTGTCGTGGATGCTGTAGATTTCATACTTCAAAATTTCACAGAGATGAACAAACTTTGGGTGCGGATGCAACATCAGGTTGGTTGATACTATTATGGTGCTCTCATGTTTGGACATGCATAGGTACCGCAATGCTTGCATGTCTTGGAGGTAAAATTTATCATGAGGGCATGATTTCTGGTCATGCAGGTGTTGTAGTGCTTGTGAATGATTCATACTCTTAGCTGATCCTGAGTTGAGGATTGCTATCGGGCTTTCTGGTCTGCAGGGGCCTGCCCGGGAAAAGGAGAAACGGGAGAAAGAAAGGAGCGAGCTACGTGATCTTGTAAATATCAGTAACTGATAGCTGGTTGGTTTTGCTGCAATACTACTATGCACATGTTGGGCGCACACTTACAGAGGGCTTCTCTGTTGTTCCCTTTACTTTTATAGGTTGGAAAGAACCTGCACGTGCTCAGTCAGATAGAGGGGGTTGACCTTGAGATGTACAAAGAGACTGTGCTTCCCAGAGTTTTGGAGCAGGTTGATACGTTCAGTTTATGTTACTCTTTTTCTTTTCTTTTTGTCACCCAGAGTTTTTGAGCAGGTTGAGACGTTCAATTTTAATGATTATGATTTCATACCTTATGGAATCTTACTTCGTAATCTTTCACAGATTGTGAATTGCAAAGATGAGATTGCACAGTTCTATCTGATGGAATGCATAATTCAAGTCTTCCCCGATGAATATCATTTGCAAACTCTTGACGTGTTGTTGGGTGCTTGTCCCCAGCTTCAGGTTGGTGACATCATTGGTGTTTCCTTATTCCTGAATTTGTTTTTTCCACTTTAGCATCATGTTGTGTCGTCACTTTTCTCATACATGGAAAATGTTTGAAGTTCAGAGAATATTAAGTATTTTACCCCATTGTTAACTTTTGTCCCTAATCATATTAGGGGCCTTCAGTTTATGTACCGTTTTTACTGTATCAGGCCTACAATTTGGCACATTGCACGATTGTATCCAATTTAGCGCGTATTTTCTAATTCGGAACTGTTAAAAAATTACTATAGTATATTAAACTTCTGGTCCTTTCGCTTTGCCGCTTGTTTGCTGCTGTTTATCAGTGTTATCAAACACTTTGATAAATAGCAAAAGGATTTATTAAAAGTGAAAAAAGAAGTTCGTCACAAATTAACATTAACTAGTGGCAAATTTATATTGATTAAAGGGACAAATAGAACATATGACTATGATAAATCACTAAGAGTATGATACAAAAATTGGTCTTGTGCCAATAAAATATATGGTGAAATTGATGCTGTAAATATTTTTCTGAAATTACGTTTTATTCATGTATTTGATTTGCTCTCTGTTTTGACTTTGTTTTTGTTTCTCAGCCATCTGTTGATATCAAGACAGTGCTGTCCCAGTTAATGGAAAGGCTTTCAAATTATGCTGCTTCAAGTGCAGAAGTGTTACCTGAGTTTTTGCAAGTAGAAGCTTTTTCTAAATTGAGCAATGCCATTGGGAAGGTAAAATCTTGTGTGGCCTTAAAGAATTTACAAATAAGGTGCTATTAATAAGTATGTTTACTTAGGCAATGAAGGTTTTGGTAATGTTTCATTTGAGTTTTACAATTCTATTTTCTCTGATTAGTTCAACTTTCACTGACAATTCTCTGATGTTGCTCTGACTCTGAATTTTGAAAGGTGGTATGACCCTCTTCAATGTGTTTAAGTCTTCGTGGTGACTAAAATATTATGATTTTAGTCGTAGTTCAACTTCCATTTCATTTATCCGTTTTCTTACTCGTCTTTTTCTTCATTTATATTTTTAGCCGTTTCCTGCCTTGATTTTTAATTTTTTTAATTTTTTTTTTTTTTTTTGTTTTGATTTGCTTTCTTATGAGTTGTTTCATGCTAACTCTTTCAAGTATGTGATGCTTTGACCCATCGCGTGAATCATGGAACTGATTATTAACAGCTGTTTCTAATAGAATTTGTCTACTTGTTACATATCATAGAGATTTAAATGGTCATTTAGATATTTTGCCTTTTGCCTTTCGTTTTGTTTCTCTATCTGGCAGAGCCACATTTTTCTTATTCTGTTATTCATACGTGTTGTGTTACAATATGAAATATTATATTCAGCAGTTGATGACACATGTATACTGATGCAGGTGATAGAAGCACAAGTTGACATGCCTACTATTGGAGTTGTAACATTATATTCATCACTTCTTAAATTTACTCTCCATGTACACCCGGATCGACTCGATTATGCGGATCAAGTACTGGTATGTTTATGTGACTTTCGGAGGTTTGCCTTGCATTTTCTTGTGACGGCTCTTATGCATTTTAAATAATATCGAGCACAGATGTAATTCCTTCTGTCTGTTTTTTTAATCAGGGAGCTTGCGTTAAGAAACTCTCTGGCAAAGGGAAGATTGAAGACAATAAAGCAACAAAACAGATTGTCGCACTTTTGAGTGCTCCACTTGAGAAATATAATGATATTGTCACTGCTTTGAAGCTTTCAAACTATCCCCGTGTGATGGAATATCTGGATAATGAAACAAACAAAGTCATGGCTACTGTTATAATTCAAAGCATTTTGAAAAATAAGACTCAAATTTCATCCGCCGAAAAGGTATAGGGTGACTCATTGTTTATCCTTAAGCTTTCAAGTCCGATTCTTAACAAATGGGTGATTAATCTTCTTATAGATGGAAGCATTGTTCGAGTTGATAAAAGGACTTATTAAAGATTTGGACGGGATTCCTGATGATGAGGTCAATCTTGTTTTATTAATCTGCCATGCTAATTTTTCAGTAATAGCTTATACTTTTATTGCACTCTACTTATTTATAAGTAAGATTCTTATACTATATTATTTGATTGTAAGGTAAAGCATTTCTGTGTCTTGGCCTATAATTGTTTATTCCTACTTCAGGGTGATATATGAATATATTTCTTTTTTGTTGTCTTCCAACTCTAGCTTGATGAAGATGATTTCAAGGAGGAACAAAATTCTGTTGCTCGACTTATTCAGATGCTTTCCAATGATGATCCGGAAGAGATGTTTAAGGTATTAGCTAAGGGATGCTTTTCCATGTTTCTCTGTGTTTTGAGTTCAATCTCTCCGTCTTTTTTTTAATAAATAAAAGTAAGGTATGCATTATGTATCTAGTCAGCGAAGATGGAGAATAAGCAGCGGCGTGAATTTCAAGTTTTCAACTTTATGTAGTTTGTGTTAGATGTTGACAATTTGGGTCTGGATATTTTTTAGCTAATTTTGATGTTGTTCCTTATTTTTCATTGCATTGCAGATTATATGTACCGTGAGGAAGCACATACTCACTGGAGGACCAAAGCGTTTACTTTTTACCATTCCTCCCCTGGTTTTCTCTTCTCTAAAGGTTTGCTTCTATTTCTCCAACTACTTCTGGTAAACGCCTTCTGTATGTGGAACAGTGGGAGTGATACCAACGGAATTTCTGAAGTAGCATGGTTAATTATCTGTTGTGGTGTGTCGTGATAGCAGGTCTAGCTTTGTGGTTTGCGTTTTGCGTTTTGAGATACTTTATAGATACGTCATACTTTTAATATAGGGGCAGCAGGCTTTCCCCTTCCCTCTCCTCATTCACATTTGTTACCAACTGAGCGACTCTTAATGAGAAGCGTTGACAGTTGGAATCTAGTTTATTTATGATGTAGTGAAAACCACATTTGGACTTCGGAGCTTACTCTGTATTCCATCTTGGATGTGCAGTTGGTTCGGCAATTGCAAGGCCAGGAAGAAAATCCTTTTGGAGATGATTCATCTACTACGCCAAAGAAAATATTCCAGCTTTTAAATCAGGTAGTATATGTCTAAAACGAATTTCTGTTTTAGTTGTGTTCATTATTATTATTATTATTATTATTTCCTTTTAACTCATTGAGAAGATTGAAATAATATCCTCTTTCACATTGTTCTGTATTATGTTGCCAAATTTTTTTAGTTTTATATTTCTTCAATATATTTATTTAATTTTTTTTTTTTTTTTTTTTGTTGATTTCAGACTATTGAGGCTCTGTCAAGTATTCCGGCACCAGACCTAGCATTACGGCTGTACTTGCAATGTGCTGAGGTAAATAAAAATTGAATATGTTTAGGCCTTTCATATAATGAAGCACATGACAAGCATTATTCTTACTTGCATTTGTCTCTGTTTTGTGTATATAGGCTGCAAATGACTGCGAATTAGAACCTGTTGCATATGAATTCTTCACCCAGGCATATATCTTGTATGAAGAAGAAATCTCGGTAAGTTTATTGGTAGCCCAAGAACTATTTCCGTTTTTTCCCCAGTTTCTTGCACGGAATGTAAGCTCTCTACTTTACTTTCTGCAATAGGATTCAAAAGCGCAGGTGACTGCGATACATTTAATAATTGGGACTCTCCAGAGGATGCACGTCTTTGGTGTTGAGAACAGGGATACTTTAACACACAAGGCCACTGGGGTAATTATCAAGAAACTTTTGAAGCTATATTAAATGCCCTCGCTCTCCCTCAGAGCTATGAAAAATTTTTCAACTGAATCATATTATATCTTTTTCCTCCCCTACAGTATTCTGCGAAGCTTTTAAAGAAACCAGATCAGTGCAGAGCTGTTTATGCTTGTGCACATCTCTTTTGGGTTGATGATCAGGAGAACATGAAGGATGGAGACAGGTAAGTTTCCATACTACTGTTATTTATGGCCCCGAAGTATTTAGTCTTTGATTGGAAGCTGTATATATTTGATTAGCTCTTTTGTCTTTTTATTTTTATTTATTTATTTTTTAATAACAATCAAATTTCTCTCTCTCTCTCTCTCTCTCTCTCTCTCTCTCTCTCTCTCTCTCTCTCTCTCTCTATATATATATATATATATATATATATATATATATATTAATAAAACAAAGAATTTATTTATTTTTACAAGAGTCCTGATATGCCTGAAACGTGCTTTAGAATTGCCAATGCTCCTGATATGCCTGAAACGTGCTCTTTGTTGAGATACTGAAAATGCTGCTCAGCTAATGTCAAATGCCGGGTTCACGAGGCAATCACGTGATTTCTATTTTCGACACTCTTTGTTGAGATACTGAACAAGTATAGTTGCTCCTCTGATCTTATCATACTTAATGATAATTCTCTTTTCGCCCTCTTCTATTCAGGAAAGATAGATAGGCTTACCTTTGTATGTCTGCAGATACCTCTATTTCTTCGAGAAGGGTAACCCACAGATCACCGTCGCTTCAATCCAAAGCCTGATCGAGTTGATTACAAACGAAATGCAAAGCGAGTCAACAACACCAGATCCAGCTACAGATGCTTTCTTTGCGAGCACATTGCGGTACATTCAGTTTCAGAAAGAGAAAGGCGGTGCTGTCGGAGAGAAATACGAGCCCATTAAAGCTTGAAATTATCTGGAGAAATGATATCAATAGGCGTTTCTTTTTTCTTTTTTCTTTTTGAAGTTCATAATGGATCTTTCTGTCTTCCGACTGTTTCTCTTTATAAAGCGTGGCTTATGTGCTCCTTTAGTCATTGTAGGCAATCATTTGATCATAGGAAGTTTATGAAGCTGTTGTGCTACTACTTGGCATTTTTCTGTTTGGTTCATAATTCTTAACTTTATTCTAATAATAAGTGTTTGAATGATTATGGTTTGGTTCGCCATAACAAAGATGTAACTAATCCACTCTTGACAATCACAAAAAGATAAGATCGCAATGGGGTAGCAATCTCGCCCTCACCCACAAACAATCTCATCCCAATTCCGTTACCCTGTTTTAAGTTGGCGGGACATTCGCATTTTCTTTGTTCACTTGGTTGTTTTCAAGATATAAAACAACAGTAAAAACTAGTTAAAATAAAAATAATTTCAGCTACCATATATTATGAATAATATGACATTATACTTGACATTAGATATTTATTGTAATATTTGGGCACACTATATTTAATTTATAAATAAAATACAATTGAACGGAGTGACTTGAATTTGATTAGAATGGGTTTAATCTCATTTTAGGGCCCGTTTAGTTCGCTGATTCGAGTTTTTAATTCGAGTTGAAATGTGACTTTACGTGAGAATATTTTACTGTAGCAAAAAAATTAAATGTGACTGTTTCTGAGAGCTTTTTACTGTAATAAAACTTGAATTTTAAACTCAAATTGGTGAAATGAACACTACTTTTAGCCTCTTTGCGAATATTTATGGACAAAATTGTCATCCCTAACCCATGTTAGTACCAAAAGAAACCAAACTGCTAAAAAATGGTTCCGGCCATCTGTTTTCTACACTCTTTGGAAAACAGACGAGCTAATTAAGGACCCCAATCTCCCAAAGGCCTAAGCTGTTCTCATCTGTTATTAGTGTTCTTCCTTTCGTTCTGCCCCGTAAGAACCTCTTGTAAAGGATAATATCAGACCATCTAACTATTTATAAAACATGTAAAACTAGAGTTGCCATATTTGAACGGTTAAATGCCAAGTATGTACTGTTAATCATTTGGATACGTGAAAATTTTCTTGTAAAGCATAGAGCCTTCGATCGAAGAATGAGATTACTAAACATATGGATTGATTGACTGTTACTCCAAAATTTATTCTTGTGTTTTAACTCTGTACAATTATAATAAATTAAGTAATTAACCAATATATATATATGTATATATGACAATTAATCAAATTAGATTCTTATACACTAAAGTAATCACTGAAGGAAATGTGTATATATATATATATATATATATATATATATATATTTTAGAAGGAACCAAGCGCACATATTACTATTAGCACAACCAAACTTGTCTGTGGATGGGGAGATTCCTGCAGACACTTGAAGACCAAAAGCAAATCAGATTCTATCTGTGTCACCTAACGATGATAAATATACATATTTTTGGACGTATTTATCATTTGGATTAACCAAAGTTATACGTATAGAGTTTCTTATGGGTCTTTCCATGGTTGATCTGTCGTTGTCAACAAAAGTCCTACACCTAAATCACTCTTGTCCATTCAATCTCAAACCACCAAATCAATTATCTAACTTTGGAAATGCAAAACGACAGATAACTGTTTCCTGAAAATCATATTCCAACTCCCCAACATAGTTAGATTTAAAATCTCACTCAATGTCTAGACACTACAGTGAGCCAAAAATTAAAAATACAGAAATTATCTATAAGAAACCCAAAGCAATTGCCAAGCCTTTTAAAAAGCACAATACAAAATGCAATAACATAACTGTGTCCATAAAAAAAAAAAAAAAAAAAAAAAAATGAAAAAGCAAGGTAGTTATCCTAACTGGGATATTCCAGTCTATTTTAATACATTAAAAAACAATCAAAACCTGGAGTTAAGAGAAGGTCGGTAACCATTGCAACTCAACAATAAAGGATCACAACAATTCCAAGGAGGAACCACACCAAACCACCTGATGCTTCAGGGTTTCCAGAGTATATTGTTAAAAGGTTAAACAATATATCTCGGGAACTCCAACTTCTTCAGGAGAAAACGGTAAACGAGGACAAGGAAAAGGAGGGAGATTACAGGCAGAATGGAGGGTTGTTGTCTTCTTTACACCTATTTCCAGTCACAATATGGAGCACGCCTTTTGCGCTTTGCTTTTCTTTTTCTTCTGCTTCGGTGGTTGAAGGACAACCCTTATAGCTGCATCAAACACAGCCTTCACATTCTGCACATACAATACAAGCCAACTTATCAAGAAAAAATTCCTAACTCATAAAAAAGAATGCACGAATTTATTGAGAAAGTAACTACACGAACCTGCTGCGTTTTCGAACTGCATTCTATGTAAGCAGGTGCTCCAATGAGCTTCCTGAGCTCCTCCCCCTAGAATTGGATGAAAGGTAAACATAAATAGATAAGAGAAAAACAAGTGAGGAATCAGATAATCTGTTGTAACGTGTCAAGCAGTAAATTTTCACCTGAGTTGTAGTAATAGGTACGGCACCAGGATGGTCTATGAAGAACTGCTTGTCATCCCGAAGATCTGACTCGTCAAAACCAAAAATGAGGGGGATAAAAAAAAGAGTAAGAACTCTTACTTAGCAGAGATGATTATTGATGGCTCAGGCTTTATGCAAGAACTTCTATTAACTAATCAATCTGGTATCTAATGGTATGATATGAAATTGAGCCTTATCATGGAAGAGTATGGAAACACTGCAAACAAGTTTGTTATAAACAGAAACTACATAGCAGCTAATTATTCAGGAACTTCACTCGTGACATTTGATCAGAACTTAATATTAGACCAATATTTGCATTGATGGTTCATTAGTAAAAATGGTATTTGCAATAGAAAGATGAAACTTTACCAAGTTTAGTTCCAACAAGAATGATTGGAACACCAGGTGCATAATGCTTCAATTCTGGGATCCACTGAAGAGAAACATAAACAAACATTGTATTCGGGAACATTAGTGTATTGCAAACATTACATGTTGATCTGAAAAAATGACACCCAACACGAAAACAAAGCCTCACCTTCTTCGAGACATTTTCATAGCTGGCTTTGCTAATGAGGGAGAATGCCAGTATAAAAACATCTGCCCCACGATAACTCAACGGTCTTAACCTGTTATAGTCCTCCTGTCCTGTTCCATAAAGAGAACAAATTCAGACCCAGAAGAGAAAACCCATATAACACAAATTGCATAAAAATAAATCTAATCATGAATAATTACCAGCAGTATCCCACAATCCCAAGTTAACAGTGCTCCCATTGACAACCACATTTGCACTGAAATTGTCAAAAACAGTTGGCACATAATCCTGTTCTCCACCAGAGAACAAAAATGATAAATTAGCACATTTCTCAATCCGGAGCTTATAAATAAACAGGGAAAAAAGACTACAATATCATGGAATTGTAAAACACCATTCTCCCAACATTATGCAGAATACATTACAATTCAATATACACTCAGGAAAAAAACAAAAAAAAAAAATGCAAAGAAAATCTCGATTGCAAATTACAGTTCAAGAGTTCCAAATCACAGAGTGGTGAATAAAGCAAGCTCATTTAATTAAAGAACCCTCCTTTTTCCCATAAGAATAAGGAAGGAAAAAAAATGTAACTGTCTGATCACCAAGAGAAACCTACCATATTCGCATTCCTTGACAACAGAGAAATTAAAGATATGTCATTCTTTTGAAATTCGAACAAATTCATAATTTTTAAAAAATTATATTGCAATTATTCAAAACAAAGACAAAAATAAATAAATAAATATATATATTTTAAAAACAAAGACAAGAATTTTGAAAAAGGAAATCGCTTTTCCGAGAAAGGAAATGAATTAATTGAGGCAAATGTTTTCCATTTCGGCTCAAGTTTTGCATAGAAAACCTCCAAAGCATATTACATTGAAGAATTCAATACAGGAACAAGAGAAACTCAAACTTTCTCCTCAAGAACAGATTAGAAGGGGAAAAAAAAAAAAAAACTGAGAGAGAGAGAGAAAAAGAGAAATTGACCGTGGGGAAGGTGTTGCTGGTGTAGGAGATAAGCAGACACGTCTTTCCCACAGCTCCATCGCCAACCGTAACGCACTTTATGAACCTCGAAGCGCTCATTTTCCTTCTTCTTCTGAAAAATCTTTCCGAAAAAGAAACGAAAGCCTCAGATCTTCACCTGAGGGCTCGATCTTCTTCTTCTTTCTCCTCTTCCTCTCGTCCCTTTCAATCACGCCGCATCTGTGCGATCCACAACCAGAAACGCCAAAAATCCCAAACTCCGAACCCTAACCCTAGCTTCAATTGGAGAAAATGTGAGAGAAAGAAAAAGATAATTTCGTAAAATTGAGACCCAACTGTTTGTTTGTTTGTTTGTTTTCTGTTTTTGGGGGAAATTTGGTTGGAGAATTTGGAATCAAAGAAAGAGGAAGAGGAGGAGAGAGAAACAAGAGGGAGAAAGAGAAATTGGCCGGGAAATAATGCCGTTGAAGCGTTCGTTGAGCCAACCAATTTTCGCCAACAAACCCCCCCGCACCCTCCTCCTAAAAAGGTTGTCGTTTTTCTTTTTCCAACCAATTTTCCTGGTTTTTAATTTTAATCTTTTTTTTTTTTTTCTTATTTTAACTATTAGTCTCGTGAATGTTTTTATTACATTCATTACGATAGCACGTGAGAAATCAATTCGACTACTATTTTATTTATTTTTGCATTTTTTTAATAAAATCTCAATTTACATAATAAGCACGTGACCAAAACTGCTAAAAAGCAATCAAATAAATACTACTTTATTTTAGCAGCCAAAAAAAAATATTACTTTATCTTGTTTTGTGTTTTTGTTTTTGTTTTTGGTTTTATTTTTATTTTTATTTTGTATTTTTTAATGGGTTAATGGTTATGAGGTTCGGATCCACTCCGTTTCATATAATTGTTTTATATTTAAACATTAATCTACACTTTAGACTTCTTTTAAGGCTCTTTTAATTTTTAGTAGATCAATACAATAACAATAGCAAGTCTTAATCCCAACTTAATTAGGATCAGTTATATAAATTTTATTTTTTTACATATCTCTGTTCAAAAATAGACTTATTTTTTAAAAATTTTAAGGATGAACTTTACTTTGGATTTATACTCATAGAATTAACAAGATAGTTTTCTTGGAACGCCATCCTTCGGTAGAGTAATTTGGGTGTATTTGAATTATGGAGGAAAATTGTGGACATATAGTTAGTTATATACAATACCAAACAAGATAAAAAAAAAACCTATTTCTAAGCTAATTCAGACAAGGACATAATAGTTTACCAAAAGGAAATTTATAATATAATGAGGTTAGGAGAAAAACACTAATCTATTATCTCAATGTGGAAGTAGTTGTTAACTAATAGCTACTCCATAAAAGACAAGGACATATAGTTATATACAATACCAAATAAGATAAAACCTATTTCTAAGCTACTTCAGACAAGGACATAATAGTTTTACCAAAAGGAAATTTATGATATAATGAGTTTAGGAGAGAAAAACACTAATATATTATCTCAATGAGGAAGTAGTTGTTTAGCTAATCCATAAAAGATATACAACATCCTATTCACGGTACTAAGCACTAAACCATCCTAATAATTAATTACTTTTTGATTAAGCTCTTTCAACTTTTGTATTTATTTATACATATTAAGCTCTTTTCAACTAATCATTATAAACCACGTATAAGCTTTAGGCTGCTTGCCTAATTTTGTAGTCCAAAGTAGAGATGGGAAAGTTTGTTTTTTTATGTTCTTTCAAAAAAAAAAAAAAAACGTGTTTTAAATTTCACCTACGATTTAAAATATAATGAGAATGATAGAGGTTGGTAGAACAATAGGAACAATAGTAAAAAATATATATATATATATATTTGTGTGTGTGTGTGTGTGTGAACCTTGTATCAACCTTATAACCTCATTTCCCCGCAAAAATTAATGGGTTTTATTCAGAATATCTATCATGCACAATACTATTTTTTTGGTCACGTGGAGAGAGAGAGAGAGCCCACCATTTTCGAAATTCAGTTGGTCCGACTTAGTCAGTGTCCAACACTCCATTCCAGGCAGTTGTTGTGTCACCTTGAAATGAAAATGATGGAAGGTAGAACTAACGAGGTTGTAAGAATTGAGAAACAACAATCGAGGGACTTCATTAATTTTCCAAAAACATAACAAAAAATCAGAGAACCGAGAGATTCATATTGACAGATAGAGAGAGAGAATTCAAAATTAATAAGTTTTTTCTTATAGCGCAAAAAAAAAAAAAAAAAAAAAAAAAAAGAAGAATTTCATGCATAGATTGATCGTGCCATAATTTATAGAATTACAACTTGGTAAACGCTCCTGTCGACACATGGAAATAGGAGGTAAATAAAGAGAGAGGGATATATAACTATATAAGCAAGAATTTAAGGCAGAAAATATTAGTCTAGCGACAGAGAGAGAGAGAGAGAGTATGGTTGTCTATATAAGGATTTATTGATCATGCCAGAGTAGAATTGCATCTTGGTAAAGGATAGGAATGGCTAAACGAGGATTTATCGATCATGCCACAACTTCTAGAATTACAACTTGGGTAAAGGCGCTTGCCTTTTACCAACACAAATAAATAAGGGAAAACCAAGAGAAAGACTCGAGGGTATGCAGAAATTTAAATTACAAAAATATTGGTACAGAACTTGCCACATAATTTAGAATTCGTTGCACCGTGTTTTCCAATCAGGACTTGCAAAATGAGCGGAGCGTTTCATCCAGGGCTTTTCTATCATAATCGCCCGTGAAAACACAGTTCCCTAGAGGGCCTTTCAGAAGGATGAGTCTTAGAAGTCCATCAGCTACCTTCTTGTCAACCTGCCATATCAAAAGAACATGAACACATCAAAGAGTTAAAACCAAAGGAGGGGAACTTTTTATAGCAATGGCAGACTGATTGGTCTCTTACCGCCATTACAGACTTGAACATCTCCACAGTCATAGTATCAGGAGGCGCAGTAGGTAAGTTTGCTTGTTCTAGAATGCTACGGACTCGATTTACAATTGAATCATCAATCCATCCAAGGCGGTAGGACATGTCAACAGCCATAACCTGAGGGTTGGCATCCAAGTTCCTTCAACATGGCTCTTTCATATAGTAAAGGACAATATTTAGTTATGGAAAACTGAAATATAAATTAAGTGATAACTACCGTGCCGGCTGCAACAGCCTCTCCATGAAGCCACTGTCCGTAGCCAAACCCAGTTTCTATCGCCTACACAAGACAAGCCACGTCATAAGAACAAAAGAGAAGACAACCACAAAACTGAATGAAAAAAATAAATAAATAACCAAAGGAAGAAAAATCGATTACTTTAATGTCTGGATTTAAAATGGCAGCTCTTTTTCATAAGTAAAATTCTAAACGTAAAAAGGAATTCTCAAAATTAGCAGGTCGGTAAAAACGATCAAAATGATTATGGGCTTGTTTGGTTCAACAACTCAAATTGTAGAAATTTGAACCTTTTTGGTAAGAACTGTAGAATTTGAACAGTGGGGATTCAAACTAAGATCTAAACTGTTGTTTAGATATGCAAATAAAATTGTAATTTGAATTAGGAATAAAATCCGAACTATAATTAGATAAAGTGTTGAAAACTGTCATTAGAGTTTGTAACAAATCTTATAAAACCTCATTATAAATGACATTAAAAAATATGCAATATGAGTGGAAATTTGTTCCTCTCTCCATTATGAATACATTAAAAAAAATTATCTCAATCAAAATTAAAACGAAGAAGTTTAACATTTTTAAGATTGAAATTAAAGACAGAAAAAAGTAAAATCTAAAACTATTAGACTGTTGACAACAATTCGAATTATTAGAATTTAGGGGGGAGGTGAGTTTAAAAATCAACAATTTGAGTTGTCCTTGAACCATTGTTAATCGTTTGAATTGTCCTTAAATTTTCACTCCCAAACACCAATTTGAATCCTGAACTAAGGTTTGAGTCTTAAACAACAGTTTGAGTTGTTGAAACTAACAAGAGCTCGGATTGTTAGAATTTAGGAGGGGAGGTGAATTCTAAAATCAACAATTTGAGTTGTCCTTGAACCATTGTTAATGGTTTGAATTGTCCTTGAATTTTCCTCTTCCAAACACCAGTGTAAATCCTGAACTAAGGTTTGAATTCTAAACAACAGTTTGAGCTGTTGAAACAAACAGAGGCTATATTCTATCCTTTTTCCTCTAGAGAAACAGAGAGCGATAAAGATTAGGTTTTTTTTGTTAAACGAGTAAAAATATTCAAATTTTCAAAAATGCATTCCCTTTTGGACCTTTTACATTTTCTAACATTAAGTGCTACTTCTCTGAGGTACCTGATTTTTTTCCAGGAAACTCTTAAGGGTGATAAATTGTAACTAAGGATACAAAATAGTCTTAGTAACCATCAACTCATATTAAGAACACAGACGGGATATGTAAAAGCAAAAAATTTAAAGAAATGGAAGGCATGTATGTAGTAACAAAATTTAACAGCATGATTCAATACCTCACATGCAAAATACAACCCAAGTAAGGCAAGTTGAAAAGAGGAAAACCAACTGCTTACTCACATGGCCGAACGTATGACCCAGATTTAATGTTGCCCTCAATCCACTTTCCTTTTCATCCAAGGACACAACCTCAGCCTTGTTTTCACATGAGCGCTTAATTGCATAAGCTAATGCACTTGGATCCCTGCAATGGACCAGCGCAACATATACATGCATGAGATTCATCTAGTAAACATAGAAATTGGGAAATTTACAGAATAAGGTCACCACAGGTTATCTTCTTGAATTGATGATCAAAATAGAGTTCACTTTCAAATGTTCTAGATAAGATGAAGAATCTTCAACATGCCACTATAAACTTCAACGGGCACTTCGTACCTAGCAATCAATGCCTTCATGTTCTTCTCCTGCCACTCAAAAAACTCTGCATCCCTAATCAACCCATACTTAACGACCTCTGCAAGACCTGATGCCAACTCCCTCTCCGGCAATGTGTTTAATGTGCCTGTGTCTATAAGTACACATTGAGGTTGGTAAAACGCACCAATCAAGTTCTTCCCAAGCGGGTGGTTTATCCCAGTTTTTCCCCCAACAGAAGAATCAACCTATGCAACAGATCAAGAAGAGTTGATGGAGGCACAAAAAATTATGAACAAAAGTGCATGATCCGGAGAAGCAAAAACAACGACAGATTAATTTTATATATATATATATATATATATATATATATATGTATACATATTAAAGAAAAGAAGCGATAAGAAATGTTGCGCAGTGAAAACCTGTGCCATCACAGTTGTTGGAATCTGAATGAAATTAACACCCCGAAGGAAAGCAGCAGCAGCAAAGCCACACATATCACCAATGACACCACCTCCAAGAGCAACAAAAGTACACCTTCGGTCCAATCGTGACTCAATAGCTTTGTCAAATACTTTCATAAGAGTTTCCTATTGATCCAAGTAAACAATTATTCATGATACAAAAAACATGGCACCACATCAAAAACCAAATTTTAGAGCCAAACTTATAGAACTCCTACCATGTTCTTGTACTTTTCACCATCCGGTAAAATCACACTATCAACCAAAACATTCGGGTTCCCTTTTGTTAAAGCCTCAACTACTTTATCCAAGTACAATGGTGCCACGGTGGTGTTGGTAACAATAAGTACCCTCTTCCCATGAACATGCCTAAAAATCGGAAAAGCTTAACTATAAGAGCCAAGCAATAGATATTTACCCATTGAATGGAAGCCTAGATATACTAAGAATACAAAAGGCAACAGTATCCCGTTCTTGGAGCTTTCTTCTATAACAAGTAAAAAATGCAAAAATTATCCAGCACCAACCAACAGAACTGCATCAAGCTTGCTTTTTGAATGTAAAGTTAAGACTAAGAAAGTCTTCCTTAAGCAAATTACAAGCACAATCCAAATAAAAATTTAGCTCTACTCTACATCTATAACAAGTAAAAAGAAAAAACTCAGGCTCCGTTTGGTATGGGGTTCAAACCAAAGTGATTCTAGTTTTGATTTTAAAACCAAAACCATAATTCATGATTTTAGGTCCAAATCGTGGTTCTGAAACCATAACCAGAATCAGGGGTTTGAACCACCCAAAATCAAAGGAGGGGGTGGTTTTAGAACCAATGGTGATTCTGGTTTAAAACATCACATCAGAGTTCAAATCTTAAATCAGAACTATCCAAACCAAACACTGATTTTGTAGAGTCAAACCAAAACCACTTTTTACTTTTTGTAAACAAACACTGATTTGAACCAGAACTATAATTCCAATTCTAGAACCCTCATTACCAAACGTCTCCTTAGCAACAACAAAAACAATTGCATCAAGCTTAATTTTTGCATTAAACTTCTATCAAGACAGTCTTTTTAATTGTTTTCCTTAAGCAAATTAAACGCACAATTAAACTTTACAAAAGATCGAAACTTCGAACGATGCCAAATGAAATTTTCGCAAATGAAGATCCCAAAAGATTATGAACGACGCCACAACATTGCAACATGGAATCAAAATCCCAAAAGATTGAAACTTTGCACTCACAAGCCACAAATAACAAGTTCCAAAGTTCTTCCTCGGCTTAGAATACGAAGAAAGCGAAAGTAATCAATAGCCTAAACCACAGGTCAAATGTGCTTCTTTTCTAATAGAAAAGCATTAGTTAGCACTAACCAAAATAATCAATTTCAAGCCTAATTTAACCAAATGAAAAATTCCAACTTTTTTTCTTAGCACCAACCAAAATAAATAATTTGAAGCACAATTTAAATCAAAATTCCGAGCGAAACCGTTATATCATTTCGCCAAATGAAAATCATCAAATATCGAAACTTCCAAGAGAGAGACCTCTGAAGAAGCTCGGGCTGGTCGAGAAGTCCGGATCCGATGTAAATCGGATAGCTCCGATCGCCCAAATCGACCTCGACAATGGTGGGAGTAGGAGCTCCCGATACACCGGTTTCGGTATCCATGACCTGCGCCGCCGAGCTCGCGCATATTCTGGACCTAGTAGCAACCCTAGCACGGGCGACGGCGGCGGTCAAACCCGATTTCTCCGTCCGAGTCAACTCAACGGAACTCGGGGAGACGGAGGAAGAAGAACGCAGAGAGACGGCGGCGGGGGGTTGGAGACGGTCGGAGGAGTTAGTGAGAGATAGTTTAGGGGTGAGAGAGGCGTAGAGAGGGTGGTTAATGGCGGTGGAGGAGGCCATTAACGACGTCGTGTTTGGAGGCTCTGTCTTTTGCGTCTGAATTTGGCTGTCAAGTAGAAATGGAGGTTGGTGAGGGAATTTTAACATTTTTTGCGGTCGTTGGAGAAGAAGAAGAGGAGGAGGGTAGGGTAGGGACGGGCCGGTGGTGGGTCCCCTTTTTCTTTCTTTTAGTTGGGAGATACGTGGATTCTGTATTGTGGACGAGGGTCTTTCTTTTTTCTTTTCTTTTTTTTTTTTTTTTATATTTTATACATTACACTTTTTCCGCAACCATAAACATTCTCACAAAATACCCCTTAACCTTTAATTTTAGTTTCTTTTTTTTTTTTTTTTTCCTCAAAATTTTAACAACTCTTACAAATTTTTCCATCCGTTAAATTCTTACTTTTATTATTATACCTCTATTGATGAACCTGCATGATTCTTTAGGTCAAATGAATTAATAGAAAGTTAGAGTAGTAAAAGAAATGAGGAGGAGGAACTTACATAGAATTAGTAATTATGCATTAAAAATAGTTTAACAACACTCGTTATTTATATCATCCGTGTTATTTCTCCATTAATCTTAACATAGTGAGTTTTAAAAAATTTTGCATTTTTGGCCAAAAATTTAGTTGAGGGAGAAAATTTGCAATAGTCTTTGAAGTTCAGAGAAAAAAAGTTAAAATTAAAGTTCGAGTGACATTTTGTGACAATGTTGATAGTTCGAGAGAAAACGTGTGATTTGACTTTTTTTTGGACTTTCTCCGATAGGTCGACCCATCGGTAGAGTCAATTTCTAACTGTTTAAGCTGATTAAAATCACATCATATTAAAAAATATGTAGCACAAAAAGTTTATGATATATATCTAACTGCTAAAAAATAGATAAGTGTTAATAGTTCATTTTTTTCAATCATATTTGAAAATTTATTTATTTTTTTTTTAAATAACGACCAATGAAATATGTCTCAAATTCAACATGAACAATTTTGAAAAATGATCATTTGACACTATTTATAATTTTATAAATGTATCACAACCATTGATTTTAAGTCAATTTACCTTTTAATTATTAATTTTAAGTCACTACAATTTTAAAGGTTAAATTTTAGCTCAATATTGATACTTTGGGAACGTATTTATGAAATTATATTGGTTCATTGTGTTTTAAACGACTTTACATAACTGATAACACGTATAAGAATGTGTTTCGGCGCAATACCTCACCATTTTTAATCTTTTTTATTTTCTAAGAGCAAAGATGTATAAAAATGTGATGTACTCTAAGGCCATGTTTGATAGTTTATATTGTATTGTATTGTATTATCATAATACAAAATAATATTTAGTGTCATGACGTATTGTATAAGGGTTAAAAATACAAAATTTTAGGGTCAAATGCAAATTTTTAAAAGTTTGGGGTCAAAATATAATTTTTCAAAAGTTTAGGGTTAAAATGAAATTTTATAAATGGGTCAAAATGTAATTTTGCAAAAGTGTTAGGATAAAAATGTAATTTTGTAAAAGTTTTAGGATCAAAATGTAATTTTGTAATAGTTTGGTGTCAAAATGTAAGTTTTAAGAGATGTTTGGTTCATGGATTATAATCATAATATTATAATCATTTTTTATTTACGTGTATTTTTTGTGAGATAAAATACTGTAGCGAGTCACGAACCATTATTCGAATTAGGGGCCAAATCCCCCTTCCAAACGTCTCCTTAATAAATATAAAATTTGCATTATGCCCTTCAAAATTTTCAATAATTATAAACTCCGGCATAACCCTATATGAACCCAACTCCAATCTTTAGTTGTGTCCAACCCAAACATAGATTATTGATCCACTATAAAATAATACAATACGCTAAAAATCATTGATGTTCAATAATATGACATAGACCGTATTAATTTATCATCCAAATTAATTTATACAATACGATGATCATATCAAACATTATATTATTGTATTATTATACAATATGGTGTTCTAATACGGTTAAACAAATGTGTTGTATAATATATGGTAACCTTTTAAACGATAACATATGCATTAAAAAAACTAGTATGTATTGTGGCTAAGGGTGACAATTCGTGTTAGTAGTTCGTGTCAATCTGTTTATTAATTATGTCAAAAAATATCAACCTAAATATGACATGTTTATTAAACGTGTCAAAAATGTTAACCCAAACACGACTCATTTATTAATCGTGTTAATCATGTCAACCCGTATAACCCGTTTAAATTAGTATATTGAATAAATAACAAATATAATAATAACTTATTTAACACAGTCAAGACATGTTTAATATATTTATTGGTCAATTTATTTTTTTCTTTAAAAAAAATATATGAATTTTACCTATAAATATTAAAAGTCACATTATTTATATTTAATATGTCATATAAATTTTTATATTATATCACATATCATTAAATTGCAGATGATATATATAATTAATCATGTTAATTCGTATCATTTTGTATTAAAAAATCAACCGTAACTCAATTTATTTATTAATTATGATAATTATGTTAATATGATTATGATCTAAACTTATTTATAATAAACCTAAACCTATTAATTTCGTATTGATTTAGTATAGGCGTGTGCCAGCCTTAATTGTGGCTATGTGCCGTTTTATGATGTGTGTGTGTGTGTGTGTGTGTGTGTGTGTGTGTGTGTGTGTGTGTGTGTGTGTGTGTGTGTGTGTGTGTGTGTGTGTGTGTGTGTGTACTCCATTTTTCCCTAGAAAGTAGAAGGTGCGTTTTATGTAGTTAAACGACAACAAAATTTGAATGAAAACGAGGTTTCGCTTTTCTGAAGACAAACGGCGGAAATAAATCCTTACAAAATAGAAATACTGCAGGTACATAGAATCAAACATGTACCAGCTATACACAAGAATATTGCTTTCATTAGCTTCTCTCGTACTACTGCAAAATAAAAAATAAAAAATAATTTTTTTTCCGTTTCCCCGCCAAACCCCACTATATATAAACTAACCTCTGCAAATCCCTAAAATCCGCCATTTTTGTTCCTTCATTTTCTCTCCTCAAGTTCACTTGAAATCCACCGTATATGGATTCCGAAGGGCTCCGAAGAAGCTTTGATCCACTGTTAGGGTTCTGCAAAAATCTATAGCCATGTCGGAGACCTAGGAAATCGGGATTTTTCCAGTCGGCGACGGCGATGGGGAAGAGGAACACGACGGTCGTTATTTCTTCGTCGGAGGACGAAGGCGATTGCCGCTCGTCTAGTCGTCCGCGGAGGAGGTCGAAATTGAGCTCGACGGTTCCTCGCGCGAATCCGAGACGCTCGAAGAAAGCTCGTGTTTCGGGTTCTAGGTCTAGCCTGGGTAAAGAATCCAGTGATTGGGAACGGGTAATTTGAGCTTCTTATTTCTCTCTCTTCATTTCTGTTAATTTATGTTTTGAAGCTTGCGATTAAGTTAGTTGTAATTTCGGGAACTGTGAATATTGGATGAATTTGATTTGGAATGTCTTTTTTTTGGTTCTTGAAAATGCAAATTTAAGCAAAAATGATCGAAATTTATTTGGATTTGTTTAAATTTTGTGCTTTTGAACTGAATATCCTATCTAAAATCCTTACTTTCTCTCACCGTTTCTCTGCACTGAAGGCTTGTTTTAGATTAGAATTTAGTGCGTTTAACTGTACGTACTGGTACTGCTTTACTTTATTTGGTTATGAAGAATCTAATGTTTGACTTATGTAATGCAGATTAGATTGTTCTGTGAAGATTTTGATGAAAAGTTTACTGGGTTCAAGGTATCTGATGGTATGCTAGTTCTTCCAAACCACACCCTCCACATTTAATCTTTCTCCCCTAAATCTACACACTTTGGTTGAATACTTGGTTGCTATTTCCTTCAAGAAGGAGTCTTTTCATTTTTTTTTTTCTTTATTACTACTGTTACTATTATTATTATTATATTATTATTATTATTATTATTATTATTATTATTTTATTATTATTATTATTATTATTTTAATATGGTATCTTGAATATCTTTAGTTGCTTGTTGCTGAATCAAAATGGAAACTTGACTCAGGTTCTGAAGGAAGCAACAAAGAAGAGTTATGGGTTGATAAATACAAACCTTCTTCTCTCGAAGAGCTTGCAGTTCAGAAAAAGAAGGTGAACTTAAATTGGCCTAGTCTTTCAAATAGGAGTACCTGTGTGTTGGTCAGTTAATTTTTGTCATTGTAATGGCAGGTTGAAGAAGTTAAAGTATGGTTTGAAGAAAGATTGGGAACTTCAAAGGTATTCACGTTGTAATAAAAGCTTACTTCAAAACGTGATTTTTCAGTCTTCATTTGAACGGTTGGAGAGTCTTAATTCAGTTTGTCGTTCTTGTCTTTTATGTAAAGGACTTTGTTAAGTTATTCGTTTCGAGTTAAATTGCATTTATGTCATAACAATTTCTTTTTCTTCTTAACAGGATAAATTAAGCAGTCACGTCCTTGTCATCACTGGGCAAGCTGGAGTTGGAAAATCTGTATGTGGGCTTCTTGTTGTTTTTTATGTGCTAATGCTCTTAGCCTGTTTATTTCAATTCTTCGATATTCACTGCATTTAATTAAGCATTGTTCCAAGTTATTACTCTGTACACGAGTTACTACATAGTATGTCATTGCCTAATTTTACTGCATGTGATACTTCATTGTTTACTGCATTTAAGCATTGCCTAGTATAACCACATGCTACTTAAAACAGATTTTGAAATTTTATTAGTGATGAACTTTGCTTCTTGATTAAAAGTTATGAAATATGAAAATTTATTGACATTTAAGTGAATCTCGTTGTCAGGTTTAGTTACCATAACTACACTAAACGGGAGCTTATTATGCTGTATTGACAGAACACTCAATCCTATTTCTTCTCATCTTATAGGCAAGTATTCAGGTGATAGCATCTCATCTTGGAGCTAGATTGTGTGAATGGAACACTCCTACGCCAATAGTTTGGCAAGAGCATCTCTACAACTCCGGTGCAGGTATTTGAAGCATATTACTCGAGTGACAACTTTGCAAGTGATGCAAGATTGAAAAATAAAAAGAAAGAAAGAAAAATTAATCATCATAATCGTGATCTTGATATTTATGGATATTGTGGTCTATTTCCAGGGCTGCACTACACGTCAAAATTGGACGAGTTTGAAAATTTTGTGGAGAGAATAAGGAAGTATGGATTGATACCATCAACTGACCATAAGGATTCAAAAGAATCAGTGATACTCTTAATTGATGATCTTCCTCTCACAAATGGTACAGTTGCTTTTGGAAGGCTTAGAAACTGTTTGCATCTTCTCGTGCGCTCAATTCAGATACCTACTGCAATATTAGTCACCAATTATGGCGAAGCGGATTCAGCAGACCACACAGCAAAATGCTTGGAAAAACTCCAGTTGGCTCTTGAAAATGCTGGAGCTTGTAAGGTTACTTTCTTGAATAGTTTTATTTCGGTTTTTTTTTTTTAATGAAAAATAAATGATTCGTTAATTGAGTGTATGTGAACTATTTCGAAACTTTCAGGTTGCTTTCAATCCTATTACTGTTAATTCTATCAAGAAGGTACTTTCTAGAATATGTAGACAAGAGCAGCATACCGTGTCTGATGAGAAGATTAATCTCATAGCAAAAGCCAGTGGAGGTGACATCAGAAATGCAATAACCTCATTACAGTTCTTCTGTCTGAAACCAAATCTGAGGCGTCCACTTTCTTCATCCAATCATCATCCTAGACACTTAAAAGCAAAACCCGATGACGATGATTTACTGAATACTGGATTCCTTCTAGAATTTGGTAGAGATGAAACACTTTCTCTATTTCACGCGCTAGGGAAGTTTCTGCACAACAAAAGAGAGACTGAAAATGCTGTGGAATTGGGTATGTTAAAAGTAATATGTGGTTCCTTTCGAGTGGCCTTATATTGCTGTTAGAAAGTGCAACGAAAGTTATTCAACCATGTCATCTTCTTTTCTTGTAGTTGGCGATGAATTTTTTGTACAGGAGCGATTTGCTAGATTACCACTAAAAATGGATGCTCCAGAAAAGGTCCTCTCTGAAGCTCACGGGCAAGCTAGGCCTATCGCGGACTTTCTTAACGAAAATGGTGATTCCTTACCTACAAGTTGTTACTTCTATCTTCCTTTCTTATATTTAAAAAAAAATATATATATATATATATATATATATATATTACAAACATCACCATTGCTTTTGCCTCTTACATGCACGTGAGCACAGTGGATGTATTTACACACATGAACCGCAAACGGTCTCTGCTTGTGGTAGTTTTGGACTTAGTTGTATCCAATAACGTTGGTTTCCAATTGTTGCGTGGAAATTTTTATGCAGTTCTGGATTTCCTAAATGAGGAGGCAATTGATGATGCGTGGGCTGTAGCATCATATTTAAGTGACGCGGACTTGCTTCTCGCTACCTTTCGTGGAATGCTAGTTAGACATAATGAGGCAGAGAATGTTCTGCAATCAGCTGCGGCTTCAGTTGCTGTCCGTGGAGTCCTATTTGGAAATTCTCACCCAGTGTCTTCTAGGTACTCTTTCGCGCGCTCGATCAATCCTTTCCTTACTAAAAATTAGCTTACCTTATCGAGTTCAATGACCAACTCTTCCGAGGCTGCAGATGGCATGCTATTCGCCGGCCAAAGCTCTGGCAAGTTGAGCAATCATCATTGTCCAATAAGGTATAGGAAGTTTAAAGTAGATCATTCACATTAAGAGCCACCCTCACCATGTTAATACCTTTCATTATTGTTGTAAGTTGCAACAACTTTGCCTATGTCGTTTCTTCTTTTGTCGTTGCAGAAAGAGATGGTAAAGCGGAGATATGATGATTATAATGGGATGACTTCATCTGATTTTTCTGTTATTGCCACCGAGTACACACCTCTATTCAAATGGCTTTGGTCCGGGACACCGGGGTTGTTGCCGGGGAACGGAAAAGAAGACCAGAGAATTGACAGCATGAGTTCGGATGATCAAGAAACTATGATTTCAGAGGATGAAATAGAAGATTGGTAAAATTAGAGTTTTACAACACAAGTTTGTTGTAGATGGGCCTTGCTTGCTCCTGTAAATGTTTGCTCTAAAATAGTGACTCACTTTTTTCTCGGAAATTTGATATATAAAGCGTATATTGCATATACCCATGTGTTTGGACACACCTGATATAAACTCATCATCTTTTATCCTTGCCTCACGTCACAAGAAGTGTGTCGTTTGCACGTCGTTCCTTGCCTCACGTTACAAGAAGTTTGTCGTTTACATGTCGTGTCTCCCTTTAATGTCGTCATTTCTCCCAAAGAAATAAAAGTTAAATGTCGCTTGTCAAAATTTTTACTTTTTATTTTCTTTAAAAAAAGAAGACATTTCAATTGTTGGTAAGTACAATGGCACATCCCTAAAAGAAAGGTTTTAGCACTATTAGTCATGGACTTAAGTCCCCAACTTTTTTGAATTCTACCAAAAAAGGAACTTTAATTTTAGAAGATTTTTTCTTGATTTTTTATTTTTGATAATATTTTTTTTTTTTTTTGTCATCATTCATAGATTAGGAGTAATGGACTATGGCGTTTCTACAGTTGGGAAAAAAATGGAGTCAATCTGATTTGCAGGAAAGCAGCGTTTCGTTTATTAACAATCAAAACCTCATGTCGTTTGTTGATCCAAAAAGGCGCCTCGCTAATCCATATTAAACGACACGTCGTTGCCCCACATAATGGAAACGGTACGTCGTTTCAGTCACATAACGACGTGTTATTAATTTATATCATGAGACGGCATGTCGTTTTCAAACACTAATGTCTCGTCCTGGATCCACAAAAGGGGAAAGTGAAACCGGATGGCGGGAAGCCGGAGACACCCCATTAATATTTAAAGTCAGTTTTTATAGTGTTTTTCCAAAATGTAGTTTTCTCCATATTTCAGTCAACAACGAAAAAGGTTTTGTGACTTTCTCAGAGGGCTCTCTCTCTCTCTCTCTCTCATGAAAAAGGTTTTGTGACTTTCTCAGAGGTCTCTCTCTCTCTCTCTCTCTCTCTCTCTCTCTCTCTCTCTCTACTTTTTAGGGCTTATAGATTGTGTTTCAATTTCTCGAACATGTTCTATTCTGTTCTACAGCAATACTTTGAAACTTAGCATGATTGTTCCATGGAAATTTTAATTCATGTAAAAAAAAAAAAAAAAGGAAAGAAGAAATGCATGCACACAATTCCAATTCCGAATTTAGAATTTTGTTTTGCTCGTATTTCTCTTCTAATTATATTCTTATTTGTGTATATCTTTTTTTTTGTGCATTTTATCTACTGTTGAATGATGAACTTCATGCAAAATTCTTGTCTCTCGTGAATGGGTTTTATAGATTTTTCAATGGCAAACTAGTACCTGTACATGTCTTTGTGAAAAGATCAATCATGTAGACGGAGATAAAAAAGACTGTTATAAGCAGTTTGTCTCGCGGGTTTAAACAGAAAGTTTGAATTTTTTTTTTTTGTGAGAGAAAACATTAAACTGTTGTTAAAATTTTTCGAGACAAATGGCACCTGGCTTTTGCTTTTGGCCCCGTTATGCCAAATAAGCTCTTCACGAGAATTAATTTTTTTTCAGTTTTTTTTTTTTTAAATCTATGTTAATGAACTCAAGCAATTTTCAATAGTCTATGTTGATTACAGTAAAACAACATTTTATTTATTTATTTTTATCGTTGTCGCCCTTTCCCTTAACTATTTATAGTTATCTGCAATTTCAACCTATTCTAGCTTTCCATTCTTCAAATGGGCATTCAATTTTATGTTCTATGTACTTAACATACAAAATTTGCTGCTTTTTGTACTCATTTGTATGTAAAGCTTTTTTTTTTTTTTTTTTTTTTTTTTATACTTGGGATCTTGTCTAGAAGTGAATGGCAAGCCGAATTACTCGGTCCCGGGGACAACAAGCCCAGCAGCAAGATCAACAGAGTAGAGCTAGATGGACAACTTACCTTACTAAAATACTTGCGAGCTTGATGGTCGAACAGGTTTACAGAGGGAATAGGAAAAACAACTATTTTGGTAAGAAAGCATGGAAGAGCATGTGTGATGAATTCTATAGGAGAACAGGTCTGCAATGGGATAAGGAGCAACTGAAGAACCGATATGCAGTCTTGAGGAGGCAGTATGTTATGGTCAAGTCGCTTCTCGATCGAGATGACTTCAGTTTTGATGAAACCACTGGGACTATTAGAGCCAAAGATGAAGCTTGGACTGCTTACATCAGGGTATATTTAATTTCTTCAATATACTGATGTCGTGTAAATCAAAAATTCTACACTTGCCTGATGTGGAGGTCTCTCCTTCTCTGAGCAGGAACACCCTGATGCCGACGCTTTGAAAACCAGTGGCTGCCCAATTTACAAAGAGCTGTGCACTATATTTTCCGAATCAGCAACTAATGGAAGACATGAGCAATCAGGTGAATTTGTGGAAAGGAATCCTTCCTCAAGTATGCCCCAAGAATCGTCATCCGAATCCGAAGAAATTGATGACCTAGACCAACAAGACACAGTTCAGCCTGCCACACCTGGTACGACAGGTGTGCGCAAAAAAGGGCGAAGAGGAATTGATGGTGCTATTGCTGATGCGATTTTGGAGATGGCGGCTGCGTCAAGGATGAAGACATCGGCAATTCAGCGATGGAATGCAAGATATAGCATAAGCAAATGCATCCAAGAATTGGATGCGATGCAAGGTGTTGATGAGCAACTATACTTTGCTGCTCTCGACCTTTTCAACAAGGCGATTGCAAGGGAGACGTTTTTGTCCCTAAGAGCTGACAAGCGCTTGACTTGGTTGCGCGGCAAGTGTGTGGCGTATCCCATGCCTTGAGTTGACAAAGAACAATCTGACATACTTGTTCAGTCCTCTCTGCTGTTCTTTGATTTTGTCTTTTTGGAAGGTTGAGGGATTAATGTTTTGACAATGTATATATCCCATGGGACAGTTTTACTATTTTGTTCAACTTCTAGGTGGTTGAATGGTCAGGTCCAGATTGTTGAAATAGTGCGTTTTGAATTTGTCATAGCTCCCCTAGAAAAAAAAAAATTGTCCCATTGATCTTACCGGAGTAACTATTGTACAAATGCTTGCAAGTAAAGATTCACAGTGTACATTTTTTAATGTTTTCAAAAAATAATTCCTGTTAGTTATTTTGCACCAGAAGTACCTATCTAGATGCGTTATCAACAGCTTACCAAAACTCTTCAGGAGATGCAAGTCTTTAATTTGTAAAAAAGATTACCGCAATCTTAAACCAACAATTCTACATGTTTGTATGTTGTACCACCACATGGGAAAAAGAAAAACAAACGGGAGCAAAATTAAGGACATTAAATACTCTTATATCACAAAATAAAACAACGTATAACAGTGACTCAAAAGTCCTACCACTATTGCATTCCATTTTTTTTTTCCAACCACTTTGTGCTAATCCAACCGCACCACCAGCCAGGAGTTGCCAATGCTGCTAAGTCAACTTCCATCAGCAAGAGACCATACCAAAATAGGCATTTCATCATTGTTCATGCACTTGAACAAAAATTGTGTCAAAAATGATCACAAAGGAGGTACATCTTCCAACCATAAGTTGATTTGATCTCCATGAGCAAACTCAGGCTACCGAAAACGACGAAGATTCTATGTACAAGAAACAGATCGATTGTTCCTCCTAAAACCCGAGTACTTCTCTCCTAAGTCATTAACCTTTTCACATCAGCCTCCGGATCAGCACGCTTGGTGTGGTTATATACCGACTCGAATGCATGCATACACACACTCGAAAATCCCACCATCCCCTCGAACACATGAGGCAATCCCATCTGCAGGTTGTTTAATGTCATGGCCCTCGTCACGCTCACTGACTTTTCGTGCTTCGTCTTCTCCTCCTCCGCCTTGGCCTTCAACATCTCCACTTTTGCTCGTTTCTCTTCAACTGGATTCCTTCCAGTAATGCTAGAGGACTCTGACATGGAATACGGACCATATTTGCTCTCCAACGATCTAACCTCCAACATCTTCTTCTCGAGATCTTTAAACACGGACTCTGATTTCTTCTTTTGTTTTTGCTCCTCGGCTTGTTGGACAACAATGGCATGGATTACCGTTAAGAAGCTCTTGATTCCTTCAGATGCTACTTTGTCAGGAATTCGATCAACCGCAAGGTGCCATTCCTCACAGAGTGAGTAGATTTTCGATTCTTGACTAGTTCTTGCCAGCGGGTTTCTGTTAAACTGGAAGAGGCTAAGTCGGAGCCAGCCCGTAAGAGATTGGATATAGTCTTGTTGAGCTTTAACCATGTTGCAAAAGGACAGATGCCATTGCTGGACTTCCAGCTCGAGCTGAAGAGTCGTTTGCCTATGAATCTCAGAAGTGGGTTCGGTGGACGGGATGACATTGAGGTACTTGAGCTGCTGAACAATATGCTTTTGGACCTGGTGGCACTCATACATGCTTCTCCACATGCACATCAATCTGCATCTCAAGAAAAATATCCATGAGGTTGTTTCTTTATCTGTGTGATTAACAAAACAACTCTAATCAAGATCAAATTCGGAAAAAATCTTTGCTGGCGTGCACAAAAATATCACACCGGTGCTATGCAATTTTGGACCATCATATCACATTAAAATCATATGAAAAAAAAAAAAAAAAAAAATATGTACATTTAACGGAACTTGATAGATATATGACAGTCTAAAATTGTGCAATACCGATAGGGTTCTTTTGTTTTTTGGTACCCTGTCAAAGAAATCTCCGTAATATGCAAAAGAAACAATGAAAGAAAACAAAAAGAATAAAAGAACAAGGGAAAAGGATTAAGTTAACCTATTACTTGTTTTCTTGACCTTACACATTATTCTTTGTTGGTCAAACCGTCAAACTATATTTTTATTTTTTAAGAGATTTTTGATTCGTCTAGCGTATAAATAGATTAAGTTTTTCTAATCGTTATATTTAAGTATTTTTTAATTTTTACCTGATTTAATACATATTAATAAAATTTCAACCCGCCGATACCGCAGAAAAAGTAATATTTTTTTTTTATAAGAAAGTATTTATCAAGATAATTTGATCTTAGAATGATAAAAGCAAGGTACAAACATAGGCAGAAGATTGTCCGTTGGAAGGACACTCAAAAGCAAAAGCAAACGGAAAGGGATATGGTATTGGTTCCAGAGTGACTCTGTTGAATGTTGAGACCGTACATCTTAGGAGAGAAAGCATACAGACAGGAGACATCAAACGAACCAAGAAAAAAGCAGTCAAAAGCAAATTTCTTTACCGTACCAACATATGCATATCTTCCTACTCAGAATAAAAAAGTTGTCTTTCCACTGTAGAAAACCAGATTTCCTTTTTTTTCTCCCATTTACTTGGAAAATTTTTCTAGTGGCATGAATCTCATAATAAAAATGTGGGTTTTTATTTTTGAAAGAAAGAGAAAAATAAATTAAAATTTAAAATGAATTAAAATTAATAGATTAATAATTTATATAAGTTAATAAATAAATTAAATTATTATTTTTATTTATAATTTATCTAATTATAAATTATAATTTGACTAATTATTATTTATAATTATTTATAATTTATCTGATTATGAATTATAACCTGATAAATTTGATTATGAATCATAACTTAATAAGTCATAACCTATTAATTTTTATAACTAAGTATTAACTTATACACTTTTTTAAATTTTTTATATTAACTTATTTTTTATTATTTTCCTTCAATTTTTTTTTTTTTTTTTTTTTTTTTTTTTTTTTTTTAATACCCTATCACACCCTGATGTTATGGCACCTTAAAAAGGTATGTTGTCACTTGTCAACCACAGCCCAAAGTAAGTAGCGTAAAACAACCACCCCTCTGAAAAGAAAAAGAAAAATCACTCAAAAACAAAAAAAAAAAAAAAAAAAGGAAAAAAGGAGGATCTAAAACCGCTTGGTCTAGTAGCACCGGGTGATTGAGGAGCAATTTACAAGTTCGTTTCCTTGTTGCATAAAAAAAAAAAAAAAAAAAATCTCTTTTTTGAAAACATAAGTGTTATTTATTTTTAATCGTTAAATCTGTATCAAAATTTATTTATTTTATATATATTTTTTAATTTAATGTGATTTTAATTAAATTTATTGATTAAAAAAATAAAAAATATCGGTATTCTCAAAAATAAAACAAAAACTCACAAAAAAACAAAACAAAAGAAAGATGAAGGAAATAGAAAGAGGGAATAGGATAATAAAGAAAAACCATCCTCAAAAGCTCCACCCAAGGAGTTTCTTTCATATTCGTTCCACTAAAATGTAAACCTTTCCACAGGGAGCCAAAATATCCAGTTGTTTCTTCCTCAAGTAGTTCCACTTCCACGTCAAAAAAGTGGTCCACAACTATCAGCACCAAAAATTGCGTGGAGGGTATTAACACTAGGCTCTCAGATTTGAAAGTGATGTAAGAGATTCAAGTGAGAATAAGGAAAGATGCACGTGATTATCTATGAGTCCGTTCATTTCGTTGATTTAAATTTGTAATTCGAGTTAAGATATGATTTTATGTGAGAACTTTTTACTATAGTAAAAAAAGTTAAATGTGACTGTTTCTAAAAATTTTTTACTGTAACAAAACTTAAATTCTAAACTCGAATCGGTGAAGTGAACGGGATCATTCATTCAACTGTAGGGACATATTTCGCATAACTCATTTTACAAGTAAAAAGTCATGTGATGGATTGGTAAAGTTGTTCGTCTTCTTAATAAGGTTTTTACTAAGGTGAGTTAAAGAATGTTTATTTTATTTATCTATTTCTAATTTTGAATCATGGTTCATGATTCTTTACAGTGTTTTTCTCTCATAAAAATTTTAAATTTTAAAAATTAAAATCATGAATCATAATTCTCAACAAAATGAGCGAGATATATGGACAATTCATTTTATCTTATGGAATTATACGAGTATGCCACACTCTACCCTTATAATCATTTTATTAAAAAAAATTAAATAAAAAAAAACACTAACCCTTTGACAAGCTCAAGTAGTTGTGGATAGAGCTCAGTCTCCCTCAATTTGATGATTTCAGCAGAAGTTGTCTCAATGGCTTGGGAAGCAACCATCATTTCTGACTCCAACTTTTCCACTTCTTTCTTAGCCTTCTCAGTCTTCATGTAATCCGCTCTCTTCATCTCTAGCTTCTTCAAAGTCGCCACTTTCTTTTCATGCTCTATCTTTACGGTCTCAGCAGTCTAAAAAAAATGGGAAAAAAAATTAAAAAAACCATATTGCTTAATTTCCATGGACTAAAAATCTTATTCTTGGGCCCGGGAAAATTAAAAAAAAAAAAAGAAAAAAAAAAGAAAGAGAAAAAAGAAGAAAAAAGAGGAAGCCCCACAAGAAAATGATAACATAAGACCTTACCTTGACCTCATCGAATAGTTTCTTTTCCCAAGCATAAAGCCTCTCAACGGTAGAACAATGACTAGTTCCATTGACAACTTTCCCAACATCACCACCACAAGTTTTGAGTATTAGTCCATTACTCATTTTGGGACTTGAACCTGAAGAACCCCATGTCCATGAAGATGGACTCAAACCCCATCCATAGCTATACACCTTACCTGAATCCCCACCAAAAAAAAAAAAAAATGTTAATAATAAGGTAAAAAACCCATAAACAACAATTAAGAGGAAAAAAGAAGAGAAAAATGTTTTCTTCACTCTCCTTCATCCTTGGCCACAAAAGATACCAATAAAAAAAATAAACCACGTCCATTTGACCAATTTAAATTTAAAATTTAAGTATTATTACAGTAAAAACTTTAAAAACAATTATATTTAATTTTTTTTATTACAATAAAAAATTTTAATATAAAATTATATTTTAATTCAAATTAAAAACTCGAATCAATAAACTAAACCGTTCTTAAAATTTTCTTGACAACCAAAAATTGTTATAAGAGAAAAATATCTTCTTCACTTCCACCTTTTCCCTTACCCACAAATGACATTATTGTTATAAAAAAGAAAAAGAAAAAGGAAAAAAAAATAGCATTTTCTTGACAGCCAAAATAGGAATTTTAACCAAAAATTAACAATGAGAAAAAAATATCTTCTTCAATTCCATTTCATTTCCTCCTCATCCAAACATGTCATTGTTACTTAAAAAACAAAAATAACATGTATTTCATGGACCCAAAAACATTGACAAATAATAATAAAAATAGATGGTAAAAAATTAAGGTTTTTTTTTTTTTTTACCTCCTTTGGTAGTATGATGAGAAGAAGAAGAAAAACCAGAAGATGGAACTTCCAAGAGCAAAGAAAGCTGAGAACCAGCCTCAGCAGCCTTAAGCAAGTACTCATCAAGCTCCTTCATTATCTCCACAACATCCTTCGTACTATTCCCACGCACCACCACCGCCAGCTCACTCGACCCCGCCACCGAATGCGGCGGCGACGGCGGCGCGTTTACTCCACTAGCCACATTCACCGGCGCGTTCGCATTGTTGCCGCCTCCGCCGCCGAAATCCTCCTCCGCCCAGTCGTCCTCCGTGGCCGACCTGGACGTGGCGGCGGTGAACGGGTCCCAGAAGTCCCACGGCGACGACGCCGGCGGCGGCGGCGGAGGAGGAGGAGGATGGAGGGGGGAGGCTGTGATGGAGGTCGTCCATGTGTCGGTGGTGGCGGTGGCAGCGGGGCTCATCGGCGGCGGCGGAGGAGGAGGGAGGAGGGAGGCTGTGATGGAGGTCGTCCATGTGTCGGTGGTGGCTGGGCTCATCGGCGGCGGAGGAGGAGGAGGAGGAGAGAGGTGGTGGACACGTGGCGGGTGGTGGTTGGTTAAATGGTGGTGGGACTCGGCATTGGCTAAGTGGAGGAGGGCGGCGCCGGTGGAGCGGAGGGAGCGGAGGTACATGGTGTGAGAAGCCGAAACGGCATGTCGTGCCTTCACCAACTGCTTCATGTACCTTCTTCTTGATTTACATCTCGAAACCGTTTCTTCTCTCTCCACTCTTGAGTAACAACACCCCATTTTTCTTTTTTCTTTTTGTTTTTGAAAATCAGAAGAAGGAAGAAGATTTTGATTTTTTTGATTTTTTTTTTTTTTTTTTTTGGGTTTTTGGTTTTGGTTTTGGGTTAGTCAAGTGATAAAGCTTGTTTGTGTTTAAAGTGGATCCACTACTAAGAGCTAGTTAGTTCACATTTTCATGCAAACTCTCATCACCCAAAACTTTTTAGTTTTTGAGGAAGTGGAACAAAGATCTGAGCTTTACATTGATCTATGTCTCAAGGCTCTTTCTTTTTTTTTTTTCTCTAGTTTTGTGAAGATGAAAGTTTGGGACTTTGGGGGGGGATTTCTAGTTAGGAGAGGATGTGGTGGTGGTGGTGGAGGAGGAACAAAGGACAGGCTTTGAGAAAGTGCAGTGACAACAGGGGCTTTGGGCAGAGAGCCGGTATTTCGGTATTTGTTTGTTTATTATTATGTATTATTTATTCCAAATTCGTTGGCACAAAATACAAATACCCCTAATTCTATTATTATTTGGGAACGTATGTAAATCTTGACCGATTAACCAACTTAGGTTCAATGTGAGTTTAAAATTTAAATTTTATTATAATAAAAAAATTTTAAAAATAATCACATTTAATTTTTTTATTACAGTAAAAAATTTTCACATAAAATTATATCTAAACTTACATTATAAACTTAAATTAATAAAATAAATAGGATGCTTCTAACTCAAAAAAATGCATGGAATCAAAGAGTTTGTTCTTTTAGAGTAAAATTTTTTTAAAAAAATTTAAATTTGAGTTACAATTTTTTTTTTAAGTTCATACTTATTTGTAAAATTTAAGTTTGAATTTGAATTTGAACTTGAGTTTGAGATTAAAATTTGAGAGATTGTTCTTTTGTATTTTTGAGTTAGGGTGATTTGAATGATGATTTTGAGTTGAGTTGAAATTATAACTTGAGTTGAAGTTATAACTTGAGTTTGTGTTTAGATGTGCACATTTAAGTTATGATTTGAATTCAGAATTTTTTTGAGTTTGTGTTTGGGTGAGTCAAAATTTAAATTTGTATTTAGATAGTATTTCAATAAAAACTCAATGGTGATGAAAAATTTTAATTGAGTATATGAGTGGAGTTTTATTCATTTTTTCGTTGTGAATGCATAGGAAAAAAATCATCTCAATCATAATTAAAATGAAAAAATTATAACATTTTTAAAAAAAAAAAAAATATTGTTTATTAATTTGACTTTGAGTTGAAAATGAAACTTACGTTTAGCTCCAAACTTAAGTTCAAACTCAAATTTTATAAAAGAACATGAACTTGAATAAAGTTGTAACTCGAGTTTAAACTTTTTATGAGTTTCATTGCAAAAAAACAATCCCTAAGTTCACGTTTCCTCTTCAACTCGAGTTTTTAAACTCAAACTCAAGTTAATGAACATTATTTTTTCTATTTTTAAAAACGTCATAACTTTTTATTTTAACTCCAATTGAGATAAATATTTTTTATATGTGTACACAACGAAAAAATAAATAAAACTCTACTCATACACCTTATTAAAATTTTTCATCACCATTGAGTTTTTATTAAAATACTATCTAAATACAAATTCAAGTTTTGACCCACTCCAACACAAAAATCAAATAGATTCTCAATTCAAATCATAACTTGAATGTGCACATCCAAAAACAAACTCAAGTTACAACTTCAACTCAAATTTTAATTCAAATTTAACTCAAGATCTATACTCAAGTCACCATAACTCAAAAATACAACAAAACAAGTCTAATATATTTTTCACTCTTTTCTTTTTATTTTTAGTTTGAAAATAAAAATGTTTGAATTGAGAACTCAATTTAATGGGGTGTGGCATTACCCAAAGGTGAAATTTATGTCTTGCACATAATCAAATAGTCATTTTTGTCAATTCATGATATAGCTATAAGTTTGAACTGGATCAAACAAGCCATCTCCATAGTCTGAACTATATAGCTAATGTAAAAGACTCATAGTAGATTGGGTCGAGGTTTCACGCCCAGATGCCAATTTAGTCTAGCCCGACCCTTTTCTTCGGATTGGCCCGAGCTGATTTTGTTGTTCAAGGTCATGTTGAACAATTTGAATTTGCAACTCTAATACATGACATAAATAACTCTTAAAATAAATTATCACTTTATTAGAAGAAGACCTAACTAGTGATTTTAAGAGATGGAAGAATTATTCGTAACAAGGCGAGTTATATTTTATATACAATTTTGAACATGGCACCTATTGCAAGTTTTAAAACAACTCTAATTATACTAGTCATTTCTTATGTTTAGTTAAAATGGCTAATGATTTAAGGCACGTTTGGAATTTGTTCAAAAATGATTTGATTTTTATATGAAAATGAAAATAAAAATGTTTTCAATTTTAGACAGAATCATTTTTGAAAATGTGTCTGGTAGTTTTATCAAGAAATTATTTTTGGGAGTAAAAAAATCCATTAATGTCTCTCTTTCTCTCTCTGCTCGAGAAAGGAGAAAACAAAAATAAAAAATGAAAAACGACTAAAAGTCATTTTTCATTTTTCTCTCATTTCACACTAAACTAAAAAATCACTTTCATTTATATTTTTTTGTCTTTATTGTGCTAAAATGACGTTTTAGAAACATTTTCATTTATTCTTTCGTGAAAAAAGTAAAAAATAAAAACGTGATCAATTCCAAACACATACTTAGCTTTATTTATTTATTTTTTATTTTTTATGTTTCATCCGCTCTAACCATGCTATTTTAGAGAATGTCTTCCACACTAGCTAAATATAACCAGCATGGAGAAGTTAGCCATTTCATTTTTTGTATTATTTTATTCTTTAAGTTGTAGTAAATGCCAAGATTATTTTGTAAATTCAATAAAATTATTTGTATTTTTAATTCAATAAATATTAAAATAATTTATATTTAGTTAAAAGTGAAAGTATATTTGGAGTAACTCACCAAAAAGTTGTTAGTTAAAATAATTTTCTAGCTATTTTAGTTAAAATTTAGCTAAAATTTAGAGAGTTCTTGAGAAGTGAAGATACTATTAATGTTACACACTACTACATAGTTTTCTTAATTTTCTTATTTTTAAGGAGAATTTTATAATAAGTTATGAGAAAAATCTTCTAACAATATATATAATTTGACGATTGATCTTTTATTTCTATTGATAGGCAATTTTCTTAAACTGTTACATAATTCTCCTATTATTAAAGAGAAAGTTTTGATTTTTAATGGATAACTTATCTCGGAAAATAGTGAGGATCTATGGGAGTTGACGGAAATAGGCTACTTCTGGGCATTCATGCTTAAAAAAAAAAAAAAAAATTCGTAGGACAGCATTACCCTTTTTAAAAAATTATAAAATCAAATTTACACTCATGTTCCCTTATAATTTTATTTGCTGTGGTCTCATTAATTTTGTTAATTCAAAATTTAAATTAAAAAGTGCATTGAAAAAAAATATTATTACAAAAAAAATTAAACTAATAAAATTATTATGTTTATTTTAGCAATTTAAGTTTAAATTTTAAATTTTACTTATAATAAAAAGTTCTTATAACTAATTATATTTAATTTTTTTATTATAATAAAAAATTTTAACACAAAATTATATTTAAATTTAAATTAAAAATTCAAATTAATAAATTAAACAGATTAATACGTGCTTTCGGCATTCAAATTTGTTTCTTCTTTGGTCTTTCCATGGTAAATGCTTCTTTTAGGGAACCGTGATGGTGGAATCTGATTCTAACATTTTGTCCTTCTCCAAGGAAAAAAATTAAAAATAAAAATAAAACATTGTACATTTTGTACTTGAATTATAATCATTACCGAGTGATATCATGGACTAGTACATTTGTTCCATCAAATTTTGATAAGTACAAGACTTGTAATTTCTTTTCCTCAAAAAAAAAAAAAAAAAAAAAAAGTTATTTTCTTGATTATTGAGTTCATCAAAACGTTATTATTATTATTATTATTATTTTTTTCAATCACTTCATTAAAATAAAAATTGTTGCACCGCGCGTAGATATAATAATTTATATTACGTGTTGTGTTTTGATAATTTCATTTTTAAAATTTATAGTCAACTTTAATATGATTTGTAATATAAAATTTTTTAAAAATCATAACACAAATATGATATAAATACGACACGATCACTTTACGAGTTAACACAATATGATATAAAAATAACATGTGACACAAAATTGATCCGCGAACTCAAAATTGATATGAAAATTATATAATTTTATTTAATTTTTTACATAATAAAAATAACTTAAAATTCATAACACACTAAAATACAATAACATCCATTAAAATTAAGTTAATAATAGTATAAGATTTTAAGTATAACTATCATGATATCACAAGTTCATAATAAAATAAAAAATATGTAATGAAAAATATATGTATTTTTTAATTTTTTACGAGTTTCGTGTCGTATTCGGGTTAGACGGGTCCAATCCAAAATTGATCAATGTTTTTCGTGTCAATTTCAGGTCGACCTAATTCTGACTCGAACATCTTTTTTCTCAACTCTAACTAGTAAAATTTGAGTCGTTTTCGAGTCGTATTGTCGTATCGTGACCTATATTACCGACCCTAAGCGCATGCATTACACGTTACATTTTGGTGATCCTAACTAAGCTGAGAGAATTAAGGTCAACATATAAGTAATGGAACTAGTAGATCTTGTGCTCTACTTCATTATTATAACACTTTTAGATAAAAAAAATTCATGGTCTTTTTTTGTTTTTTGTCTTTTATTTTTTGTAAGAATAAGGTTCAATAGTACAATGTAGTATACAATCCTTCTCTTAGGTGGCCGAAGATACTGTGTCAGCCTGGCAATGAAGGATTGAGGATTGGGGTGCTCTAACCCACGCGTCTAGCATTTTAGAGTAGTACCTTTTCCTTTACAGCCTTTGTAATTTTTTGTTTTTTAAAATGATGAATCTTACCCACTATTACTTTCGACATCACATGCTCATTTTAAAAGTAATTAATTGTATCTAATTAACTATATTAAACTCTTTAAGTGTTGCATATTTTATTAAGGGAAAATTTACGGTGGAAAATGTTATTTTTTTTTCTTATAAAAATTGGTATTTTTAATTATTAGATTAATTTTTTAAATATTAATTTTATACATATTCACATTAAAAATTTAAAATATAAAATATAAAACTAGTTTTAATACAGATTAGGGGCCCGTTCACTTCATTGATTCAAGTTTATAATTCGAGTTGAGATGTGATTTTATGTGAGAGCTTTTTACTGTAGTAAAAAAGTTAGATGTGATTATTTCTGATAATTTTTTACTGTAGTAAAACTCAACTTCTAAACTCAAATCGGTGAAGTGAACGGGATAAGTTATTTGGTTTTTAGATTTTTATGTCATAATTTTAATCATAATTTATAATTTTTTATAATTTTTTTCTCATAAAAATATACATAAATTAAAAATAATTTTAAATTCATAAACTGAATATTAGAAATACAAATACCACCGGTAGAGCCAAATTCTTCAATACCGGTTGAGCAAAATTCTTCCCTATAAATGCACCAATAGGTAGCCTTGCTATAGATCCTTTTGGGTCGAATGTCCCAGTATCAAACCAGTTGGGCTCAAGTCTACGTCAACATATCTCAGAAGCTTTCAGATCAGAAATCGGGCCCATCAGAGAACCGTGGGCCCAATAAATCATCATTACATCCGCTCAACGGATGGCACGAAGCCCAAGAAAGATAAGGAATGCCACTAAACCACGCGCCATAAGGGCATCTCAATTCACGCTTCATTCACAGACCCCAATACAATTCACTTTATCATTCCCTAAATGAAAGTGTTCTCCACGCGCTACATACGCGAAGCTTCAAACACCCGGAATCCCAAGAATGATTAAATGAATTTTAAATAATTATGCAGTTATAATTTTCTGGGCAATAAGAAAAGCCCGAAAGCTGTTTCTTTCTTATCATATCATCGTCTATCCACGGAAAGGAAGGAAGAAAGAAAGGCCGATATTTTCCCCTCTGAATATAAAACCGCTGATTTGCTCCGCGACTTCATTTGGTTTCGGTTTCTCTTTTCTCTGTGAAATTCTAAGGTGCTCTAATGGCGGAACCAGTGGTGGTAGATGCTGCGTACCTCAAGGAGATAGAGAAAGCTCGTCGAGACCTTCGCGCTTTAATCTCCAGCAAGAACTGTGCTCCTATCATGCTTCGCTTGGCGTAAGTTCTTGTTTTCTCTGTTTTCCTTTTTCTCTCTCGACATTTTCTCAGCTACCAAACAGAATCTGAGTTTCGGAAGACTTTCTCTTGGTATGTTTAGTTATGGATTAGTGTTTTGAACTTAAGCGTAGATTCTTTACGGGAAAAGAGAAAATAGATTAGAATAATTATTTTTCTATGAGAGAGAATTGGATTTAAATGAACTCTTTTGAGGTGATTGTGCTAGAAATTAATTGATCTTAACCCAAATAAACAGGATCAGAACACCTAATTTAGCCACAAATCAATCTTAATGGATTTTGAAGCATGTGATAAGAATAGTGGTTCTAGGATTACCTCCATCACTTGGCAGCAGAAAAATTGTCGTTCATGGTCGCTTGAAAACGTCGATGGCCGGCCGGAAGTGAGTGGAGAACCTGCAAACAAGAAGAAGAGTTGCAAGCGGTGCTCTTAAGCTCCTCCCTATCTCCCCCTCTCCCCAAAACCGGCACCCACACGTCCTCCACACACACACACACTAAGACAACCACCTCCAAAATATCTAATAAGTTGTCTTCAACGAATAGGTTGTGTGGGCCTTATTGGGCTTTAAACAGTATTTGATAGAGGGTATTTAGCCTAATGGGCTGACCAAATATTTAGAGATAAAAGAAATTCATGAGCCTCTACCAAGTCAATAAAATGAGTGTCCAGAACTAATATTTGACATACATAATTAAATTCTCAATAACAATGCCGTCCATAAGATGCTTTGATTTATAATAGAGTGAATTATGATGATTATGAAAGTCCATATAAAATATTCTAACAGATTTTTGCTAATTATTGAGATTTAGCAGTGGAGATTGTGTAATTTTCTAGACAAAGTGATGATTAGTGCGATTTTACTAATTAAGTTCTCGTTTTTCCCTTCCAACCCCCCCCCCCCCCATTATTGGTTCCGTTATGGTTGTTGAAAGAACTCGTAAAGAAGAGTCTGATGTGTGTTCTCTTGCTTTGTTCAATTCGATATTCTCCTTTTTTCTTAACATTTCTCGGTGATCAAACAGAGTCTCAGCTGTATATTTTAGACTTTCTGTTACTGTTCCATTGAGTTTTGGCCAATTTGCAGTTTGGTTTGATATGCTAGATATGACAATTGAATTTTAGGAGTAAATTCTTCAGCTCAAGAAAAAAAATAAAGGAACTTAGACGCACACGCACACGCACACACATACTCACATCGATATTGAGAAGAGGTGATATTTAAAAATGAGTGAAAATTAGTAAGAGAGATTGTAATTTCAAGCCAAAGTGATTATTAGTGAAATTTAATATTAAGTTTTTGTATTTCCTATTTCTTCGTAATTATTGGTTTCAATTTTTTTTTTTACTAAAAGAACGCCCCAAAAACTGAAGACTCTAATGTAGGATTCTGTATTTTCCTTTTCTCTTAACAATTTCTAGGTGAGCAAACAGAGTCTTGGCTATTCTATTTATTACTTTTTCGGAGTTGATGATTACTAATTAGTGAAAAAATAATTCAACTGTAGAGATTGTAATTAAATTTTTGCAGGTGGCATGATGCTGGAACTTATGATGTTAATACGAAGACTGGAGGCCCTAATGGCTCGATTAGGAATGAGCATGAGTTGAGCCATGGCGCAAATAATGGCTTGAAGATTGCAATTAATTTTTGTGGTGAGATTTCCTTTTTTAATAATATGTTCAATTAAGCAAATTCAACCTTATAATACCAAGTCAATATCGTTTTATTGATTAGATAACGTTAAATCCTTTAAGGTTGAGTCAAGTTTCTTTCTTTTGCTATATAAACTGTGAGTATTTGAATAAAGAATGTGACAAAATTGATTGCCTGAGAAAAATGTAAGTCATACTTCTAACTGGGATCTCATAAGTGAACGGAATTTTGTAAAGTTCATGATTGACATGCTTACCCCATTTGGTTGAAACTTTTGCCAAAGGGTTGTCATTAATCCACCCATTTCTCTTCTAACTTTTAATAATATTTTCAGAGGAAGTGAAGGCCAAACATCCAAAGATTACGTATGCTGATCTCTACCAGGTAATTATTGCTTGTTTAAGTAGCTATCTTTCTGTTTTTGGGTTTAGAATTTGTATTTTTTAAGTGAAAAGTATCATGTTGGCAGACATTTAAAAGGACAGACAGTGAAGAATATGTTGCAAATTGTTTAAACCCCCTACCTCAAATTGCCAAAGAAGAGCTTGTCTATATTCTATAATCATGAAGATGCATATCTAATTTGGGAATAATTTTTTTTTTTTTTTTTTAATACTTCGGCTGCCTGAGCGACTTCTTTGCTCATAAGACATGCACATACAAATTAGGAACACTTTGACTCATTTGTACGAGCGAGTTCGGTTTAACAATCCCATAAGTGCCTTGGCGGGTTTGGTTATGTGAAAAATGAAGTTGTGGGATTAACTTGTGTTCTGTTATATTTGGTTTAGCTTGCTGGAGTTGTTGCAGTTGAGGTCACTGGAGGCCCTACTATTGACTTTGTTCCTGGAAGAAAGGTACGTTAAGGAAGTTTCTTAGTTCCATAATTGCCTTTTAACATTGGATTTAATTGAACGTGAAGTACCTTTTAGTAAGTTTTTGCTTCTTGGACTAGGATTCGCTGGAGTCTCCTGAAGAAGGACGCCTTCCGGATGCTAAACAAGGTATATAATTAACCATTTAATGTGATTTTTTATTTGCTCCAACAAGCCTATTCTATGATACATATTTCGAGTCTTCTTTGGGATTTTATGAATTAGTAAACATAACTAAAAGTTAACTAGTATCCTTTTGAGATTATAATGAGCAAGTAATATTGATATACAATGATTGTGTTTAGAACACTCTAGCACCTTCAAGTAGATCTGATTGCAAACTTGTCCGAGTAATCAATTCCTTGTAACTATATAGTAAACACAAGTCTTAACAAATTAATATATATATTTTTTCTTTTCCAATTTTCCTGCAGGCGTTCCCCACCTAAAAGACATCTTTTATCGCATGGGTCTATCTGACAAGGAAATTGTGGCCCTTTCTGGAGGCCACACATTGGTAAACTCTCATACCAATTCTTCTTTTCTGAAATGTGCTTTCTTGAAGCTAAACATGCACATAACCCATCCCTTAAAATCGTTATTTAGGGCAAGGCGCATGCAGATCGATCAGGCTTTGATGGTCCTTGGACAAGAGAGCCCTTGAAGTTCGACAATTCGTACTTTGTGTAAGAAACTCAATAAAACTTGCCAACTTCTGATCGTAGTTTGTCTTTTCTCATTTACAATAAACACTGCAGACAAGTTGACAAGATATCTGTTAATCCTCGCAATCTGTAGGGAGCTACTGAAAGGAGAATCAGAGGGTCTGTTGAAGCTTCCCACAGACAATGCATTACTGGAGGATTCTGCATTCCGTAGCTACGTTGAGCTATACGCCAAGGTGATTTATGTTTGCAGATTTCTCTTGGAAGGAATTGAAGTAGCACACACATCGTTAATCTCTTTGTGATCGTTTATATTAGAGTTTTGACGGTTTGAATTGGCTTGTCCCTAATGATATATGGTAGGATGAGGATGCATTCTTCAAAGATTACGCAGAATCGCACAAAAAACTATCGGAGCTAGGCTTCACTCCACCCTCCGCTGGCCTCAAGGAGGCTGTAAGAAGCAGTGCAATATTGGCGCAAAGTGCTGTTGGAGTTGCTGTGGCTGCAGCTGTGGTGATCCTGAGTTACTTCTATGAAGTTCATAGGAAAGCCAAGTGATCATCAACCGGACTCCTCAAGTATTATTAGAAACATTCAGTAAAAGAAAAAAAAAAAAGAAAAAAACATGTTTCATGGACCAATCAAATAAGTCCTTTTCTTTATTCTTGTTGTATTCTTCATTGGACTTGTACCACAAGAAGTTACTTAACATGACACGTAAAAAAGATACATTTGTAGCTTTCGTTCTGAATTTGGAATAAAACGACGAGGTCACTGAACATACAAAATGCAAATTCTCAATATAACTCTTGCTAGCTATTTTGGTCCATTTATATGTTCTAAAATGACCTTTCACATATCTAGGGGAGATTATTGGTTCACGTTGGATAATAATTTTTTTTTTTTTTTTGTTTTATTTTTGCTTGTTCACTGCAATATTGAGATCTTTTTAGTACGCATCATCAATAAGGTATATTCTTTGCTTTGAAACAATACGCTAATGTTGAAGGGTTTATATATTTTGGTGTTCAAGGAGGGAAGAAATCAGAAAAAAGTAAGCAAAGAAAGAAGAGTACTGTTCTTCCTTCCTTTCCTCCTCCAAAAGCACATAACTAATCCTTTCTTCTTTCCCTTCATTATCCTTAATTAATCTTTCACTTGTTCCAGAATTCATTCTTTTTAAAAAAGCCCCAACTTTTTTTTTTTTTTTTTTTTTTTTTTTTTTTTTACGGAAAACCCTAGCAGTCCTTGATGGGGCTCTCTCCTCGGGCCAGAGTCAGACTGATATTTGGCCCTAGAGATGCATTAGGTGGGAAGTCACTCGTCTGGTCAAGGGGATGGGTTTTTGGTGAGGCTGTAGTGGGTGGTTTTTGGAGTGGTGGAGCTTCCACGCCGTTTTGAATTGGGTCACCTTGCCAAGTCAGTGGTGGAAGCATAGAATGGGCGTGGAGGGGGAATGGTGTCGGGGGTGCCTCTGCAATCACTGATCGGTGTGAGATCTTTGGACGCCTTGGGAGGTCTTGGCCCCCCGTAATGAGGTGCTTCTTTGGGAGGTGGGTATGTTGGGAGCGGTGATTGCTGCTACTCGTGTTTGGCCTCATGTCCAATCTGTAAATATTTAAGTTTAAAATATATTAAAGACTTAACATATGATAACAATTTAAATGTGAATAACGAATACAATTACAAAGGTTTGAACTCAGGACATTTCGCTTTAATACATGTTAATTTACTAATCTATCCCAAAAGCTTCAGCTATTAGGAGGTAGACTAATAATAATTTTATATTTTAACAGCCCCGTAATGAGGTGCTTCTTTGGGAGGTGGGTATGTTGGGAGTGGTGATTGCTGCTACTTGTGCTTGGCCTCACGCGCTCATGTGGTGGTGCTCCATCAACTACAATCTTGGTTCCGTATAGATCTCTCTTTTTTAGTCCTTTTAAGTGCACGGGCCGCCTCGAAGTCGAAACCAATGGTTTCTTTTATGGAAGTTGTTTGTGTTCAATAACGGTGATGTATTTTTCACCGCTCAAGTTTATTTTATTTTTAGTGTGTTTATTTTATTTATAATAACGGAGATAATTTTCTCACCAATTGATTGTTTTGTAACATTCTATTCGCTTGAGGTGTTTTTAGTGGTGTTACGAGTGATTTGTGGTCTGTAGGTATTTTGACTCAATCGTTCAGAGTTGTCCATTAATTGTAAAGGTGTGTTTTTAAATAGTCATATTTGTGTTCGTTCTCCGTGTCAGCTTCCCATTGCAAGACGTACGTGTATATTTTCCTCTCCTCTTGCGTTTCACAATAAATGATGGAACCAGTCAATGATCAATGTTATGTTATGCTTATATTGTGAGGTCACTTGTATTAGTATTAGGGTTTGTATTTCCTTAGAATACATTTATCTTAAAAAATAGAATCATTCTTCTTGTGCACGTGTGTATACCCGAAAAAGAAATATGTTGTTTTGATCCGTTTTTCTCCTGAAGCAAAGATTATTTGTTAAAAAATCTTTTTAAAAGATGGTACTTTGTTAAAAAAGTAATCTCAACGAAAATTTTGGCCCTAGCACCTTCCTTTTAGATTTGTTTCTCCTAAATTATTTTTGTTAAATTCAAAAAAAAAAAATATTATTTCTCATTTTTATTTGATTAGCTCCGTGGATACTGAACTTTCTATTGGAAGAAACACATGTAAGTAAAGAGGACAAGAAAACAAAAAATGAAAAGATCCCAAGAAAATTAAATATGAACAAATTTATATGAGCAACAACCGAGTAATATCAATTATAAAAACGGCAAAAAAATAAAAAAACGACGTAAGTATTAGAGATGCAACGATCCAAAAGGACTAGAATTGAAGGAACGAGGATAAGGATCATGAAATGAGATAATTGTTGAAACTTTTGATTTTCTATTTGTAAGTGGGCATGAAAAAATTTCGTTAATTAATCATATTTATCTTAATTTCAACCATAAAAATTTCAAAATTTCAAAATTTAAACTGCTGATTGCGATTGAAATGCTAAACTTTATATTATATGTTAAGATAATAAAAAGAGAATAAACAATTTTGTCCATATTTGCAAAGGTTATCCTAAAATTCCTCACATATTGAATTGATGGAAAAAAAAAAAAAAAAACAAGACTGAATATATATATATATATATATATATATATAACTAAAACAAGACTGAATATATATATATATATATATATTTATATTTGAAAAAGATACTCTAGTTTATGTCCTCCTCGTTGGAAACAATTTCTAATTCAACTATAATTATTATTATTTATCCTAATTAACTTGATAAACAAGTAATTGGCACCTCTATATAAACTCCCATTAACCAAAAATCTCTCATTCTCATATGTCATCTCTATATAACAACAGTTCGATGTGTATTTGCTGACAAGCACGACAATCTAAAAATTATGTGTTTAATATTCTTTATTCCACTTCGAACATGGAATCAACACAATAATTTTTAGGTTGTCGTCCTTGGTCATCTAATAACCACGGACTTCATATAATCACCACATCTACAAAAGGACCAAAACCTAGCAAGTGCTGGACTACGGGTTGCTTCTAGAGTTACGCACATATTGTTTGGTGATATATATATATATATATATGTGTGTGTGTGTGTATTTATTAAATTTTACTAATGTCCCCTTAAACAAAGTTCTATTAGTGTCTCTTTTTTCTTGAAAACTAAGAAACAATATAGTATTATTTTATGTGGTGATTATATATATATGTATTCTTTATAGGGTTTCTTATACGATAAAGCATCACATTCTTATTGACTTGTTGTTTTCACTTTCTCCTTTAAAGAAACAAAGAACTACCAAGATTTTGATCCATTCTGAAACTCAAGAAGAAGGAATGTTGTCAGGGTTGTGGTCATAATAAAGATATGTTCTTTGCTACGTGTTGAAATTCCATCATCTTAGCATGGGATTAAAAAATTCAAAAAAGAAAACGCTGATTCTTCTAACCCGGTGAAAACGACATGTTGTGATTATTGATATGTTGCTTTGATCCATAAGCACTACTACTCGTCGTTTACTACAAATATAGTTTTGCCGTTTTGGTTTCTCATGAAGTAATAAAGATGTGTCGTTTTATCCTTTCATAAAGAAGATGTGTAGTTTGTTTAAACTAGTCGATAGATGCCATGTCAGTTTTAATTTTGGAGATAGCACATTCCTTTAGATGTCGTTTACATTTGGTTTATGTATTCAGAATCATAATTCAGAATCATTTTCGTTTTACGTGTATTTTTTGTGAGAGAAAATACAGTAAAAAATCATAAATTATGATTCAGAATCATGGACGAATATAGGAAACAAACGTCCAAGGAAGAACCACAATAAGTAAAGAGGACAAGAAAACAAAAAACGAAAAGATCGCAAGAAAATTATATTTGAAAAAATTTTTATGAGCAACAACGGAGTAATAATAATTTCAAAGAAAAGGTATAGTCTTGAACTTGGTCTCATATAATTAATTATAATATTTAAGGGTTGTATATTTTGGTGTTGAAGGAGGGAAGAAAGGAAAAAAAAAAAAATAAATAAAGAATAAGCAAAGAAGACTTTTCTTACCTAATTCCTTTCCTCTTCGAAGAGCAAATAACAAGTTCTTTTCTTCTTTAGGCTCCCAAAACCGTCCCTTGATGATATCATAAATCTTTCACTTGTTCCAAAATACATTCTTCGTGTGCATGTGTGTATCTATATATATATATATATATATATATATATATATATATATAGAAAAGCCTTAGTCCAATATTGTTATCATTGTGTAATTATTGGTTGAGAAAAACGACAATAATATCAAGAAAAACGAAAAGTCTTGAAGGTGCTCTCATGGCGACACCGGTAGTGGACGCAGAATATGTGAAGGAAATTGAGAAAACTCGCAGGGATCTTCGGGCACTTATCTCCGGCAAGAATTGTGCGCCTATCATGCTTCGTTTGGCGTAAATAATCTTTTCTTTTCTCTTCCTTTTCTTTCTTATTATATGATTTCATAATGTTCTAAACACGTACACGTTTCAAAGTAAAGGACATCACTTTTTTGTTTCATTCCATCCATCTTTCTCTTGTAGTTTGTGGTCATTTACGATTATATTTCAATATGTAACTTGTTAATTTTGAAATGAAAATTCCTTTTGGAAAAAGAAGTGATATCATCGACATGAATTTCACGGTTCAAATGTCTTGTCGTTTATCATTATAGACAAACGACTTGTCCCTTTTACCGTGGACTAATGTCTAAACCACGTAGAATAGCAATTAGCACCACATCGTTTTGCTAGAAATAAACTACGTACCTACATCCAATTGAAACGACATATCCTAAGATCAAATAATAGAGCGATATGTCGTCTTCTCGACACCAAATTGTCAAAACGACACGTCGTTTGATGTCTAGTAGGGTATATAAATGTCGTTTTCTGAAACCAGGTCTATGTTTGAGATGCTAAAACAAACTTGTTAAAACGACACGTCGTTTGATGGTCTAGTAAAATATAAACATGTCGTTTCTGAAACCAGGTCTATGTTGAAGATGCTACCCTTTGTTGTTTTTCCAAATTACATATTTATTTGGTTTACTATATTTATTTACATATATATTTGTATTCATCTAATCATACATTGTACATATGTGTTGTGGCAGGTGGCATGATGCTGGAACGTACGATGCTAAAACAAAGACTGGAGGTCCAAATGGCTCTATCAGGAACCGAAAAGAGTTGAGCCATAGCGCAAACAACGGTTTGCAAATCGCTGTTGATCTTTGTGGTGAGCTCTTACATTTGTGTGTGGATATATATATATATATATATATATATATATATATATATATATATGTGTGTGTGTGTGTGTGTGTGTGTGTGTGTGTGTATAGAATAGAATATAGGGCTACTTTCTCCTGGTGTCCTTATATATTCATAAGCAAGTCATCAATCGTAGAATGTGTTAGGAAATTTGATGCACGGACACTTGAAACATGTATGAGATAAGTTTTCTTTAAAACGTTATTTGCCCTCTCTCAGTTGAGATTTGCTTCAGATTTTAACAGCAAACTGCTTCCAGGATATGACAAGTCTTTAGAGAATTTACAGTAAGTAAAGAACTAAAAATTTATAAAGAAAATAAGAACGAAATAGCGTATGAGAGAGAAGATGTTACGAATATTAAATGGGGTGGTTTATTGGTAAATTATGATCTTTTTTTATAAATTTTAAAAACACTCATATTTCTCTTTCATAAATTTTAAAATCCGAATTTTAAAATAAATAAAAAATATTTTATAATATTTTTTTTCACCAAGTGCACCTCTACAACCTCATTACACATGCCACGTGTGTGAGCCAAAAACAATACGTCTTTTTACACTTTCATAGCTTATTAAGAGATGTGGTCCTTTATAAGATACTAAAAATGCCTTTTCTATTAAGAAATGTGGTCCTTTATAAGATACTAAAATGCCTTACGCTTTTTCTATGTGAGACTGTGAAATGCTACACTCTTTTAGGGCATGTTCACTTTGCTGATTCGAGTTGAGATGTGATTTTATGTAAAAACTTTTTACTATAGTAAAAAAATTAAATGTGACTGTTTCTGAGAACTTTTTACTGTAAAAAACTCAAATTTTAAACTCAAATCGGTGAAGTGAATAGGACCTTACTTTATTTATACTTGAACAACTCTAACAGAATGTTCCGTGGTAGTAGATTCTCAAAAATGAGGTTAACATTTGTTTACGTGATTGACTATCCAGAGAAAGTGAAGGCCAAACACCCTAAAATTACATACGCAGATCTTTACCAGGTAAATAAATAGTCTAAGTCTCAAAAAGTCCATTTTTTGTATAATGGCTTTTAAAATTTAACAAGTTGAAATTGAGATGTAATAAGTGGTTATTATATAGTACAAATATGAAAAGACTTTCTTTATTTATAAAAACAAAGGCTATGGTAATTCCTAAAAGCTGATTCTACATTGTAACATGTAAAAGTTGAGACTTAACAAGTTATAATTATATAGAGGGATGCTTTTTTTTTTGGGTGTTTCTCTTTTTTTAAAAACATATAAGTGTTCTTTATTTATCAATCATCAGATTTATATTAATTCTGATCAAAAGTTAAATTATATTTAAAAATAATATAAATTTAACAGTTGATAAATAAAAAACACCGGTATACCTAAAAAAGAGAACACTAAAAAAGCAAGATTAGCTAAATATTGGGAATGAAAAGATCTCTTTTATATATAAGCAAAGGCTACAAATATTCATTCGTGAGGAATAAAGGCTTCGTTTAGTTTTTTGATTTGAGTTTTTAATTTAAATTAAGATATGTGACTTTATGTGAGAATTTTTTACTTTAACAAAAAAATTCAATGTGACTGTTTTTAAGAATTTAGTAAAACTCAAATTTTAAATTTGAATCAGTAAAATGAACGGGCCTTAATTTTAGACTTTAATATATAAGCAAAGGCTACAAATATTCATTCGTGAATAATTAGTTTCAGACTTTAATATATAAAAATTGAGATGTAATGGAGCATTAATACACATAGGAAAAATATCATGTTACATTCTAATTTCGTTACCCCATTTAAAATTTGAAAATTAATTAAGTCCTAGAGGTTGTACTTTTCAGCTAGCTGGAGTTGTTGCAGTAGAGGTAACTGGTGGTCCATCTATAGATTTTGTTCCTGGTAGAAAGGTAATTTTACACAATATAATTACTTAGTTAATCACTTATTAATTAACTCTACTCATTACAAATTTTTGCCTGTCTCCTCCTAATTAGGATTCTAGACAATCTGCGGAAGAAGGACGCCTTCCAGATGCCAAACAAGGTAATATCACATATTACTTGGAAAAATCTTCAAATGAGGCCTTAAAAAAAGAAAAAAAAAATTCAATATAGTTTTATTATTTTATAAGGTACAAAATTACGAGTAAAATTTTTATACATAAACTTTCTAGTGTCTTTTGTAGAAAAAAACACGATTTATTTAATTCTTTTCATTTTTTATTGACATATATACTCTTTTACGAAGGATGTATAAATACGAACAAAATAAATTGTTTTCACATATAGAAAACTAGAACTCGATGTAAAATAATATTACTAGGAAACAGTAGGCAATTCAAACAAAATAAAATAAAAATAAACTAAAAATATATGAAAAACTTTTCTTTAATTTGTGATTACTCATGTGAAAAATGAGAGATTTTGACGATACAAAAATAAAAATAAAAAATTGTAAATATAAGAGAGAGTGGATTATATGTGTACAAGTTTTTGAATTTTAGGCAAAAACAAACCTTATGACTAATAATGATTAATTTATGGTAACAAGTAACTATTCATAATTAGAGTATTTAATATTATTGAAAATTGGATTTTTTTAAAATTTTTTATTTTTAAAATCACAAACGACATAGTTATTGTTATTATAATAAATTCATTGTAATGCTCAAAAAGTTACAGCTGCTTTTGAAAATGAATACTATTTAATATAAAATGATTATTAAAACATAAGTTAAATGTTAATGTGAGAAATTAGTAACGAGTACATTAATTAGGGGGCAGCCATTGCCTAAATAGCCTTGAAGTGGAGCCGGCTCTGCAAGTGGTATTAAGAATTGATAAAATTAATATGATAATCTGTGTGTTTATTTCATACATTTAAACTACTGTTGAAATCTGTTAAAATCTTTTTACTAAAGTTTTTTTTTTTCATAAAATTTAAATTTATATTAAAACTTTTCTATTCAAATCAACTGAACAGGACAATCGTTCTAACTTCAATAGTTGTTAATTAATTAATTAATTTTATTATTTTTTTTGTTCCATAATATTCAGGTGCATCACATTTAAGAGAGATATTCTATCGCATGGGTCTATCTGACAAGGACATTGTGGTGCTTTCTGGTGGTCACACTTTGGTAACTAATTAGTTTCTCTTGAGATCCAAAGTTCAAGCTTTATTATACTTATGTTAGTACTATTTTTCAAGAATGTTTTTTTTATTAGTCATATATAGTTTATCTCTTGTTGTTGGTTATGTATAGGGAAGTGCTCATAAGGAAAGATCAGGCTTTGATGGCCCATGGACAAAAGACCCATTGAAGTTCGACAACTCGTACTTTGTGTAAGACATATATGTATAATACACACACACACACACACACACACACACACAGGTACTCTACTTGATGTACTATGGTATAAATCTCAAGGTTCTGGTTGGCCGTCATACTAGTAGGATTAATTTTTTAACTGTTAAATCTGGTCAAAATTAAATGAGATTGAAAAATATGTAGAATAAATAATTTTTGATGCTGATCTAACAGTTGAAAAAATGAAATTACCTGTAATTTCATTTTTCTAGTTCTACGAGAGAAACTCCCTAATAACATATTGTTTGTTCTTTCTTTTTTTTTGGGTCAGTAACATAATGTATGTCCGTTTGGCAAATATTTTATGATTAGACCTTGAGATTTATGATATTATGCATAGAACACATAAATAATCATCATATATATAAACAAATTTTTAATGGTTACATTTTTTTTATTGACTTTTACTACCAAATATTGAATACCTTATGACTAAACATATTAATTGTGATTAGGGAACTTTTGAAAGGGGACACAGAAGGACTATTGAAACTTCCCACTGACAAGGTTTTAGTTGAGGATCTTAAGTTTCGTCCCTATGTTGAACGTTATGCAAAGGTAAAATTAAATCGAGTATTGTTATAGGGATTTCAAGTTGTTCATAAAAAAATTTTATGTACTAAATAAATGAATTTCATGAATAAAGACAATTTCTTATAAACTAATTTATTCAATTGAAAAGGATAATTTACTTACCTCGTCCCTTGATTTAAAAAGATTTGAAATTGTAAAATTGAAACTTACAAAAGTCTACCAAGTAATTTGACCAGATGAAGAACAAAAATTCAGTTGTCACGTCACACCATGAAAAAAAAGTTTGAAATTTTCACTTACAAATCAAAACTTCAAAGAGTAATTTGACTAGAAGAAAAAAAATTCTTATAATATGGCAGGATGAGGATGCATTCTTTGAAGATTATGCAGTCTCACACAAGAAGCTCTCAGAGCTAGGCTTCATGCCCCGAGCCGCCAAAAAAAGTAGCAGACTGAAGTCGGCACAAAGCGCAATCGGAGTCGGAGTGCTCGCCACCGTTAGCGTTGCCATAGTTGTGGCTATTCTCCTTAAAGGGCCATATACTAGGGAGTAGGAACTCATAATTTTAGTTGGACGTATAAAAAAGAAAAAAAAGTGTTGCTTTAACATATTATAATGTTGTTACTTTTTTTTTTTTTTTTTTTTTTTTTATTATAATGTTGTTACTTCTTACAATAAATCAATGACATTCAGGGATTTTCCCATATTTGTACAAGAATAATAACCCAATAATAATAATAACAACTTGGGATATTCTTTGATATGTCGGTGTATCGGTAAGTTAGATTTTTTTAACCGTTAAATTTGTGTAATTTTTTATTTTCACATGATTTTATATAAATTTAATAGTTAAAAAACCTAACTTAATAATATGTTGACGTACCAAAAAAGATCCCTAATAAAGTCTTTGCATCATACGCTTTCTCAGCATCAACCCCAACACATTTGTGGAGCCAAAAAAGAGCTGCAATAATTGCCTCCTCAAAGTCCTTGTTATCAGGCAACATAAACAAGTCTAATGAATGATGGTGGTGAATGGTGATGGTGACACCCATTCTTCACAGACAATTTTCTGGTTTGTTATTCTTTGACAGGACTACCCCTCCACATTGACAGCAGGCTTCGCCGCCTCGTTGCTTAGCAGTCTGACCGAGCCCCAACCTTTCCCGACCTTGTCCTCTTGAGGCTCCCGAAAATCGGTTAGATACTGGGGCTTGTATCGTTGTACGTACTTGTGTCATTGGTTCTCTTGTGTATTTCGCTGCATTCAGGGAGTAAAACTTAGTAGCACAATTCTAATTTGTGTTATGAGTTTTGGTAATACTATGTTGGAATCAGTATTCTCATCATGAAGATCATGTTGTGGTGTTGACGATGGTTTGATTGATGAGTCTGTTGTTGTTGTTGGTGGTGGGAAATTGGCATGGTCCTCCCAAGGCTGAGGCTGCCAAATATAGGAGGAATAGAGGAAGGCGTCAATGTCAAAGAGGCATTGATTCTCAAAAACAGTGAGGTCTAGAGTTTGAATCCCCACAACCCCGGTTGAAAAAACTCTTTGAGTTAATAAGAATTGTTCTTACAAGTAATCTTTCAACCAAATTCTATTTTCATTCTCAAAATAATTATAGGACACATTAATTAAATCATAAGGATACGTTTGATTTGATGAAATGACCATTGGAATGAAATGACAATTCCTTAAAAATCTAGTTATTTTTATGTTTAGTTGGACATAAAGATTTAAGAATCACTATTCTCATGAAATTGTTATTCCATCAAATGGTTGAATAACAATTACTAAAGTGAACAAGTTAAATGATCATTCCATTCTAAAACATATATTAATTAAAATTTCCTCTTCTTAAATTATCCATCTCAATATTAGAAAATTTACTTTAAATACCTTTTTCCCCATCCCAATATAAAAATATATTTTTATATTAACCCCAGTACAAGTCACTCATCAAAATAAAATAAAACAAACATTAAACATCTGCCGACGCACAAGAGCATTACTTTTGGAGGTTTTTAACTTTCACTCATCACATTTATATTTATTTCTTGCTTTTATTTAATTAATATTTTTAAAATATCAAATAAAACATTCACTTTAAACATCGAGGGAAAAAAATAACTCGAAACATATTTGAATTTAGTTTTAATACATTATTAATGAATAAAATGAAAGGATATTTTAGTAAAAATTTATACTATTCCACTCTATTCCAATGTCTAACCAAACATAATAATTGTGATTCCAATATTGATTTCAATGCTCAACAAACAATGGAATTTAAATAAATCATTATTCTATTCCTATTTTTATTCCATTATATTCCTATTATTATTTCATCCCATCAAACTAAACATATCCTAAAGGAATGTAATAAGAAATGTAATGAGATTAGAAAGGAAAGTAAAGTAATAGGATTAAGGATTATTTATTTCTTTTATGTGTTTACTTGACTATTAGATGGTGTAAATGAAAAACAACCATATTCCCTTTCTTATGTTTACTAAAATTAGGAATAATAATTTTATGAATGTAATAACTAAAATGTCTTTTAACACAACTAAATAATCATTAATTGTATAATAATTTATTAAGAATAGATGAGTAAATTTAACATTCATTCTCTTTGATAAAGAATTAATACTAAGAGGGTTTAAAGATTGATATTTTTTTTTTCATTTTTTATTACATAGGACCCACTAAATCTCTATTATTAATTTTGTAAGTAAAAACATTATTAAATAGAAAAGAAAATCATTCTTCACTTTTTCATTTCCTTTTGATGCAAAGTAAACATATCCTTAATGTCAAGGTTTAAAGTTTGAAATTTAAAATCCTAGTTTGAAAGGGTGAAAAAAAAAAAAAAAAACTCGGAGTTAATGAGAATTGTTCTCTTAAGTAATTTTAGTAGCCTACAAACTACTAAAGGTAAAGTGATCCTCAAATCGCAAAAACCGAAACCGAAAAAAAAAAAAAAAAGGAGAGATCTTCTCAAAGTTAATAAAACCGAATGTTTTTTTTTTTTTTTTTTAATTTTTTTTTTTTTTTTTGTACAAGATTTTAGAATTAGATTTAGTGTTTGTGGTATTATCAATTTGGATATTATGTTTTGTATTCATTTATTGTGATTACATGCTTGCATACAAGGAATGTATTTTTTTTCGCAATTTTTGGTCAAAAAAAATGCAACTAAATATGTGGGTAACTGAAATTTGAATCAGTTCATAAAACCGAAAGCCAACCGTGATCAACAGGGCTTGTCAAACACTTTTTAGAAAATGATCCTGCAAAAAAAAAAAAAAAAAAAAAGAGATCAAATCAGTTAAAAAAAAAAAAAAAAAAACATATTTCATTCAATCTATCGAATAACTCTCTCCTCTTTGAATCTTCTCTCTCAACTCTTGTCTCTCTCTCTCTCTCTCTCTCTCATTCACCAATCTCTCTCTCTCTCTCGTAAATTCAATATTGAGATCTTTCAGAATCAACAAGGTTTATTCTTTACTTTGGTGTTAAAGGAGGGAAGAAATGAAAAATAAAATAAGGAAGACTTTTACTTCCTTCCTTTCCTCCTCCAAGAGCAAATGACTAATCCTTTTCTTCTTTCCCTTCATATATCCTTAATGAATCTTTCACTTGTTTCAAAATACATTAATCTTCTTGTGCATGTGTATATATATATATATACCAAACCAACGAAAACCTTAATCCATTGTTAATAATCTCAAAGGAAAAAAAGGTAAATTAGTCTTGAAGGTGGTCAAATGGCGACACCCGTAGTGGATGCAAAGTATTTGAAGGAAATTGAGAAAGCTCGCAGGGATCTTCGGGCTCTTATCTCCACCAAGAATTGTGCTCCTATCATGCTTCGCTTGGCGTAAATTAATCTTTTTTCTTTCCTTGCTTTTTTCTTTCTAATTTTATGATTTAATATAATATGTTTCTTGTTTGTTGTTTTAAACATGAAAATAAACACGTCGTTTATCATTTGAAAATAAACGGTCTTTATTTTTAAAGTAAAGGAAAATCACGAGAAATGATATCGGCCTCGTTCATTTCACTGATTTGAGTTTTACTATAGTAAAAAGTTCTTAAAACAGTCACATTTAACTTTTTTATTATAATAAAAAGTTATCATATAAAATCACATCTCAATTCTCAACTTAAATCAACGAACTAAATAAACCCATCATTAATGTTAAAAGGGTAAGTTTGGGTTGAGTTAAATAGACATACCTAAAGTTGTCATTGTTGGGTTAGGTCCCAACTCAGCTCTAAACTCATCAAACTTTAGGGTATGGCCGGTTCTGTATGAAATTTCCGTTCAGGCCGTTGGGCCAAATTTTTATCTCTAATTGACGTGCATAAATTTTGTGGCTCAAATGTCTTCTATTCGTTTATTATTATGGAGAACTTATCCGTTTTGGCATCTCGTTTTGCAAGAAATAAACGATGTGTCTTTTTTCACTTTGGACTAAATTCTAATGACACGTTTTTTTGTTTATTTATTTTTTTATGAAATGAGATGCTTTCTCTCTCTCTCTCTCTCTCTCTCTCTCTCTCTCTCTCTATATATATATATATATATATATATATATATTAAGATCAAAGAATCAAGCAACATGTCGTAATTTCATACCAAAATGGTTAACACGTCATGCCTTTTAATGGTTCAGAAGAATACAAACTTGTCGTTTTTGAAACTACGTCCATGCATGTTGAAGACGACAAGTTTTGTTGTTCTTTTACATCTGTTTGATTAAAAATAATACTAATTAATTTGGTCAATTAAATTTGCATTTAGCTAAGCACACATCATACATTATGCATGAATGTATGATGTATCATGGCAGGTGGCTTGATGCTGGAACATACGACGTGCAAACAAAGACAGGAGGCCCTAAAGGCTCCATCAAGAACCGAAAAGATTTGAGTCATGCAGCAAACACCGGTTTGAAAATGGCTCTTGATCTTTGTGGTGAGCTTTTTATTAATTATTTATGTTTATATATATATATATATATATATATATATATATATATATATATATATTGTCTCCGGAATGGTTCCGGTTCGAGTTTTGCCGGACTGAAGGAACACTACAAAAAAAGTTTATTTCTCTTTAAAATATATATATTACTTGTGTATATTTCCTTTTAAAATATGTACATTTCATTTTATGATAAAATATACAATATATACATGTTTTAAGAGAAAATATATACGTTCTAAAGAAGTAATATACATGTTTTAAAGAAAAAAAAACATAATCCAGTGTCGAACTGGAGACTTTATATATATAAAAATTGTCTCCAACCCGGTACTTAGACTGGAGCAACACTTGTTATTTCTCTATAAAAATATGTATATATTTTATATTTTACTAATATGTATATATTATATATTTTAAAAAAAAAAATATACATTTTCTATAAAAAAAATTAATTGATATGTGTGTAATTTTCAATTAATAAGTGTCATACATGTGTTGAATTGCATTTTTTTTTTTTTTTGTGGTGCGTAACATTATATTGAACTAAGTAATTTTCACACAAAATTACATAGTTTATTGGACTGCCGGACTTTTTTTTTTTTTTTTAATCTCTCTCTCTCTCTCTCTCTCTCTCTCTCTCTCTTACATCTTTATCGGACTGCCGGACTAGAGATATTTTTATAAGCGAGTCAAAAATCAAACCATAGAATCTTTGGTAGTAGATTCTCAATGAAGTTGACATTTGTTCATATGTTTGATTCCAGAGAATGTGAAGGCCAAACATAAAATTATTACATACGCAGACCTTTATCAGGTAAATAAATATTCTATTCTCAATGGTCCATTTTTGTATAAGCAAAGGCCATGATTTTTCTGGTGAAGAAGCGGTTTTAAATGCAACACGTTAGAAATTGAGATGCAACAAGTCAATATTACACAGAAAAAATGAGAAAAGACCATGTTTTTTTTTAAAAAAAAAAAAAAAACTACAATCATCAACAAAAGCTGATTCTACATGGTAACGTGTAAAATTTAGACGTATTATGTTCTAATTATATAAAATACTTGTTTTATATTAGCAAAGTATGTGATACAAGATGGATCTTTTATTTCATATACTCAAATTTTAATTATTTATTTTATTATAATATTTTTTAAAAAAAATTAAAATTTTAAGTGTCAAAATTAAAAATTATAATTTAAATATACTTTTTAAACAAACTCGTGAAAATTGAAAAATAAAAGATCTTTAATACATAAAAAAAAAGTTCTCTTACGTACATTCTTATTTTTTGCCCTATTCAAAATTTGAATGCTAAAGAATGGCTAATTAAGTACAAAGGTTGTACTTTTCAGCTAGCTGGAGTTGTTGCAGTAGAGGTAACTGGAGGTCCATCTATAGACTTTGTTCCTGGTAGAAAGGTAATTTTACATAATATATATATTAAGGTCTCATTTATTTCACCAATTCGAGTTTTAAGTTTTAAGTTTTTACAGTAAAAAACTATTAAAAAATGTCACATCTTACTTTTTCTGTTACAGTGAAAAACTCTAAAAAAATATCATATCTCAACTCAAATTAAAAACTAAAATTCGTGAAGTGAACGACCTACTTATTAATTTTGTAGTTAATAACTTAATATGTTACACTTGACAAGCGTTTCTAATTTCTCTCCTCCTATAATTAGGATTCAAATCAACCTCCAGAAGAAGGACGCCATCCAGATGCCAAACAAGGCATAATATCACATAAATAGTCACCACTAAGTGATTGATAAAATTAGATTAAGATTTTTCTAAATTCTATGGTTGTTAATAATTAACCTATTTTTGTTGCATAATTTTCAGGTGCATCACACTTAAGAAACATATTCTATCGCATGGGTCTATCTGACAAGAACATTGTGGCGCTCTCTGGAGGCCACACTTTGGTTTTTTTTTTTTTTTTTTTTTTTTTAATTTTTAATTTAGAAGTGAGAGATTCCAACTCATAACTTTATGGTGGAGGCAGGTGGTGCGAAATTAATGTTAAGCTAACATGATTTCTCTTGAGACTGAAAGTTCAAGCTTTATTTTATTATTATAATTATTTTAAAATTTTTTCTATGACAAAATTTATCATGAATATCACAAATGCATATCACACTAAAAATATAATAATAAATGCATATCTCCTTCTATAGAATTGAATGTCCTTTATTATTATTATTATTATTTTTTTTTTTTTTTTTTGCTATCCCTATCATGTTATGTTTTAGTTTCTTGACTTACCATAAAATTTTCTTTCATGATGTATGTCAGTTTCCTTACTTTTTTTAGATTATGCTATAGGGTATTCCTTATGGTATTCTGTATTTATGAACGCATCAAATCATATAAAAATCATATTATATTAAGAAAATGTAAAGCCAGTTGATCTTCACAAAAATATGATGACCAAAATGCTCGATTGGTATGAACTTACATAAGAATTCTCTTGAGATTTGTCCCCCTTTTTTTTATTAAGAATTCTCTCTTTTTTTTTTTTTTTTTTGGTATGTAGGGTAGAGCTCATCGGGAAAGATCAGGCTTTGAAGGCCCATGGACAGAAGACCCTTTGAAGTTCGACAACTCATACTATGTGTAAGGCATACTGTAGTACCCATATATATATATATATATATATATATATATATATATATAGGCTACTATACTTTGTGTTCTATAGATTTCAAGGTTTATTAACATAATATATGTGGTAATTATTTAACGTAACATGAACACTAGAATGACATAACACTAAGAATTTCACACATTATTATCATACTTTAATTTGGTTATTTATCATAATAAAGATGTTAAGAAGTTGTAATAATAATTGGAGATAAATTAAACTCGTTCATTTTGTTGATTCGAATTTAGAATTTGAGTTGAGATGTAATTTTATGTGAGAGCTTTTTACTGTAGTAAAAAAGTTAGATGTGACTGTTTGTGAGAGTTTTTTACTGTAACAAAACTCAAATTCTAAACTCAAATCAGTGAAACAAACGAGGTATATCTCACATTTTTAATGTCGGTGTTATATTATAGAAGGACTGGTGTTGCGTTGGAGGGACAGTCTCTCCAGAGTGACCGAGGAAAAGCCTATATATATCCTTATGACTAAATATACTATTTTCTATCAGGGAACTTTTGAAAGGGGAATCAAATGGGCTATTGAAACTTCCCACTGACAAGTCTTTAGTTGAGGATCCTGATTTTCGTCGCTATGTTGAACGTTATGCAGAGGTAATTAAATAGAGAAAATAAATGATTTTCAATTGAAAATGTCAATTGATTTTAAAAAATTTGAAATTCTCACAACAAAAAGTCTTCCAAATAATTTTAAAGGGCACAGAACAAAAATTCAATTGTCACGTAAAAAAAAAAAAATTGAAAATTTCAATCATAAATCAAAACTTCAACGAGTAATTTGACTAGAAAGGAAAAAAAAAAAAAAAAAAAAACAACTATAATATGGCAGGATGAGGATGCATTCTTTGAAGATTACGCGGCCTCACACAAGAAGCTCTCGGAGCTAGGCTTCACGCCCCCGACGGCGGAAAAAAGTAGCAGACTGAAGTCTATGCAAAATGCCGTCGGAGTTCTCGCTGCCGTTAGTGTCGCCATAGTTGTGGCTATTCTCCTTAAAGGATCATACACTAGGGAGTAGGGTAACACACTTACAATGTTATTATTACCCAACAAAAAAAAAAAAAAAAAAAAAAAAAAAAAAACTTTGTTAAGAAGAATGAGACATACTAGATTGTTATTATAGAAGTGCCTAATTATTAAAAAGGCATTACATGAATACAAATAAAGATGAATAAAAAGCTTCCTTTGAGTGGAATAATACTAAAAATGTGTCGGTACTTTTTTACTCCTACGTTATCATTATCCTCTCTCTATAGGAAGCATAATAATCAAAGGAGAACAAGTTTATCTCCGGCCTAGAAACTAATTTAACTAGCTTCTCAAATTAAATTAGTTATTAATAAAAGATTAGGGAAAAAATAAATAAAAAACAACAAATAAGAGTCATGATTCCTTAACTCAAGCCCTTGGACTCAAAGAAAGTGTAATGTCTTGGAAGACCTTAAGCCTCTTCTCAATCTTCTTCTTCCCAGCTTCATTTGTGGGGCCCAAAACAGCTGCAATAATTGCCTCCTCAAAGTCCTTGTTATCAGGCAACAAAAACAACTCTGATGATGGTGACACCTCCTTCTCTGCAGACAATCTTCTAGCCTTGTTGTTATTATTCTCCGACAGGATTCGAGGCTCCACGGCGGCGGCGGGCTTCGCTGCCACCTCGTTGCTTAGTAGTCTCATCGAGCACGCGGCGTTTCCCGACCTTGTCCTCTTGAGGCCTTCTGGGAATTGGTTCGAAATCGGGGCCTGTACCCGTGCAACTGGTTCTCTTATGTATTTCGCGGCGTAGAATGGCTGCGCAGCGACATTCAGCGAGTTCAAATTAGTAGTACTAGCACTAATTTGTTTCGCGATCTTCGGTAATACTATGTTGGAATTAGTATTCTCATCATGGAAATCATCTTGTGGGAATGATGGTGGTCTGATAATTGATGATTCTGTTGTTGTTATTGTTGATGGTTGTGGTGGTGGCGGGAAATTGGCATGGTCCTTGCAAGGCTGAGGCTGCCAAATCGAGGAGGAACCGAGGAAGGCGTCGAATAGGCGGCTTTGTTCAACCCGATCCCCGCCCTTGTTCATCATCTCGGACTCGAGGTCCTTTAGCATTTGCTGCGCTCTTTCGTAGGCTTTGAGATGGGAGTCCGTGCCTCTCGGGCCATCGGTCAACGCGGGCTTAACTCGACGCAGATTCTCCTTGGCCTCCGAGATTCTGCCTTGTTTCATCAAGCAGATTCCGAGGTTGCACATTTTATTGTTGTCCGGTGCAATCGCCAGCGCCCTCCGGTAGGCGTCCTCTGCTTCTATGTAGCTGTTCTGTTGCATCAATGCCCACCCCAAGTTTCCCTGAAAATTTCAATTCAATTCAGTTTCATTCTAAAAAAAAACTACAAACGTTCAGAGTTTGAATCCCCACAACCGAAATTAAAAAAAAAAAAAAGAGAAAAAACAAAAAATCTCGGAGTTAATAGAAACTGTTCTTACAAGTAATCTAGTGGCCTCCTGCTCCACAGAGACCTGAAATTTCTTCCCCTGAGATCTGGCCGTCTTGGTCCGCTTTCCGTTGAAAGCGAGGCCTTGCTGAATCAAGAACAGCTTGTGCCTCAAAAGTGCTATTTGGTCATCCAATCTCCCACATCTCTAAAACAATTAAAAAAAAAAAGAAAAGAAAATCACCCAAATGAAAACTTTAATAGTATTAATTTAAGAGTTAGAATTATTATTATTATCATTATTATTGTTGCAATTAACAAACCTTGTAAAGGTCCAAAAGAATGTTGTCAAGAGACTCTTGAGCTTGATCTGAACACCTACGTCTCAAAGATTTAATAGCTTCAATGGCTTCTTCAGCCCGATTCTGTTGCTTCATCACAATAGCCATGTCTTTAAGAGCGCTGTCCACTCTATCCCCGGCATTAATGGCTGCCCAGAATAGCGGAATTGACTTCTCCGGATCCTTATCCACCAACTGATACATAGAGTTACACAAAACCCAGAAATCAGATCACAAAATCAAACCCTCAAAAACAAAATAATAATAAAATTTTAATGGTTTCTGACCCAAAATTGGAGAAAAACCCAGAAACCAGAACACAAAATGGAATCCCAAAAGAGAAAAAAAATCCAACAAAAGAAAAGAGCTGACTTGTTAACTTACTTGTACGTTTTTGGCTCGGACATAAGGAGAGTCACCCACAGGGACCTTGTGCGTGACGTGGAAGGACTCAGAGCGGGTTCGGGAAACTCCAACGGGCTTGGCCGGGGAAGAAGGAGCCGACTTGGTTGGCCTAAAACCAGGAGGGGCGTTCCACATATCCTGCAACATTTTTTTCTAATCGTAATTTTTTTTTTTTTTTTTTTTTTTTTTTTTTTTTTATGTTGCAGAAATATGTGAAGCTTGTTTTTTTTTTTTTTTTTTTTTTTTTTTTCGTTTTCTGAGAGAAGAAGAAGAAGAAGAAGAAGAAGAGGAAGAGGGTTTTGGATGAGGAAGACGAAGGAAGGAGTAGGTAGTAATACAAGAATAAAATAGAGACGTTTGAATTTTTCGACCGTTGAGGTTACCGTTTTACGAACTAGCCGTTGTGAGTATTGGGCTTTTTTTAGTATAGACAGCATAGACATATAAACGCTAGGTTATATTTGCACCGGTGCCCTAAACTTTAGCGTAATTATCTTAATTATCCGGACATTTCCATATTATTGGGTAATGCCCCAAAACGATTTATGTATTTTCCTTCTTTCTTTCGTTCGTTTTGTATGTACTATTCTTAGTGGAATGGTAATTTTTTACTGAAAAAATGAAAATTGGAATGATATTATTTTGTTTACTAGAAATAATTGATTTGATTTAATCTGATTATTGGAGCCTAAATACAAGAACAAACAAACAAACCAAACAAGTTGATCCAAAAGTAAACTTGGATAAAAAATATACAACGGTATCTAAAAATTGTACTAAGCCTCTGTTTGGTATTTTTTTGGAGGCCGTTTTTAACTCTTTTTAAGAAGTTACAGTAAGTCAGAGTGTTTGACAGAACCTACTTTTGACCAGCAGCTTCTAAAAATTGTTGCCCCACAGTAAAATTTGAGAAGTAAGTCAGGAGTTGCTTTTTTACAGCAGCTTCTGCTGTCATTGTCTAAGTTTACTAAAATGACCCTAATAAAAACTTAATTTCCAATCAACTCATTTTATTTCTTTCAAATCGAATTAAAGGATATATTTTATTTTAAATGTTTATTTGAAAATTAAAATCTTTAATAAATATCTTATGCTAAATTTTAATAATATAATTTTGTTATAATGTTGTAAGTTTGAAAAATAGTTTACCTGTAATTCTTTACGTTATTTGATTTCTTTATGGATGTATAATTTATCTCGTTAAATAAAACTAATTTATTTTTAGAGATATTTTAATTATATGAAAATTATATGTTTTTAGTATTTTGGTGTATAAATATTATGAATATTAACTGTAAAAATAAAAATAAAACTAATTATAAATATGTGTGTTAAATTATGTTTATTTTAATCATTATACATCTTTACAACAATTGTGTACATATTTTACCAAACACTTAAATTTCTGTTTCTGGTATATACAACAACTTTGAAATTTTTTTTACCAAACACTGACATGTTTTTGGTCACAACAACTTATAACTAACGACACAATAATAGTAGAAATTTTTAACAGCACAACAATGCCAAACTGCCCTAATAATTGATCATTTTGTTCCATTAAAATTTAGTAAAAAATCCGCTTTATAGTTTTTTCTTCACTTTATAGACACGGTTGAAGATCAAAAGAGAATAATCAATTTACTCAGAAAAACAAAAAAGAAAAGCAAAATTAAATTGAATTCCTTTCTTGTAAAATTAAATAGATATATTCATATTTAAATATACATTCAGAAATTTATCTAACTTATATATATATATATATATATATATTTTTTTTTTGAAAAAAGAAACATTTTCCAATGTGTAGCCTATAATTATGAAATGAAATACAATAGAAAGATCAGATGTAATCTTATTTTATTTTTTTTTATTTTTTTGGTGGGCACATATAAAAGCTAGATTGTCACAAATTCATAGATGTAATCACAATTCCGAAAACAAGAGGTCAAGAAAGAAGTCATGGTTTACACTGTACAAATCCCGCGTTGTATAAGAATATGGTGATAGACACTATTATGAGAAACCGTCATACCTAAACAATATCTTCTTTATCCTATTACAATATCGCAAAGATTGTGAAGAAAACAAATAACAAAGATTGAAAACAAGCACGTAACAACATCTTGAATAGTACAATGCAAGTCTTGCTCTGCATCGACGCTATAGGGCCCGAAAACTGTCTGCTTTATCAAGCCTAGCCGTGCCTGAGCTTGATGACTCCCCCATTGCATCGGGAGACGCCGCTGGCTGGGCCGACTCTTTCTTCAAAGATGTCGGCAACCCTGAAATCTCCTGTAAATATGAAAGGATGTTACACCAACAAGACAAAGGGTTACTTTGTTAATATGGGAACTTTAGGACTAGTGTTTTCACTTTCAACTATGGAAATTTCTCTTTTACAATAGGCCTCAGAAAAAAAATCACGTTAAAATACTTGGCTTCGAAAATGCTGAATCTCAATTTCTAATTACTAACTCGAAGTAGTGGTTCCTTATTCATCCTCTTATTAATTTTTTAATCGTCTTGTCATTTTAAGGCTATGGCATATCTATAATATTACGGTCATTTTTCAGAAATTGCGATTTCTATTATTTGAATGGTATCGTTTTTACTATGCTGCCTCATCTCAGAATAGATTATCCCTTCTCAAAATTTGTGGCTTCTAGATCATGTCACTTTCTATTGTTCTATATCATCATGATTATCAAAGAATTAAGAAAAAATTGCAAGTAAAATGCAATTTGGACAACAATCCAACACCCTTTTTAAAGCAATTCACACATCAAATTGACTACCAACTGCTCTGAAAACTTACACGTTCAACAATATCATTTTAATACAGCAAAAAACGTGTATATTCGTTACACTTTCATTTTGCTAAAGCACAAATAGATCAAAATTGAGAATCTCTAACTCACTTTCATTAAATGTAACCTCAAGTCGCAAGGCTTGACTTGATTTCCAATGCATGCCATCGCAAACTTGGAATATTGAAACAGAACATCAGCGGCAGCTTGCTTTTTCTCTTCAATCTGCAAATAAAATTCAACCATGAAGGATAAATTGAAGCAAGATCAGCAGCCACAGCACCAGAAACAACTTGGAACTAAAACGAGATTGAGAAATTAGATGTGTGAAAGATTATCCAACCACAACATATTTACATTTTCTCCATTTTGTTAGGCCATGTTTGGTGAAAGGGAAAGAAAATAGGAAGGAAAGGGATACAACTCAGGAAAGGAAAACAAAGAGGAAGGAGAGAGATCGTTTCTTAGGCATGTTAGGTGGGAGGGAAAAGTGGAGGATGGATAAGGATGAGAGGAGTAATGGATGGATGTTACGAGGGATTAGAGGAGGGAATGGATTGGGAGGTGAAGGATTTCAATTTCTCCATATGACTCCAATTTTGATCCTTCTAAAGGAGGAAGGATTGGATAGAATTCATACAAAACACAATAAGAGAAAAACTGTCCCCTTCTTCTCTGTTCTCCCCGCCTAGGTAATACACAACTTTCCTTTCTTTCAATCATACTACCAAACACAAGGCCGTGTTTGTATGGATTCCCTCGTCTAATCCTTCTAAATTAGAATACAAAAGAATTTGAATCCCTCACTCAATCCATTCCCCTCCACACACACACACACACACACACACACACACACATATGTATGTATAAAAAACATTCTTCTCTAATCTGATCTAACAAATAACCATAAGTCTTAAAATATATCCACTAATCCTTCTCCTTCTATAAGTCCCACTTTCTTAAACACAGACCAACAAACAAACAAACAACTATGAATTAAAAAAAAAAAAAAAAAAAAAAATTCCAAGCAGTAGATAACCACTGAATTCTAATTTCTGTATGAATTGCAAAAAGAATCAGACAGAAATAACAGAAATAGAGATCTCTTCACAAAAGATGAAAACAACATTGCCTTTCCTCCATATCTTCTAAGTTCTAATAAAAATCATTTATTATTAGGATTATCACTAGTTCAATAATTTGGATAAGCCAATAGTACCTAAGAAAATAATAATAATAAAAAAAATCCAAGAACCCACGAAGCAGCTAAAAAGAAAATACAGTACTGCGTTTTAGAAAACTAGAAAAAAAAAAAAAAAAAAGATTGTAACCGAAACAACTCGGGTGAATCGAAACTTTTTAAAAGAAAAGTGAGACTTTTAAGGAAATACAAATACAACCAGAGGATTTTACGTCCTGGGATTGTCCAAAGTGAATATACGGTGATGAAATGGAATATGACTGGACATTGAGGAATGCTTGAGAGTAAAATTTGGAGAAATTCATGAAATAAAGTTATGTGAATTCGGGGTTTGTGTTAGTTGGTAGTCAGAGGAACTCAAGAATTAGGAGCAAATAAAAAAAATGGAAAAAAAAATAGAAAAGAGAAGGTTGAGCTTTAGAATAAGAGGTGTACCTCGTAATCGTCCTTCATGGCTGGAACTAGGCCTCCTCCTGGTTCTCGATCAAGCTGACGAAACCCAAATCTGAACTTGAACAGGCGGTGTAGAGACGAGAGAGAGAGGGTTTTTTTTTTTTTTATTTATGGAATTTCTTTTTCTTTTTGAAAGAAAATAATATTAAACAATAATTCAAAATTGTGAAAATACCGTAACAAGAGCGGCCTATTAGCTCAGTTGGTTAGAGCGTCGTGCTAATAACGCGAAGGTCGCAGGTTCGAGACCTGCATGGGCCACCTTACTCCCTTTTTTTTTTTTTTTTTTTTTTTTTTTTCTTAGGAGCTAGTTTTATTTTTTGAAGACATTTCCATTTCTTCCTTTCCCTTTCTTTTTTGTGAATACATGTAGCAAAGTTACTACTAACACTACATGTGGAATGAATTCAAAAAAAAAGTTGCAAAATGTAAAAAAAAAAAAAAAAAAAAAAAATACTTCCAACAATTTTTTCAAAGTTCAAACTACCATACTCCATAAAATCATTCCATGCCCACATGCAAATATGATTATACTTCCAATCATTCCTTACTTTTTTTTTTTCCCTTGTTATGAGCTAGTTATAATATAATCCTTCTATATTTCAGGAGGCATAACTTTGATTCTTTGAACTTTTTGAAGACATTTCCATTTCTTCTTTTCCCTTTCTTTTTGTAAATAAACATGTAGCAAAGTTACTACTAGTACTACATGTGGAATGAATTCAAAAAAGAAGTTGCAAAATGTAAAAACTAGGTAAAATAAAATAAAATACTTCCAACAATTTTTTCAAAGTTCAAACTACTATACTCCTTAAAATCATTCCATGCCCACATGCAAATATGATTGTAAAAAGATGTAACGGGAAGTTTTGATTTCAATTGCGCTTCAAGTATAAAATGCTGATTATGAAAGTCACTCTAAAGCCACTGAGAAAGCAGATTTAAGACTCCAAAAGATTAGGGCGCGAGGAGTACATAAACAAGTACAGAAAAGAAACTAGCAAAGTAAAAATTTCAAGGAAACAAAAGGAAATCATGTTTCCTTGGGAGGGGCCTTCTTTGCAGCCTCAGCAGCGGCTTTCTCAGCTTCTATCTCGGCAACAATGGCATCGATTTCAGCTTCCTCAAGTTGTCGAAGACCTTGTTCCCTTGTCATGACAGCAACTTCTATGTTCTTTCCGCCACTTTCAACAACCTAAATGTAAAATACACACAGCATAAACGTCAAATTCATTACTTTCATAGAGTTCTATATGCAAAAGACTGCCATGAGCAAAAAGTTTGATCTCCTTATGCAAAGTGATTTCAAGTTACGAATAGTTTTAACGCTGCAATGGTCAAACTTTTAGATCTTGCATGTCATTTACAATTTACAAAACAAGAATTGAGTATGAAGTTTATATCCTTGAGGACACATGTTCATCATTGATCATATCATTTAGAGGAAAACAAAAAAGGCAGTAATTGCCCCATTTGACTTCTGATATGCACGACTTCCGGTATAACAACCTAAAAAATTATAGTCTCTCATTTATCATGATTTAAAGCTTTTCCGTAGGCACAGAAAGATTGTAGCAATCATGTAATTGCTTAATGATGCGCATTGAATTGAATGGATGACAGGATATTTTCAGAGGTTAAACACTGTTAAAGCTGTCAGCTCAGGCTGGACTAGTGTGATAGGATGTGAAGAAATGGAAGAATATATGCAACTAAAATAGAGGTTTATTTTTATTTTAAGCAAGGCAAAAGTACTTGCCTCAAGCAAAGCACGAATCGCAAGCTTTACTGTTTCTTGCCCAGAAGACTCTTTGTAGTTTTTCTCAAGAAACTCGCGTATCGAGTTAGAGTTTCTCCCAGTTGCATTAGCTTTCCAGGCTGAAAATGTCCCAGAAGGATCTGTCTGGTACAGAGCTGGTGCACCAGTATAAGGGTCAAAGCCAATGATCAACGTTGAAAGGCCAAATGGTCTAACACCACCACTTTGTGTGTACTTCTGCTGAAGCCCAGCAATGTAGCGTGTTATGTACTCAACAGTCACCGGATCCTCGACTGTAAGTCTGTGGCTTTGACATTCAATTCTCGCTCTGTTTATCAAGACACGAGCATCGGCTTTGAGCCCAGCACAGGCCAGTGCAATGTGATCATCCAGGTTCACAATCTTCCTCACAGTTCTGCGCAACAATATCAAAAAAAAAAAAAAAAAAAAGATCCCACTTTAACAATATCATCACTCACTAGTCACTACCTTCTGAACTAATATCAAACTTTTAACAATTTCCAACCCCCGGTTTTTAGTTACCAAACACCTCTATTTCGATAAATGGGTCACCAATTTCAACAGAACTACATAATTTCTTCATACAAAAGTTATGCCTATATTATAGAATAACTCTCACATCTAATCTGAAGCCTAAACTATTTTCACATTCTCCCTCTTCCCTTCTTCCAGGAAACAAGAAAAATGAAAAACCATCAGGCTTAATTAAGAACTAAGATTGAACATATTCATCAGATTATAGTCAGCTTAAACCTCGCAAAATGACACATCTTTCTGGCTTAATCCGAATGAAATCCCTAATATCAGAATTCCTCACAAACCTAAATCAGCAAAATAAAATCCAAAAGCCAAAAGAATATCACTATACCAGTCATCTAAACCTGTTTCCAGAGAAATACAAACGGAAATGGACGCAAAACCCTAATCAAAAGCTTCAAATTTCCATCATCCAAAAAGCAATAAACAAAGGGGGGGAAAAAACAACGCAAAATGACACATTTCGCTTGCTCAAACTCGAATAAAAATCCCTAATACCAGAATTCCTAAAAAACCTAGATCAAAAAGCAATCGAAAAGTCCAAAAGTATCTCAGTCACTTAAATCCAAAACCCTAACTGAAAAAGGTTCAAATTGTTGCTCTCCTCCAAAATCAATTAATAAAAGGAATCGCGAGAGAGAGAGAGAGAGAGGAAGGACCTGGAGTCTTGGAGTTTAGCGGTGGACTTCTTCTCGACGCCGAGGACGATGGTGTCGGTGCCACGGACGCCGACGGCGGCGTTGCCCTTGCGGACGGCCTCGAGGGCGTACTCGACCTGGAAGAGATGGCCGTCCGGTGAGAACACCGTGATAGCTCTGTCGTACCTTGCCATAGCTAGGTTTGTAGTCTTTGTGGTTTGATCTGATCGAGAATTTAGGTCTCTTCTTCCTCCTCCCCTTGCTAAAGTCTGTGATCTCTCTCTCTAGTCTGAGATTCTGTTTCTTTTTTCCTTTTTATGCAACTTTAATTGATCCCCAAGCCAACTTTATTTTTATTTATTTATTTATTTATTATTATTATTATTATTATTATTATTATTATTATTATTATTATTATTATTATTATTATTATTATTATTATTTTGCTATAGAATGAACGAAATGTCGTTGATGTAACTTCAGACGACATCCTTCTTTAATAAAAGAACGATACATCGTTGGATTAGACTCCATACGACATATTTTTAAAAATAAAACGATATGTCGTTGATGTCACTTGCAACGACATCCGTTTTAAAAAACAACATGTCGTTAATGAAACTTCTAACGACGTCCTTCTATGAAAAGTAGAACCAATGGCATGTTTATCTACGCATAATTAGAATAAGTATGAATTGAAGTGGATAAAATTCAGAGTGGTTAGAATTTAGAGTGAGGAATCAAAGTCAGAATAAGTTGTTTACTTAGTAACATAATTTGAAATCGAAATTACTCTAAATCAGAATCTCATTCATGCGTTTACTTACACTCAGAATCAGAATGAAACAGTATAAAAGCACTAACATACCCTTTTAAGTTAATTTGATATTTTTAATTTAAAAAATAAATCGTGTACTTATTATATTAAAATTAATCATAATTAAAATATTTAGTGTAATAATAAAGTATTAAAATAATTAATATAATTATACAATTATTTAAAATATAAAAATATATTGTTAATAAATTTAAATAAAACAAATAAAAATAAAAAGTAGTGTTAAAAAAATTAAAATATATTATTAATTTATTAAAGTACATATTTTATTATATTGAAGTTAGAAATAATTAGGTTAATATTATAATATTAGGTAAATAAAATAATAAATATATGTTATAATTATTATTTTCTGAATTTTACTTTTAATTTTATATTTATAAATAAAATAGAGGTATGATAGTAATTTAATGTTAATATTAGAAATTAGAGTTTCAATCTCAAGGGGAGCATGGGAGTGCTTGCTCTTATTTTTTAATTTCAAATTTGAGTAGGGTTCACTAATCTTATTATTAAAAAAGAATAAATAAACATATAATTGACTCATATTCTCCACTCTCATTCCTCAATTTTAGTAAGTAAACATGCTACAAATGTTACCAAAATGTTTTTAGTTTTGACTCACCGAACAACATCACATCTTTTAAAAATAAAACGATACGTCGTTGGTGTTACCTCAAACATCATCCATCTTTTAAAAACAACATTTCGTTAGTATGACCCAAACGACATTCATTTTTGAAAAATGGATAATTTCTGGCTGGATTTTAAAGAAAAAAAATATTAAGCGTGTTGATGTGTATCACGCAAGCGACAATTTTTCTGATAATAAGTGACATGGCATTCGTCTACAAGCGACAATCTTTCTTTTATTATTATTATTATTATTATTATTATTATTATTATTATTATTATTATTATTATTATTAACCGAGTAACTGACAATATTATTTGTGGATACTAAATTTAAAACGACATTCTTAAAAAAAAGAAAAATCAAAATGTTTTTTTTTTTGGATCCTATTTTAAAATTAAACCTATAGATCTGTATTATCATTTATCAAACGGTATAATTATTCTAAACATGAATACAAACGACACTTCATAAGAAGTATTATCATTTTTTATATTCAAAACGGAATGCCGTTTTCTTGTTGCAAACTTCATCCGTCTTTCGGACTCCAAACGACATCCCTTGCAGACATGAAAAGCATGTCGTTTGTAGACCACAAAGGAAAACATCTTTTTGAAACTCAAACTCTATATGTTGACTTTAATTATCTAGTGACACGTTGTGTTGTGTAAACGATATGTCGTTTTTGGTTTCCTAACTTCAACTATACTTGTTTGTCCATCATGAAAATGAATTTGCTTCTTCCACCAGACAAAAAGTAAAGGTAAAGCCGGCAACTTCCTTAACTTATATTATTATTATTTTTTTAGAAGTCATTAACTAATTTTGGAATATGCCACATCCGTTGATTTCAAAATCATCACTTGACTAATGCTGGGAAAGTATCAAGGAATGATAACCTTGGTAAGCCAAACTCAAGTCATGAATTGGTTTAACAAACTTAGGTCCCGTTTATTTTACTGATTCGAGTTTATAATTTAAGTTTTGTTATAGTAAAAAGCTCTCAGAAACAGTCACATCTAACTTTTTTACTACAGTAAAAAACTTCTCACATAAAATCACATCTCAATTCAAATTATAAATTCGAATTAGTAAAGTAAATGAATCTTTAGTATGCAAGTTTTATAAAAACACTTTTGTTACAATCATCAGTCTTTGTTTTTGTCAAGTTTAGGTGAATAGGTGCTTGCATGCAATCATGCACAATAATAATCCACTTTCTCAAAACCATTTGCCCACATCAAAGCAAAACACACAGAAATTTCAGATCATGCTTTATCACTTTGGGCATACATTTACTAGCCCTTTTTTATGTGTAGATAATTAGAGGAAAATTGGGTTATACAATGTACATTTACTTACTGTAGGAGTAACAAACAAAATCTTACACCAAAAAGCACCTAATTTCCATACTTTGTCTTGTTTTTTGCTTAGCTCTTGGTTGACTTCAAATTGTTAGACTGTTGTTGTTCTTTTGGTGAGTGAAAGAATGGTGGACACCATAAGCTTGTAGTCAATTGGCTTTGTTAGATAAGCATCCATGCCCACCTCTAGGCACTTGGTTTCATCACATGACATTGCATGGGCCGTTAGAGCCACAATTGGAATGTGCAATTTTGTTCCTTCCTCTGACTTCCTTATTGCTTTCGTAGCTTCATAACCATCCATCTTTGGCATCTGGGTTCAACAAGAAACAGAAAAATTAATAGTTTTAAGAGACATTTGAGTCAAAATTCCTCTAGAAGAGCCCATGGTGAGGCACCACCTAGGATAAGGAGGAGCAGAGCTACATATATTTCAGTGGTGGCACGTGTCCTATTGAGTTTTTAAATTTTAATTTTTATACGTAAAATTTCAGTTCTACCCACTATTAATAAGAAAACTTACGATTATGTCCCTACTTAATAATAAAAAAACTACAATTATGTCCCAATTCAATAGAAAGAGATCTTTTTTTTTTCCTCCATTTTTGCCCCTATCAAATAAGTTTTCTGACTTCACCACCAAAAATAAGTCATATATCCAAACATGTTGAGTTTGAGTAGACTCCTAGACTTTCCTTTATTTTATTTTTTTGCCTAATGAGGCTTTCTTATTGGTCCTTGGAGAAAAAGAAAAAAGAAACAAGAAGCATTGGAATAACCAAGACACAAGGAAACTAGCAAACAATGAACTTGGTTTCAGTGTTATTACCTGACAATCCATCAGAATCAAGTCAAATGGAGAGGGATTCCAATTCTCTTCTTGTGAACAAGTGCAGGCATCTTTACACGTTGATTGCCTACCGCCCTCATCGGAACTAAGCAAGCAATTCAGCGCATCCACCGCTTGCAGCCCATCGCCAACCGCGGTTACTGTGGCCCCCATTTTCTCCAGCATTATGGTTGCAACTCTCTGCAGGACTGGTGTATCCTCCGCAAGCAATATGCGCAGGCCCTCAAGAGATTTCTGTTCATTCAAAGCCTTTGTTGAGAACATGTTCCCATGCTCCTTAGGACGGTTGCTGATCGCGTTTTGCTCTGGACTTGCAGAGTTTCTCGGTTCGGTTTCTGTTGAGACCAACTTGGTTTTCGCGTCTTCCACTTCATGTGCCTTCTTCCTCAAGTTATTGTCATCTGGGCGCACATGAGTCAGCTCAACTAGACAGTTCTTAACTGCGTGGTATTTTGAGGAGCTGAGTTTAGTCATCCTTTCCCTTTGTGTCTCTTCCATTTCGAAAGTGGTTGTTATCGATTTGTTCGAGCTTCCCATTTCAGACATATCAGATTCATCCGAGCTCGCTGTCTCAAACTGAGTGGAATCAATCTCAAGACATTCATGTGAATCACCTTCTTTTGTTGTTGCAGTGTTAGTACTTCTCAAAGCACTTGGAGAACTTTTTCTTTCCTTAATCACAGCTTCAAGAATTTGAACCATCTTTGCCTTGTACAAAGGCTTATTAACCATCAAAACATGCTTTTTTCTCCTAAGTTCCATTTTTATGGCATTGGAGGTGTCATGGTTTAGCACCCAAGCAAACTTTGCCTTCCCAGAGTACTTGTCAAGGAAGTTAAGCTGTTCTTTCCATATATCAGTGCTCAAGTCAAGTAAGGCTATGTCCACAACCATGAGAAAATATGGGTTCCTCATTTCATATATGTTGAGCAACTCGGCCCTCAGATTCTCGTTCGGCGAATACTGCGCCTCAAAGCCATTGGCGCGGGCTGAATTCCTGCCTTGAAAGAGTACGCGGAGAAGTTGCGTCAGCTCATTCCACTCTGATGCTTCCACATTGAACACTCCGTTCTTGCGCAGCCACTGGGACATGATCAATCTCCCCATGCTGCCGTGTAATGCAAGCAACACCTGCATTATTTGGAACGCTCAATTCTTCACTCTTGTCTGAACAAAAGATATATTGTTTTTCTATTTTAACAGGACAGAAGTACCAATTGAGATAATTTGGTAGATCAGGGACTCGTCTCAAGACATTTTAAAAGTTAAGATCAAATGGGGGTTGACCTGTAGTTCGGGGACTAAAAATGAGTTTAACCCTTTGTTACGAATGACGATAAACCTACTGAACTCAACCATTCGCCGAAAAGATGTAGTAAAAAGAGACGAGTAAAGATGGGATAATCTAAAGGAAGCAATGCCACTCACCACCAAACCATGCTTTGCAAAATCTATTTGGCAATGTTGTTCTGTATTATCTGCAGGAGTATTGAGAACCAAGTAGAGTCGCATTAGAGTTCCCGGACCATTTTTCTTTACGACCTTGATTTCTCCACCCATCTTATTGACCTGTCATGATTACTGGCGTAAATATAAACTGGGGAAAGTAGTTTCAACAAATAAAAAAGGAGAGTTTCCAAGGGTAAGAATCTTGCAAAATATTTGCTTTTATAATGCATGATGATTTTATTGTAGTTTGAGAGACTTAACTTACCAAAGTCCTCACTATGCAGAGTCCAAGGCCAGTACCACCATGCCTGACCAAATAAATAAATAATGTTTGTTATACTCAAAGTTAAACATGTTTAACAAGGATCATTTCCAAAGACAAATTGCGGAACAAAAGTGGTTTAATAAAAACTTGAAAAAAAAAAAAAAAAAACTCACGTCCTAGTTGTTGAGGGATCTGCTTGCTCAAAGCTTTCAAAGACAGACTCCCATTTACTTGGATCAATCCCTGCAATTTGAGAAGAAGTAATTCACATGATTCTTTTTTTCCCCCCCTTTAACAGTTGGAGTTATGCAACAATATTGTGAATGTAAGGATTATATTTTCAACCAAAAAAAAAAAAATCAAGGAAGAAAGTGTCAAACTGCTAGAAGTTCAGGGAGGTAGGTGCTAAGAATCTTTTTTTTAAAAAAGAAAATTGTGATTCTTCATGTAGTTTTCATACCACAGCCTGTGTCATCAACTTCAAACCAAATAATCTTTTTGTTATCCTTCTTGGGGACCTCCTTTGTGTGGTTCCCTTGATGCCTTAACTTCATCTTATGTGCACATCTCTGTTTCTTCTGGTCCACAGAGAACTTTCCGTTATTGCTGACTGTATTCAAGTTTTGACACCATCCTCTAAGTATGACATGTCCAGCTGCAAAGTGATTTATCAACAATGAGTTATATATATATATATATATATATATATATATATATATATATATAAAGAAAAAGTCACTTTAATTTTCACAACTCCAACTAAATACTCTCATTTTGGACTATATTTGAGTAAATGGAAAATTTTAACCCTTTTTCCAGGCCACTTTTTTTAGTGTCAAAAATTTAAAACTAAGGCCAGTAAAATTGAAGAATTCAGAAATGACACTCAAAGATGTAATCTTTATATTTATGCCCGCTAATGGCATAAACTTAACAATTATAATACTCAATTTACCAGAAAACATACTGGTAGGATGCGATGTTTTTTTTCTTCTTGACAAAGTCCGGACATTTTCAGAGAGTATTCTACCAGAATATATATATATATATATATATATTATTTTAAAATCAACAAAAATGGCACAGATGTAGATCCGTTGGATTTTAGTGGCATATTATGTAATTCTCTCAATATATATAAGTTGCACTTACATGTTGTGAACTTGATAGAATTGCTTATGAGATTTGCAAATACTTGAACAACTCTTGCAGAGTCCCCTTGGACTAATTTTGGCATGTCATCTAAGAAATTATACAAAGTTATTAGCAATAATTGTCTGTGAACATTTGAAAAAAAAAAAAAAAAAAAAAGTAAAATAAAGAATCACAATATTTGCTGAAATTAGTTCCATCCATACCAGAGAGATCTAAGACAGTTTCCACATTGTGATTTATGCACTGAACAGAAAACATATCAACAAGTCCTTCAAGTTCTCTTCCCAAGTCAAACTCAGCTTCTTCCAACACCAGTTTTCCAGATTCAACCTAGACAGTATATTGCAGATAAAGATGTATGATTTAAGACATAGCATGATTTTTTTTTTTTTTTTTTTTTTTTGGGCAGAAAAAAGATCAAATAAACGTTGATGTAATTAGTTATGGAAATTAACACAAAGCATGTATCATCTGCTCTCACATGTCAACTGTGTTCTGTCTGTCACTTGGATCAATTTTTGGGGTTTAGGGGAATTGGAATTCAGTCAATAGTTTCTTTGTTTATGGAAAGTATGATGAATAAGGTGTCAGTTTGCCTTTATAGCTTACCTTGCTGAGATCCAATATATTGTTGAGAAGCCTTAGTAGAGCTGTTGAGCATTTTCTAATCTGGGTGACTGTGGCATATTGTTCATTTGTGAGGCAGTCATCACATATGAGAATGTCCAACAACCCGATAACTGCTGCCATTGGCGTCCTCAGTTCATGACTGCAAATGCAAAAAACTTTCTTATATTACTCTAGATAAACAACAATATTCTATTGAGCTATCTGACACTTTAGGAGCTTGTTTGGTACGAGGGAATCTGGATAGGGGCGTGAGTGGAAAAATTTTATGTCGTGCGATTATTTGATAGTAGCGATCAGAGGAGAGAATAGATTAGGCGAGTGATTCAAAATCCTCTGAAAAACTCCACTTCATTGGACTATAGTGTCAAAGTACTTTATTACCCCTCATTATGGAAGGAAACCCGAAGCAACTAAGGGTAGATCAGTAATTATACAAAGAAAATCTTTTTTTCCCCTTTGCTCTTTTTCATGCCAAATCTCATAAGAGAAAGGACCTATTTATGTCTCTTGATTTTCGTCACCTAAGTTACTTAACTCTCGCTCCTACCAAACAAGGCCTTAAAAAATAACGAAAGATTTAGGTGTTGACTTAAAAAGGAAACAATTCATTATCACATTAACCAAAAAAAAAAAAAAAAAAAAAAAAAAAAGACACTTCCCCACCTCATATTCGCTAGGAATTGACTTTTATAGTTGCTAGATGCCTCTGCCCTTCTTCTTGCATCAAGATGACTGATGAGTTCTGCTCTGAGCTTCATTTCCTTTGATACTCCATTTGTGAGTATGAAAATGCAAATGCATCCAATCACTAAGATACACAACGATGCAGATATTAATATGACCAATGTCTTGAAGGATCTCTCATCTACCTTCCCCATTATATACTTTCTTGGGATTATGACAACACCCACCTGCAAATAGAAGAAAAAACCATTCAAGCCTTTTAGGTGGGCCCTCATACTACAAGCCAACTAAACAAGGAAATAAGTTTCTTTCTATAAGCTCAATAAGACTTTATATATACACACATATATAGCGGTGTGGGACCTATAGCTCATACTTTACTAACAAACAAGAAAATGACTCTTGTTCGAACTATGATGGACATACGTACACACTCATGCACCCAACCACTTGAGCCAGTTTGAGCTTAGAAAGACTTACCAAAGGAAGTCTCTTTAGTTTTAGAAAGAAAGAGTCAATGTAATATTGGTGGTGACCAAGCTCAGCATCCTCAACATGAACCTCATGACTAGGAGGGAAATCATTATCATATTTTCTTCGTAACCACTGAGCCCCCATTCTTATAACATCATCATCAGAATCAACAGCCATCATGAGCTTAGTCCCATTTGTTGAATTCCTTAAAAGCGGAGTATTTGTTGACGTAGAGAGCAAGTAACCTTCTTGAGAGGTTAAGTACATATAACCACTGTGGAACTCAACAAGCTCCCTCATTAGTTGCCCTACACCATACAATGCAGTAGTAACACCAACAACAGCCACTATGCTTTTATTGGAAGCATCCATGACTGGCAAGGCCGCCGAAAGCATAGGAGAATCTGTGAACTTGCTCACTGAAACATGCCATGTCGCGACACCATCTGGCACCTGTGAAAGGCCTGCAATGTTGATTAGATCCTCTGGTTGGACTGGCTTTGCTTTTCCTATCTTCTCGCCGCTGATGGGGTCGAGAGGCTCACGGTACCAAGTAGCGGAGATGTTACCATGTATGGCCTGATCATTCCACACTTGATGTGTTGACAACATGTTTGTGTTATAGGCCCCGACCGCGCTGATCGAGTAGTTTGCTAGATCTGAGTAAATGTAGAATGTGTTGTTGCTCCTATGATCTCTATGGAATGCTTGGACAAAACCATTCCTGTACTTTATAGTGATTGCATTTAGAGCTTTTCGGCTTGCAAACAAGGCCCATGTCACGTCCCTCATCGATTCATACAGCTGCTAAGATCAGAATTTTTTTTTTTGTAAGATTAGAGCATAATAGTTTGACACAAAAGATGTCTTTATACATGTAACTATTGAATACAAACTAGTAAGTGTACACATGTGATTTTGCAATTTATTCAAATTTTAGGAGAAACAAAACCATGGGATAGATTGGGATCGAGTTTTCTTTTTATCATTCTTCTACACCTACTAAATTATTATTCTTACTTTTTTAAGAAAGCACATCACCAGATATAAAGGGCGAACTATATATGATAATGGACTAGAATTACCATTTCAATTTTGTTATCTAATCGACCAAATTATGTCACTTTATTCAAAAAATTTAAAACTCTTTTTAACTAACCTTTTCGCACTTCACTATTTGAGTTGATTAAATAATGTGGCATAAAGCGATTGATTAGATACCATTTGGAATACTAAAAATTAGATAGGTGATCTAAATCCAATGAATATAGCTAACTTAATGAGGAAAGAGTGATGGATGTTGGATTTTTTCCTTAAATCTCGGTAACCAACCGAGACCTTAATCCTTAGAATGTGGTCCATCCTATTCCACCACTAAAGGAACGTGATTGGCCACGTTCATCTTCAATTATCCACTGTTGCCCACGGTGCACATCTGAAAAGGACTCTTTGATAGGCAGAGTCTATAAAAAGTGACAGATCACGTTGGTTTAGGTCCCTAAGCCTACAATCTCTATTCAGCAAATATATACACCATCAACGAGAGATTGAGTGAGGTTTAGAAGAACCGAAACCGAGTTTTTTCTTTTACTCACCAAGAACGTTAATGGTTGGAGATGATTTTCGATCTGTTTCATTCAATTCCGTATTTGATCTAATTGCTACTCAGCTTTGCTAGTAACATGTTTAGATCATTAAGAAATCCCAACAATGGACTAATTTCCAACCTTACTAAGAAACACTTTTTAACTGACCTTTTCACACTTAACTATTTGAGCTCATTAAATCACGTGGCATAAGACGACATTTGGAATATCAAAACTTGGACATGTGATTTAAATCTTGTGATTAATAGCTAACTTAGCGAGAAAAGAACGATTGACTAATAACCAACCTCAACTTCTTCTGCTTGAGTGGTGGGCTTGCTGTACTTTCTGAGCACATACTCTGAGAGCTTAACCTGAGCCGTCGTTATTTCCGCCGTCGAATTCAAGATGTTCCACATCCTTAAAATGGGACGTTGTAGAAGTTCATGACGAAGACCATAGGCCAAGCTGTTGAGGGATTTTGCTGTGTAGATCCTTGTAAAATGCCATGTCAAAATGGTCAACAGCCCAATCAAAATGGCTAGCATGACCTGCGTAAGAATCTTCAATATAAGCTAATGTCCTTTTAGAGGTAGGGAATAACGCCAATAAAAATTCCAACAGAGCAAGTACGGAAAAAATTAATATTCTTCTCGTACGGACAATAGGTTTCTAAAGGAGCAAGCGCAGAAGGATTTTATCATAAACAGGATGAATGCAGATTTGTCAAAATTCTAATTCTCTGATAATAAAATTATTTTTTTTCCCCCATTTCTCATTTTCCATTTGAAGGTTAGAGCAGATTAAGCTAAAATAATTCAAATTCTAACATGAGGGTTCTTTCCATTTACTTAAGCTTTCGGTAGAAACGGTAAAACTAATATGGTATCAGAGCAATACACACTCGAACATATCATGCTCTGTTGTTTTTTCAGGCTCTCAAGTACGTATTAAACTGCAAAGGAAGCAAGCTTAAGTCCAAACATGGGCATCCAAATTTATCTTTTCTCGCATATTCTGACTCAAACATATCACAAGATTAGCATGTTTTAGGTGACCAATACATGACCAAAATTTTTAAACATGTAACACTAAAATTGGATCACCAATATGGAAACTAACATAGTTTTTTTTTTTTTAAAAAAAAAGAATTCACCAACTTAAGTACTACTACTAACATGGGCATCTAAAATTTTTCTCTTCTCACACATATTCCAACTTCCACATGAACATCTTTATGATTAGTGTGCTCTACAAGATCATAATTATATTAACCAATTAATCATAATACGTATATAGCAATCAAGAGGAGAGAATAGATATATATATATATATATATAAATATATATATATATATACATATAAATGAATTTTGAGAAATTAAAATAACATTACCATGATAGCTAGGCGAGCAACAAAGACACTGTAATATGATGAGAGGCAATAAGTACTAGAATATTGAAAGTCTTGATTATCTCTTTCAACATCTCTGTGGAAAATTCTTCTGCCACGTGGGGTTGTGTTCCTCCTCAAAGAGGTGGCAAAGCCTGTGATTCTATCAAACACGTTTCTCAAAGGAGTAGCCATTAGTAATGTGCTCCTCGTGCTGGTTTGTGCTGGTGAACATTCAGAACTAGTTTCTGAGTGAGTTTCTAATATTTGATCAGACTTTTCTGCCCTTTAAGTGCTGAAACCATAAAGTTAATAAATGCCATGCAATTGGCATAAGACTTGTATGTATGTGGTTTGTGTTTATCTGTGTGTGTGTGTGAGTGAGTAGGTGAGAGAAAGAGGAGAGAGATAATTCTTTGGTGGGAATTGAAGTGTTTTTAATATACTGGTTCTTGTGTCATTGCCCACTTTTTGAAGGCAAGAGACCAACTTCTGTCAGTGGAATTGGTTTTTTTTATTCCCACCCACAGCAGCCCTTGACATATCTCCCTCTTCTCTCTCTTTTCTGTATTTTTTTAGTTTTTAGTATTTTTTTTAAAAAAAAAAAATGTGCTAAATTCGGACGTTGAAAATAATAGAACCATAATGCACATTATAAAAAAATTTATCATCAATACAATAAATGCATGCTGTAAAAATATCAATCTGTACAACTGAATATTATTGTATTTTCTCGACGTAAATCATTTCCCTATTCAAGTAGATTATGTCTTAAGCCGCCTTTAGTCACTTGAACCTTAGGCAATTTGCATTCTATTTGACATTTTATGAAGTGGGTCAATCTCAATAAGCCTCAAATTTACAAGAATTATACTTGCTAGTTTGGAAGAATTCTAATCTCTCAGCAAAAAGCAATCTTAATCAACAATTGAGCTTTGTTCTGATTGGTTTTAATGGCTGTTAATAAACCATTCATTCTAGTCCTCTAAGAATTTTGGCAATTTGGTCAATTGGCTTGGACGTTGTGGAGCTCATTGTTGCGGGACCAAGTCAATGACATAATATATCCTGCAATAGACTTTTGCAGTAGGAAATCTTCTTAGGGATGGAGTTATTCCCTTTAGATCGCTGCAGAAAATTTGAGATCCATAGACGAATCCAAAAAAACTTTTTCAGTGGGGCCATAGCATAAAAAAGACAACTTTTTTAATAAGTTTCTTCCGTACTCCCTTGGTAGTAAGTATAGTTAAAATTACATTAGTTTTAAAAAAATATACAGAATAAATAAATTTTGATACATATTTAATAATTGAAAAGTAAAAAACATTAATAGTCTAATTATATATATATATATATAAATTGATAGAACCTTGGGGTGCGTTTATTTTCGTTTTTATTTTTGTTTTTCACGTTTTTCGAGAAGAAAATTTGAAAACGGTTTATGAAAACGTTTGGAAGAAATTAAAAACCAAAAAAAAAACGTTTTTGGATTTTGCTGAAAAAATTCAAAAAAATGAAAACGGTTTTTTCGTTTTCATTTTTTTTGTTTCCATTTTCATTTTCGGTTCTTTTCTTCTTCTTTTTTTTTTTTTCTTCTCTTCTTCCGGCCGAAGAAGGGCGGCGGATCCGCGAACACCACCGTCTTCTCCGACTGCCGCCGCCATCTTCTCCGACCGCACCCCCCCCCACAACTTCCCCGGACGCTGCGATGACCCCCCCTCTCCCCACGTCTGCGCAGGCGCCACCCCACCGTCACCCACCACCGGCGTCTAAAAAGTTTTCTCTAAAATATATATATATACGAAAATAAATATATATATATATATATATATGAAAATGTCGTTTTATATATATATATATATTTAATGATTATCTGGCGAAATATATATTTTAATAATAATATGTTTAATAATAATATTTATTTAATATATTTAATATATTATTATTTAATATATTTAATAATAATATTTATTTAATGTATTTAATAATATTATTTATTTAATATTTAATATTTTAAATATTATTATATGTTTTCAGAAATTAAACCACCAAACACGTTTTCGATTTTTAAAACTGAAAACAATCTCGAACTACCAAACGTTTTCGATAAAATGAAAATAAAAACGTTTTCATTTTCATTTTCATACAGAAAACAAAAATGTTTTGGAACCAATTCCAAACGCACCCTTGATATCGAACGTTTACAATAAAGTCTATACATAAAATTGTCAAGAGATTGTTTTATATTGAATGAAAATATATAGTTATGAGTTCATAATATTTATACGAAATTGAGACAACTGAAATTTTACGTGTAAAAATTAAAATGTTATAATTTGAATAGGGCAGGACACTTGCTTCATCACTAGTTACAAGTAACTAATTTACCAAGCGTTATTTTATATTTACTGTGGTAAAAGTAAAGCATTTTACTGAGAAAAATTTTCTCAATCATCTTTCGGTGTGTGATGATGTTCCTTTGGTGGCAGCGTGAGCTCAACAGTCAAAAAAGCCTTTAAACCGAAAGAAAGAAAGAAAAGCCAACAAGAAAGGAAAAAGAAAAGAAAAAAAGAAGAAGCCAATTATTTTTTAATGTCATCACAAGTGCATTAAAAAAATTAAAAGTGAATTATATGAAGATCTAAAGTCTTATTTTAACCTAATTTTCTATTATCAATCATGACAAGGAAAGCTAATCTCCTTGGCAAGTGACACAATTTTTTAAATTTTAATTTATTATTGTGTGAAAGAGATCATATGCTTGGGTGAGTTTATTGACTTGTATTGAAATGAAACCATCATTGGACCTCAGGCTGGGAAGCATGGAGGCAGTGTTTGGTCAAATTAGCTTTATCTAAAACCCACAAACACCCAATTTGGTCTCAAAGAAAATAAATACAAGATTTATGCAAAAAAGCAAGATAAGTAGAAGATAAGCAAATGGGGAATATAATACCCATTTGGGTGAGTAAGTGGGTGTAGCTGCTAAACAACCCATAGTTGATAAAGACTAATGTGGAAGTCGGGTTTAATATAGATCAAAAAAGAGAGTGTGAATTCTCCAGCATGCGTGAAACCCCATTGATAAGATACAGTTTTGAACCGTTAAATTACATCAAAAATATATCATATTAAAAAAAGTATGATAAGTTATTGAAACTTACTGAAAAATCTGACGATTTAAAACTCTTATTGTATCAGTGGAATATTGTCTCATAACCTACTACATAAAACTATATAGTATAAGCGTGCAACATGTGTATTGACTCGGCACATTTCATCCTCTAGAACACTGTATTTGTGATCCACATCACTAGTCCATATATATATAAATATATCCCCACAAAAGGCTTACGCAACAACCACTAGAGTTAGTGGCCAAGATTTTAGTTTTTACCTCAAAATTTACAAAAAGGACTTTAGTGCCAATGACACTAAAAACTGTTGCATTACTATTGCTCAAGCCAAGAAGATAATATTTGTAAAAAGGAATCAATACCATTATGTATTTTCATAATTTGTTCTTGTTCTGAAACTATAGCAAATAGTGTCTCTACTTCAACTTGGTGTCCAATTATTGAATATGGAGATGCTTTATTTTCACACTTTGAGTTCGGCCACTTTTTTTTTTTTTTTCTTCTCTATATGTGTGTGTGTATTTTTATATATACACTTACTTTAGATCATATAGATAAGATTATTATATATGCCAATATTTTTCTTAATATTTTATTTATTAAAGAGAACCTTGAAAAATCTTAGGTATGATTGATTGATTAATTATGGGTGATGCTCACAACTGGAATTCATTTTGATCTGATAAGAGACAAGAAGAATCACGTCATTCACTCAAATTGATGAGGAGAAATACACATGTCTAGAAATCTCTCTATCAGAATCAGACAAAGGAATCAAACAGCCATATCATATCATATCATATAGGCCTTTGCAACGGGAATAGCCTTTTTGGGCACCAAGAATTTTGATCTTTCAGCAAGTTTTTACACCAAAAAAGCATTTGATTCGCTACTTAAGACTTGCAAAAGTCCATGCCCATGAAGAGTAAAAAGACTAGTGGCGTGGAATTAAAGGCACGTACACATCAAAATTCGTACGTCCTCATATGTTGGTGCTCCAATAATTTATTGAAAGAGAAAAAAAAAATGTATATGTATCTATATTCTATTGCTAATACTTTTTCATACATATATATATATATGTATGTATATGTATATGTATTGGTGTTCCATTGAAAGAGAAAAATGTATGAAGCTCTTTTATGGTGTAGATATTAATGGTATATGTTTTGGAACCATAAATTTAAAAAAAATTACGTTAAAATAAAAAAAATATAATATTGACAGAATTTAATATAAATTTAACGGGCAAAGAAGTTGGTGAAGAATTTAAATTGTAGGAAGATTTAGTTAGAAGTAGTCGTTTTTATTTTATTGTCATTTGTTTTTGCCTTGTAATTTAGTTTTATTTTGTTATTAGTTTGTCGTTTATCATTATTTATATTTTGTTATTGTTTGGTGAGTGGACTATAAATAGCCACATTAACTATTGTATTAAGAGGATTTAATTAGTGAGATTTAAATACAAAGTTGTGTTTTCTCTCTAATTTGGGGAGTTTTTTGTTTTTATTTTTTTTCCTTTTGTGATGTTTCTTTAGGTAGATTAGAATTTTATGTCTCATCTTCCATCCGGATTAGGCCGATAAATTTTTTTTTTCTATCCATTCTTCTGCATCAAATTTAAGTAGGAACTGTGGGTTTGATCTACTTAATCCCTTTTTAAGAATAACAATAAAATAAAAAAGCTTTTCTTTATTAAAAGAATTTCTACCAATACGGCATACTGTTAGAATTGTTCAAATATTGAAGTAAAAGAGTGTAGCATTTCATAGTCCCACATGAAAAAGACATAAGGCTTTTGAATACCTTATAATAGAACATATCGCATAATGAGTTTTGAAAGTGCTAAGAGACACACCCTTGTAACTTGCACTACAAATAAACCATCTCATTCAATATTCGTAACATTCCCTCTCTTAAGACACTATTTTATTTTTATTATCAGGGGACAAATGACGTTTTGCCGCATATCCCATACGTATTTCAAGTATTCGTGCATCAAATTTCCAACACATACTCCATCGTACAATTCTCCAAAAATTGTATAGCTAATATTTTGCCAAGCCATGAACAAAGTTGGCGCATCTTATGAGACAAAAGTGGTACACGCATGGCAATCTTATAAAAATTATTTTGGGTCGACAATTCACAATGGCTGTACCTTATTGGATGATAGGATACGGTGTTTGATGAAGTGGGACCCACTATCCAATGACAAAGTGCCGACGACACGGGAAATGCAGCTTGCAGACAAAGTTTGGTATCAGTCAAAACCAATGAGCAAAGATATTAATCAAAAAATTATGAACTTGGTTAAACGGGTTAAAAGCCAATATAATTAAAAAAATCAAGGACTTTCTGTGTCAGGTTTTACGATTAAGGATATTTGTTTGATGTTGATGTAAATGCAAGAAAGAATAATAAAATCTAACTTTTCATGTTCCGATTATGAACTATTTTGACAGGTGCCAATTATGCAATGACAAAAGGGATGTCGTTCATAGACTACCAAACACTATAATAATCTCCTACCTAAAAGGCAATGACAAAAGGAATGTCGTTTTATAATCTCCTGTCTAAAAGCTGTGGTGATAAGGATTGAGGAAAGATTAGTGAAGAAAAGAAAACGACGTTAACTAGTTAACTAATTATCACTGAGGAGAAGTCGGTGTCACTAAAGAATGAATTATTGTTTATGAGATGTACCAGTCACTTTCATATGTTCAGAAAATTCATTTTGTGGGAGTGGAATCAAAATGGCAATGAAAATATCAATTCAAAATTAACATATAAACTCCCAAAGATATGTTCTTATCCCTTTAGATCAGCTAAACCAAGTGATAAAAAGCCATTTCTCTACAAGCTTCCTGTTTCCAAACTTTGAACATAATAACACTTTGGTCCTCGAACCTTTAAATTTTAAAAATTTTTTGTCAATTTTACTTTCGGGAACCAAAACTATCAAAAGATGAAAGTTTAGGGACTAATATGTCAAAATTATTTCACTATGCTCAAAGTTCAAAGACTAACAACGCCAATTATCCCGGTGTTTTCTCTTAGAAAAAGTTTAAATTTCTATTCTGGTTCAAGCCTATGAACCAATCAAGCACCAAATTGATTAACAATCAACGTCTAGTCCTCATGTATATTTCCATATCCATAGAGTCTAAAGCATGTGATGAAGAACTAACCTTGTTTACAAAAACGAAAAGTAGAAGGGGCCCTGAATTTAGTTCTACAACAGCACAATCAATTGGACAAATTAAATACTTGTTCCCATTTCTGAAAAGGGAAGAAAAGATATACACAAGTAGTTTCTCCCTAAAGCACAACAACAAGAAGATGAACATTCTGTTTCTCAATCTTGAACAAAACATTAAGAGCTTTAATACCGCATGAAACATTTGATGAAACTAAGATTGATTAGGCTTGGAAAAGGAGAATGTAATTAGGAAATTCCCATCATTAGTTACTTGGAATTCTTCTTAGCCTTCATCTCAGAAGTTGCAGCTTTAGCAGCAGTTTTGGCTAGAGTAGTAGGTTTAAGCACACTTTTTGGATTCAATGCCTTCCGAATCTTAAACGCAGCCCAGGCAGTGCCGATAGCATGTCCAGCAGCACCAAGTCCTTCATTCGTTGCCTTGCCTGCTTGTTCCCCATACCTATATGATACCATCATCATCCGAATAAGATTCTCACAGTATTATAGAACATGTCATTACTATTCCATTGTTTTCCCTAATCACAACGGTCACATATCAGCGCATTTTATGTCATCATTTTGTTACTTCATTGTGTTCTTTCACTACTTTCTTTACTCTATAGATTTGAATATCTGGTGAAAGTATACCTGTGGGAGACCAGTTCAGTGGTCACAGAGGATGATGTTGACATGACGTTTTTGCCAGCTACTTCCACAGCATCACATACCTTGTCTGTTTGCAAAGGAAATAAAAATATGAATACTATGAAAGAAGATATTAGATAAAGTTTGATGGACACATGAATGTGTGTAAACACACCTCTAAAAGCTCTATTACTTTACAACTCATGTTGTAACATCCAACTAATCCTAGAGAGAAATCATCAGAGTGGCGAATTTTGAACTTACCGGCATGATTTGCAGCTGTGAAAAATATTTGACTAGCCCTAAATGAATAAAGTTACTGACAAAGGAAACTTGATTGATGAGGATGAAGGGATATTAGGGGAAAAGCGTTATCAATATCATGGTGCCAAATGAAAAGAGGAATACAAGATGCAGAGCCATATTCCATTAGAATATCGATGGAAAAATCAAATAAGGAGCCCAAAAGTAGTCGAGTAGAACATAAAATTCAGTTATCAATACGTCTTAGAAAAGAGTGATGTAGACATACTAAATCCATCCAGGGATGCAAGTACAATTTCTCCAGGAAGAAGGCTGAAAAATTTCTTGCCCACTTTTGAATTTGCCACTGAGCTTGTAAAAAATCCAGACACTTTAACAACCCCAGAAAGGACTCCATTTGCTACTTTTTCTGTCATTTTGGACACCCTCTTAACCCTGCACACACAGCAAAGCCAAGAAATTGTGATGCCATCATCCAATCATAAGCATCCCTGGATACGATACAAATTAAATATCTCTCGTTGTAACTCCTGAAAAGCGTATCTAGAATAAAGGACCGAGGTCCAACTATGACTACAAATAGAACGAGGCCCGTTGTGTGAAATTCTCATTGTTAGCAATAGTTTAGCGCCCCCCCCAAATCACCAACACGAACTTTTATTTATTTCCAAAAAAAGAAAAAAAGAATCCTTTTTTATTTTCCCTTTGAACGAACAAGATATTCCTGGGATAAGAAACTGCCAGAACAACATATACATTCACATAAAAGAAGAGACAAACTATCATAAGCAAATCACATAGAAACAAGCAAATAAAGGAAGAAACATAAATGCAGATACCACCAACAGAAACCGAAACTCAATAGAACTAATAATTGCAAACTTCCAAACTCAAATGAGAGAAAAAGAAGCAAAGTAGCATCTAAACAAAATGAGGTCCATTGTGCAGCTGACTAAACAAATTGGCCGGAAAGCTTCCCATTTTAAGCATAATCCCCAATCACACCAGAAAGTCCTACGCTTTGTTCAACACAAAAGCAAAAAGAATCCATCTTTCTTTTCCCCTATGAACACTTTTTTAAAAAAATAAAAATATTTTTCCAATGGATATTGAAAAAGATATTCCTGAAATAAAAAACTGCCAGAACAAGATATACACGCATATAATTCAAGAGACAAACTATCAGAATCATTCCACACACTCACTGACAAACAACACACGAAAAAAAAAAAAAAAAAAAAAAAAAACACACACACACACACACACACAAAATGCAGATAACAACAACAGAATGAAACTGAAACTCAATAGAACTTATAAAAGCAAACTTCCAAAACATCTCCTATTTCATATACCTTTTAATCCTCCTCAACGTTTGGGGACTGATCTCCTTATCCGGGCGCGAACTCATCCTCGTCTTCATAACCTCATTCCCCCATTTCAGCCTCTCCACAGTCACATCGCCGCACCACAGAATGCCCCTAATCAGCTGCCCGGACCCGGCGGCAATCATCTTCGCCGCGGTGCCACTATATTCCTCCACATTCGGAGCCAGCGTCGTCCAATACGCTGCGCTCCGCTCTTCGATCAGCTCCTTCTTCTTCTTCTTAGTCTTCAAATCTGCGGGCGACATCTCCATCGCCACCGTACCATCCACCACCTCCCCCGCCCTCTTCGCCTCCTCCGAAACCCGCTGCACCGAGAAGCTACTGTAATGCTCCAAAACCGCGTCCAATTCCCTCACCAACGCCTCTTGCCCCTTCGACGCGATCGTCAATCCGTAATTCAACAAATCATCATCGCGAACACCACCGTCGCCGTTGGATTTCTTCCCCTTCCTCTTCCCCCCACTCTCCTCATCGCTCGAGTCCGAATCCGACCGATGATCCGCCGGAGTCCGCAGCGCGAAGAAGTAATGCGAATCGTCGAGCTTCACGGCGGCCTCGTCCTTCGCCAGAGGCCACTGGATCTCGTCCCCGACTCGGGCGAGAACCGCGACGACGTTCTGGCCCTGGCGGAGCCGCACGACGGCGAAATCGCCGGAGGCGAGCTGGACGCTGTAGTGCTTGTCGATCAGGTGAAGAATCGCGCCGGGAATCCTGACGACCACCTCCTCGGTGGCCTCCGGCGGCGCCGACGGAGGGCTCGACACCGTCGAGGACTCCGGGAATAGATTATCGGCGAGGTCGTTCATGTCGATCGAGGGATAAAGATTGGAGGTCGCCGGAGAGGAAGAGTTAGGGATTTGGTGGTGCCGGAGAGAGGAAGCTTCGGGATTGGACTGGATGACCTTCGGATATAAGGAATTTCTATAGCCAGGGTTTTGGGAAGCCATGAATGGATTTGATTTCTTCTTTGTGATTTCTTAATCGTTGAGATTTCTGAAGTTGGGGATTTAGGGTTTTCTATTGTTTTTGTTTTCTTAGAAGCGAAGGCAAATCGGAGATGGGAAAGTGAATAAGTTTGCGCGTGCGATTAGCGGAATCCGATGAGATGACAGTTTGAGCGTTTAACTGTCTAAGGAACTTCCCGCGCGAATACCGGTAAAAACTACTAAAAATATTTTACTAATACGTCGATTTAATAATTAAAAAATTTAATCTATCGATACATGCATTAGCGTATTTAAAAAAAAAAACCTCTCTATTTTATTTTATTAAAAAAATTTCTACACCAAAATACGAGTAAAAACTTCAGCTCCAAATGATTATTCTTTGATCTCAGCAGGGGAAAAAAAAATCATTATTCTTTGATCAAGTTCAATTTGTCGTTCAGTTTTATATAAGATTGAAAGGATATATTTCACACACTTTTAATTAATTTCTTTCTAAACAAATGTTATTTATCACATTATTGATGAAATTACCGTATATGTACGAAGACTCTACAACTGCTCTTACATTAGGGGAAAAAAAAAAAAAAAAAAAAAAAGAGTTCAACACAATTTGTGGCTTTTTTAAGGATTTTTTTTTTCTATAAATGGCCAAAATTTTATAAAATTTTAAAAATAACCGTTTTTATTAAGTTATTGGTCAATTATTATTAATTTAGTGTTCCATCACTGATTGATTTTAGTTTATCATTGATTAACTTAATGATTCTTCATCATTAATTAATACTTAAAAAAAGTCAATTAGTAATTAATCAATTATAGGTTTATTAATGATAAATTGTTGATAAATTATGGGTTGATTGATTGTAAGTCAATCACTAATTAATTGTAAGTCAATCACTAATTGACTCTTAAAAATACCATTTTTGTTGGTCATTTTTGTAAAAAAAATAAATAAAATAAAAAATCGGTCATTTAGCTAATTTTTTGGAAACAAAAAAACTAGAAATACCATTTTCAAAATGATAAAGAATAATATTTATGCCACTACACTAAAAAATAAAACAATTTTCATTTAATTAATAAAAAACAAAAGATCACAGCATTAAATTATTTAGAATGATATAAATAATAAACCTGCATAAAATTATGATAAACCATGTATTTTTCTCATAATTTATTATGGAATCGAGAAGTTGTTGTTCTTGTTATTATTATTATTTTATGTGACAAATGATAATAAGTAAATAACAACAGCGGTGATGCAACAATATCTTATAAAAAAGGATAGTTATAAAAATTCAGCAAAAAAAACAAAAACAAAAAAAAAAAAAAAAAAAAAAAAAAAAAAAAAAAAAAAAAAAAAAAACATCTTATAAAAAGTATGGTTATTAGGCAAAATACCAAAAGAAAAAAAAAAAAAAAAAAAAAAAAAAGGTATCATTCTACAACAACACACAGGTTGTGGTTGCATAAAAGAAAGGAAAAATGTTTAACAAAACATTAATCTTTACTTTTTGGTATGATAATTAAAACAATTACTTTAATCAAATTTCGATTTTCGTTAAGTTTCATCCTTTTTTTTTTTTATAGTTTTGATACACTACTAGTGTGATCTAACGTGTAGATTATACAATATTGATTGGGGTTTTTTTTTTTTTTTTTTTTTTTTTTTTTGGGTACTTTACCAGACAATTATTCTCATCGCACAAAATATTTTCTTATGGTTAGTTATAGTTTAAACCGTCAGAGCTTTATTAATACTTATTAAAGTTGGATACTATTTATAAATATATAGATATCTTATTATGTTCATGATAGTTCTCTCCCACTCTTGATCTCTGTTTTTAGGTACCAAAATTATGCATGCCTAATAGAAATCTTTTTATGCATTTAGGACTCATTTAGTTCATTTATTCGAGTTTTTAATTCGAATTGAGATGTGATTTTATGTGAGAGCCTTTTACTGTAACAAAAAAATAAAGAAGTTAGATGTGATTGTTTCTGAGAGCTTTTTACTGTAATAAAACTCAAATTTTAAACTTAAATTTATAAAATAAACAGGACCTAATTATACTAATAGATAGATACCAAGATGGCATTTTGACATTCTAAACAAAAGAATAAAAAGAAAATAAGCTTGTTGATTTATTATTATATGTCACAACTCCCAACGACTTGCTTTTGTTTGTTTTTATTGTCCAAATTGCATGGCATTATTATGTCACCAGCCCATGTCCATATGAAATATAGTCGGCGTAACCCATCAAGTTCAATATTTAAAACACAATGAACTTTGTCAATTGTCAACTCAAGCATTAATATTGATTGGAACATTTGTTTCATGGAAATGTGGGGTGAAGAGTGTGAAATGACATCTTAACTTACTACGCAAGAGAAAATGGGTCCAAACTCTCATCTCTTCTTTATTTATTATTGTCAAGATATTAAGGGTTCGTTTAATTTATTAATTCGAGTTTTTAATTTAAGTTGAGATATGATTTTATATGAGAGTTTTTTATTGTAGTAAAAAAATTAAATGTGATTATTTTTGAGAGCCTTTTACTATAACAAAACTCAAATTCTAAACTCAAATTAATAAAATGAACGAAACTAGCTTTGCAATTACTCTTAGCTTGAATTATGGTTCTCCTAAAAAAAATTGAAAAAAGTACATCAAAAGTCTTTGAATTAGACAAAATAGAGGACAAATGAGAAGAGAGAATACTTTAACAAATTTATTCGCAAAGGCTTATTTATTCTGTAAAAAGGGTAGAAGATTATAAATTATAATCAAATAAACCCCTTTTCTTAAAACTTCAACAAGAAAGTACGTATTTCCATGGGACCAAGCTCAACGACAAGAGTCGAGTTATTGAGAGGGCCTCCTTTGACTGGGGTTGGTTCTACTTTGCCTTCATCTCCCTCCACTTTCCATGACTTTCTCTTTATCCTAGACTTCTCTTGGTTTGCTGTTAAGCTCATTTCCTTTACCTCCTTTATCTGAGTACATTTCCAAATAGAATCACCAATTAATCCTTTTTGTGTGTGTGTATATATATATATATATATATATATATATATATATATACACACACACACACACACACACATACATGTGTGTTTATAATACTTACTGTTTTGCTAGAAAACAACTTCTTTAGTTCAACTTTGGCCAATGTTGAGTATTCAGGATCTTCACCCGCCTAAAACATTCAAAGCATGAAAATCATGCAAGATTTTAGTTTGGTATTATGAAAGTTATAATGTGACTTGTAATTTTGGTCATTTTTATCCTTTCACCTCATATAGATGTGCCAAACGAAGTAACACACTTCCATCATCCAACACCTGCACAACTAGGATTAATTAGAGAGAGAAACATCAAGAAACACTTTGGATCATTTTTCACATGTTTCTTCTTATGCTAAAAAACGACGTCATTTTGACAAAACAACAAAAAATTCTATTTTTTATAATTTTCTTTATTTTTCGTCTTTGAAAAATAAATTACATGTAATAATGTTTAAGAATGCTATTTATCATTATTGATGATACAATCACTATATATGTGTTAGTATATTAAAACAGTCACGTTTGTCACGCAACAGAGTGAGACCCAATTATTTATGTAACGATTCTTTTTTAGTGGCACCTGCGTGATGATGCATTACTAGCGTTAATAAAGTCACCTGGAGAGTGATCAAAGCAACATTGAGAGGCAAGCTGTAATTTGGTTCAAAGCTAGATGATGTTGTCGTATAAGATGCTATCCAATCCTCAAATTTCTGAACATTCAATTAGAGTATAAGATTAAGGGATACAATTAACAATTGATACAAGAGTATTTATAATTATAGATGATTATTTAAGGTCATATATACCTCATGTGTGAAAGCTAAAAGAAGAGGAGAGTAAATTTCTTGGCCTGTCGTTCGGCGCCATTGTGCCCCAGCCCCTGCCTGGTTGATGCTCACATAATAATTTCCTCGTACCTTAAATCAAGGAAATATTTATATGTCAAACATGATAATAAGAAAGAAACATTAACATATCAATGAAGCATCTTCAGAGCAATATATATATATATATATATATATATATATATATATATGAATGAAGCATCTTGTCTCTTCTCTTTTAAAGCTTTGTGACAAAAACGACACGCCCAAATTTTATAGCATGTCGTCTTACAAATTAAACCGACAGAAAAGACACTTTCAAAGCGACGTGTTGTTTAATATACTAAAACGACATCCATATATAATAGAACGTCAGATATGTTTCAACAACACTATGGTCGTCCAAGAGAAACGACATTGTCCCTTTTTTTTTTTAAAAAAAAAATCAGGTTTAAAGCGGCTTTCGGTAAATACAACATTAGAAAACGACAAGGAAATGTATTATAAAAAATGTCATAATATTTTCATAAACGGCATCTAACATAAGACAATATGTCGTTTTCATGAAAAACAAGAACATTATAAATGACGTTTGCTTTTTTGCGATTGATTTTAGATAAAAAAAAAAAAAAAAAAAAAAAAAAAAAAAAAAACAACTTCTTAAATATACGACATGTCATTTTATCTGTAAACGACATGAGGTTTTAAGAAAACAATACAATAATAGGCATGTCGTTTGTAATGACATGCAAATGAAAAGTCGTTAATATAAGTACATTTCGTTGTAATAAAACGATATCAAGTTAAAAGCATGTCGTTTTCTTGTTTGAGATTTCATGTGAAAAACGACATCCAGAAAACAGGACATCCGTTTCTATAAAAGATCGAAAGTGATATCGACACTAAACGACGTGTACTTTTTTGCCTCGTAAAAACGACGTATATTTTACATTTGCTACGACAACTTCTCATGAGTAATGAACCGACCAGTCCTTTTTACTTTTCTAGTAAACGACATGTCATTTTTTGAGTAAAGCGAACTAATAGCCGGAAAATAAGTGAACTGATTCTCATTCCTCATCAATATGCTACTGAAACTACGCCTTGCACATAAAAAACGACAACAATATTGATGAACATCAAAGCATTTCCTCAAAATTTAAATGCCAAAAATTGACAAGGACCCAAAAAAAAAAAAAAAAAAAAAAGGAAGCAAATTTCCATAGCACAAATGATATGTATATGTCATGTGATAAATTCTTACCGTTAGGCCTTGACATGTACTTTCAATACACACCTTCTCATCAAGGGCTTCACCCACTCCTCTACCGTCATCAGCAATCATGCGCCTTGAATATGAAAAACGACATCAATATTGAAGAACAATGTCGTGCACCAAATCTAACAGAGGTGACCTCTACATCTAAGCCCTCTCTCATGTGGGTCCCATCTTTTATTAGATGTGGTGTTCGACAAGAGCGAGATAAAAATAAATAAAAATTTTGAAATGAACTTTAACCTGTGCAACATTAGTTCTATTTGTCCATCTGCTATGCTGGCTCCACCAGTGGCACGATCAACAAGTACGGATAATTCAGATTTTTTATCCACAGTGAAGATTCCAAGATTAAGCTGCAATGAAGTTTTATTAAGAATAGTGCTACCGACATACTAATTTTTTTTTAACTAACCAAAACCGGTGTAACAAATGGATTATAATTTCAATTGTAAACTGAAATGATGTAGTCACCACATATGTAATATTACATTAAAGCTGCTACATGATAATGACGGATCTGATTATTTTCAACTCATTTGGTTCATAAGTTTGAATTACACGTGTGGTGATGCACTTTATTGTTACTGCATTTATTAGGAGAAAATCGTTTTAAACATTTTGTTTTTGAAGGAATAGAAGATTATGTTCTACTGATTTGAAATGTGGATAATTTACATGTCATGTAAGCTGATAAGAAAATGATATGTATAGCGATATTCAATTTTAAGGATCACCAAACAAAGACTTGTTCATATTATTACAGTAAATATGGACTGAGCTAATGCATTGTTAGACACTGAACACTTTGTAAGAGAGAGAAAAAAAAATTTCATGCTTTTGTCCCCTGAACTTTCCTGAATTGGTTAGTTTCCCCTGAAGTTTTAAATTTTCTCCGAACCTACATTAAAGCTACATGTTCAGCATAATTTTGATTGAAGATATCACTTTTCTTAAGATTTGATCTTATACATCTAGTTAATATCACGTGGAATATTGGCAAGAAAATTACTGGATAATAGTTGCCTGCTGCAGGCTGAGTAACCGTAAGAGGCCAGTCTTCTCTATAATCTCGAACCTGCAAAACCATTGGCATAGATTTCAAGATAACATCACAGCAAAGCCATAAGTTCTCTTCTTAGTCATTCAGTCATGAGAAGATCCATATGTAAAAATTACCCTTTTCAGAAAATCCTTCCATTAGAGTCAGTATAAAACACTTTGTCTGTCACCATATTCGCCGTCAGTCGCGTGATGACCTCCTTGCCAAGACTATCATCTGTGGGGATTGGACCAATCTTCACAATAGAGATTTTGTTAGAACTAAACATTTTTTTTTTTTTTTTTTTTTTTTCTAGAAGTATATTTTCGTGATCTAAAAGGTGATTAAAAAATAATGTGCTCACTGTGAATTCAATTTCAGCATGCTCTTTGTCCTTGTAAAGTCTTGTGACCTGACAAACAATCATACACCGAGATTGGAAAATAATGGAGTGCACTATGGTATAAACTGAAAATTTATTATTTAACAAATTCAAAAAAAAATATATTTCTTGAAGAGTAAATTATGCATTTGAAATAGTATTTAGTGACTCAAATACCTCCAAATCCTATTTCTGATACTTAAAAGAGCAGCAAATTACTATTAATTAGTTTCGTTTGTAATTGAATGTCCTGGAACATTGAACCTACAAATATGTTTATTTACCTGGTAGATCCATGAATCAAACACTTGGTGAATTTCATCTACTAGATCACCGCGAATGACCTCTAGCGGGACCTGAAGAATGCACGAAATTATTCTCCCAAGTTTATCTTGTGATCATTAGACACATAATTGTCTCAAAAAGCTACACTATTGAGGAAAAACATCTTTGAGAAAGTAGTTTATGTACAGTCATTTCAGTCATATTGTATCAAAATTTTGTCAAATGCAAAAAAGCCGTGACAAAATGGTCATTTCAGTTTCGTAGAACCAACAAAATTTTGACACGTGTGCATTCATGATGTTCGTGATAAAGTTTTTCATGATATGTATCATCACGGGTTATGAAATGGTCAAATGGACAGAACAACAACGTATACATTATAGTATTAAGAAAGCGCTTACTGATCTTGAAACAACGGTCGGAGGGGACCCATTAGGCCGGAAAATGTAAGCCCCTGAAGCCTGCAAAAACAGATTATTCCAAACATAGATCATTATATTGCATCATCTCAATTTAGAGCTAAAGAAACTCAAGAAACTATTAGCTTCTATAGGAACTTCAGATATACCTGAGAATCTGCATCACCAGTGCTTGAACCATACCAGAGATATGTCTGTTGTATTGGTACATCAACCTTGTAATATATGACAATCAAGCATGAATTACTTTAGCCTCCAAATCTTCTCCAAAAATTAAGAATAAAGGCAGAAAGGAAAGGGGAAGAGAAGTTATTATCTGGTTTTGCGCAGCGAATGATTATAAATCTATTCAGTTTTTTGTTTCATTCCCTTCTAATTTCTTTGAAAAGTATTTTAAATACTGCCTATTGGTATATACACATCAAAAGATAATAATTATAAATTTATGTAACAAAATGATAATGAGGTGATGTGCACATTAATTACACATTACATGCTAGTGTTGCAATAAGTTGTGATCAGAATGCCCAATTGATACTATATGATGGATTTTGTGTCAGTAAGATATTTTCTCATGGCTACTTTCTATTAACAACTTACCCCGGTTTTAGAATTGTACATGCGTTTCAGTTGTCCTGAAGTAGAAGAAAAGGACATCTTCAAATCTCCAGGTCCGATTTCAATTGTGTCGTCTTGTGAACTCTTCGTCTCAGAGGCAAGTCCATGTCTTCGTTTCACTGCAATGGTTTGGAGAGAGAACAAACTAAACCAATGAGAGAAATTATCTTCCTCTTTGCAAATAATCTATGCAACGTTGAGGGTTTGTCTACAGTCCTTCGGGAGGACGGGTCCTACATTGTAGCACGTAAAAGTTGGGGGTCTAACATGACATTTATTTTTGTATCAGCAACTTTAAAAAGGTGTATATTGGTATTTGATAGATAAATTCCTCATTGTTAAACCTTTACAAAATCATTGTTACATAAAATAAATGTTATGTTATACCCTCAACTCCGATATGTAGCATGTAAGACCGGTCCTTCGTGAAGAACTTGATCCTTTACAGAGGAATTTATAGTGGGTGTCAAAAAGAACATAATAACTACCATTGTTATCTCCTTTAGAAATGAAGTAAGTATTCCAACCCAGTGGTGGCACAGACACATGAAAATGAAGCCAATACTTGGGAGCTTCTTCAGGTTGTTTTCCCAAGTAGGCTTGTGTGTAGAACTTTCTTATGTTCCTTGTGACATTGTCTAAGCTTACGAATTGTGCCTCAACGGTGTTGCCTGAGGAATCTTTAACAACAAGATGGGCATCATTAACCTGGTGGAGATTGTGACTCTTAGGCCATATAGGAGAGAATGTTCTATCCATTAAGATAGTAACCAACTTTTTGATAGTATAAACTAAGTGAAGATGTACTAACCGGTATTCTAACAACGTCGGTACGACGCCACCCAAGAGAGTTATATGCCACTACAATCTGAAATGGCCAGTTAAGGAAAATAAATAAATATTGAAAAAGAAAAAAGAAGGAAAACTCAACAACATAGTTTTCATGAAAAAAGGATTGGAAAAGCTTGAAATATCTACCAAACTCTTCCCTTGTGTAATGTCTTCTTCTGTTGGTGGGCAGTAACTGATATTCAGCAATTGACACTGTTTAAATTAAGTGGGAGAAAAACATTTTAAGTATGATAAACTTAATCAAAATGGTAGAAAGTTCAGGAGAAATGAGTAGATAAATCCAAAAAAATAAATAATGCTAGGAACAATGTTGAATATCACCTGGGAAAATGTAGATTCTTGAACTTCACATTGACCTCCTGATTTCTTCTTAGTTAAGCATGTAAGAGCAGAATTAACCACAATCTCTGACTGTAAAAAGCACAAGAATATATAAACTAAAAAAAAAAAAAAAAAAAAGAATTTAGCAATGAGGGAATAATTTTAAATGGTAAACTTGCTGCCAACCTCAGAGGCACCGATAAAGAGGCGCTTGGCGTAGTCGTTTGTTGTATGTTGCTTGGCCGTGCCAGTGACTGCATCATGGTGCTGTAGAATCCCTAAAGCATCTCCGAGGCTGAAAGTGTTCGGGCCTTTGGATCTCTTCCCAGCCAGGAACTCGAGTTGCCTTGCCGCCTATTTTGTGCACACACAAAGATTCTTGTTTGATACTTTAAGAATATATATTATGTGAAGTCAAGTGAAAATCTGATGATGTTATATGGATCATAGTTAATGGTCTAGACATGGCATATAAAGGACAGTGTAATATGCCTTCTTACATAAGAATTCCATGATATTGGTGAAAAAAATAAAAATAAAAACTCTTTTCTGTCTTATTCTGAATCAAACATTACTCAACAGCACAATGATTATAACATGATTTTAGTTACCAGATAATATCCACCCAGAATCCGAACATATCCCTTCAAAGCAGCTCGGCTAGTGAAGAATCCAGTCCAGTAAGCATTTTGGCTATCTGCATACCTGTTAGCAACGAGCAAGACATGTATGTAAGAATAGTTAATAACTCTTTTTTTTCAACAGGGAAGAATCAAAGTAAAGAACTATTTGATGCTTACGGGAAGTAATCATCGGTTTTCAGTGGCCACGTCTCGTTGGCTGCATATTTAGCATCAGTGTAGAGAGATGGTGTGGAGTACAAAGCATTAACCCGGCCATCCTAAGAGATTTGCACGGTTTAACTAATTAAAAACAGCCAAAAAAAAGTTCATATTTTAATAAAGATCAAAAACTATTTCTAATGAACTCACCTTGTTAACATAATGTATCAATTTATCCATTTGTTTGAACCAAGAATCAGCATACTGGTACTGGAAATCATCACCCATTGTCCACATGATGTGGTTTGTCCTTGTCACATTGGCCTGTATAGAAATGATGGTTTGAGCAATTAATGTCACATCTTTTCTTCAACATTAACACTAAGGGCCAGTTTGGTATTGCTTTTAGAGGCCCCAAATGTAATTTGCACATAACACGATCCGAAGTATGTTTAGTAAAATTGCATATCAAAGTCTTTTACGTAGTTATTTTTGAGAAGTTAGATCTTTTACACAAAAATATCCATTTCCAAAACCAAGTGTCTTGAAATTAGTCTTTTGAGACGTTAGTTTGAAATATTGGTCCGAAAAATAATTCTTAAATTTCCAAAATCTTGCTTGGTTGGATGTTTTTAGATTTAAGTATTTGGGATCAAGAGAAAACAATGATATGGTTGGTTGGTCTTGATTCCGAAACGGCTCCACCAAACAAAGTTGCTATGTGTTGAATCAATTCTAATATGACTCAGTTTTAAGTTTAATATAAAGCTGCTTTTGAAGAAGTCAGAAACGACAAGTCGTCTCTGCTGGACGGTTATCTCTTATTTGGAAAGATGCTTGAAGCTGACGTGGACAAGTGCAGCACATGTGGAAGCATGTGAGTGGACCGACTTGGCTGGTCTCCAAATAAGAGAAACTGTTTCTTTGTAATATTAATAAGATTGTTCTTTTACAATAAAACTCAGAAAAAATTGAAACTCAAGTTTCAATTTTATTTAAATTCACGTTCTTTTAAGTTTTAACTTTATTTAATTATACTCAATTTTATTTAAGTTACAACTTCAACTCAAATTATAATTCAAATTCAACTCAAAAACTACACTCAAATCACACTCCAAAAGAGCGCGTCAATTTTCTACTTTTCGTCCTTCCAGAGTCTCGAGTGAGAGAAAGAACTTGTACAGGAAAAACCTAGAGAGAGAGAGACGGTTTAGAGTGAGAAAAGGGAGAGAAAAGGTTGATTTTCTTGGGTATTTTCTTGCTCAGTTTCTCGAGAAAGTGTTAGGGTATGAATCTTTGGAAGTTTGTAACTCTCTTGGAAACAGCTTGTTCATATAGTGCATATCGAACTTCCTCTGGGGAGTTTGCGGAGATGTAAGTGGGATTTCACCAAACTCCGAAATCAGATTGTTGTGTTCTTGTTGTCTTCTTTTCTGTTTTGATTCTTGAAGATCGAAGTCGGTGTTGGCTTAAATTTCCAACACTATGGTTGGTTTTGTTTTTTGTTGTCCCGAAACCATAAACTTGGTTTTGAAACGCGAACCAAACGGTTTTTGACTTGTGCTTCTACTTCTCCTTTTGCTATAAGTAAACTAGACCTTATTCCAAAAGTCCGTCAATCTCAAACTAAGAATAAATATAAGAGCCTTAAGATATAACCAAAACCACATTGATAAGCAAATATCATGAAAGCTAAGAAATTTACTTGGGCATTGGCAGCATCAACAAAATTTTGAACCCGGGTCTCAACATTGTAGCCATAAAGAAGAGAATTATCCTGCAATTTTTTCAATAAAGATTTAGAAAGACAAATGTGACATACACTAGAAATCACATTAAAAAAACATGTTTTTCAGGAAGTGATTTCTAGTGAATATGAACCTGGACAGGGACAGAGTCATCGTTCACTTCAAAATGGAAGCCATTGGGAGGACTATAGTGAACAGGAAATGCATTGGCAAAAATCTGCACAAGGCTCAAAAGTTACAACAATGGTTAGAAAGTGAAACTAGTATAGCATATCACAACAATTGCATATTTCAAAACCTGAGAAGAAGAGCCAAAAGTTTTCGAGCCACGCCATATAACTTCGAGTGACTTGTCTCCTTTCCTCTTTGCTCTGTCCTGATAATCAATCCTTGCAAAATGTACAGATTCAAATCCAACCTGTAAGAATAAGGGAAACCAAAAAATATCCTCAGTCTTTAATGGGAATTACGCAAATGAAACCAACATATTAAAACCATGATTTGTTCTATGGTAACTTACTAGCCTCTAAACTCACTAAAAACCTTCTAGATTGGTCATTTTCTAAAGTGAAATTGGCCCTTGTATAAGATGACTATTTTGCTTTCAACTTTAACTGAAAACATTAAAATGGACTAACTACTAAGGGGAACTTTTTGAGAAGCTCAAAGAACACTACTCTTAATTTCAAAGCTTAAGGACTAAAACAAGACTTTTTTTCATAATTTAGGTACCAAAAATATTCTTGATCACCATCATATTCAAAAGAGTTAAAAGCATAATTATATGATTGTGGGCTTAGTCTAGCTATAAACACACACCCTGATCTCTAATGTTGACCTCTAGAGTTCGAATCCCCCAACCCCAGTTCAAAAATATATTTAAAAAAAAAAAAAAAAAAAACAAGAAGAAGAAGAATAAGTTAAAAGGATAACAATGAGCAAGGTGATAAGTACTTAAAGTTAGTGTGCCACCAAGGAATTCCAAAACTTTGTACCTCAGCACTAAGAAGGTAAGCTTGGACAGCAGAGTGGCCAAAGGGATCAATTTGCCAACCAGCACGAGGGACCTTATTAAACTGCTTTTTTATGTAACTATGGCCTAGTGTCGTTTGGTCAATCATGTCTATGTAGTGGCATGTCGCTTCATCATGCATGCACCAACCTCCATTTCTAGTTCCCACAACAACAAAAAAAATATATATATATATATATATATATATATCATGAAATATAATCAAAGAATAAGCAAAGAAGAGTAGAATTGAAGAACTTACATGAACTCCAAACGCCCATCATCTACAAGTTTCCTCACTTGTTCTTGCGTCTCGAAGCTTTGTTCTGTCCACCATCTTTGAAAAAAAGCCTTAAAAACATACCACTTTTTAAGTGAAGTTCAAAAGAAACATGCATCAATTTTTTATTTTTAGTACTTCATTGGGCTTAATTACCATCTCAGCAAACACAAACTTCCTATTCGGATCACGCCGCAGCGATTCCACGACCGAGTCCAGCACATTCTCAACGCAAGCTCCCTACATATGCACATCAACAATCAATCCATCATCCAAAAAAAACCCAGCTTTATAAACTAAAATGAAAACCAAAAACATAAAGTAAGCCACAAAAGTCCCTTCTTTGTAACACTTTCTTTCTGTTTCAGTACTCAAAAACATAGTGAAATGAAGGTGAACAAGATCTTCAACTATTTAACAGAAAATAAGATAATAGAGTCCACAATGGTAGATGGGGAATACAGAAAGTGATAGAAAGATTGATGTTAGCATTTTTCTTGTCAAAAAAACAACAAAGTGGTTTCAGCAGACCAGAGAAAAAAAAAAAAAAAAAAAAAAAGAACACATGAACCTGAATACTGTTGTTAGCTCCGATATAGTACTGATCGACGGTCTTCAACCAACCCACATCGTCATGAGAATGAGGCACCAAATGCACATTCAACTTCCCCTCCACAATGCCACTAGTAGTATTATACTTCACATAACTGCCACTAACTACCAAACCATCACAAAAAAATCCCACAACACCAAAAACCACCACAAACTGAAGAAACCAAACTGACTCCATTTCTCAATAAAAAATCCCTTCTCTATTTCCCCAAGAGATCACTTTTCTCTTTGACTCTTTCATGAACTGGTCGATTTGATCAAACCAGTATTAGTTTTGTCAACAGAGAAACCACTTATAATAAATACTTTTGTTATTTTTAAGTGTTTGGAATTTGGATATAGACAAAAACCAGCCTTGGTTTTTCCTCTGGAGATATAAACTAGCCGGCCTATATATATACACCTATAGATATAGTTGTTGTTGTATAATGGGAACCCCATTTGCAGAGTTTTCAATTGGCTTACGTATCTGATAATGTGAAACTTTTTTAGTGGCGGAGTCTTTGCACTAGAGGACGTTTATTTATTTTTTTATTTTTTCATACAGTAAAATAAAATTCCTAGCTAATTGCATTAGTGTCAGCTAACTGCATGTGGACGCCATGCGACTTCTGGCTTTAGCGAGGAATAACCTTGTATGATTGGTCAGTTTTTCTTCCCTTTTTTTTTTTTTTTTTTGGTGGGTGATGGTAACGGTCAAAACAGAAGGTTAGAACTAACAATTCACCTCATCCAAGCTTTCAACATCTAACACAATGGCCGTATTTAGAATTGATCATGTTTTTATATTTTACGTTTTTTAAGAAAGAAAAAAGAAAACATTTTCAAAATGACGTTTGGCGCAATAAAGATAAAAAAGAGAAATGAAAACGATTTTTTGGTTTAGTATAAAATGAAAGAGAAATAAAAAAGACTTTTAGTCGTTTTTCATTTTTTATTTTCGTTTTCTCCTCTCTCGAGCAGAGAGAGAGAGAAAGAGAAACATTAATGGATTTTTTTACACTGAAAACAATCTTTTGATAAAACTTCCAAACACATTTTCAAAAATATCATTTTCATTTTTATATAAAAAATAAAATTATTTTAGAACGAGTTCTAAATGCGTACAAATTTTTCGTTTGTGCTATTAAATAAAAAAAAATAATAATAAAAACCTGATTGTTTATGGTAGAAAAATGAACTAAAAACTTATTTAGTAATAAGTTTGGGTATGATATGACTTATGGATATCCAATAACACCTCTCATTTACATTCTTACTGTAAAAGAAACTTTTAAGAGCAACTTTGCCGAATCAAGGTAATGATTTTTGGCATTTTAATGTCGAATGGAATTAATGCCTTGGTCTCTATCATTGCTAATAAAAGCAAAGTTACGATGTGTCAACACTCTTTAGCAATTGTTATACTCATACAGCTGTCCTAGGCCTTAGAGAAATAAATAGTTATACGTCATGGTCATCTACATTTGGCCAATACTTTGTGAAGAAGCCTTTTTATTTTTATTATTATTTTTACTTTTATTTTTTCATTTGATTTATAATTGACATGATTACTTCATTTTACTGAATACCTTTGAACATTCTAGCAGCCTTTTTATGTTTTGCTTGGAGACAAAATGCCAAATCCTTCAAAGCTGATTTTATATGTTTATTTATGAAAAAATTGCTTAATTTACCTTTGTGCGTGGGTTTGAAATTTTATTCCTTATTTAGGTCTGAATTTTTTTCTTTTATTTTTAATTAATAATATTTTGACTAATATAATTATTTAATTAAAAAATATTAATAAAAAATAAATGATAAAAAATATAAGTATTTGACTCATTTTCCCTTCTGTATAACTGCCAATTAGAGCAATTCAAACCACCACAGGATTGTTATGGGTTATTATGACAATAGAGTTAAGCGGTGTGAAAAAGGTAAATGAGATGAGGAATGGTGTTTGTGAAATGACTCAACTAATATTGTAAATAATTACTGAGTTAGACGTTTGATCAATCCTTTTTCCAATAGTTAAGGTGCAGAACTGAACTTAAAATTGTTCAAATCACCACCGACAAAGGCCAGAATTGATGCATGAACTGTGTGATCCACAATATCTTATACGATGCACAATATCTTATACGATTTTATTGCATGCATGTATACTTTGTCATATGAAATTGACATGCTATCCCATCAACAAATTAAATTTCTGTCAACCAAAATTTTCGTGTTGGACATTTCGTTTCATGATAATACACACACACACACACACACACACACACACACACACATTTGGAGTCGATTAGCTATTAAAAAGGTGTACAGTAGATTAAAAAAAAAAAAAAAAACAGTCGTATATAGGGTAGGCTGTATTACCACAACGCTAGGTGACAACACTGAGAATGGACCACATTTCAAAATTGAAAGCAACAAGTAAAAATTATTGATTTAAGAATTGAAACTCATCTGCGTTTGGAAAGGAGATTCGTGTCATAATTTAAACTATAGTTTGTGACTCGCTACAGTATTTTCTCTCATAAAAAACACACGTAAAACAAAAATAATTTTGAATCATGATTCTGAATCCATAAACCAAACGTTAGATGTGGTCCAATCATGTCTTAGCCATAAAAATCATCATAGACCCAAAACCGCAAAGGAATGCATAATTCTCAAAATAATGTATATAGACGTTGAAACAAAGCAGAGATACATTTCAATGTTTTACCATATACTCCCTCTAAGAATAATAGTCCCTGCTTGTCTGAAGAAGCACTATCAAAGACAAATGACAGTTAACAATAGGCCCCCAAAAATAAAATCAATTTCCATGGTGTAACACTAGAGAGCCTCTTTGACCTGCATGGCAAACATTAAGACAAAAGTCAAGTAAAAGCAAAGTATCACAGCCGAAGACATGGAGTGGTGAGGTTTAGACGTGAAACCTGGCACGGAAAACTTTCCGAGTTCAGAAACTTATTTATCCTCCTCTTTCGGTTCTTTGTCTTCATTTTTCTTCTGGTCAGTCTAACGAATAAAAAGAAGATGATAGAAGTCAATGGTCGGGATCATAGGCACGTAGTATCTTGACAGGAGCATTGATTAAAAGTTAGTGAATCCAATTTAAATAGAAGTAAATCATTTTAGTTTCCAATCACCCCATACTAACCTCTGACTGGCTTTGCATGGAAGCAAGCAAATCTTTAACTGAAGGATCATTTGGATCAACTCCTGGAAGCTGCAGAAACACTCAAAGTATACAATTTATTAAAATCTAGAAGCTATGTTTCGCTTTAGTCAAAGGGGGGAAAGTAAGAACGGGCAAGAAAATGTTGCAGGTTGTGGCAAATATACCGAGGCGAGGATGGAAGACACGAAAGACTGGTCAGCCAGCAGCTTACTCATATCTGCTGGGTTAGAGGAATCTTTTGTGCTGTCCTGTGCTGATAATTGAAGAGCTGTGAGCATTAAGAGATCGGCGATTAAATCATATACTTGAATCAGTAATAAACATTTGGACATTGGTGGGCATCCAAATATGTGCTAAAAGGATCCTAACTTATTGAATACACAAGCTACAAAAAGCAGTTGTATATTATCAAGGCAGCCAACGACTCGCAACAAATAAGAATATGCAGAAGTTGGCAAATTTCTAACTCTTATTTAATGCAATGACACAAGTGGACCTATAGATAGGGCCGGCAATATGGGTCACGACATGACAACACGATTCAAAAACGACACGAATTTCTCAGGTTAGGGCTGAGAAAAAAGATGTATGGGTCATAATTAGATCGACCTGAAATTGAAATGAAAACCACTAGTCAATTTCGAGTTAGACCAGCCTAATCTGAACACGACACGAAACTAGTAAAAAACTAAACAATATATCTTTTTTTCATTACATAATTTAGATTTTATTATAAAATTGTGATATCATGATAGTTATACTCAAAATCTTATATTATTATTTGCTTAATTTTGATGGATGTTATTGTATTTTAGTGTGCTATGCATTTTAAGTTATTTCTAATATGTAAAAAACTAAAGAAAAGTACATAATTTTCGTGTCAATTTCAGGTTTACGGGTCAATTTTGTGTCACGGGTCATTTTCGTGTCGTGTCGTGTCAAACCGTAAAGTGGTCGTGTCGTGTTCGTGTTGCAGTTTTTAAAAAATTTCGTGACACGGGTCGTGTTCGGATTGACTGCAAGTTTAAGAGTAAAACGATCAAAACACGACACGTGACACGAATTGCCACACCTACATACAGAGCTTGCCAGTAAAACAATCTCAAAAATGCTTCACAATTTTGTAGCAGTAACTCATCCTCACTTATAGCACTAGGTCAATCACCAATATATTTCACCAGACCAAAAGTAATTGCTCTAAATGAAACATAACAGCTACAGAGAAAAAGGAAGGATCAAACGTGCATACAAGCATAAAAAAGAATAGCTCGATGCAACAAGACTTACCTAGGGCCAATTCTGGATCATTTGCAGCTGCCTCAGACATATCTGTGTCTCGCACATCATGACTCGAGGCAGGGTCGTCCATTGACATTGCAAGGGCCTGCTGCAGCAGAGCATTCTCATCATCCTGTTGGATGTTGAACCGTTAGACCAAAGACAATCAAAAAAGAATTTAAGCCAGCCAACAAAGAGAATGAATTTTCATATGCCTAACACATTTAAGGAACTTGAATGTTACTGCCTAAGTGTCTCCCCTGCCCCACTTTGCAAAGGTTTAAAAAAAAATAAAAAATAATAATAATAAAAGAAAGGAACCCCAGAAAAAAATTGCACAAACATGGAAATTGTCGAGCATGTCAATCTTGTAGCTCTGAAACATAAAAAGTCTTGGCACTGCTTGATCAAAGATAAAAGTGCAAAAAGTGACTTCTTCAAACTTCGAAGCAAAGGGTAACACCAACCATTAAATCAGTTGCCTTATTGTCCGCTCCAGAAGCTGGAGTTGTGGCACGCTCAGTCATAGTTGCATCCTGTGAGCTGGAGGGTTGCTCCCCTCCTTTCTCTTGCTTAGCTGCCTCCTCTGCAGCCTTTTTAGCAGCTGCTTCCTGTCTGGCCCTCTCCTCTTCCATAGAAACTCTAAGAGCAAGGGCCAGCTCTGGATCTAGGTTGGGATCTACACCAAAATCAAAACCAGATGCACCTCCAGCTGCAGCGGCTGCTGATGCTGCCACAAAACCACTTGCACCTTCCCCATCCCCAGTGAAGATGGGCGTACTGCAACATGAACAACATTGGAAAATTTTAATAAAGTATCTCACAAATAGAAGAAGCAAGGAAGAAATTAAAAGAATCAACCTTATAAGTACATCGGAAAGCACATTTGGACCAGGTGGAACATGAACAATGTGACTGGTATCATTATTGTTGACAGCAGCAAGAAGAGCTTCTAGCTTCTCAGTCTTTCCATCATCTTCTTCACCAAAATTAACAATATCAAGTGCTACACTATTCTTCTTTAACTTCCTTCCGATCATCTCCAACAACTTTTTCTCATGCTTTATGGGACTGTAAATAATGTGAAATGTAAGAATGAGAGTATCAGATAGTGCAAAAGATACGCAACTCGCATGTTAAAATACCTTCCAACAAAGACGATGATTCTTTGTTGCTGCTTCTTGTTCTGCCGATGCTTAAGAGCCAGCTGAGCCACCTGAATTCCAGCAGCCAGATTCATCTCACCACCTATTTCTAGACCTAAATTTAAAAGGGAAAGAATATCATTAAATTGGAAACTATATACAAATGACAAAAGACAACAATCATTTCCAAGAAAATTGGAAAGAAACAACTGTGTCTGTTCCTCCAGATGTTCCAAATACACTTGTGACATTATATTTTTAGATTCCAAAATGGTACCTTGAAGATTTACGGCACAACACTTAGGTTCACCAAGGACATGGTAACAAAAACTTAAAGAGACTAGAGAAGTATAACACATATTTACTTTATCCACAAGTAGATATACTAAATTGATAAAGACATACATGCAGCCTCAAACATCCTCCATATGACTAAACACTGCACTATCTCTGACATTACTAAATCAAATCCAGAAAGAGGGCCAACAACAAGCTCAAGTAAGTCCACCAGTTGGAAAAATTCCAAAGTGTGAACCATACCAAGGCGATAAAGATAACAAGACTATTTCCTCTATGCAACTTCTTTGGCAAGGACTTCATACTGAATTGATATGTATGATGAGTCAGATAAACAATATTTGCTAGTAAACACAAACAAAATAAAGTGGATGAGTGGAATGCCCTCTCAAATATCTCCACCTCAAATTAAAGTCTTTATGATGCAAAACAAGATTCGAAAGATCATGAATTGAAAATATATAGTCATTACGATAGATGTTACTTTTAATATATAATTTTGCATTAGGATTTATTTGACATTGTGTTAATTCTTAGCATTATTCAAAATGTAGTTAAGTTTATCTTATTTGTTTCGATTTCTATAAGCACCTTCGTGATTGTAATTTATATTTAGTTTGATCATTAATGAATATTGAGATGTCTAGTTCCTTCTTGTGTTCTTGTTCTCCTTCTGATCCCTTGTTGCTATTCTCCTCTATCTCTAGTGGTTCAATCTCTCTCCTGATTCTATTCTCTCTCTAAGTCCTCTATTTCCCTCTCTAAGGTTCTCTTTCTATCTCCCTTGGGATTCTTCTACTCTATCTTGCCTCAATTCTTCTTCTCAGTTCTCTGTTCTATCTTGTCCTACATCATTTTAGGAGAAATTTGTTGATGAAAATGACATCTAGAGGCAAAGGAAAAGTAAATTAACACCCCATGCCGATTGTAGCAGTTTTCAAGCAGTTTTCTAAATATTATAAACGTTAAATCCCAAAACATTTTTACCCAGCGGAAGACGGTTAAAGTAAAGAACTTTTATCTACTCAATTTGTCTTTAGTTTATCTTTCATAATAGTTCATCTAAGCAAGTACAATTTATCATCCTCTCTTTCCTTAATTTCCAGAAGGCAAGTCTTTATTTTTCATTTAACGACTGAAGGCATTTGACAAGGTAACTGTAATATGAAACAAAATACATTAATCGTTGAAAGCATTAAAAAATAAATAAACGTTATACTGACCCAGTCCAACAAGAATCCAAAAATGCTAAATCAAATAAATGAAATCAATACATAAAAACAAACTAACCATGCATGCATGCTAGGATCTTGCTAAGATCACTAGTAGGAGTGACTAAAACACGAACCCCTTTTCCTGCCATTGTGAGAACTCCTACTGTATTCTCCGGATTAGACTGCACAAAATCCAAATATATTTCTTCAAATATCTAAACAAGGACTAAATGAACACTACATATTTTCTCTTGTCCCCATTTCTCAGGAATCCATAACACGATTCAATTAACCCAAACTATAAATGTTTTGCAACAACAAATTAAGTCCTAAAACCAAACTCCAGTACATAGAAACGAATAAAGCAATCTTCAGCACGATAAAATATAGCGAAACAAACGCAACAGAACACTAGTCACTACAACTCCACCCAGCTACACAACAAGATTCCAGATTTTCCTTTCTTTTCCCATATTTTCACACTAACCAACAAGCGATAAACAATAGAAAACAAAGAAAAACGAGTGAAATATTCCTGACCTGGGTTTTAGCTCCACAAATGAGATTAACAGCATCGGATTGAGCGTCAAACCTGGAAGGCGAATAGTCGCCATTTCGCATCCATTCTGAATTATCGATACAGATCATCGTTGCCTGTGAATAGAAGCCATAGGCGAAACGTATTAAAATCGAAGAAAAAAAACCTAATTTTTTGACATACAATGAGATAATCGGAGTTTCGAAAAAATTAGATATTGATTGAAACTGGGAAGAAGGGATTTTACCTCGAGCACCATGGTTGAAGATTGGAAGAAACAGAGAAAAGAAGGATCCCGATAAATGGAGAGAGAGAGAGAGAGAGAGAGAGAGAGAGAGGAGAGAGAAGCAGTTCAGTTTTCTTGCAAAAGGGGACTTCCCATTCTTTGTGTGTTCTAGTAAGGAAGTATATAAGAAACTATCAGGTGCGGAAAAGAGTGGTCGTTCAAATATTACAACCAATTATATGGTGCCACGTCATCCAACAGGAAGTAGCAAAATTAGCCGAGTCTGATTAGCTAGTTCGAATTTAGTTGATTTACACCGTTTATTTTATCAATTTAAATTTAAAATTTAAATTTTAATATAATAAAAAGTTATTAGATATAATCACATGTAATTTTTTTATTATAGTAAAAAGTTTTCACATAAAATCACATTTTAACTTGAATTAGTAAATTAAACAGGTCATTAAACTTTTTTATTTGAATAGAAAAATTTAAATTGTGCAGTTAAAATTGTAGTTTGAATTAGTTTTTAAATGTACAATTAAAATTTTAATCTGAACAGAAAATAAAATTGAAATTTGTGTTTAGTAAGTACGAAAAGCAAAGAAAGTTGGCACGTTTTTACTATATTTCGAACAGTTGAACTTTAAGGGAGAGTTAAACTTTAAGTTAAACACTTTAACTTAATTTAAATGGAGAAGATAATTCAGATTGAATACTTACTAAACACGAATTTAAACTATGTTTATGGTTCGAATCGAGTTAAACTGAATTAAAGCAGTGAAACAAATGGAGGCTTAGATTTTGAAATTTTCAACCCAAAAATCAAGTTTTCCAACCAACAATGAAAGCAAAAAGAGAAAACATTGAGAAGTTTTCAAAATTTTGAGGAAGAAAGTAAAAAATAAGGATAATTTTAATTTAATACCCTATATTATAGCGAAATTGTTTTTTATTACCCTTTGTTCTTAATAATTTTGAATTAGTGCCTCCCATTTTAAAAATTTGATTTTTGGTACCTTGAAACCCTTTTTTAGAACATAAAAATATCGAATTTGTCCTTTTAGTAATTTTTTATTTTGGTTTACTCGAATTTAATTTTTTGATTATTAAAGGCTAAAAGGGTGTTAGGTTTACCATGATAAGGTTTTTTTAAAAAATTTTAAAGCTTATTTGAAATGTATACTCAAATCATATTTTGAGTTCATTAGCAAGAATTTTGTGAAAAAATAAATTTCAAAATTTAAATTTTTTGTGAGATAAAAAACACTGTAACATAATCATAATTTGAGCTTGAGTATAACTTCTAAACAACCCCTTAATAAAGAGTAGATCATCAGAAATTATTTTAAAAAAAAAAAAAAAAAATTCGGCATTTTATATCTAAAAAAGGTTTCTAAGGTACTAAAAATCAATTTTTTAAAGTTAGAGGTTTCAATTTAAAATTATAAAAAACACAAAGTTTTAAAAACAATTTCGCTATAACACAGAATATCAAATTGAAATTATTCATAAAAATATATATGTAAAAATGTATAGTGTATATTTTCTCAACAACCACACTATTTTTTTTTTTAAAAATAATAATAATCATTTTTAAGAAAACGACATGGAGTTTGGGGGAATAGACTTGGGAACATTAAACAATGAAAACACGTCGTTTGTCTGATTTAAAACGACGTGCCCTTTATATATTGCAATGACGTCCCCAAGCAAAGCAAAATTTAAAAAAAAAAAAAAAAAAAAAAAAAAAAATTAGGTAGACACCAAAAATTCTAAAACATGAATCGCATATCATTCTTTTGAGCAAATAAATAAGGCAGCCTGCGGCAAAACGACGTCATTTTGGGAGCAGAAATATTGGCCTCATTCACTTTGCGGATTTGAGTTTTCAATTCGAACTGAGATGTGATATTTTTTAAGAGTTTTTCACTGTAGCAAAAAAAGTTAGATGTAACATTTTCTGAGAACTTTTTACTGTAAAAACTTAAAACTAAAAATTCAAATTAGTAAAATGAATGAGGCCTTTAATACAATAATAAGTACGTGTTGCTCATTTGATGTGAGGAAAACAAATCCCAAAGGGTAAAAAGGGAATCTTTACGGTGTAACCATCCACTGTGACCCACCAGTAAAGTAAGTATTTTAATTGTTAAATTAATTTTTTAACAGTTCGTATTAAAAATTTAGAGTGCATTACACATCATAACTGTTCTTATTATAAATATAACAGTTGAATAATTAATCTATACGGCAATAACACTCCACCAGTGGATCACAATTGGGGGTTGCACCCTAAAAGAAGCCAGGGTTAAAAACATTAAACAGACAACCTCTTTGGTATTAAAAAAAATATATATATATATATATATATATATATATATATAACCTCATGTTCTCAAACGACAGCAAGCTTTTGAACTGGAAACGACATGTCTGTAGTAGCATAAAGGAGATAAACATTAGACTATATATGTCGTTTTCAGATGTTCTATAAGCAATGCCGTATTTAAAAAAAAAAAAAAAAAAAAAAAAAAAAAAAAAAGCGGCATAATATCAAATAATTGCGCACTTTATGGCACATGTCGTTAGCTTTCGAACATCACGGTAAGAAACGACATGTAGTTTCTAAAGGTGCCGTTTTCGAATGATAAATAGCAATCTTTCAGAGACAAAATGCCTATGTCGTTTAGAGACAAGCAACATGTTTTTCACCAAAATATTTTGTATATTATGTCTCTAATTTCTACATAAAAGTAATCTTTACTATTGATTAATGCTCTTAATAAGGAGCTTAAGGTGACGTAGCATCATTGTTGTTAACACTACGATGTCGTATTTCACTGTCGTTGCTGCTGAAACTGTCACAGAGAGGACTTCCAAAGAATGGAGACTGACGAGACATTCCAATTCCATGACTTGTGTTTTAGACTCCCGAGGAACTTCCTTCTGTGATAGTTGAGGCAAAGTCGTCACTCCTGTGGGTCCCACTCAGCACGGAATCCGAGGATGTCGTAGTAGTTGCTGTCGTTGTTGGTGTTGGTATTGGTGTTGAACTAAGAAGTGGAGTTGTATGTGGCGTGGCATGCCTGGCCTTGACTCTTCTCTTCCACCCAGATAGTGATCTTCTCACACCTTCTGATATCACAGTTCTCTTGAACCTAGATCCCATCTGCAACAATATGATACAATATCTTTAACAAAGGTTTTCGACTGATTTTAAACAACGTTTTTGTAATTGTTAACTGTCATGAATCAAAATGAAGAAAGGAAAAGTTTTCTTTTCCAACTTATTCCTGTTTTCAGAGGTTATAAAGCATGAAATCACTAAAAAGCATCTTTATTGTAGTGTCAATACCAAGATTTGGCATTTGGGTTTTTTTTTTTTAAAGTCATCCTCCAATTTAAAATAGCATTATATACTGAAGTACAAAATAGAACAGCATATCAAATTTGTAATTTTCAGAACTTTTTTGTGTCAAATATAGCATTAACATTGACATTTAGACATGGTCTTATGGCCCTTTTTTAGTGGACGATCATATGTACAAATACGTTTATTATGTTGGTATTATGATTTAAAGGAAATCGGGTTGTTTCCAAGTTCAACTCCTAATAGGTAATTAAATATTGAAAAGGAAATCAATTCAATTGTTCTCTTGAGTATTCCTATCTTTGCTTTCCTAAACATTTTCTGTTCTTTTTGTGTTCCATTACAAATTAGTAAATTACGCATCCTTGGAGAAAAGAAAGAACAGGAGGGAAAGTCCAACTTCAAACCTGGGTGATGATAACATAGAGTGGGAATGTAATGAAGCTGCACCAGAACTGTGAGATCACCCTGCAGTGAAGAATAATACTCGTAAACATCAACTTTTTAATGGCACATCAGCACATTCTAGAAGCTGTTTTATCCGCGGGGCTTGTACCCGAACGACAAGCGAATCACGAGGAATCGACGGTTGTCCATGAAACAAGAAGGCTCCTCAATTTCCCACTGGAGCAAAAACAATGAAATGAGCATCATAATTAAGAATCTCACAATGTGAAAGTCTTTCTTTGGAAGGAAATATTCTCACCAGGGACCAAATGAAAGTTGCCATCTCAAACGCATTCTGCAAAAAGCAAAGGTTTTTATTAGTGATTTAGACGAGAATGCATATTCTAGATGGGATTTCATAGGCTTAATTAAGAGGATGTTAATCATTCATTACTCACTTGAAAGGATATTAGTTGTATCAAGTGCAATAGAAGCCTTGGCTTTCCAAACCAGAAGAGCTCGTCCCGCAGCTTAAACCGGCGATTTTCCATGTATGGACAGTTATCCATGATTTCAACGGCTAGTTTTACCACCACTCGATGAAGTTTAGTACCAATAAGCAGGATCAACTATTGTGCATTTCAAAGAAAAGAAAAGGAGAGAGAAATATTAGCAGACTCTGATATTAATAGAGAACTGCTATTTATCACAGATAATGCAATCAAATGGTGGAGCCAGGAAATTCTTTTCACAGGGGTGTAGAAACTAAAAATCTAGTTGGAGTATAATTGAAATTTTTCAAGAAATTCTAACTAGATATTGTAATTCATAAAATTTCAAGAGGGGAAAATAGCAAAATAGATTATATATTAAAAAATCTTTTTAAAGGGGAAAAAAATAGAAAGAGCCATTTGGGTCCAAGGAAAAAATGACCCACTAATATATATATACAATAGGAAAAATATATATATATATATATATATATATATACACACACACAATAGGATATATACAATAGGAGTCCCACACACACACACACACATATTCTGGAGTCCTACATATTAATATTAAGTAGAAGAAAAATGTAAAGAGGAAAATTGTTTGAAGGAGATGACTTACAATAGCAGGGAGGAAGGAAAGCCAAAAGTAAATGTTGCTTCCTGAATTCAAGTCACACAGTTCATGCTCTAAGGATTAACTCCATAACTAAAAGGTAGAAATTAAACAAATTTCAAAGATGGGAAGAACACAAATGTACTTCAGTACTAAACAGATTTTAAGAAAAGATCCATGGCTTTTCAATAAACAATATGTGAGATTATATACTAACATAATGGTGCTTACTTATATATTGACGATTATGTTTAATCAGGTAAATTTAAGTTATAAGTTAGTGAGGGATCAAAGAGAATTACCATGAAAATCTAGAAAGATGCAACAAATGGCATATATCCAGAGAGGAATACTGCAACAAAGATATGCAAAAATTAGCAGAAAAGCAATTTTTTTTCTAGAAATCTCTTATGTTCACATAGAGATTAAGGAGTTTCTCTAGTAGGACTGGAAAAAATGAACTACCAGTAGTTCTTTACATTCAACTGTCAAATTGTATCAGAAATTGTCTATTTTGCATACTTTTTCAATCTAATGTGATTTTGACCGGATCCAATTATTAGAATTAGTCCTACCGGTAGACCGGCCCACCAGAGAAATTCCTAAAGATTATTAAAGAAATGAGGTACCTAATTCCCACTATGTCACGAAATTCTTCCTCCATGCTCCGAAGCATATAATTATGGAAATCATATGACAAGGGAAGTTGATGAGTCTATAGTAAGAGAAAAAAGATAAGAAAGTTACCAACAAGGAGGAGGATTCTGTGGTAGGGTATCAAATTAGACCGAGAAAAGTACGATAATTTACATAACATGATGAAGATTAAGCGGCTCAAAACTGATGACAGATCGAAAATTTGGAACTCATATTATCATACAGATTGTAGATAAGATATATATATATTTTTTTAATAAATAAAGTAGATACTTAATTTATCTAGGAAAGGCTACATACAGTGATGAAGCCTAATCGCAAAGCCATGTAATCCGATCGGTTTATCGAGCTCCAGAACTGGCGGCTAAAACAAAGCTGCAAAATTGAAATGACACAATTCTTGAGAAATGATACATGTAACTAGAATTGTTCTTTCTAGTAAACAAATTAAAATAAAATTGTGAAAATACCATCCAAACAAGAAACTTATGTTGGCTCCATGAATGGGATGTATGGTGGTCAATAAAAGTAGACATTCTTCTCATTCTTGCACAGTTTGGAAGAGCTTCTGGACTATCTGAATTCAGAAATATTAATATGGTAAATCAAGAGATTTATAATGATTATAACAATTTTATAAAAAATAAAATAAAAAAAAAATCACTATAATCAGCTAAAGAGTGTTACCTTCTAAGCTCTGATTAGCTATAGCTTTGGCTTCATTTTCCCATACTCTCCAACTATAGATCTGCATCAAATTTAGTTAGTGCTCAAAATTAAGGCCCAATTGAGCACTACAAAGCACATACTAGAAAATGAATATGTAGATCTTTTCCTGCAGTCCCTCTAATAGAAGGTCCTCCCAACGCAACATCTAAAAATGAAAAATGTAACACGACGGTCATTAAACTCAACATTGATGTTGGGAAAGTGTAAAATAGATTATACACCTCTTCAAAATGACTGTTATATTATGTTTTTCAGTTTTACATGTTACGCTTGATGAACCGTAGAAAAAGCATACGTATGTATTTATGTATTCAACCTTAAGCATGGCCAAGGCAATGGCAGCAAAGCTGTAGAAAACATGTGTGGTGCCAAGAACAAATATGAAACGATGAAGCTGTTCAAGACTTTCATAGGAGGCAAAAGATTCGTGACCCTGGCCAGCAAACAACAGGCTAATTTGTAAGATTCTCCTATAAATTATAAACCTTGTTCATAGAACAATCAAATCAAATTAATCCTTTACTGCTTTTTTGATAATTAGAATCACTTGCTACTTAGGACAGACATGATAACTAGTGTGATTTTTTTTTCTTTTATATTAATATTATTGTTAAGTCTCTAAGCAATTGACTGAGTATGAACATCTTTACCCCGTGTTTGGTGCACGGTGAAAAAGGGAGAATCAGATCGGATAATCTCATACCTCATTCATTTCACCGATTTAAGTTTAGAATTCGAGTTTTATTACAATAAAAAGCTCTAAAAAATAGTCACATCTAACTTTTTTACTACATTAAAAAGCTTTCACATAAAGGCACATCTCAACTCGAATTAAAAACTCGAATCAGCGAACTAAACAGGCCCTTAATCCCATGTTTGGTGCATAACCCGAGACAAGATTAGTAATCTCTTCTACCAAAAGTATTCCCATTTCGACATGTTAATGGAGTACTAATCCCATTGAGGTATGTTGGCCCCGTTCACTTTACCGATTCGAATTTAGAATTTGAGTTTTGCTACAGTAAAAAGTTTTCAGAAACAGTCACATCTAACTTTTTTGTTACAGTAAAAAGCTCTTACATAAAATCACATTTCAATTCGAATTACAAATTTAAATCAGCAAAGTGAACGGGTCTGTAGATTTTACTAATCTCATACCTCCATAATTGTGGGTCCCACTTTTGCGTAACAAAAATAATTCACACAAATTCAATCCAATATGATGCTAAACAACACGTGACATCAAAGCTCATGAAATCATCCTATGCAATTCGGTGCACCAAACACGGCCTCAAAACGAGTACTAATCTCCGATTAGAATATAACTATGAGCCATAATCTATTAAGATTGCATGTTTTAAATAAAAATCATATTCCAAAATTATATGAAAGAGTGAGAAGGAAGCAGTTTGTATATATATACATATACCTGAGAGCAATATTCATGAACTGCAAAATGCTTTCTGGGAACCGACTTATTAACAGACTCTGACGTTGAAACAAGAAAATCATCCACTGAAGAAACTTGGCCATCTAATGCGCATGGGAAAAATTTGCTGCTCAAAGCAGAAGTTTTCACACAAATCTTGGCCACCACAACAATCCAATGACCCATCAAAAGTGACAAAACTCCAAAAAGCATTAGCTCTGCTTCAAAGTATTCAATACCAATATGACACCAAATGATCACACATACACAAAAAAAAAAAAAAAAAAAAAAAAAAAAAAAAAAGCCATCAACAAATATTTTAAAATTAGATAAAATGCATCTTTTTTTTTTTTTTTTTTTTGACCTTCTTTGATCTTTTCCAAAGCTGCAAGGAGGGATTTCCTCCGAGTCTTGTCCAACCACTGATTCAAAGAGACAAAAAAACAACATCAAAACAAATTAAAGATTCAATATAACAAAAAAAAAAAAAAGTACGCATAATATTATTAGGATTTCTTACCTTTCCAAATTGTTTCAAAGAGACATGAAAGAAGAAGCCAAGAGATACCAACACAGTGATGACTGTGGCAAAAGCCCATGTTGGGGTTTCCTCCAAAGATCTCCCCTCCATTTCCCACTTGGGATAATTTGTTGTTTTCAGATCAAAATCTGTTGTTTATTGATTCAAATGCAGAGACATTAATTGAGAGAAATGGGCTTTTTTTTTTCTTTTTTTTTTTTTTTTTTTTCCTTAATGCCTAGAATTGAATTTTGAGACTGTTAACATAAAGAAAAATTTAAGGAACATGCATGGGTGGTGCCACAAACCAGTTGGGGGCATGATAGGCCTAAGAAAAGTGGGCCCCACTAACTGATTTTCTAACATCCATAACATAAATGGCAAACTTTTAGTAAGGCACTTGCAATCTGCATGTTTGGGGACTTGGAAACTCTGCAACGTGCTTGTGTCAATCTGTTTGTTTGTTTGTTTTTATTTTTATTTTTTTAACAGTAAGCAGCACCCTTTGAGATTGGGGAAGCCCTAGCCTTAAAGGTGCGTTTGATAAATAAATTTAAAATTATAATTTTAAATTTTGATTCAGAATTAGTGTTTGTTTACAGTTTTTTTGAATCATGATTTAGAATCAACGTTTAGTTTGAATAATTCTGAACCATAATTCAAAATCTGATGTGATGTTTTAAACTAGCTCAAATCATGATTATAAAATCACATCCCCTCTTGATTTAAGATGATTCAAACTTATATTTCTGAATCATAATTTTAAAATCATGATTTGAACTCTAAATTATGAATTATAATTTTGATTTCAAAATCATAATTAAAATCACCTTAATTTGTATTGTCGTACCAAATAAACCCTTAAATCTTTGATCTCTCCCTCAATGAGAGTCTAAGGAGCCCCACAACAACTGCATCCAACCCCCGAGTTGCTTGTGCCAATGTGTTGATCACTTTTGGATCTTCTCCTTCTTTTCTTCTGTATGAAATGGTCAAAACTCATGGGAAAAACAAAAAAAAAAAAAAAAAAAAAAAATGAACAAATAAAAATGAAGTGTTGTCATGCAGTAGTGAAATATCCATTTTGTCCTCTTATTGTTCTTGGGACTTTGTTTCTTCTAGGGACCCTTTTGGGAACTTTGGTGTCTATTTTCATTACAACGGCACGTTAAAAGAGCACGATGGAATCTTCAACCAAAAGAATTAAAAAAAAAAAAAAAAAAAAGACATGACGAGGATAAGTACTGAACTAATCAATTTAAAAAAAAAAAAAATTATGTCATCTGTTTTTATATATGGAGTGATATTACTTCGTGAATATATTGAAAGAAATAAAAATAAAAGCCAAGATTTATATAAAGTGCATGATTTCAAAATGTCATTAAAATGTTATTCACTTGTTTACAAGTTGTCATGACTCTGCCATATCCTAAAACAAAGAAACGTAGGCGGCTACTTTTTTTGTATAGATCTTCTTAAATCCTATCCTTAGTTGGTGACATAATTCAATTCATTTCACTCGATTCGAGTTTTAATATAGTAAAAAATTCTTAAAAATAATCACATTTAATTTTTTTATTATAATAAAATTTTTTTACATAAAGTCACATCTCAACTCGAATCAGTAAATTAAATAAATTAATAATTTTGAATTGTCAAATTTTTATTCAGCCTCATTAAATTACGGTATGCTCTTATGTAATATGATTATAATGTAATTTTATTGTTCAAAACTAGCATGCATTGATACAATTTTTTTTTAATTCTCTGTCACATAATTCCCATAGATAGTATTAGCTGGGACTAGTCCATCAAGACATATCAAATCAGTATTGATATGGTATTGTCATGTCATGATTAATGAGGTCTATTTTGAGGTCAAGAAGGAAGGGTTGGTAGGGAAACAATGGCCAACATAAATGGGCAAACCTGTCCAAGTGGATATCTACTCATGTAACCCATCCAAACAAATTAATAAATGTACCAAAACAAATTCTTTAATTTCAATTTATTTTAAGAATTTTTTTTTGTACATCAATATACTGGTTACGTTAGATTTTTTATTTGTTAAATTTAAATAAAATTAAATAAAAATTAAAAAATACGTAGAGAAAAACTTAACTTAGTAATACGCTAAATGTACTAGAGAATTTTTTTTTTATTTTAAAGAGATTTTTATAGCAAGACCTAAAAAATGAATTAACGGCATGTCTTTTTATTTTGTAGTCATTAAATATATATTAAAAATTATATGTTTTATATATTTTTTTTTTTTTAATGTGATTTTAATTATATTTAATAATCAAAATGTAAATGTCGATAAGAGTCCGTTTTATAGGAGTACCCGTTAAGGATAATAAAAAAATCCTTACTTGAAATACGTTACAATTCTTGTTAAGGACGATAAATGCTCTGTCAGTTGGTAAGTTTGGCCTGCAAGACTATTTTAATTTAGCAGTTGGTAATATTTTTCAACTCATGGTAGGTACAATACAAATACAGTCCCATTTAATGATTTTTTTTTTTTTTAAAGAAAGAAAAAGGAAAGATGTTAGTTTATTTCACCGATTTGAGTTTTTAATTTTAAATTTCTACAGTAAAAAAATTTAAAAAAATATCACATTTAACTTTTTTTATTATAGTAAAAAGTTTTAAAAAAATATCGCATTTCAATTCGAATTAAAAATTCAAATTCGTGAAGTGAACGAGGCTTGAGGAAAAGATTTTGTAGTTTCTGATTTTTTTTTTTTTTTTGGGTATTTGATGGAATTGGTTATGAGCTTACGGGGATGACTCGTTCATCTGCAACAACATTTATTCCGTGGATGATCCCCCATATACCTGCACATAACGCGTTAAACAGGTAATTAAAATCAAAATAAATAAAAAAACCCAACAACGACAATAATACCAATTATAATAATGTTGTACAAGGCAGGTTAGTGTGGTCAGTCATAAATTGCATGTGAACCTTAAAAGCACAAAACGATTTGTAACCCATAAAATATTGCAGTTGCTGCGACTGATTTCTGTGGGCTGCCAATCGACAATTTACTCTGTAAATTTTATCCATGCCAAAAGAATTGTCATGTGAACAATATTATATACCACCATTACTAATTATCATGGTACTGACTACACCTCACTTCCTGTCAATACGCATAGACGGAGCCAAAGATTTTATTTCAGTTTGAGGCACGGATGAGAGCATTTAGTCGTGTTTAGAATTGATTTTATTTTTATTTTTTACGTTTTTTAAAAAATAAAAAATAAAAACGTTTTAAAATGGTATTTAGTGCAATAAAAATAAAAAAAAATGAAAATAATTTTTTAGTTTAAAATAAAATGAGATAAAAATAAAAAATAACTTTTAATCATTTTTTATTTTTTTGTTTTTTTCTTCTCTCGAGCGAAAGAAAAAAGAGAGAGATATTCATAAATTTTTTTATACTAAAAATAATTTTTTAATAAAACTACTAAACGTATTTTTAAAAATAATTTCTGTCTGAAATTAAAAATATTTTTATTTTTATACAAAAAAATAAAATTATTTTAAAATAAATTCTAAACGCATCATTTAATTTTTCAAATATCACGGACCAATGAATGCCTTAGAAATATGCAGAAAAAGTTCGCAGCACATCCCGTATGTGTTCTTTTTTTTTTTTTTTTTTTGATTACAGGAGGATTACATTACATTGATTACGATAGGCGATTATTTCTTCACTAAAAGAGAAGAATCTAAGAAGAATCTATAAAAGACTGTAACTGGGCAGTTTCTGTCTATTCTTTCAGACCATTAACGCTTGGGCAGTTTCTAAAAATTCCTAGGTTTTGTAATTTTATGGCCCACAAATTAGCTAAATGGGCTACGGTAGGTAACCTTGAGGGAGCTTTCTCTGTGGGTCATATCCCCCCGCGGTTCTGTCTGACTCAGTGGAGTGAATGCCTTTTTGAGGTCTTAGTCGCTCCCCTGCTTTTATCTTTCGTTTGCTTCTTGCCGTTTTTCAACGAATACAGTCGTTTATCAATATATATATATATATATATATATATGTAATAATACAGTCGTTTATTAAAAAATATGTATATAACCTAAGTTAAACATCATTTTAGCACGTTTGTTTCTTTTCTTTTCTTTTCTTTTCTTTAGATCAATTCTAGGAGTCTTACACATCATAGCATAGTTATATATATATATATATATATATATGTGTGTGTGTGTGTGTGTGTGAATTTGTCAATGGTGACGATTGCCACTGGTGATATTTAGCATCTTTGTTTTCAACGTCATTTCTTTTTGTTACCTCACGTAAAACTTGGTAAATGGAAGCCTTAACCATCACCAAAACAAAAAATAAAAATAAAAATAAAAATAAAAATAAAGAAAAAGAGAGAGAGAGAGAGATATATATATATATATATATATGTGTGTGTGTGTGTGTGTGTGTGTGTGTGAATTTGTCAATGGTGACGATTGCCACTGGTGATATTTAGCATCCTTGTTTTCAACGTCATTTCTTAATGGAAGCCTTAACCATCACCAAAACAAAAAATAAAAATAAAAATAAAAATAAAGAAAAAGAAAAAGAGAGAGAGAGAGCCTTAACCAAGTATGCCAAAAAAAAAAAAAAAAAAAAAAAAAAAAAAAAAAAAAAAAAAAAACAGAAAGTTGCTGGCACATCCATCTGTCTTAAAATGTAAAGCAAGATCATATTACATTGAGTACAAGTAAAGACAACATCTTCAATAGTGAAAAACAACCGTCAATGTAAATATGAGGATCGTTTATTTTACTGATTTGAATTTAAAATTTAAGTTTTATTATAATAAAAAATTTAAAAAAATAATCACATTTAATTATTTACTACAGTAAAAAATTTTCACATAAAATTACATCACAACTTAAATTATAAACTTGAATCAAAAAAATAATCGAATTCTAATTTATTTTACATTGCTTTAAATTTTGCCCAATCTTCCTTCATAAATGGGAAAATTATGCAAATTGAGAAATTTTTTTTTTTTTTTTTTTTTTTTTTTTCGGGTGTAAAACTAGAGATCTTCTTTTGGTTTCTCAATTGGAAACCCATTATCCACCCAAGCGAGATAACCTCCTCCCATGTCGCTCACATGCTTGAAACCCTGCCATTTTCGTGTCTTAAATGTCATATCTTTCACTTCTTGTTGGTAAATAAAATAAGGAGAAATAAATATACAAATGTCAATTATTAACCTCATTTTAATTTAGAGAATTTACGCAAAGGGTATGAAAACAGAAAACCCTACTCATAAAACATATTTTTTAACCATCAAATTAAAAATCAAATACAGTTTTTTAGGTAAATTAAAATTTCTCTTGTAGTCTGTCTTATTGATAGTTTTAATTTTTTATTGTTAAATTTAATTAAAATTATATCAAATTAAAAAAATATACATAACAGATAAATTTTAATATAAATCTAATAATATACTATTGATAAAATAAAATGTCACAGTTAGACAGTGCGGAAGTAACAACGCTTAAAAAAAAAATTTGTAACATTAGTGTTGAATTTACTTACAGCATTTTGCAGATCAGAAGTTGCAGACAAGGACCTTACTCCACTTTGACAACCCTTTATAGTTTATAGATAATGTGTTAGTACAGATAAAGCACCAATCAAAGAAAATTTATACAGCATTTTTTTTTGTAACACATGCCGAATAAATGATCATATTATTTTCACAATTCAAATTAAAATAGTCTAATAATCCACGGAAAGAGACATGTATTACCAATTACCACAACAAGTCGGTCCTCTTTGTTGCAAGCAGATAGAACTTCTGTTAGAAATTGAGGATTTTTCACCATACCTGAAGGCAAAATGTTATAAAAAAAAAAATAAAAAAAAAAATTAGGCAAAACATAATTTTGGAGAAATGAAAATAAAAATAATAACAACTAATAGTGAGAAAAGCACCTTTTGGGCTATTGAACATGTAAGGAATGTTGAAAATCTTGGCTACTTCAACATGACCCTTCTTGTACTCCTCTACTGTCCTGTTATATATCACAAAAAATTTTACATATACATATTAGAGAATTTGCTTAAAAAAAAAACCAATTAAATTCAATATTTGAGAATTAAAAATAGAAAGAAAAAAATAAAAATTTCTTTAGTAGACTAATTCTATCAATAGTGTTAGTTTTAACCGTTAAATTGGGTAAATATCATATTAAATTAAAAAAAATGTGTTAAATAAACAATTTTTAATATATATTTTACCATTAAAATTTAAGAATTGCCTCTAATTATTTTTTCTAATTGTACTAAAGAAGCTCCTACAGAATAAAGAATAAAGATCCAGAGGATCCTACCTAACATCAAGATAACCGTGTCCAGACTTTATCAGATCCTTGGCTGCATGAACATCAATGGTGACAACTTCTGCTCCTGAGCTACAGAGCAAAAGAAGAAGAAGAACAATCCCACAGGAGAAACCAAAACAAGGAATACCCATATCAAAATTAAGCAAGGAAGAAACTCAATTTTGTATTAATTCAACAGATTTAAGATTGAAACCTTGCCAAGAAGAAAAGCTTTGTTGTTCGTTATATATTATGAGGCTTTAGCTTCTAGAAACAAGGCAGCGGTTTGCTTATCCTTGGGCTTTTTTTTTATGGTAAGTGCTACAGCAGTTGTTTCATTGCCCTGGTTTTTATATTGTGTGAATCTGTGGGTTTTTATAGTGCCAAATGTAGGGACCAATCACCGTTTAGTAATTGACGTCATTTCAAATGTGAAGGAATAATATTCAAGAGAATACACCACGCATAGGAAATCTATATATATATATATATATATATGTGTGTGTGTGTGTGTATATATATATATATATATATATATATAGAGAGAGAGAGAGAGAGAGAGAGAGAGAGAGGTACACATTATATTGGATTTTTCGTTGGTAACCAACTAACCATATTTAGGCGGAGGTTTTTATGGTAGGTATTTCTATCAGTTGTGCCATATTAAAGTTAAATCAAATTAAAGGTAAAAATTAATAGAATTTGATAATGAATTCACCATATAAAACACAAAACTAGCAGTTACTTTAGAATTCCTTATTCCTGTATAAATACTGAAATATCTCCGAAACTTAATAGGTATTTAGTTTGTTGTCTTTTTCATGTAAGCATACTATGCATGTGAGAAATAGGGTTACTCATGGAAAAAACCTAAAGCCAGAATTAAATGTAAAGATATTATGCGGCTTCATCAAAGAGAGTGCAAGATATTGTTGAGAGAGAATTATGGAGTTTGAAAAGATTCTCTAGATGCCTTAGTTGATCTATTTAAAGGTCTCATTTCTACTCATTAAGTGTACGGACTTAATAGATAAAAACATTCAAAATATTATTTGTGGGTGTTTGAGTGTGTTGAAGTGTTCATTGCCCTTTGGGAGAAAGATTTATAGCTTTCGGGAGGAAGTACTCTGCCGGTCGAAGGGAATTCACCAAGCAGATAAAAGACAAGTGGTGATCGCTAAACAACATCACAATAGAGATTCGTCACAGCTGTATCATTGTTTAAGATGGAGTCCTTGAGTGAATAAGTTCATCTGATGTCTGTAATTCTTTAGAACATAGTGATTTGTTTACTGTTTGGGCGTGGCCCCGCAGATGTAGGTATGCGTACTGAACTGCGATACCATATTGTGTGCTCCATTTACTTTTTACATTTTATTCTGACTGAGCAACTGAACGTAATTAATCTGAAACTCAATTAATCAACCAGTGTTCCAACACTGTCTTTAACACTCGACGTAAAATCAGATCTAACATTTGGTATCAAAGCAGTTCACTGATCGTTTGCTCGGTGAGATTTTGGGAGGTAGATCTATTATGTTAGAGATGAATTTTCTGAAGGAATGAGGTTCACTTGTACGTCCCCCCTACTTGATGGCTCCAACTATTCTTATTGAAAAGTCCAGATGAAAGCTTTCATCAAAACTGTAGATGAGAAAGCTTGGCATGCAATATTGACAAATGGACTTATTCTGTAGCCAATGATGTTGCAGGAAAAGAATCTATGAAGTCTAAAACTTCATGGACGACTGATGAAGACAAGTTGGCCAACTATAACTCCCATGCTGTAAATGCTATATTCAATGGGGTTAATGCCAACCAGCTCAAGTTCATCTCAAGATGTGACTCTGCAAAGGAGGCGTGTGAGATTTTAGAGACCGCTCATGAGGGTACCACGGCGGTCAGACTATCCAAGTTGTAGATTTTCACCACCCGGTTTAAAACTCTTTGCATGCTCGGAAATGAAACTATTTTTTATTTCAATTCTAGACTATGTGACATCGCTAATGAATCATTTGCTGCTGGTGAAAAATTTCCCGAGGCAAAACTGGTTAGGAAGGCGTTGAGATCGTTGTCCCCTAGATTCACCTACAAAGTTACTACCTTTGAAGAGGCGAAGGATGTTGACTCTATAAGGCTTGATGAGTTGATGGGCTCCTTGCGAACATTCAAAATGAATCTGAATCAAAATAAGAAGGAAAAGGGGATTTCTCAAGGGATTGCTTTTCAAGCTGCAGTGGAAGATAATGTTGAAGAAGAAGATGAAGACTTGGCATAGTCTCTTGCTCAAATGACTAAGAATTTTAATAGGGTGATAAAGAAGTTCAACGAGAAGAATAAAACCCCAACTTTCGACAACTCTAATAATTTTCAAAAAAATGAAGGAGCTGTAAATTCCTCCAATGATAAGAAGAAGAATAAGGGAATTCAGTGCTGAGAGTACGACGGTTATGGTTATATTCAGTCCGAATGTGCTAACACTCTCAAGAAGAGGAAGAAGACTCTCAACGTCACATAGAGTGATGAGGATTCGGAAAACAGTCAGGAGGATGATAATCATGTGAGCAATTATGTTGCTTTCAATGTCTATGTCGATCAATATGTCTCTGACAACAGTGTTGCAGATAGTGTCTCGGATAGTGTTGCGACACCCTACAATAGTTTTTGAAATCCGAAAAGAAGACAAATCTGATTCAAATTTTGATAGTAGTAGTGATGGTAAGGATCTGACTATTGAAACCATTCAGGAATCCTATTAAGCCATGTTCAATAAGTGAGTTAAAGTGTATGAAATGAATAAGTCATTGTGGGAGCGAGTCGATGAACTTGTTAAAGAGAAGAATGTGCTTAAGAGGGTTAATTTTTGTCACGATCTACTCTGATCGGAAGTCTACAGTGGCGTTGGATTTCAGATGGGTGCTGGATTTGGTCGAATCAGAGTGTCGGCAAGGTTGTGGACGGTGGCTTGGAGGTCAACAGCTTTTTTGTAGATCAATGGTGTGATTTGTTGGGTTTTTTTTTTTTTAGATGTGAGTTTGTGAATTGGTTATGAGAATTTGTGGATTTGTTCTAATTTTTGTATTTTTTGAGATTTGATTCGCTTGTACATTTGTTTGTATTTTTGTGTTATTTCATTATTTTTTTTTCAATTTTTTATAGTGAGATTTGGTTTCTTGCGCCAACATTGGTGTCAAATTTAATATTTACTGGTATCGGTAGTTATATATTTGACTGAATACTATATTTCTAAGTAAATATAGTATTTACCGATGCAGGCATTGGTGGCCAAATTTTCAAAAAAAATACAATGTTATGAGTAAATATCGCATTAGCCTGTATATATAGTATTTACTGATAAATATGATATTTATCAGTTGTCAGAACCGGTCGTTAGATTTTTAGATAAATATGGTAATGTTATTTATTAGTAGATATAGTATTTATCAGTTGCCGAAGTTGGTTGCCAGATTTTCACATAAGGAGAACGACATCAAGTATAAACGAGAACAAATAAACAAGACAATTACAAGGAAACGACATAAGGTAGATAGATAAACGACAATCACTAATAAGAGAGAGTAAACAAGAAACGACATCAACAAAAACGACAACCACTAAAAAATAACCAAAACCATTAAAAAATTTGAAAACGACATGAACTGGTCAAGCGACAATAGCAACATAATCAATAAAAACGACAATTAAAAGAATTAATTTAATGTACGCGAGAAGGGCATAACTCGTAAGAGGTGGCCGTCAAAATGAAACTCCATCAAGTCAAAGTTGTTGAGTTCGAACCCTCGTTCCAAGAGGCGGAATTTTTGTTGTCGTAGGCCGTGGAAATGGGGGAGGGGTGTTTGGACCTTGAAGAGGTGTAGGCAGCTGCTGCTTCCGGTTTTATTGTTGTTGTCGTTTTCGTTTTCGACTAGGAAAATGGGGTTTTAAGTATATTATGTTAGAAATCAATGATTTAGTGAAAATTATCACTCAAAAGCCAAGATCATATTAGGCCTCGTTCACTTCGCGGATTCGAGTTTTCGATTCGAGCTGAGATGTGACATTTTCTGAGAGCTTTTTACTGTAGTAGAAAATTTTGATGTGACATTTTATGAGAGCTTTTTACTGTAGAAACTTAAAACTAAAAACTCGAATCGGTGAAGTGAACGAGGCCTTAGATCATTAAAAATTAATAAATTTATAAGTAGAAGCGTACTTAAATCTATATTGTTTGATTTTTCTCTAGAGTCATACAGTTTGTCTTTCAGATTCACACGTTTTCTTAGAGAACCCTTTAACTTTCTCTTTGTACTCTTTTTGATGATGAGATGTCAGAATGAATGAAATGATACGTGTGATCTGGAGACCATAACTGCCATATATTGATAACTTTCTTGTTATCTTTTAGTATTTATATTTTAGCCCATCATAAAAATAAAAATTACCCTTAAGTCTCTACACATTAAAGACACACACCCTATTAGATACATTAAAAGTTAAAATACCTAAACCTTAATAGATCACTTTTAATTAAGCTTAACCTTATATGACAGCCTATAACACATAATTATTCACATATAAACCCAAGTTTGGATTAAGGATCCAACATATTACCCTCATTGATAGTTAAAGACGTAGTGCATGTTACATTGTTATTGTTGTTGTTATTATTTTGTCTACGTTACGGGTGTAAATAAATGAACGACAAGAGTTACATGATAAGGACCTTTTATAGCTCAAACTTCAAGGGGACAAAACTGACTCAGGGATTTTACCCAAAATGTCCAGAGAAATATATTCGATTAAAAGGTTATTCATAATTGTGTTAGGATAGATTATACAATGTTGCTTATAAGCATTAAACTTATTAATATGATATATTAATATATTATTATTTTAAAAAATAAAATAATAAAATATACATATTAAATAATAAATACAGAGAATAATAAAAAAAAATAATACTATCATTTCTCTCGTTTTAGAATTACCAATACCAAAACTGTAATTTTCTTTTTCAAAATCATGTTTGATGTCGTTTGAACTTTAAACGACGTGTTGTATGTGGGATTCTTTTTTGAATAGGCTACTCTTTAATCTTTGGATGTCCCATACGAAAACAATGTCGTTCCTTATATGAAGGGGGAAAAAAAAACGAAAAAACGCCCACAAATCACAATAAAAAAGCTTCCCAAATTTCTCGTCTCTTCTTCCCTTTGGGGGTTCTTCAGAGAGGAAAAATTTAATCTTTGGGCACTTGTTGATTGATTGATGGAAGAAGAAACATCAAGCTTACCATTACCAGAGGCATTTGTTGAATTTCTGGAGGCCAATGGGCTCAACCCGTCGATTTACTCCGCCACTGATTCAACCCCTCGTTACATAAGGTAGCCACTTCAATAATTCTTCTCAAAAAGTGAACTTTTGGCCTTTTATTTTATTTTCATTTATCATTTTCTGTTCATATTTTGTTTTGTGCTAATTTTCTTTGTTGTTTTTAAAATTGTTATGGTTTTGTTCGTAATCTAAATAAAGGCTAAAGCTTGGTTGTGAAGCGGAAATAGAAGAGTTTGAAAACGACATGGAATGTAAGCTTGAGAAGGTGGATTGGTTGCCTGGTTTTTATTCCCTTCCCCAAAATATTCATATCGCCAACTCAAAGGCATATAGAGAAGGAAAGGTGAGAGACACTAAAACCAAAGAAAATGTATATATATTTTTATTTTGTTTTCTTACTTAATCAACGATTTTGAAGAAAACCCAGAATTTTATTTGGAGAAATGTTTTGTAAATGTGGTTGTTTGGCCTCTCAGATATATGGAATCGATGCAGCTTCTGGAGCTGCTGTTTCAGCTTTGAATATTTCAGCTGGTGATCATGTTCTTGATCTTTGTGCCGCTCCTGGTAAGTCTTCATTTTGGTGGTTCTTATATATTTTTGGTGTTTGATAAATCTTGTTCTCTTTTAGAAGAACATTAATTGGAATGATAAGTATTTCCTGTGGTCTAAACCAAACGCGTCTTTCATGACCTTGGTCAGTGTGTTTGAGGTGAATTGACTTTTATAAATTGGCTTGTACTAGTGGCTTTGCAAGTTTTGATCAATCTCGTTTAGGAACTTGTTTGATAAGAGGGAAAAGTGGAAGGAATGATAGAGTTATGGGCACTAGTGAAGGCATCTTAGGACCTGCAGTTGTTTAATAGGAAGGATTAGAGAAGGCAATAGGTCGGGTAATCAATTATCCTTCAAAAAAAAAAAAAAAAAAACGCAATTTTGATCCCTCTCAATTTGGCGGGATTACTTGATTTCTCTCTCTCAACTTATCTGTTTATTTGAATTATGGTCTCAAATCATTTTAGTATCACTCGTTAAGGATAAAATGATAGTTGTACAAATAAAATCTTTTCTATCCTTCTCTTGCATTCTATATCAAACGAGGAAGGTGATTTTGTTTTCTTTACTTCCTCTCATATTATATGCCATAAGGGAAAGGATCTCTCCCCTCTCACCAAACAAGACCTAATGTTTGGTAGGCATATTAGTTTTAACATTTTACAATGAGTTCTCGAGTTTCTCATGACTTACTTTCTTAGTTGCTTTTGTTTCTCATGTCTTTTATCTTCAGGTGCTAAACTTTGTATGATGTTAGACCTCCTAGGGGATTCAGGTTCTGTAACTGGCGTCGATGTCTCAAGGCATCGTCTAGCGGCCTGCAGGACAATGCTTCAGAAATATGAATCGGGCGAGCGCTGCCGGCTTTTTGTTGCTAACGGAACAACATTCCCTCTAGTTCCTATCAGAAATCATCCAGATTCTAGATCATGTAATTTTCCAGCATAATTGTTTAGTTTTAAACTTCAATTTTGTTGATGCTTTGAAATTATTTTTCGTGTTTTTGATGCATTATCATTCCTTCTAGAATTTTGTAGGTGAATCCGCATTCGGAGAAAATGTCGAGAGATTCAAGGAGTGGACGTCGAAGAGAACATGGAAAGAGAGGAAAAAGGCGGCCCGAGCAAGAGAAAATGCTTCTATGAATCCGGAGAATCAACAACCAGAGTTGATCTTTTACGGCGGGCTTTCTGGTGTGGTTGGGCTGTGTAAAAATGAATTATATCAAACTCTTTGTGATAGTGAGATACTGAGCTTGGGTTATGACAAGGTGTAAATTTCACCTACTCCTTGTTTTTTCCTCTTGTAGTTCTTCTTTTTCTTGTAGAACTTTTATTCCACTTTGCAGTCTAATATTTTTGAGTCGACTGGTTCTCAGTTTTGTCTCCACCATTCGTTGGATTTGATTCAGGTGCTAGTAGATGCAGAATGCACTCATGATGGATCAATTAAACATATCCAAAAATTTGAACATTGGGGTTGGAAAACTCTTCAACGCCGCGTATTGGATGCAGAGAGAACTGATAGCTTAACTTTGCTTCAGGTAACTAATTTTGATCTGTTAATTGGATTGAGCATTGTCTTTCACTTCTACTGGTAATGTACCACCACACGTATGTCACCGAAAGAGAACTGTCAAAAAAATAAGAGAGGTAACAAGTCCCACTCTGATATGTGCCGCTAATATGTAGTGATTGTGTCACTAACGGCGATAAATAGTATTTTTACAGTTTTGTTACATTTACTTGTCAAATTTGCTACTCTTTCAATTTTCGTTGCAGCTTCTTATTCATCTTTTCTCCTATTACGTTTTGTTATTTGCTCGAAAAACAATGATTGTTGATCATTGTCTCTTGGCTTTTGTCAAGAACTGATCCTTCCTAGTTAAGTTTTGTTCTTACTTTTATATTTGAATTGGTGCTTTCTTATACACAAGTAACAAAACACGTGTTTTCCTTTTTGTTTGCAGTTGAAACTCCTAACAAACGGTTTTAGGTTGCTGAAAGCAGGAGGGGTGCTTATCTACAGTACTTGCAGGTGTCCTTTCTGTTGGTTATATGATATATTACACACACACACACACATCATGTATGTATGTATGTATGGGTATATTAAGGCCAAGATCATAGTGTTTCATTAGGAAGCAATCCGTCAAATCATAGCTATTTGATCAACTAGAATAAAAGTTAATTCGATGGCTTAGTGGTATAAGAGAAAATTCAGGTTTCTTGAGTAACAACATCAAAGGTTTGTTATTTATTATTATTGTTATTGGTTTTTTTTTTTTTTTTTTTTTTTTTAATTTACTATATGAATGTTACAAAACCACGTACGCGGGACTGGTTTTCTTAGGAACTGCAATCAAATCTTATACACATATATTGTATATCTGCATATTTACTTCGTCCTTTTTTATCAAGTAGTTTGACAGTTGCTCAGAATGAAGATGTGGTAGAGCAATTTCTCAAGGAGACCCCTTCAGCTGGTAAAGTTCTTCTTACTTGAAATCTCTCAATTTCGGAATAGGAATAGAAAGGATCTGTGTAGTTCCAAACTGAATTTTTCGATTAACACTTCAGGCTTTTGCTGTGATAAGTGGGAAGCGTAAGATTATTTATTCAATGTAAAACTAGCCTTAGAAAGGTGCAACATAATTTTTCGATGTTATTTCTTTCAGATGTTAGTGTTACGCTAAATAAGTGTGATATTACTTTTAGGATTATTCTCACTGGTGCCCCTGATCTTTGGTGTCATGCCCAATTTGTCCCTTAAACTTTAAAAATTCTCACTTTGCCGTCTAAACTTTGAATTTTTCTCATTTAGCCCCTTTTGTTGTAATTTCTACTAAAATCAGACCAAAATAGAGGAGATTAAGTACGGTCTTGTGGTTTTTATCTGTTTCTTTTTAACAGAAAGGTCACGTGACTTCATTATTCTCTTTTTTCAGTCTATTTTTAACAGAAATTACAACATAAGTGATTAAGTGGAAACAATTCAAAATTTATGGATAAAGTGAGTTTTAAAGTTCAAGAGAGAAACTGAGAATGACCTTAAAAGTAATTTAAGGGACGCCAGTGATAATAATCTTTTATTTTCTATATTACAGGGAAAGTAGAGCCGTAACATTTATAAATATACATTAACTTATTAGAACCGTCACATTGTGCGATGTGCGACCAACATAAGTCCAGTCATTGGACGTGGTAATGTTGCAGGGCCACGGCACATAGACTGACAGCAAGAAAAACAAAATTATTTTTACAATCATTAGTGTCGTGACGTCTCTTCCTAAAAATCCCAAAGGATTGATTTTATTGCGAGGTCGGGCTCGTCACTTTCAATTTTGACATTGCAGAGTTGCAGGAGATAGACGCTCCCAAAAGTTGGCCCTGTGGAAGCGGAAGGATACCAAAGACCTTGCGTTTTGATCCATTAACGTCGCAAACTAGCGGGCTCTTTGTAGCTAAGTTCACAAAATTAGTCATTTAAGCAAACCCCCTACTCCTAAGTCCTACCCCATATTTTTTTAAGAATCTTGCAGGACCACCTTTATCTTTTTTTTTATTTGTATTGTGCTCTTCCTTCTTTTTTTTTTTTGAAGGAAATATGTATTGGGTTTTGTACACACTATTTTATATTGAATAATGGTAAGTATTTAATTGTTTTACCAACCATAGAGCCAACTTCTAGCAAAAAACTATAGAGCAAACATAAATGGCAATAAATTATTCAGCACAAAAAAAAAGTGGCAATAAATTAGTATTATTATTAGTTTATATATCCATGTAATGTGATTTGAACATATGTTAACGCAGAAAAAAGAATTTTAAAAGAATATATATATATATATATATATATATATCATATATATATATATATATGTATATAAATTTAAGGGAAATAAAAAAAAAAAACATTACACAAAATTAAGCTAATTGAAGTTTGTTGGTTCATAAGAGAATTTTTGGGATTTTTTTTTTTCCCAATAGTTGTTACTTTTCAACATTTTAAACCTCATCAACGAGAAATGTACCTTCCCAAAAAATGGGCATAAATACATTGGAATATGTAGATTTTTTTGCATGGAACTGAATTTAGAGAAAGGCGGATGGACCAATTTTCAGGTTAGCTTAGCTGTCACGTTGTCTTTTACGCATTAAATTATCTTCATATGCAGTGACATAAGCAGAGACTAATAATCATAGAATTTTCATACAACCAGCATATTTTCTGGAAATTAAATTAATGTCCTTAGAGTGCGATTATCCACACCGTCCAAAAACCCCACGGTCTCAATTGAACGGCCACGATTGATCACCACGTCGATGATCATATCCTGGGCTAGTCAAACAAAGCCTAGCCCAACTTTTTGTATCCGAATGGGCCTTGGACTCTGATTAAAGCCTGGTTTTCTCTGATCCAATTGAGAAGAAGACAACAACGAGATGATCGATACCGAGCGCGAAATCACAGCTCCTTTCGGTAAGAATTTTCTCTCTTTCCCTCCATTGTTCTTTCACTTTCTCTCTCAATTTTCGGACCATCCAAAAACTCTTCAAACCTCCTACATTCTTCTTCCTCCGCAGTTCCGAAGGGCGACAAAGCCTCCGAATCCGATCATGCTGCCTCCTCGAGCTCCACCACGCCATCGCCCGGGGAGAATTCTCCGATCGAACAAGTCGCTCTTACCGTTCCGATCTCGGACGATCCCTCCCTCCCGGCCGTCACCTTCCGAACGTGGACCCTCGGGATCGTTGCCTGCATCGTCTTGTCTTTCCTCAAGCAGTTCTTCTGGTACAGGAAAGAGCCCATGTCGCTCACGTCGATCTCGGCTCAGATCGCGGTGGTTCCGATTGGCCACCTCATGGCGTCGGCGATCACCGATCGAGTGTTCTTCAAGGGGAGGAGGTTGGAGTTCTCGCTTAATCCGGGGCCGTTCAACGTGAAGGAGCACGTTCTGATCACGATCTTCGCCAACTCTGGAGTGGATAACGTGTACGCGATCCACATTGTGAGCGCGGTGAAGGTGTTCTACAAGAGGAATCTGAGCTTCTTTGTGGCGTTGATGGTTGTGGTGACGACGCAGGTGCTGGGATTCGGGTGGGCCGGGCTGTTCCGGCGGTATTTGGTGGAGCCCGCCGCCATGTGGTGGCCGCAGAATCTGGTTCAGGTTTCTCTCTTCCGGTAACCTTTTTCTACCTACTGTCCTCACGTTTGTGGATATTATTGAATCTTTAGTTGACTTTTACGGTTGAGTATGAAAAGATCAGGATCTGTTTTGAATAGTTAGATTTGGCCTTTATCAGTTTTGACGTGATTTTAACTAATTTAACGTGGAATTCCTACAGTAGAAAGCACCTTTTTTTTTTCCTAGGGGTACGGTGTCTAGTGAACATAAATGTTAAAGTGGTAAGCTTTTTCATCGCACGTGTTAAATGTTTATGTACGAAGGACAATAATTTACCTACTAAAGGGCTTATTCAGTGAGATAAAATTAATACATATTTAACTGAAAATTAAAAAACTGTTGATAATTTATTTTTACAGTCTTAAAGAAACCCTTTTAAATTATTGATTCTAATATGGGTGAAATTAGAATTGTATTCTTGAACAACGGTAATGTTATGCATTTATTAGAGAAAGGAAATGGAAGATAAAAACTGGCCGTGTAGCATTAGTATTCTATTTTGACAAATCATTTATACATTTCACTTTGACACCCATAAATTAAGTTATTGAACAGGAATTCATAATCTCAGATTCACCGTCAATAGTAAGTATTTTTTATTATTAATATATATATATATATTTTTTTAACCAATGGTAAGTGATTCACCGTGGATAGTAAGCATTTTTTTTTTTTTTTTTTTTTTAAATCAATGGTGATAACTGAAAAATGATATTCAACATAGAAAAATATTATGCCCGTGAAACTAGAACTCGACTTCTTAGGAGTAAATAACTTGAGACAAATAGTACTTTAACTTGACGAAACTTACAAAATTTTGCCACATTTATTTTCATAATAATCACGATTAAGGTTTTTTTTTTTTTTTTTTTTTTTTTTTTTTCTTTTTAGTTTTTAGTGCTGTGTGTTGTTTGCGGTGATTTTTAGTCCCAACTGGATCTTAAACAAGTTATACTGTAGTAGCTAACAGCCTAATATTTCACTCCCATTATAACAGAAACCATGAAGAACTTGTTTTTCTTAAGAATTCATTTAGAACTTATGGATTAGTCAGTGTTCTAGACATCCTGTGAAACATATATTGCGTGAAGTATTCTTTAGGCGTGTTTTCGTCTCTCTCCTAGGTGCAATTTAGTCAGCCACTTCTTTCTTGCAGGGCATTACACGAGAAAGACAAGAGGCCAAAGGGGGGCTTAACCCGGAATCAATTTTTTCTCGTTGCCTTTATTTGTAGCTTTGCTTACTATGTCCTTCCAGGCTACCTGTTCTCAAGGCTAACGTCCCTATCTTGGATTTGCTGGATATTCCCCGCTTCAATCTTGGCCAATCAGCTAGGTTCAGGACTCCGTGGTCTCGGTGTTGGCGCGTTTGGATTTGATTGGTCCAGCATATGCTCTTACCTCGACAGCCCACTTGCCAGTCCATGGTTTGCCACTGCAAACGTGGCCGTTGGGTTTGCCCTTATGCTCTATGTCATTGTCCCTGCTGCTTATTGGCTCAATCTCTACAAGGCCAAAACGTTTCCCATTTTCTCAGATGGCCTTTTCACGTCTAATGGACAAAACTACAATGTCTCAGCAATAACAGACTCAAAGTTCCACCTCGATTTGGACGCGTATGAACGCCAGGGCCCTCTCCATTTGAGCACATTATTTGCTATTGCATATGGTTTGAATTTTGCCTGCCTTACTGCCACTATTGTTCACGTTATCCTCTTCCATGGGAGGTAAGCTTGCCACTTTTAGTAAGTTTGAATGAATGCATTCTTCTGATTCTTTATACTGCATAAACTGTCAAGATCAGTTAATACATTGATGAGGAATCGCCATATCAATACCTGCAAAATAATAGCAAAGCTCCATCTTATTGAACTATTTGTTAAACCCATAAACTTGAAAGGTAAAAGTAATATAAACATGAAGTGTTTAGTAACTTTCAATCTTTACCAAGTCATTCTGTCTGGAGCGCTTATACTTTCTTTATCCGTTTTTACTTGTAAATAAAGCCGCCTCTTCTTTTTACTTTAGCTGAATAAAGAGCAGGTTGAACTTGCTTGAACATTAAAGTGGGTTATACTGAGTGGGACTAATTTTTGGAAGCAGGCAAATGCGAGAGCTAACCAAGTCAGCATTCCAAGAGAAAAAGATGGATGTGCATACAAGACTCATGAGAAATTATGAACAAGTTCCTCAATGGTGGTTCATGTCCATCCTTTTTGTTAACATAGTAGCGACCATATTTACATGCCAGTATTACAATGGCCAACTCCAATTGCCATGGTGGGGCATTTTGCTGGCATGTGGTTTAGCCATATTTTTCACTCTTCCTGTTGGCGTCATCAAAGCCACAACTAATCAGGTGCAAGTCCACTCATCCTGCCAAAGTTATGCTTTCAATCTCTAACAAAAGTTGGATTTATTTCACCTTTGGTGCCTTGTGAGAATAATACTTTGTATCGGTTCTTGCAGATGCCAGGCTTGAATGTAATCACAGAGTATATCATTGGATATATATACCCGGGATATCCCGTTGCTAACATGTGCTTCAAGGTTTATGGCTACATAAGTATGAAGCAGGGGATTGCATTTTTGCAAGACTTCAAGCTCGGCCATTACATGAAGATTCCTCCCAGATCAATGTTCATGGCACAGGTTTCAACTTCCCGTTTTGCTTCCCAAAACGAAGCACAAATAACCACTTAATAATAAGTTTTCTAACCAATTTAAGAATGTTCTTCTTATCAGGTAGTGGGCACTATCATATCAGCATTTGCGCATTTAGGGACAGCGTGGTGGCTTATGGACACAATCCCAGACATATGCGACAGGGCGTCGCTTCCAGCAGATAGCCCCTGGACGTGTCCCGGTGACCATGTCTTCTACGACGCTTCCGTCATCTGGGGTCTGGTCGGGCCTCGCAGAATCTTTGGAGATCTTGGGTATTACTCTTCCATCAACTGGTTTTTCTTGGTTGGTGCAATAGCTCCCGTGCTAGTTTGGCTTGCACACAAGGCCTTCCCCAACAAGCTTTGGGTTGGACTCGTCAACATGCCCGTGATCTTTGGGGCTATAAGCAACATGCCCCCAGCCACTGCAGTAAACTACACCAGTTGGGTTCTTGTCGGATTTGCCTCCGGTTTTGTTGCTTACAGGTACCACCGCGGCTGGTGGAGTCGCCACAACTATGTGCTGTCCGGCGCACTTGATGCTGGATTAGCCTTCATGGGGGTGTTGCTTTACTTGTGTTTGGGAATGGAACATGTAGGCCTCAAATGGTGGGGAAATGACTCGGAGGGTTGTCCCTTGGCTTCTTGCCCAACCCAACAAGGGGTTGTGGTTAAAGGATGCCCACTTGTATGAACAATTAGGGAGTTGATATGTTTCAATTTGTTGTATTTATCTACGTGATTCTTCCACTGTAAACAGCTGTATATAGTTCATGCATGGTATACTTTGAAATATATAAACGACAATCATAATGCCCCTTTCTTTGGTCCTTGAGTTTGGCCTGGAGGAGTCGCTCACTCGCTAGACAATGAAATTGGTAATGCTTTTTTTTTTTCTTTTTTTTTTTTTTTTGAAAAATTAATGATGTACTTGGGCCATCAAGAAATGTTTAAAAAAAAAAAAAAAAAAAAAAAAAAAAAAAAAAAAAAAATGTGTCATCCTAAAACAACATAAAAGGGGAAGAGGGCGCTAACCCCACAAAACGACATAAAAACTGATACGACAAGACAAATATTATCAAAGTAAAACCATGAAACCCATGAAAAATGATGATAAGAATTAAGAACGCCACTTTATTAGAAACGGCATCAAAATGAGAAACGATAGTAGTATATACAAATGACAAGAGCTGTGAAAAACGACAACGAGAGAGAAATAATGTCAACGGACCATAAAAAAAGACGACAAAATCAGAAGCAAACAATAAACGACAATAACTTTAAGAACAATAAGAATTTCTAAAAACGAATTTATCTTGGCAAGGAAGAATAAACGACAGATAATAACGCAGATAGAGTCGAAGACAATAGAGTAAAATACGACATAAACTTGGTAACCCCAACAAACAACAATAATGTATAAGAAACGACAATATCATAACAACATTATTTGAGTAGACGACGTTAACTTTTGAGAATGAGAACAATCTAATACATGACATGGACAGACTCGGGAAAGTGATAATAACATAAATACGACATAAAAAATGTAGACAACAATAGTAACAACTATGAACTATCAACCACCGAGGTTGTCAAAGAAAACGACAACAACTAAAAGAACGACATTAAATAGCAGTTCGACTGCATTCTAAAGATCGTCATCAAACTAAGAAGCGACAACAACATCAAAAAACGATATGAATTGTGATAACCGCCGACCATGAGAAGATAACAACAATAAACTAATAATACCGGTAACATTTTTTTTTTTTTTTCCTTTTCTTTTAAAGACCTCAAAATCAGAGGCAACATTAGCCTAAATAAATTACTTTATATGTGAGAACGACAAGAATCGCAAAGCGACATGAACACGTTAAAGAACATCAAACAAAAATAATGGAACAAACGATAAGAATAGAATAAAATACACTAACGTAAATAAACGACTTCTAGTTTAAGAACGACAAAGATCTAAAAGAAGACATAAAGTTGGTAAACGACATATTAGAAGAGAAACTTCTCAAGAAAGCAAACGAGAAAAGAAGTTTTGGGAAATTTCTGAATTTCTCATTGATTGTTGAAACAGTACAAAAACTAGCTTATATAGTAATAAGCAAGTTGTAAAAATAAGTTATAACTAACTAACAACTTGTACAACTAAACTTAGCTAATTATAACTAACGGAACTAATTACAAGTTGACTTAGTCTTGGTAATTATCTAATTACAGACTACTTCTAATACTCCCCCTCAAGATGAATTGTAAACATTCTTAACAACCATCTTGGAAAGAAGAGAAAAAAGAGTGGAAGCCGGTAGTGCCTTGGTGAAGACATCAGCTAATTGAAGATGTGTTCTAATGGGCAGCAACTTGATGGAACCGTCAGCAACACGGTCACGAACGAAGTGGCAATCAATTTCAATGTGTTTAGTTCGCTCATGAAACGTGGGATTGTTAGCAATATGAACTGCCGCCTAATTGTCACAAAACAGAAGAATAGGGCCAGAGGAAGAAACACCAAAATCCTGGAGTAACTGTTGTAACCAAACAAGCTCGCTGGTGGTAGCTGCTAATGCTCTGTACTCTGCCTCAGCTAAGGAACGTGAGACAATGGACTGCTTTTTGGACTTCCAGGATATCAAGGAATCACCTAGAAAAACACAAAAAACAGTGGTAGATCGCCGTGTATCAAGACAAGAGCCCCAGTCAGCATCGGCAAAGGCTTTCAGCTGAACAGAAGAAGATGCTGATAAAAACAAGCCCTGACCCGGACAGGACTTTAGGTAGCGGAGGAGATAGTGGACAGCCTGCAAATGGGGTTCGCGAGGTTGAGCTAAAAACTGACTCAACTTGTGTACAACGAACATGATGTCAGGCCGAGTAAGTGTCAAGTATAGCAACCTGCCAATTAAACGTCTATATTGAGTTTGATCAGGTAAAAGAGTACCATCTGTGGCAGAGAGCTTGGCAGTGGGATCCATGGGAACATTGACTGGTTTGGCAGCCAAAAAACCAGTGTCCTCGAGTAATTGAAGGACATAGTGTCTCTGTGTGAGAAGAATTCCCTTGGAAGAACGGGCAATCTCTAAACCAAGAAAATACTTGAGTGGACCAAGATCCTTGAGTTTGAATTGACTATGCAAATACCTTTTGGTAGAAGCAATAACTTCAGCAAATGGACCAGTGATGATTATATCATCAACGTAGAGTAAGAGAGCAACAAATGATTCAGCCGAGCCCTTGGTAAACAAAGAGTAATCAGACTTTGATTGTTTGAAACCAAAAGAGAGAAGGGATTGAGAAAATTTGGTATACCATTGTCTTGAAGCTTGCTTGAGTCCATAAATGGACTTATGGAGCTTGCAAGCTAGTTTGGTGGATGAGCAAGAAGGCTCCCCCTCACTGTGATATCCCAACAGCAGAGTCATGTATACTTCTTCAAACAAAGGAAAGCATTATTCACATCCATTTGAACCATTGTCCAGTTTTTACAGGCAGCCAAGGATAAGAGTACTTTTACTGTGACTAACTTTGCCACAGGGGAAAAAGTATCTATGTAATCCACCCCTTCTTGTTGTGTATAACCTTTGGCCACAAGACGAGCTTTGTAACGCTCAATAGACCCGTCGGCTTTATGCTTGACTTTATAAATCCATTTACATCCAATGGCGTGTTTACCCGCTGGCAGAGGTACAACAGACCAAGTGTTGTTTGATTCCATAGCATCAAGTTCCAGTTTCATGGCATCTCGCCAATGAGGATACTTGAGTGCTTGATGGTAGAATTGAGGCTCAAAATGAGTAGAAACAGTGAGTACAAAGTGTTTGTAGGAAGGTGATAAGGAATCATAGGTTAAGTGATTGGAAATTGGATATGCACAAGAAGTGTGAGGAGGGCAGCCAGCAAGAAGATGACAATGATAATTAGCAAGATATGATGGTGGTTTTATAGTTCTAGTGGACTTACGAATAGATGAGACATTGGTAGATCCAGGAGGGAGACTAGAGGAAGTTGTTATGTCAAGATTGGGGTTAGGAACAGGCGGTGTGGAGATGAAGGTGGACTCAACTTGAGGAATGGGCAGGACAAGGTCAGAAAAAAAATATGGATGCTTATCTGCCAGGGTGATTGAGTGAAAGGGAAATATTGTCTCGTGGAATACCACATTGCGAGAAACAAACACTTGCTTACTATGGACATCAAGGAGTTTGTAGCCCTTCATACCAACAGGGTAACCCAGAAAAACACACATTCGAGCTCGGGGCTGGAATTTGAGACGATGAGACTCCAATGTTGAAGCAAAAGCCAAACAACTAAAGACACACAAATATGAGTAATCAAAAGAGCATTGATGAAGAGTCTCATATGGCGTCTAATTAGAAAGGAGTCTTGAAGGGGTCCTGTTAATCAAAAAAGTTGCAGCCTGGACACAGTCTGTCCAATATTCCAATGGAACTCTAGACTGAAAATATAAAGCACGAGCTACATTCAATAAATGTTGGTGCTTCCTCTCAACAACAGAATTTTGTTGAGGTGTCTCAATACAAGAGAAATGATGCAACACTCCTTTATCAGCAAGAAAATCATCAAAATGCAATTCTCTAGCATTGTCAAAATGGAAAAGTTTTATTTGAGTATTGAATTGAGTCTCTACAAGTTTGAAAAATCTGGGAAAAATGGCTATAACATCTGACTTATTCTGGAGAAGAAAAACCCAAGTAAATCAACTACAATCATCAACAAGAGTAACAAAATATCTATGTCCACTATGAGAAGGAACATGATAGGGTCCCTAGATGTCACAGTGAATGAGATCAAAGGGAGAAGATGACCTATTATTGTGAGACACAAAGGACAATCTTTTCTGTTTTTCTAAAGGACAAATGTAACAAACATCTGAATATTTATTTGAACTAAATTGTAACCGGTCTCTTAAGGGCTCCAACGTCTGCCAGGAAGGATGACCAAGCCTTTCATGCCACAACTGAGCAGTTCTAAGTGTAGTCACAGAATTAACCAGCCACTGATTGGAGGAAATAAGGTCGCTGAAATCAAGAACATATAAACCGGCCACTTTATTACTTGCCAATCATCATCTGGCTGTGAGTATCCTGAATGAGAAAATGAGTGGAAAAGAATGTTACTATAATCTCAGTGTTACAAATGAGAGCACTGACAGAGATTAGATTGAACTTGAAACTTTGGTAAATATAAAACGTCCTTAAGAACCAAAGTAGAAGACAACCATATATCACCAGAAAATTCCACAGTGATAGTAGTATTATTAGGCAAGGTGACTGTAGAATTAGAAATAGGTGTTAAGGAGACAAACCGATCAGCACAGCAACATATGTGCCTAGAGGCACCTGAGTCAACAATCCAATATCGAGAAGAAGATAGAGAGTGATCCAAGGATATGGAAAAACAGGTACCTGTTGAACAAGAACCTGTGAGTGGAGGTTGTGAATCGGTGCTGGCAAAAGCGGCCATGTGGTTGGACAGCATGCTCATCAATTGCTGGTATTGACTGACATTGAGATTTTGAACAAAGTTCCCAACAGGTTCAGGTGGTTTGCCATCGGAATCATCAGCAATCTGATTGACAGAACCAGTTTGAGGGACATTTTGGCGTGGCTTCTGTTTATAGCCAGGAGGATATCCATGAAACTTATAGCACCGGTCAATGGTGTGCCCGTGGAAATTACAATGCGTGCAAAAAGGTCTGTCTTTCTTCTGAATCTTGTTGTTGCCAGCACTGGAATTAGGACGAGCGGAATCAATTTTGGCAACAAACGCCATTGTGGAGTTGGAACTCTCACCAGAAAATTGAAGATTAATTTTTCTCTGTTGTTCCTCTTGGGCAGTGAGAGAAAAAACCTTGCTGATTGGAGGAATGGGGTCAAGAAGTAAGATTTGACTGCGAACTTGTGAGAATTGATCATTCATGCCCATCAAAAAAGCCATAACATACTCCATTTGGTAATAATCTTGTAAGGCCTTCACACCTCCACATGAACATTTTCCACAGGAACAGCCCGGGCGGAAATTGCTCAGTTCTTCCCATAAGGTTTTTAGCTTGGTGAAGTAAGCACCAACCGGATGCTGATCCTGTTTGTGATTCACTAATTCCCGACGCAGCTGAAAGATACGAGGACCGTTGCTTTGCTGGAATCGATCGCGGAGATCAATCTAGATCTCATGAGCAGAATCGGAGAAGATAACACTCGCATAAATTTCTTTTGAAACGGAATTGAGAATCCAAGAAATTACAATATTATTGTTGCGAATCCATGAAGTAAGAAGCGAGGAATCCATACCATCAGGTTTCGAAATTGAGCCGTCAACAAATCCGAGCTTGTTCTTCACAGATAACGCAATCGTCATGGATCTACTCCAAGAAGGATAATTGTCACCGGTCAATTGCTGAGAAACAAGCAGTAAGCCCGGATTATCCGAATGATGAAGAAAAAGACGCTAGAAGGGTCATCAATGGCGGATCGAGCAGATGGAGAATCAGAAACAGATGAACTCATTGTGAAACAAACGAGATTCACCGAGACCAAAAAACGGAGATTCACGGAGATCGAAAAATGGAGATTCACCGAGATTGAGAAAACGAGATGGATCAGAAATTGTTAAGCAAGAATCGGAAGCGAGAAATTTTTTTTACTGCTGATACCATATTAGAAGAGAAACTTCTCAAGAAAGCAAACGAGAAAAGAAGTTTTGGGAAATTTCTGAATTTCTCATTGATTGTTGAAACAGTACAAAAACTAGCTTATATAGTAATAAGCAAGTTGTAAAAATAAGTTATAACTAACTAACAACTTGTACAACTAAACTTAGCTAATTATAACTAACGGAACTAATTACAAGTTGACTTAGTCTTGGTAATTATCTAATTACAGACTACTTCTAATACGACACCAAACAATAATAGCGTAGAAGAAAGGACAATCATAGATAAACCATATTAAGTTTGAGTACGACACAACTTAATTAATAAAAAACAAAAAACGACAGGACCAGAGGAAGTAACATTATCACCTAACCCTGCTTACATGTTTCAGCTTTGTTAATTATTTTTACTATTATAATTAGGGAGCCACTCAATCCAAAGATGCTTCAAAAAAAAAAAAAAAAAAAAAAAAGAAGAAGAAGAAGAAGAAGAAGAAGAAGAAGAAGAAAAAAGAAAAGAAAAGAAAGAGGTCCGATAAATAACTATAAAATGGGACGAAAATAATGTCAGCAAAAGCTGCAATGCGCCCAAACATCATCGTGTAAATAGAAACGACGGCAAACTGATGCAACAGACTGGAAGGACGATATTCTTCTTAAGAAACGACGTCAATAGACATCAATAGAATTAACAAACGTTATTAACGGAAGAGTGATGCTCAACTATCTCCACTCAGATCATCCATAAAACGACGATGACATGAACAAGAAAACGTGATTACTAAAAGTATTAACAAGCAAATGATACGATATCAGCTATATATATATTAAAAACGGGAAGAGAGACGGGAAACGACATCAGCATGAAAACGGCAATACACTAAACAAATGACGTCGACCTTCAGTTAGAGCAACAACGACAACAAACCACAATTGACAAGAGAGACAAGAGAAACGAAATAAATTAAAAAACGACAATAAGCGACTTGGGGTTTGTTCTTTTGAAAAAAAAAAAATTTAATTTAAGTTACAACTTTATTCATTAAAGTTCACGTTTATTTATAAAATTTGAGTTTTAATTTAAGTTTATAATTAAAATCTGAGTTTAATTTCTCCTTTAACTCAAGTTCTTAAACTTAAACTCAAGTTAATGAAATTATTTTTTCTATTCTTAAAAACATCATAACTTTTTATTTTAATTCCGAGTGAAATGCTTTTTTCTATATGTCTACAATGAAAAGATGAATAAAACCTCACTCATATACCTTATTAAAATTTTTCATCACTGTTGAGTTTTTATTAAAATATTATTTAAATATAAATGTAAGTTTTAACTCGCTCAAATATAAACTCAAATAGATTTTTAATTTAAATTATAATTTAAATATACACACTTAAATACAAACTTAAATTACAATTTTAACTTATATTATAATTTAAATTTAATTTAAAATTTACATTTAGTCACCGTAATTCAAAAATACAAGCTTTTAACGGTGCAGACTCAGAAGCCCAATCTCCTGCCGTGGGTCATAATCTAGGCCAATATCTTGTAGAAAGCCTGGCCCATTTAACAGCATCTAGCCACCAGACCAGGCCGTTTCCGGCGGTTGAGGAAGAAGTGGCGACGGAGAGAGAGAGTGTTCAGAAAGAAACAATGGAGGACGGAGCTGAGAAAGCTTCGTCTCTCAGATGGAAACTCCTTCGCCAAGCTCTACTCCGCCGTCGTCCTCCCAATTCCTCCGGTAAATCTCTCTCTCTCTCTCTCTCTCTCTCTCTCTCTCTCTCTCTCTCGGATGATTTTGATCCTCGTTTCGTGTGTGATCGGAGCAGGCGACAGTTCTGAGATCAGTATAAAGCGCGTTTCAAGGAAGGCCAAGCGAGGATTCAACTTGATACCTTGTCAATTGGCCGACGACGCCGACGCCGAGAAAGATTCAGATTATTCTCCGTCGTCAACGACGAAACAATCAAAAGACGCCACTTTGTGCTTCACCTTACCCGTCGACGAAGCTCCCAAGCTTTTCCTAACGTAACTCTCCGAAATCTACCTTCTTTAACGCATTTGATCGATTTCGAAGCTCAAATTAGATTCTTTTTCTTCTTAAGACCAAAAAAATATTGATGCTTTTTCTCTCTTTCTAAAATTTTCGTGCTTTGTGATGGAAATTGAGGCCTTTTTGGGTAATTATTGTCAAATTGTTTATATATATATATATATATATATATATATATATGCTATTGTTGTTGCGTTTTGGCTCATTGCAAGTCTTTGATGATGAGTTTGTTTATGTTGATTTTTTTTATGCAGCCAGAGAGTGAACAATGTGGCTGACCTCAGTGATTTTGAGTTTTGTAATAAACACGAAATTGATAATACTGGCCTCGTATGTAAGTTCCCTTTTTGTACTCCTTTGAAACCGTACAAATTTGCATCAAAGTTGAAGATTATGTGTCTTGCTTATTTACGAGTTTAGGACTAATGGGCTTATTTCATATTGAATGTTCACTTTTACGTAAGAAATAAAAGATCAATGCTGATTCTTGAATTCTTGAGGTAAAGTTTTATGCATTTAGTTGTTGGAGACTATTCTATGGATAAGACATCTTAGCAAAATATTTTAAAAGCTCTGCTCACTTGTAGTTAGAAGCTTCAAGGGATTATGCCTTTTTTTTTTTTTTTTTTTGTAAATTTCATAAGTTCGGATTTATTAGTGTTTCAATGCAGCTATTACAGTTTCATGTTTGCAGATATCTGTACTCAGTCGTAATCTTTGTGGTTTCAAATGGGGAATTGTTAATAGCCTCTGTTTGTATGAACTTTTAACTTTACATGTTCCTTCAGGTCAGTGGCCATCAGAAGAGGTTCTTGCATACTTTTGCTTGTCACATGCAGATATGTTCAGGTCTATATAAATGGTTCAATTGCTGTCTCAAAATTTTGTTTGATTGTGATGTTTCATTCTCTGTCTTGGGAACAACTTTAACTTTAGGTTTTACTTAAAGAGTTTCTCGACTTTCCCTCTCAATTTTCAGGTCTAAAAGAGTTATTGAACTAGGATCAGGCTATGGCTTGGCGGCATTAGTTATTGCAGCTGTTACTGAGGCTTCCGAAATTGTAATCTCAGATGGAAACGCTCAAGTAGTCAACTGTATCCTTTTCATTCAATCAGGCTTGAGCATTTAAACTTAAAAGATCATGTTAGTTGTGAAATTCATTATCCGTGTTGGCTGCGGAAGACACTCTCCTACCCACCTCCCCAAAAAGCTGAAATATGAAAGAAAAACTGATCCTAACTGTTTTTTGGAGGATCCTTAATGTCTAGATATTGAGCGTAATATAGAGATCAACTCTGGAGCATTTGGTGATACAAAAGTAAAACCCATGATGTTGCATTGGAATCAGGATGAAATTTCAAACATTTCTTACTCTTTTGATCTCATTGTTGCAAGTGACTGGTGAGTTTCTCTCTCCTCTGTTGTTTTCTTAGTGCCACATGCATAGTGTCCTGCACTTTTTCTATTACAAAAGAAAGAGAAGAGAATCCGAGCGTGCGACTCCAAGCACTTACGAATCCTAATTACTAAAAACTATATTGGATTTGCTATTTTCATATTCGGATTATTTTCTTCTTAGAGAAGTATTGATGATTTGGACTTGTGTAGTGCTGAGATGGTAGTCACAATGGGCCAACTTTTGTGTGGACACCACACTTTTCTTTCTTAAATTTATCTGACTCATGCCACTTTTTTGTTTAATCAAATAATTCTTCTATTAGTTATTGAGACAATTGGATGATTATATGGATGCCCTTCTTAATGACCTAGAGATATGTAGATCTTGATGAGTTGACAAGGCACATCTATCTTGTACGTACTACTAATGCATATTTAAGCATAAAATAATGTGCTCGTCAAATCATTATGCTGTTTTTATCTTCTCAATATACTTTAACCTTGATATGTGATTTGGCAGCACCTTTTTTAAGGAATTCCACAAGGGGCTTGCACAACTTGTCAAGTGCTTGTTGAAAAAAGTGGGGCCAAGCGAAGCTCTATTGTTCAGTCCCGAAAGAGGTGATTCATTGGACAAGTTCCTGGAGGAAATTAAAGAAAATGGCTTGCGGTTCAGCGTAACAGAGAATTATGACGAAGAAATTTGGAGGCGTCATCAGAGCTTTATGAATGGTGATGACTCCTGGCCCAGCTATGAAAAGGATCACTGCTACCCGTTACTGGTCAGAATCATGCGATGAACTTTTGGTTTCGGTTTTCCTAATTCCCTGCACATATTTCTGGCAATTTTGTATTTAAATAACAGGAAAACCTTTATGTTGTTGGTGACCATTTTCATATCATGCATCCAATTGATGGAACATTATGAAAACATTTATCCTGAATATGATAAAAACATATATGTCAAAATTTTTTGAGTTCCACAAAAAGTAAAATTATTAGTCTTTTGCCGCAACTTATTTATCCTCACAAGTTGAACTACTTTTGCATGATTTGTCGAAAAAATTTTCATGGTATCACTTCATGCACTATTTTGAGTGTACTTGCTTGTGAAAAGCAGAGATACAGAAATCCCGATGCACAGACCACATTCTTGCCCCCCAAGGTTGGTGGATCCCTTGCCTAAAACTGCAATATCTCCAAAGTTTTATGTCGGTCATCGTTGATTTATTGACTTACGGATTACCAAATTGGACAGGAGAGAATAAGGGTAGTCTTTTTTTAATTGACCTAATATGCAAGTGATTTCTTTTTGCAACGTGATCTTGAGAACGCACTGAAACCTTTTTGACTGAAGATTCTCTATCTTCATACATCAAGTCGCATACATATTTAGAGCTTTAAAATATGACCGTTAAGGATTATAAAGATGGCACTTTTCATAAAGGATGATGTACAAAAAAGTCTAAAAGCAATCCAATACTCTGCCCATTATTTGAAACTAGAATATATATAAAGGAGTGGGAAATCCTTATCTGGCTCCAGATCAGAATCAGCGAGCAATGAGCAAATTTTGTCATTTCTTGGCTCAAATTCTTAGCTCCTACTTAAGTAGTGTTTGATCTCGGTTATGCTTTTGCTCAAGTGGGACTTTCCTTTCATTAAAAACTATGTTAATTGGTTTGACAAGGATTGCTTGTCATGTGATTACATCCAATAGGAAAAAACTGAGGATTATCAGAACGGATTTTCGATGGATTTTGTGCTTCTGTTTCTGTTGTGTAGAAATAACAATATGTTCAACGAGGGAGTAATTCATGAAAGGAACGAGGATGTCGGCAGGACGTTTGTCTCAAGTGTGTTCAAATGTGTCTTTTTCATTTGACTATTGTTTCTTACTTCCATAATTATAGAGCTTTAATGTCTCATAAAGAACCCGAAATTTGTTAAGACACACTGTCATGGCTTATTTTCATTGAAATCGAGAAATCCTAACTACCACTTACGTCACATTGCATCAAAACTAATGCATAACATCGTTTGGCGTTGTTTTCTCGAAGCCGCTTTTTGGCTTCTTGCGTCCAAAAACTACTTTTGTTGAAAGTGTTTGAATAATTTTCCAGAAGAACTTCTGATCAAAATGGTTTATTAAAAAAAAAAAAAAAAAAAAAAAAAAGAAAGAAAGAAAGAAAGAAAAGAAGCTTTTCTATTAAGTTAATTAAGAATTTGAAAACTTCATTCTATCTTTATTTCATTAATTTTCCCAAACGGTAACTGAAAAGACACGAATTCTTCTCAAACGTAAAACATTGTCAAACGGGCTCATGTTACAATTCTGTTATGTAGCGGCATGTGCAGTGTTCATTTAAAGCATTTATAATAGCGCTTATACGTTTCTTTTTGGCCATAAATAGTTGGGGTGCATGGTTGCCACCAATATTTTCTGTTCCTTTCCACTATCCCTGTTGTTGGTTCATATTTGGCTCTCTACTTTTGGTACACTTGGAAATGGTGAATCACAAAGCACCACTAAAATTGGACATCAGTCATCGTCTTATCTTCAAGGGAAAAAGCTCTCTCTCTCTCGTTTCTTTGTGTGGTTCCTTCCCCCACACAAGTTGATGAGGAACAACCTCTTACACCCGCTTGCCTAGAATCTCAAAGGCTAAATGGGACAGCAATTTGGATCGTTCTCAAACTGCACTACTTTTTTAGCATTTGTTTGCTTCTCTAGCAATAGCGACGTTTTAACTTAGACAAATACTAAAATCATTCTTTCTGATACTATTTTTATTATTTTTTTATATTCACTGTTTGACACGTAGATTTTACTATCTCATTCTTTAGTTAAATA